>JBAMNC010000082.1:2657500-3257500 GCA_037902135.1 Cetoscarus ocellatus
ATATATCTGTCTGGTAGGTGGTGATATGCATCTTCAAGGGACACAAGCAGCAAACTGGTTGCATGTGAGATGGTGAAAGTATGAATTAACTTTACACCTTTGTGCATCTTGTATGTACTGTATGAATGTGATGTCCTCTAAAGGTGCGTTCCCACCAAACACGACTTGGGTGACCTGGGGAGCCACTCTCCATGTAAAGTCAATATACAGCCGCGATGGGGCATGGTTAACCCTTCTGCGATGCGACGGTGACTTGGTCACACTGGTCGCGCGACTAGGTTGTGTTGCTCAGTCACCAAAGTTGAAAAAATTTAACTTTTCCGGCGATGTCGTGTGTGGCTGTCCCGCGACAGCCAATCAGCTCTGTGTGGTTGTGTGACAACACCCGCGACAGACTCTTTTTATTCTGGTTCACAGAGAGACAATCCATGTCTGTGTCACCAAAATTAGTTAATGAGTACATTAGTTCTGTCTAGACAGGACCAGAGAGAACTTGCAGATGATGCTGCTGCAGGGCAATCAGCTGCAGTGTTTTGTGGTTAGTAGGTGAGTGAAAAGGATACAGTTGGAATAATGTCAGCTAAAACCTCCTATTATATGATAACATATGATCGCGGTAAAACTTGAGCGGGCGTGACGTCATTGAGTGACAGAGACAGGGACCAAAATGAGGTATTCATGGACAGGCAATGCGACTTGGGTGACTCTGTTGCAAAGTTGTATTCAGTGTGAACACACCTTTAGAGACTGCTCAGCAGTGGTAAACACTGTTCCTGGTTCAAATCTTGGTTGGACAGGGCCTCTCCCCTTGTATACGAGGGGTTTCCTCCTGGTACTTTAGCTTCATACCACAGTCTATGGACATGGTCATTGTGCCCATCCCAAGATCCAGGAGGTCTCTCATAGCCTTAGCTGTCAGGAAAGCCCTGAGGCAAAGAGGAGATGGACAGTTGCCTAGTGCAGGAGATCCCAAACATTTGAGCACATGACTCCCAACATAAAAGAACCAATGAATGGTGGTCATAATGTTTACACTGTATGCAAAGCTATGCATACTTACTGACAGGCCTTCCTCTACACTGACATATGAACAACACAGACAAACACAACGGACTAAATCAATCATGTTGGTATTGGTAATTCATTACACAAAACTAAATTCATTTAAAGCTTAAATATCCCCTTATAACGGTGGTTTTATTTTTAATTGAACTCATTTAATGTGTTTATTTCAATAATTATGGATTAAATCTATCATTTAAAATGAGAGGAAATTTGTCTTCATTATTTGGACAACATCCTGCAACCCCCTTATCACAGTGGGGCAACCCCTTGGGGACTGAACCCCAGTTTCTGAGCCACTGGCCATGGTTGCCACACTCAAGATACAAATAAGCAAACATGAACCAACCTCCCTACTCACCTCCTATTTGCTTCAGCTCCAGCCCTCTTTGCCCAGTGTGCCCACTCACTGCATACCTACAAAAAAAAACTCTGAACGACACTTGACCGACACTTTTCAGCGATTACCTTGATTATAAATAAAGTGCCTGTAGTTCATGAAAGGCTTTTACCAAAGAGCTTTTCCTCCAGATCCTGTTCAAAGTTCAGGGGAATATTACCAATAGTTTTCATAATTAGGCTCAATGATGTCTTTTTATCTCTGCAAAAATATTCAATCAGATCTTAAATTTCTGTTTGTATCAAACTGAGCAACAAATAAGAAAATGACCCTGCCTCTTTTGTAGGGATTTGTAGGATTGGCTTCAAATTTTCTTTTAAAAAAGCAATAATTATCTCATTTATTTATGTATTCAAACTTAACACTGTTCAGAGTTGTTGTTTTTTTTTATTTTATGTATCTTTGTGTGACATGCAAATCAGAGGTCATGTACATGTGCAGATCACCCCAGCAGGCTTTGGTCAGATTGAGGCTTAGGCGGTCGACACAAAACTAAACTGATCTCCAAGCAGATTAGATACATTACTTGACTTTAAGGAGCCTGATTATATACAATTTCCATCTGACTATTATGTTTCCAAGCATGTTAAGGCCAGGTTTGAGTCAGGCTTCCTCTGTCTACATGTAAATAGACTGACTGTTCAGCATGTTCTATTTTATTTATATGGTTTGTATAAAAAAAATAAGACATGGAAAGAAAAAGTGGTGAGAAAAAGATACCCATCAAAAGCAGAGTTTTCATATGAGTTTGGAAGGATAAAAATTGTCTATAGCTCTGCCCCAAACAGAACAAAGTGAGCCTTGCTCTCAGTGTTTATGCTGAGCTAAATTTACTGGCTTCTGTCTTCAACTTCTGCTTTATCATTATCTCAAAGGAAATTAGATCTGCAGCAGACATCAACAGATACACAAAAGAAAACAACAGACATATTTCAGACATACAGTATTACAGCTGGAGTGAAAAACAGAGAGACTCCTGCCACACTGACAAGAGGCTTAAATCGCGCAAAATCATCTAATAAGTCCTCCTTATATGACCTTATGTTTTTAACAGCGATGAAAAGACATTTAACCATCCAAACACACACTGTTTTGATCCTGCACTTGCACATGTAATCCTGACCCATATGGTTGAATGTAAACATAAAGTTACAGTGTATGAGCTGCCCTTACATCTGCCAATATACACATGACATAAATGTGTGTGATATGACGGCTGTCCTGGGGAGTGTGTTGTTGTTGCGTGCTGCTAAAGAGTTTATGTTATCCCGTCCCTCCTCTCTCCCTCGTTTACCGGCTATTCTGGGAAAATCCAAATTATAGTGTTTGAGAGTGTGGTTGGCTTGTGTGGTTCCAAATTTGTACTTAACCTACCCCTCCTGCTCCGGCCCTCTTCCTCCGCCTTCCTAGCTTCACCCTAATCTCTCTGTAGATCCCTTGGTTGAGTTCTATATTTTTGTGTGTTGATTTAACTTGAGATTTGAGTTTTGATTAGTTTTAAATGGTAAATGGGGGGGGGGGATGCTCTTCACACTGGGGGTCACACTTAACCATTCACTCCCTGATGGGTGATGTTGCTTTGTAAAGAGTCTTTCTGTATTTTCTATACACATTGGTACACTTTAATTCTTATGCCTTCACCAAAATGGGGCTGTACAGAGGCTGGGAATTAACAGCTGCAAGACTAGAATTAGATTTAATGCATCAAAGAAGGTCCTTTGGCGTGTTGCAAGGCTTTCGCCTATTTGCCTTTGTTAGAAGTAAAGGGTGAGGCCTGCCTACTGGTTCAGACAGACAACTTGAGCTCCTTTTTGTACCACCTGACATGCTTCATCATTCAATCACCTTAAAGACATCAGGCATTTAGCAGTCCATTTGAGCTGCAAGATTTCTGGTTTATTACCTCAAAAAGGTTATGTTTTGGATGATATTTTGTTAGTTTGTTCAAAAAGTCATGGATGGGTTTTGCTGAAAGTTCAGGGAAATTTGGCCATGGCATAAGGGGGATGTGATTAGATTTTGGTGATTTGAATCAAGATGTGAATCCAGGGATTTCTTTCATGGATTTGTTAACAGTACATGATGCATGTTTTCACACCTTTGAAAATAAGCATAAAATAGCACTTTTAGTTCACTTTGCTTTGCCCCTGCCAGCTCTGCCCTGCATCATTAATCAACTCTTACTTTCAGTCCTCCACCACCCCAGCATCCACCTGTAGGCTCCAATAGGGAGGGTTCGATTCTATCTCATCACTCCTCAAATTCTACACGTAAAATAAATTAGTGAGAAACGATCAGAGCCTTGACACATAACTTTGACTGTGTTCTGCTGCTGTATCTAAATACCAACTTGAGGTGTCTGGCTGAACTATCACTACAATCATTGTTGTAAGCAATCATTGTGAGTGTTTATATTTAAGTTAGTATTTAATAATAATAGTAATAATAATAATAATAATAATAATAATAATAATAATAATACATTTTTTTTCATTTTCACTTTTCAGAAACTCAGAGACACTGTACATTGGATAAAAGATAAAAACGGCACAAACATTAACCTGACACACCAGATGGACCCTTCCATATTTTCACCAGTCCATCCGAGCAAAAGCTCCTTGAAAGTGTTTGGGAATAGGCAGAACCTTTCAAAGGCAAATCTGGCAGGTAATTAGACAATTGTTCTGTCAGTCACATTCATTACAGGCCAATCAGATAGTGTAGTAGGTGCAAAAAACAAAATGTAAGCCCCTTGGTAAAACAAACTCTCACCAAAACACATTGAAAGTGGAGCAAAAATATCCTTTGTACAGAGACATGCTTTCTGTGTTGTTTGTTTTCATTTAATAAAGAAATGCCGTCAAGATCTGGTAAAACAGCTTCTGAAGCTGTTAGCATCTATGATAAGCTCTGTACACTTCCTGTTGTCATCTCGCTCATTAATCATTTTATATTTACTGGAATGTTTTGTTGAAATAAAGATTCTGTGTTTATAAAGATGAGATAATGAAATAAAGATCTACTTTGAAGTATTTGCACCACAATAATTAAAAATACTGTTAGTCTCGTAAGTGAAGTAATTTAACTGATAATAAGTTGCACAATCCAGAAGTCATGCACAGACTGCAGATTTCCTGCTGGACCCTTGTAGCATTTGTTGGTTTTTGGACGGGGTGGGATGATTAACTCAACAAATTTCAACTCCAGGATCAGAGTTCAGAGTGACCAGTTCATAGTTAGTTATGCTGCAGTGACACCTACATATTGATTTATTGACACGCAATTTTCACTTTTTTTTTTTTTTTATAACTGAACTCTTTTTTAATGAGAGTAAATTTTCAGGGATTTGACTCCATCTAGAGTTTAATTAAATCTACATCCATAAAAATTTTACCAACCCCAAAATTTTTTCTCTTCTCAATTTGCTGTGTAATTGAATTATGACTCCAGTCCAGTGTAAAATCATTGAGCTAGAGTTGTCTTTACTATCATTATTTGGTGAATGTGCTTCAGTGTAACTCCAAACTATCATTATCCATCTGAAGGTCCTCCACTTTTCTCTCTGTCTTTTCCTCTTTTCTCTCTCACACTCTCTCACATCCTTCTCCTCCCCTCCCTCTCTATTTCTTGTTTTCTCCTCTTGTTGTTTTGTCTCAGGCCTGTTGCTCTGGGGATGTAAGTCTTGAACACATCCACGTCTCCTCTCAAAAACATATCCTCCCTGCGGCTTTACTCACCACTCCGCTTCAGCACTTCCTGTCTCCCCCTCTCTCGCCCGCCTATAATTACCATCTCTAACCTATGGATCTCTGCTAACCCCTCTCCATTCACAAAACGGCTATTTCCATCTGAGTGCTTCTTTTCCTTTTTTCCAAGAAGATGTCCATTTGTGTAAGGATTTATGCAAATGCTTTTTTGGTGGCGCTCTTTGCTTACATAATTACTCAGCTTTATTTCTGACACCTGTTAAATCTATTCCGGCTTTCTGAGTGACCCTGCACACACACGACTTAATTCACACGAGTCTGCGAGATATCACTCACACGTCCTGGGTGCAGTCACTGGATTAAAACGACAGGATGAAAATTCAAACTGCATGGACACTGCACCTCAGAAATGGCTCACTGCTTCAGCACACAAATGTGCCCTTGGGGTACTTTGTAATCATCTCTGAATATTTTTAACATCCCAGAAAGTTTACTTTTTATTTGCCCTTAAATGGTGTGACGCACCAGGCTGCTATGAGCTCCCTGTGATGAGGATATGTAGGGCTATTTGTTAGTGCTGTCTCATAGATGTGGTTAACATTTAGTCTGAATGAGGGTGCTGGGGTTGTCAAACTGAGTCACCAGCTTTGATTTGTGTTATTCAAGTATCTGGAGGGGCATCCTCATTTCATGTGTTGACACAGAATAGCCTCCTTTTGGATGCCTTATGGTTTTAACACACATGATGCATCTATGACTGTGGAGTCATGGCTTTCAGACCAGGAGCATGTGCCAAAACCAGAGAAGAAGACAAAGAGCTTGAACAAAGCATGTGCAATGTAAACAGACAAAATAAGATGTGGTGAATGCTGTTCTCCATGTCCGCTCACGGTAGTAAAGGCGCAGAAGACTTTGCTGTAAAAGCCAAAAAGAGCTCAATAGCGTCTGCAGCACAAATGCAACACTGTATTCCGCCATTGTTTCTGATGTTGTCAGGGTTAGCGCATGTGGTTTAAGGGGGAGGCGGGGCAAGAGATCATCATTTCTGAAAATGTGTGTATTCGTTGTTCACAGAAATGCAAAGGCAATGTTTTAAGATTTATTCACACCAGGACTAGCTCTCGAAGTGTCTGTTTTGGGGCTTCCAAACTGCCAGATCTGTGTGGATGAAACGGCCATATGATAAAAAAAAAAAAAAAAAAACTTTTGTGGATACTCCTGAACTTATCTGCATGTGGATGGCCCCCAAATGACCAGGTAAAACGTCAGAAAAAAGAGCATTCAGTACAGTTTGAGGGAATTTCTTTACAGAAATGTTCAACCAAGCTGTCAATTAGAACAGTGTGAAGAAAAGGTGTAACTGCACCGAGTTTTGTCTGTGACATATTTAACCCATGTGGACATATATTTCTGCTAAAACATACTAAAATTGGCTCTGTTTTTTTATTTCCCCTCTTATTTTGGTTGAGAAAGGTATATGCCTCTCAGTAATAACACATAAGCCTTCAATTCTCAAGATTCTTATGGCATAAGATTTCTTTCAAATCAGTCTCTTAAACTTTTATGCACAAGGAAATGGGGTGCATGTTCATAATGAGTCCAAAGATTCCTACTTACTGTGTTAGTTTTAGACATTGTTGTTTAAGTTAAAGGAACAGTTTGGGATTTTTGAAGTGGTGAGGCATATAGGGCTGGGACCTTTGTGTAATTTAAAGAATCTGAGTTAAAAAACAAGACACAAAAACAGTGCAGTGTAAACACATTTAAACAACTTTTTCCAGTAGCTGACCTCTTTGGTTTGATTCTACTTTAGCACATGGCACTGCCTTTGGATCCTTCTGCCAGCAATGTGCTGACCATCTGTACTCTGGAGATTTCACAACAGGAATCAGCTAGATAAATGGGCATTTTCAGCAAATGTTCAGTTTAATTTAGCCACTTTTGGATACTTCTATGAACTGGGGTACACACAGGTACAAACTTCTGCACAGTCAACAGATCTGTATGAGAAATGGAGGAAACTTCAGTGGAAACTGGAGAATACGAGAAATCCATGTTTCCTGCTGAGCTCATGTCGTCAACCTCTTTTACCGTTTTCCAAATAAAATTAGCGGGTCAACGCGGGTTTTTTCAATATCGGTAAATCCGCTAACAATCGGCAAGTGACTCCTTTCCCACTGGCAGCAGATCCGGGTCTAATCGCCAGCAGACGAGCTGCGTGGCTGTTTTTTTTCCCTCTGATGCATCAAGCTTATGTAGTCACGTCGATGACATCATCAGCGCAACAAAATACGGCCATGTAAACAATGGAAAGGAGCGTGGAGGCCATGGACACAGTGGTCAACTGTTTTCTATTCTTCGTACTTTTGTCCCTCTTTAAAAATTAACAAACTGAGCGCAGACTGAACAGTAGTTGAGTGCTGATGATACGAAGGCGGATGGAATTTGTTGCTAAGATGGCAAAGAGTCGCAGAGGTTACAGACGGAGGAGAAGGGCGCGATATTATGCCATAGGCACGTTACGCCAACGTCATCCCATAAATTAGTGGGTTCACCCAGGTGTGATGTTGCCACTGGAGCTGATCAGAGGCGAGCTGATAAAAACTTGTGTCGCTTGCAGGGTCAGTCGACCCGGGTCTAAATGCTGATAAGACCCTTTCCCACTGCCTACAGGAGCCAGTTGTTACCCTGATTAAACAGGTTCTTTGGCCAGTGGAAAGGGGTATAAGTGTAGCTGCTAAGGATGGGCTACACATTTACCCATCTAGCTAGCTTTGAGTAGTTGCATGTGGGTTCCTGTTTTTTCCCCCAGTTTTGAGACAATCATATTAATGTTCAGCAGCGCCAACCAGTGGATATAATCAGTGATTCATACACTATTCAATGAGGTGAATGAGGATAGACAGCCAAAGATGGGTTTTCAGAGTTTTAAATACAACAACATGACAGGAAAAAAGGTCAACCGTGCAGTTATAATACCAGTCAAAGGATTTTAAGACAGCACAAAAAAGCCAGTGCCCCTCTGAGATCCTGGACCCCAGGTTGGGAATCAAGCTCCTCGAGTACATACAGGATACTACTGATAGCAACAAGCTTTAAAAAATGTGAAACAACAGCATATAAAGATTAATTAAAAAAAAAAAAAATGATGTCAAATGTCAACTGGTGCATATACTGTTGGGACATCCAGGTGGTTTTGTCACTCATGCACAAAGATGGTGATTATATGTGAGTTATATGCCACCCAAGTATCTACATGTGTGAGAAACACAGGGTTGTTCTATGCAAAGAGGAACACAAAATGTATCACAATATGTTTTCTTAGGGCATCCTTATGCCACAAGCACTCATTCATTTTTTCATTCTCACATTTCCATATGGAGTGTATTCATACAGCCAAACAAACCAGAGTGATGGTGCGTGATGCCTCGGTCCAAGCTATTGCACTCTGACATGAAACATTTTGGACAGGCTCAGTACAGATTATGTTAAGATGACCACCTTTCACTGCTTCACATCACGTCATGAGGCTTCACCCAAAAATAGTGCAGACAATCTGTGTGACATCGTCTCATCATTAAAGAGGAAGTATTTTTAGATTTTCCGGGAAGATTAATGGACCAAAGATCCTGATGAGTGAAAGATCTCATTAAATCTTACTGCCCTCTCGGATCGACTCTGTTATTTCTGGTCTCCTGCCTCTGAGTTGGAGTGCAAGGCGACTTGATCATTAACCATCTGAGGTGACCAGCTGCTTCCCTCTTTCCGTGCCCTTCGATGGCCTGTGGCTCCACTCCATGTTTCCTGTGGTACATTTGGCTACTGTTGACCACTTCTGCCCACTTTCTGCTTGTATGTTTTTTTCTCCCTCGTATACCAAGCTGTTTCAAAGCTTATGACCGTGATGAGTGCTCAGTGCTTGCCCCTCTAATCCTGCAGAGAAGAAAAGGGGAGAGGCTGCCTCAAGGCCAAGCCCTGCTGCGATGACCGAACGCTGTGTGACATTCTCCGCAGCATCCCCTCCGGCTCGGCATGACAGCAACAGCGGTCATTTTTCTGCATTCTCGTCCTCCTCCTTCCTGTCTTTTCTGAGCAAAAAAAAAAGGTCCAGTTTGGTCCAGTTGCATAGTTACACAGACCAAAAAAAAAGATACATCTGCATAATTATGTAAGAGTTCTTTTTTTCTCTCTTTTTCTGAACCGCAGCCAAGACTATTTGGAGTCAAACGCTGATGTTGGCTCTCATTAAAGGTGGCACAAAGCCCTCCTAAAAGTTCAGTGAAAAATGCAATGCACACCGGATGCACACTGGTTTTTCTGACTGCACAGTGTGGGATCCAACAGGCTGGAAACAACGGACAGACAGGAGCTTTTTGTTCGCCTGGTGGCTAATCTCAGATCAGCAGATGTGAAGAAAGAGCGAAAGGAGAAAGTGAAATCTTTTATATTCCTGAACCGACCTTGAGAGTGAACAACTGATAACCCAATTGTGCCTTTGTTCCTTTCTTTTTGCCTCAGAGAATGTGACAGCTGGGTAGAAGGCAGTATGTTTTAAGACTGTCCGCCTGGACAACTTTTCAAACACACATCCGTACAGTATAAATCTCAAGTACACTTAAGGGAATTTCAATCAAAGCTTGCATGAAAATCAACTCTGTCTGAAGGATGCAATAAGTAGATTTGTCATATGACGAGTCACTGAAGCCTCATGTTCACCCTTTGCTTGTGTATGCATCATCTCAAGACTACTTTGAGTGATTTCCTTCAAACTTCGTACAAAACTCACAATGAGCCAAGAATAACCCTGTCAGTTTCGGACTTCAGATATCACAGGACAAGGTTTAAGATCCTCATGTTCATCTTTTGCTTGTGGACATGATCCTGTAAACACAATATCTCAGGAAAACCAGAGGGAATGATTTTTAAACTTTGCACAAAAGTCCACACTGCACAAGGATCAACTCAAGAGACTGAGGTAAAAAAAAGTCACAAGTCAAGTTAATAGTGCCTCAGGTTCATCTCTCACTTGTGAATGCAGATCTCTCAAGATTGATTTGAAGGTTTTGGAGCTTTTGAGATTCAGATGATGTAATGGGTAGGTGCTTCTGCAAAGGGGTACATTCATAATGCAAGTCAGTTGGTAGTCAAAACTCTTGACAAAACCTGCCAGAAATGAGCACAAATGTCAATGCCAAGTTCTTTTTAGTACTCTTTTGTGTTCTTTATCTAATAATGAAATGTTGTCGAGTTCTGATAAAATTGCGACGACAGCTGTTGTTGACATGCCTACAGTCAATTTCTGATGTCTTCATGCGTAGCTCACACTTTCTACACAAAGGACGGAGGTTGGTATGTGCCCTCTGCAGACAGAGCTCAGTTACTCCAGCTTGGAGCTTTGCATGATGTATATGCCTGATTACAGACGCCGAATCAGGCAGATCCAGCTGCAATGCAAGGTTACACAAATAACCGCTCTGAGTAGATTTCACATGCCATAGGTCAGAGGCTTAGGTCATTGTTTCTCCTCTTTATCTGTTGCTTGTGAGTGTTTCATCTCAAAAATGTTTGAGGGGATTTTCTGTCAAATTTGCCTAAATCTCCACTTTGACTCAAGGATGAACTGACTAGATTTGACAGGTCAAGTTCAGTGGGCCCCTCTTTGTAATCATGACATCTAAAGATTTTCTCCCAGCTTTGTAAGATGACAATAACTCAAAAATGGTCTGATTAGATTTTGCACATCAAAGGTCAAGGTTTTTGGGTCTCACGTTCATCTTCATTGTCTGGCACTTGTATACCATGCAGGGTATAACACTGTCAGGCAGTATTTCTACTTTTATTCAAGCCTCTGAAATCCTCACCAGTCCTGCTCACCCTTCCAGAACGCTCTCCTCCTCCACAACCCTTTCTTCCCTGCCTTTAACCCTCCTGTTACTTCTCTCCCATCTCCTTTGCCTTTCCACACTCCCATCACTGCCTTTCTCTCTCTCTCCCCTCCTTGTTCCCCCTGCTTTGCTCTGGTGAAAGGGGGCCTTTATCAGCAGGTCTGAATGCTGCAGGTCCACTGGAAGCTCGGACAATGGGCCCATCATCAGAGGGAAGCAGAGCCCCTGAAAATGGAACAAAGACCCTCGGCTCGAGAGGGGCCCCACTCTGCACCTCACACCACCGAAAGCAACAGCCTCCGCTGGCTCTGCATGCTGTATGTGTGAGCGTGAGGGAGAGAAATGTGTGTGTTCTAGCCTGTATGAGCAGGCAGGTGCTACCCCTTGGGATTTTTGCATTATAAATCTACCCCCTTGAAACTGGCTTGGCTTTCAGCTATCCTCCTCAAACTGGCTGCTTTCTCCGGCTGGCATCCACTATTGCCAAAATCTATCTTTCTGCATGGCCTCCTGTGCATCCACACCACCGCACATCATGTATTTGCATATGCTAGCGTGAAGGAACCCTCAGCAATGCACTAAGGGAAGGGTTAGGACAGACTTGCTTTGCTGTCTTTGGTTGTAACGTGACAATACATGCAGGCGTCATGAATATGCATGCACACTTTCTGCCTCCTCAGGGAAGAGGGAGACGCTTTATAAGGAAACAAGTTTGTGCAGGAAAAGCTGTTTGTGTTACAGCAGAGGGAGACGAGTTCTGTCTGTTTGGCAGGTTTTACTTTAAAGCGACTGGACACCACAGAGGTGACTAAAAGTTCATCTGTTCCTCTATTTGTCATCAATGTGAAAGAGGTAAACTCCTATTTTTTTTAAAACAAACACAATAAGGTATTTCTTTTAAGCAACAGGAACTGCAGTACAGTGATAGCACACTAGTGGCTCAGGAGGATGGGCTGATTGGTGATTGATTAAAATTGTATTTCTTTAATGCGATACACATGTTCATGTTTGTAACGTGATTTAAGGTCACACTGATGTTGACCTTGTATGTCCAAAATGTGTTCAGCTCAGCCTTAAATCAGGGTGGAAAATTTTATAGTTTTAAGGACAATCCCTAACAGCACTCCTGAAGTATCACATTCTCAGGAAAGGGAAGGAATTGATGCCCAATGAACTTGACCTTTGACCCATGAATGCAAAAATCTAATCAGTTCATCTTTGAGACAGAAAAGGCAGTTTTGCAAGGTTTATTCAAAGTACTCCTGAGTTTACAAGGCCCAGTTACCCTGACCTTTGACCTCCAAAATTCAATTGCGTTTGATGATTAGCCTGAGTGGTCATTTGTGCTAAGTTAATGAAAAAATTCACCAGGGTGTTCTTGAAAAAACTTAAAAGTAACAAAAGTACATATGCTCATTGAGAATAAACTTTTGCCAAGGCATTTCTGACATTGTTAGCTGAATCATTTGCAACTAGAAAAGCACTCACAGAACGCAGACCTCCGCCAAGGTGATCCAGATCAGTCCCAAAATTTAATCAGTTCTTCCATATCCCATTTCCAACAATTCCTGAAAATTTCATCCAAATCTGTTCAGAACTTTTCAAGCTATTTTGAACACAAACAAACAAACAGACAAACAGACAGACAGATAAATGCCGGCAAAAACATAACCTCCTTGGCGGAGGTAAAAATGTGACATCAACAGGCAGCACACAATGTCAAATATCAGTGTTCACAATATGTTAGTGGATGAACAATTTAGATCCTTACTACAGTGTTTCATGTTAAAAAGTGTATCAACAGCTCGCTTAAACAGTTGAGAGGAGCACTGCAGCACACAGAGGTGAATATGAAGCAGCTTCACCATGGGCATGATGATAACACTAGAGAAAGAAAGCTGCAGGGTTTCATCTCCTTGTTCAACAGCAGTGTGAGATGGCTCTTTGGATGCGTGAGAGACCTGCTGGTGTTTGTTTTGGAGCAGATGTACCACAGAACTTTGATGATGTGCAGTGAAAACAATACTGTCCAGATGCACAGTTGAGTTTGTGTCACTCCCCTAACAATCAGACAGACTTCTCTCTCCACATTGGTTGTTTTGATCCATCCTGTCAAGTCTCTCTTCCTGGTTTGTGCTGGTCTCACAGGGTGACATCATCATCCTGTGAGACCAGCAAGGAAATTATCCGGGTAAAGTCCAAGTGAAAAACGTGGCTGTTTGCGTTCACACAAATGACCTGTCTGGATAATGTCCGAATAATTTCAAGATTTTCAGGAAGTGTTAATGGGGTTTACCTCTGCTTGTATGTTGATGTATGACTTGGTCTGCACTGTGTCATTGCTAGGGATGGGAACTGAGAACTAGTTAAAACTAGTTTGAGGAATACGCAATTCCTTTCCCCATGTTCTGCTACCTTGCAAAACATGACACCAAGCCCTCATGAGAGGCAGTCAGCAACACAGACAAAAATGAAGTCAAAGGTAATCATGGAGGAGAGGAGACACAACATGCAATGTCTGTGGTTGTGGGAATTTTAAGACAGGGTGGAAACATTAGCAACATGCTTAAGCATTTATCAACAGAGTACAGCATAGAAGTGCCATGTGTTTGATATTGTTTAGGGAACAGGGAATTATTATCTTACACAGATAAGAATGACCAATTAAATACCCAAATCCTTCATCAGAATTAATAATTGCATTGTTATCATTAAAAGCCTATCATTCCCCTTCTCCATTGATAGCATAGGTGGCTTGGCTAACTTTTACACTGTTTGAATCATTTACGATGATCAACCGAAGCTCAGGTTTTTTTGAGCTCAAAATGTATTGATAATGAGACTGTAAACACTTCTTAAGTTCTCACACTGTATATGTTACATTGGAGCAAAACACTAACATTTACCAACAATCTTAACCTTCAAAAATTAAGATGCTGTAAGATAAAAGCAATGTTTAGACAGAAATGCAAATGATGCTTGCACAGTTGAAATTTTAATTTTGACTAAGATCTTGCCTCAATTTGCAGTGTATGCCTGGTCTTAGTTTGGATTTTCTTTATATATAATACTTACCACACGATACATAGTTAGGCTCAGAGAGGAGGGAAAGGTAAAAAGAACAATGTGAGGCAGTTTCAACAATAACCAAAGACTCTATAAATTTCATGGATTTATCTTTAAGGTCACAAAATGAAGCAAATGTCACTTTGGCGTCGTTTAAACCTGCATTCTTTCTATTGGCCATCATGGGAAACTGTGCCGGTGGCAAAAAGAGATTGGATGAACATAAAAGTTGATTTATTGCCATCTCTTCATAATGCATTTAAGGTCTGCATCACTGGTCTCAGGTTTACTTTAATACACCATGATGTTCATTTTCTAGCTTGTGGTCTTCTAAAGAGTAATGTAGCTGACAGAGCAGAATATGCTCCAAGGCTCGTCTACATTTAGCAAGTTGTTATCACTGTGTCTTGTCAACCAACAGATAGAGGCCTATAATTGTATTTCAACCATCTTGCACAAAAATAGTCACTTCTGCAACCCACTATAAACAAGATGGATATGGCAAATATTCCAAACAACACAAACAAACAAATGAAATCAAACTGAGTTTTTCTCAATCTTAATGTACCAGTAGCTACACAGAGGAAAACAGATGATGTTTGGTTGCCTTTTGTGGGCCTTTTTGTTGTAATAAACTGATAAATCTGTAAACCGACATTGGGCAGACATTTAAATAAGAGGCTGAGCTGAGGATAATCATTAAAAAAACTAAATTAGGTCCTGAAAGACCACCAAAAGAGATTGTAATGAACTGTCCCATGGGTGCGTGTGATAAGGATAGAGCAGCCTGGATCTTAAAACTTTGTTTTAGGCTAAAGGCTGTTCACTGCTGATACCATCAACACACTATCAACATGGCCAGCAAACAATTTTATCAGTTTTCATTGAAATCCCTTTAAAGTTTTCACATAGTTTAATTCTCCTCACAAAGGATGTATAAAAGAGTCTGACACTGCATTATTAAGACATACTGCAGTGTACGTCTACCACCATAAAATGCTGCAGCCTCTGTTAATTTTTAAAAAATTATACTTTATAATCAAGGTTTTATTTCTATTTTGACCGGATGAAATTTACTATGAATATAAAAAAACTGCTGAAGCTACTGGGAAAGATTATTTTTCTCTCTGAAATTGTGTAACAGTATTAAATATCTGAGGGAAGTTAAGGTCACAATTATCAGTTAATCTTAATGGAATGAATCACTCTGTTAAGTTAGAGCGCTCATTTATTTCTGTTTGGTGGGTGAAGTCCTACAACCTAATGTGAAATATCAACTGTGTCCTAATCAAGGGTTAACATCCTACAAAGGACCCCGACTCAGAAGAGCTCAACTTGAAAAAGACATAAGATGAAGCTTAACTGAGAGGGATTCAACTCATAAGGCACCCACCCATGATGAATCCAGCCTACAACGACTGACCTAAACAGGACCCAAGCTACAAAGGACTAAATCTATAAAAGGATCAAACCTGTGAGGAATCCAGCCTGCAGAAGACTAAACTCACTATGGGTCCAACCTATAAATGGCCAGACTTCAAAAAATCCAACTTCATAGGACCCCACTTGTGAAAAATCCAACTTATTGAAAACCGTGCTTCAATGGACACAACCTAAGGTGGATTCAACTAAAAAAATCCCAACCTAGGAGGGGCCCAACCTGTCAAGAACCTCACCTGAGAGGCATCAAACTGCTAAAGAGTTCAACCTATGAAACACACCCTCTTGGACTGAACCCAAGGACCCAACCCACAAAGAACCTAAATTGAGAGGGACGTATGAACAACTCAGCCTCTAAGGAATCCAATCAACAAAGGACAAAACTATGAAGGACTATACTTAAGGAAGACCTAATCAGTGAAAAAAACACTTTAAAAAAGGATGCAACCTATAAAGTGATCTAATCTAAAATGAACTAAAATTAAGAGTGACCTAAGAGGGACCCAAACCCACGTCAAATTCAACTTTTAGAGGACACAATTTTAAAAGGACCCAAGCTATGAGGAACTTAATCTACAAAGGACACAAACTAAGGACTCATCCCAAAAAGAACCTAATCTCAGTACAATCCAACCTAAGAAGGAAGAATCCAATCTAAGAAGGACTCAGCCCTTGAAGATCCCAGCCTGCAGAAGACAGAACCTAAAATGAATCTAAACTACAAAGAAGCCGACCTTAGACAGACCCAACCTCCAACCCAGGCCTTAAGATGGTCCTACCTATGACTTACCCAACCTTTGAAGAATCCAAACTATGAAGGACACAACTTTTAAAATATCCAAACTTGGCATGATATTACCTTCAACAACCTCAACAAAAAGCTTCCTTAAAGGACTTAACTTGCGAAGAGCTCAGCTTATATAAGGTACAACCAAAGAAGGACACAGCCCACAAAGAACTTGTGCTTTTTAGCTTGCTTTTCTGTTTTAAAAAAATAATAGGAATGAATAATAGTAAGTATATACTGTATATTAGCTTATTTGTGAGGCTTATAAAAAGAGTCTTGAACTCTTGCTCATGTCAGCATCCTTAAGATGTTAGCATTTCAGAATATTCAAATATTTACAAATGACTGGTTACAAAACAAACTATAGCTGTGTCTCAATTCAGGGGATAGCATTACATGAAAGGATTAGCCTTTGAAGCTTTCATGGACCATTGTCACTGCAATGAGATGATTTACAGAGGATTCTCATTTTGAGTCACCAGCCGTCCCTACCTTTGTACCTTTGTTTCGTTTTGCGGTCAATGTCTCATGGCAATCTTGACAGCTGCAAGCAAAGAAAACAATGTTTTGTTACTTCACCTATTACGATACAGTATCTTGAAATTTAGAGGATAATTTGGATTATTATTTGTTTTGGTGGGTATTCAGTTGCGTTGAAATCCTTTGTTACCTGGGAGAAATAAGGAAATAAGTAGCTCTCGATATGGGATGCCAAACTATGAACCAATAAGTCATCACCAGTCTTCAAATTTTCCCTGCTTGCCCCTGAATTGGGACACTTAACTAAGAGGTCATTTGTGTCTGCCAGTTTGCTCTTACCCTTTCATTTTCAATAAAACAGGAGGAAAATAGCATTTTTGGTGTATGGTATATGTATGTGAGTTTGTGTGTATGTGTTAGTATTTTTAATCTCTATGCTGCTTGAATGTTGTTCATGGCTGTTGCCGTATGATGGCGGATATTAAGGTGCCAACCTAGAGCAGAGGTCTTTCTATTTCTGCTATAGACAAGATACAGGCAGCACATTATACCGCCCACAGAACACAACACATACAACTGACTTCTGACCCTGGCCCATTTCGAATCATTATCTTTATGCTTAAGAGCAGAGACTAATCCTTGCTGTGTTTACCGCACAACTAGAACAACAGCTGGATGGTCTGTTTGCAGCCTCTGCTGGATCTCTTGGTGTGCTGATACATATGGATGCTATGCGGGATGATGTGCCCTCATTTCAATTTCCACCAATAGCCTGCAAGAAGGGAATTAATGCATGTATAGTAAGTTATGTTCATCTGAGGAGATATGAGGAGCTCAGCACAGTCTGGAGCTTTAAATCACTCCAGTGCTGTTGGCAAATTTCACTGTTTCAGCAGGAAAAAAATGAAGCACTAGAGGAGGATTAATAGCAGCGTGCATGTTGGCCAGTGGGGTAGTGGGCACTGTGAAGCTTTTATGGACCTTCAGTGCTGATGATCTGTTATTAATGGATTGGTGATCTCTCTGCAGCAGAGGCTGTTGTCTGGAGCAGCTGGGTGAGGGCGTGTGGAGAGACGAGTCAATGCCAAGCACCATTTGAAAGTGGGGCAGCAAAATTATTTGACATTTATTTGTGAAATACTTGGTTCTGAAGGTTTGTGATGTAGTGATTATTTGCAGGTCATGGGACACTATTAATACTGTGGCTATTTTCATTCTGAACGTAAGAATACTAAAGTACGTATGGTCCATAATGTAGTACTGGCAGCAAGTAAAATGGGTTCAAATCAGAGTTCATCAAAGTGCAGACTGATAGAAAAAGGCACTTTACTGTACTTTGAAAGATGTTGATCAGTATTAAGGAAATAATAACTCTCACCATGAATGAATGTGATTATCAATGCAACTTGCACAATGTTGCTGCTATAGACTGTATAAAACAAGGTCATGGTCTCACGCTATGTTCACACGTAGAAAGGTATTTTTTTTAGCTACATGTCTTTAACAAGTTTTCTGGCTTTTATAAAGAGACAACTGTTTGTCAGTTGTATGCACTGACCTATGACCTATAGGAGACAAGAATTGTACTTCTACAGAGTCCCAGCTGAGAACTTAGCAAGGAGTGAAGAGTGGATTAATAGTGTTACATGCACTGGGTTTCAGGAACTATTGGCCACAAAAGATTGATTATTTCATCTCATTTAGTGTGTCACAGTGACTGACAACATCAGACCTGTCTGTTTCACAACTCAATGACAGAAAGTCTTGCACGTTCAATTTTTGTCCTGCCTCCTACGATTTCTTCCCTCAGGTCAGAGACATTGCCTAATGAAAGCTCAGCATGTGTGACAATCACTGATGTAAACAGATCGAAGTTGATGCCTTGAGAGCTTCATCATAATGTTGGGAAGGACAAACAAAAGAGTAGTATTCTAGATATGCTGGTTTGCTGTAATCTTTCTCAGCCCTCCATTCAAAGGAATCACGTCGGTCGGTATATGCAGTCGGTTTTTATTGTGTAATCTGTCATGCTTGTCAGACATGACACATATTTAGATTAGATTAAATGTAACTTTATTAATCCCTTGGGAAGACTCCCTTTTGATGCTTACATAGGATCTTATGGCTCTGTGGTCATCTAATTTGACAAAGTGACCATCAGAGTTTGACCTCAGCAAGAGTCTCCCAATAAACATGATGGTGCACTCCCCCTGATGGCTCTGTGTGCACCCATCTCACATCTGTTTCTACACCTTTTAATATTGCCTGGTTTTAACACATTTCTACAGTAAATTTCCACAGGGTATTTTTATAATGAGTGTTTTGTGGGACATATGTGTAGATATTTGTAATATTACAGCATTTTATGGTGCGCATATTGTAAATTCACAGGAATGAACTGGCTATTGAACTGTGGTGATTACACTGTTCAATGTGATATTACAAGTGACTATTGTGAGCCCTAGACTGCATCATACAGTAATTTTACCATAGAACAATGGGATTTTACAGTTGCCTGTTTAGATTGAAGGTACAATAAAATTACAGTTAAGTGTTGTAAAATCACAGTATTATGCTGTAAAGCACTTTCGTATCACTGTGGATTCACAGTGATATGATAGCACTTTACTTTAATTTTACAGCATTGTAACTTCACAGTGTGTGTCAGGGTTGCATTAAAAGCACAATTGTTTTCATTTGTAGACTATCTTCATCACTACTGTGAACAACTAGACTATACTTTGAAAACCCTGCAATTATTAGCCAGTAAGATGCTTTGAAATAACAGTGATATTTTTAACAGAGTACCACTGGAGCCACAAGGGGGTCATCAGTCCCCCAGTAGGCCCCATGACATTCACAGTTTAGGCAAAACACACAGAGGTGAAAATATGAAACTGTTCTGTGAGCAGAATTAGACTTTGGCAAACATATTTTGTTAAATAAATAAATTTTAAATAAATACAAATACAAAGATTTATGCATTAGCTCAATGTGCACTTGAGAAACAGGCACTTTCTTTTAATGTTCTGGAAAAATCCTGCGAGTCATCTGTAGAAAAGAGTGGGAACCCTGATAATGGGTAAGTAAAAGAGAAAGGACTTGTAAATGATGGCTCACTGGAGTTGAGGTAAAAGGTGTGTATCTGTGTGTGGATACATGCTTAGGGCAGATCTAATTCAACAGCATGAGAACAAGTCAGAACAAGGTTACATGGTTCACCTGTCCAGGCAGAGCTGTTACACAATCCACCTCAAAGTCAAACTAAATCAATATGACACAAGCTTTCTACAGAGATTTTTAAGTAGTTATTAAGTTATTAAGTTTGTTTGTGTTATATAATTTCAGACCTAATAAGGCACAATTGGTGGTAAATGAGCTTGAAATGATAAATCACCCCATTTCCGTTTGTTTGTCATAGAATATTAGTCTTTTCAGGTGAATTTGTCATTGTTTTCCCCCACCAACAGCGGAAAAACATGATAAGTCCAGGTGCAGTCGTGATTATTGTGTTCATGCAGGCTCATACTCACTTATCTTGCTTACACATAATGACTCATAGAAGCTGTTTTGACAAATCTGTAAGTGGAAATTTTCTGACAGCTCTATGTGTAACTCATAACAATTAATACAAAGGCCAGTGGAAGTTCATTTTTAATATTTTAAGTCCTGTTGATTTGTTTTCCTTTTTGTATTCTCTAAACCTCATGATAAAAAGTAGATGGTAGAAACTTCTTTACAATAGAGACAATATTTTCCTGCAGCTTGAACACTTTCAAGAATCAAAACACCAGAATGTCAACCCTTGAACTATTACTCCACTGAAGACAGAAACATTGAAGCATTAGCCGCAAAACATGCCCTGCTCCAAAGGCTGTTTAGAAACAAGGGGAGATAATGCTATTAAAGCCTAGTCAGAGTATGGATGTTCAAGGCAAATATACCCCTCAAAAAAGGTGGGTATTATTTCTCCCCTTAAATTACACCAATTGGAATTTTGTTTTACATCATTGGAAAGCCTGATTAGTCATAGCTTGTAAGGACTGTGGACTGTGGGCAATGCATGCCAGCTTCACATCCAAAGTAATCCTCTGTATTTCGTGCGCAAGTGGCCAAAACTCCTTATAGACAGGCAGGACATACACATAAATAACTGATCACCTTTGATTATTCATGTGTAATACTCTAGTTTGATTATTAGGAAAAGTGAACCCAGTGTAGCAAGGGTCAACCATGGCCCCTAAAATCTAACTAGCCATCCCAAAATCCTTAACAGTGATTGGTTATCTGCAATGTTGAGCCATAAATGGAAAACTTTCATTTTTAATTTGTGGCCTATGAAAAAAAAAAAAAAGTTTAGACACCCCTGTCATAAGTCCACCTGTTAAAAAATATAAACTGTTTAGGAAACGTTGAAACAAATCAAAAAGTGTTAAAATATTTTTAGAAGGCAGCACAGAACTCTACATATATTCTCATTTTCCTTTTGTTTTCTGTGACTGTAAAATAAGTTTATTGTTTTCCAGGATGAGTGGGAACCCAGCTCTGTATTCACTGCATTAGATGTGGCTATATATTTGATCCCACTCGGTGAAATAAACAGTTTCATAACACAACGATGGCTTATATCAGGGCTTAGCCAGATGCATGTCTGGGTTGGAGCCACATATAGGTGATTACACAGAGGTCTGTTAATCACTCTCTCTCTCCACATTTACTTTATTTTTCATTCAAAAGTGCTTTAAAGTCTCTCTAATAGGGAGTAGCTGAGGATAGGAGCATTAGCGGTGTGTGGGGATAAACTGGAAGTCATCAGCGTCTGTCACTGCTCCCTCTTGGGCCCGCTCGTTCTCAGTGCCACAGCGGGAGCGAGGTTTGCTCCGGGTCATTTAAGGGGAAATGATCCGAAGAGTCTCTGGTTAACAGTCTCTTTTGTTTGAATAAAATACAAATATAATGGATGTGAAATACTTGAAATCATTATCATCCTTCATTAATGTGAAATAAAGATGTGTAAAAGTTGGATCCATTAGAGAACGCCTGCTACAGACTGCCAAAGCTGTGAATTAGCATTTATCAATTAATCTTTTAAATTACCTTTGAGATCACAGAACAAGAGTTGCTAATGGTGAAAGAGTGAAATAATTGAATGAAATGTGTGCTTAAATCACATTTGTCTCTAGTAAAGTGGAAGTGAAAGAAAACAGAGCACAAAAGCCACCCACAGGAAGTGTCGCTAAATAATGCCCTGTCTACATGATGTTGTCACCAGAAACAGAAAGACTTTTTCTTAATGTTTTCAAAAACAGTCTGCATTCACACAGAGATACCAAAACAACTGAAAATGCTGTAGCGTGCATGCCAGGACAGTAGATGGCAATGTAGGTTTGTAGTGTTACAACACGCGTACGCTTTCCGGTGAAGACAAACTTTCATAAACAACAATAGCGAGTGGATGCATGAAGATGCAGGAGTTTCTTGTCTGGATAACAAACCGAGCACAGTATGCAGCACACATGTTGCTCGGTAGATGGACGAAGCTGCTGTTGTTGTTGTTCCTGGGATGCGAGCGCAACCTTTATCTAAAAGAGAACTGCGCATGCTCCGCATGTCAGCATCTTCCCTGGAAACACTGATTCCTGTTTACACAAAGACGGATACCAATAAGTTTTCAAAACCCTGTTTTCAAAAGTTTGCAGATTAAGGCACTCCAGGCACACTGAGGGTGTGACTCATTAACCTTTCATCAACAGCCCCTGGGGGTCTGTCGAGAGCAGTGTGAGGGGACAAACTCGGGGAAATGCCCAAGACACTGGAGACAGCAAGAGTCGGAGGGTGCTGTCACACCCACTGCATGTTTGCTTTGTGTTGCTGTTGCATTTTTACGTCTTAGTATACTTGGTATTATGAAGCAAGCAGAAGCACACACCAAGGCAGGACTGTCAGTATGTCACAGCCTGATTTTTACACTGTGCAGGTAAACAATGCCATGCTGACTGTCACACTTTGTATATGGGATGCTAGTTAGCATGATAAACAATCAACAAAATGAGTCCTGGTTTAACTTAGAGCAGTGAAGAGGCCAAACACCCCCTCAAAAAAAAAAGTCTTGTAATGTTATTTTAGTTGATTATTTCTCCCTTGCAATGACACCAATTGCTATTATATTTTACATTGCTGGAAAGACTGATTATTCATCTTACAACAAGGTAAAACTTGTAAGGATAATGCATTTGTGAAATGAGAAACCACTTATCTTGGCTTGGTTGTTTTTTCTTTTCTGAATCAGTTCAATTGCTGTATTCTTGAAGAGGAACACAGATTTGTTTTGGAACAACTTCTCCAAATGATTGAGGTGTGACAGCACCCACAGTCAATTTTTTTTTTTTTTAACATTGCTATAAATATCTTTATATACCTAAACAATCAAGGACAAAGTGCCAAGCAGGATGATAGATGTGGTCACAAGCGGAGCACGGCATTGATTAAGCTACATAGCAGTGAACAAAGCACTCACACATTCCCCTTCAAATAGGGTAGCTTTGCACTCATTGTGGGAGACTTAGGTCAAATTTGGTGTTAAATTAATCAGAGAATGGCACTAAGATACACATCTTCTGGCAAAGGAGTGAGGCAATTCTCTAGAGCTGTGGCAATGCCACTGTGTGATATTTGGTTTAAGACAGTGAGTCTCAAATGGTGGGACAGGTCCCAGAAGTAGGTCAAAGAGTTGTTTTAATGAGTTAATGTGTTTGTAAAAGATTGTGGCAAAAAGTCCATGTTCAGAGCCTTAAACAGAAAAACATCAATGTACATTATTTTACACTATTACATTGTGAAAACATGTAGTTTTGTATGTTAATCTCTCAAAATCTCTACAAAAATATCAAAAACAACATGCTGTCATGGAAAATGGAGTCAAATAAAAGGTTTGCATTGTTCTCCCTTTTAGGGCCTCAGTAATAACATGCTTTTAAGGAGGTTTGATTCGTCTTGTCTCTTTGCTCAATCATGTTGTGTAAATATGCCACAACATATTTGGCAGCTTTGAAGTGTTGATTTTGTGATTGAGTTATCCCTACATGTTCATAAGAGAAATATAAAAACAGTAGCCAAACATTTTACTTTTAAAATCTTCTTCTTAATAACAAATTCCTTTTTTATAACCCCATGAGTTTAATATTCTCCTGCTTATTCGACACTTGTACATCCTTTAGAGTCTGGTCACACTGGATCATTTTTCCAATTGGGCATGTAAGATAAGAAATAAAAGTGGTATCCCATCAGAAAAACACATCTGATAGCTCTGTTAATGTGCCATGGGAGGGATTGCGATTACGACCCAGACTCGCTGTTATTAATATGGATATGACCCAAAATCACACTTTGATCTGTGACCCTGCAGAGCAGCGAGCCAGACTGGGATCACCACCATCGGCTTTATCATCAGAGCTATCCTGCTATTTTTACTGATAAGCTGTTTGATCCGCGTGTGGAGTGTTTGATGTGCCAAAGATGACCAGAGTCGAGCACAGCAATGAACAAAATATGTGGTTTGTGTTATTAATGCACAACATTAAAGCAATTTTTAACACAAAGAGGGGGTGACTTCAATATAAAAGAAGAAAATGTCTGAATATTGGCCTAACTAGCACATTTTGCTGGTATTAATGGCATTATATGTGGTTGGGTTGGGTAGGGTTGAACAGATTTAGTACTTTTCTGTAGTTTTCCATCAGCTCACTGGTTTGGGTTTCTGGAACACAGCTTTTCTCTGTAGCCCACTCCTCATATCTGCTTAAGGCTACTACCTGAATACTATCTTATGGGCTAAAAGCAAAACACATGCCAATTTCTTTCCAAACTGTCAGAAGTCAAGCTGCTCTCTGGCTGATGTGAGTGCCATGTTTTGATAAGGATAAATAAAAATGATTAAAAATAACTTGGTGTAGATTATGTAAGACCCCTTCCTGGTTCTGCTACTTGACATAGTCATGGTGCTAATGTTCTCTGTATCTGCTGTATTTGAGGAATAAAAGAGGGCCCTTTTGTACATCTGGTGCAAAGCGGGGCATGCAGGGCAGTGTTTCTTTCTTTGTTCTACCTGAGGCAGTTAATGTTTTTATGCTGTGTGCTCATTTTGTTTAACAGCACAGGGGTGTGTTAGTCTGAAAATGAGGAGTGGTTAGGGACAAAGCTGGCTCCTGAGGATGTAGAAAATTACTTTGCTTTGGACGATCTACAGCCTGGTCCTAGCCCTTTATCAGACGGTGTAATGGTCATTGGTCTGATGAGGGGCTTGGACCTGAAACCAAGGGGGCTGTTATGAACTGAAACATATCTATTGTAAGTTCAGTTAATCATGTGTTCTCCCAACCCAGTCTCACTCAATGGTGTACAAATAGCACGGTTTTCAGCTTTCAAAATACGTGTGATGTATACGCCAAAGTCAAATTTCACGTGCAGTTGATACGAGACAGGCCAGGGGTCTATCATTTTCTCTTACACATCAAAAATTGCCACTTTCTGGTTCTGCGCATGCGCCTTACGGCCTCACTCTCTCTCTTGGTTTAGTTCAGGGTGTCACTCTCTCTCTTGGTTAGGTTTAGGGTTAGGGTTGGGATGAAAATCTGACAAGGTAGCAAAATGTGTCAGAACACCGGCCTGTCTCATCAAATTTTGGAAGGTATGAGCCTATCCGATCACGTGAACAAAGTCAAAACACTTGCATGCATATAAGACACACTGGTCTCTCTTGGTGTCATTGGAGCACTATGCGTATCAGCTGCACGTGACATTTGACTTTGGCATATAGATCACATATATTTTGAAAGTCGAAAACCGTGCTATTTGTACGCCATTGGGTGAGAATGGGCTGGTTCTCCTGCCCCCCAGCAGAGAGGAAATCTGATCAAACAGATCCTTAGGTTGATTAAGCAGTAAATATTTTATTTATTACCAGAGAGTTGGTTCTGGTTCTTCTAGCTGTGATCAAAACTTTTGATTTAATACATTTAAAAGTGAAAGTGCTTAACCTGATGCATTGTTTATACTTTCCAACTCAAATGATATCCATTAAATCTCCGGGTTGCTTTTGACTCTAGTTCATGTTAGAGAGGATATATGAATAAATCAGTTTGACATCAAGAGGGGTTGATTTAGGATAGAGACTGATGAATGTTTGTGTTGATTTTGTTGGTGAATGTCTATATATAAAACCACTTGGCCCAGTATTACTGTGTGGCTGAGTCTGAATGGGTTGTACTGTGAGTAACACACCACATGTGCCACAGTTTTTCATGCTGTATTTAAAGTCAGTGTGGTTCAGCCCCAGCATCCCTCCGTGTTTACTGTAAGTCACATATATACATGGCACAGGTGCTGCTTGTTAAAAACTGGACTACTGTTGGCTCACGACCAACAGACAGACGGGCTGTGTTTAGGACAAATGTTCCATTATAAGAAGCACATGCAGTATGATCTTCATACAACCGCAGCTCTGTAAACTATGACTGTGAGATGTAGAAACTTTGATCTGAACTTTAATGAGTAATTTAAAAAAAAAAAAATGAATCCTTTACTGTACATACTGTATATATTCTAAGATTTTAAACATAAAATGTGATAAATTACAGTTTTAATCACATATTTAAAACCAAAATACCTCAAAGTTCAGAGCTAATTTTAAATGAATATTTACAAAATGAATAAATTTAAGCAATTTCTTTAATTAGGCAGAATGAATGCCAAGTAATTGTACTTTATGATACTGACATTTTTTAATTATTTGTCCCTGCCTAGCAGGTATACTGCTGTATATATTTTGATGGCATTTGTCCATTTGATCTAAATCTGGATGCAAATCCAGCAATGTTTTACAGGATTAGTTTGAAAGATAAAGCAGTTTTCCTCATTTTCACTGATAACTCTAGGATATCTAGTTCTCAACTGAATTTGATGACATTTTCAGGGACTGTTGGTCATGGCACAAAGAAAAAGTGATAGTATTTTGTGGTGTTTGTCTGTTTTTTCCAGAATAACTAGGCCGAGAATGTCAGAGGGGTCATGGCAGAGGATCGTGCTCTTGGAGCGCTTCTAGTTTAAGTACTGCACTGCAACACAAGTGTGGTCTGAAACCATGATCTAGAGGTCAGGGACAGGGTCACAGTGTTTATTTCTTAAAACAGTGTCTATTACAAATTGTGCAAGGGTGGAAAATCACTAATTGAAGTGGTTTGGTTTAACACATTTTAATTTTTCATTTTAGTTGCTTTCTCTGTGTGAGTAATCTGATTGAAGTTATCAGTTTAGTGTGAGTTTATCCTGATAACACTGTTGATTGTCATGCTATTACTTTGCAATTTATACTTCTAGACTAAGATAATTTTTATACCAATTTATAAGAGCCTATATAATACACTGTATATACATATATACATTTATTCTTTACATTAACTGAAAATTTTCACTTAGCTTTCAAAGCCAGTGAGTTCCTCATGTTTGTCACAGTTGTTGCATTCTGAGTTCGTATACCTTCACTTGTGATGGTGCCATGACAGAGCCACCATGAAAAGAAAACACAGGTCAGTCATTGCTGTGGAGACACTGGATGTTACGTCAAATACTGCTATAATTTGAATGGCTGTTTTTGTGTTACTTTCTAAGCCCAGAAGAGATGCACTGCTCAGCTCAGCTCCACCCATCTCTGCTGCTAACTTTTTTTGAATTGACATCTGTGTCGAATAAAAGTTGCTCTCTGTAAGGATGTCCAATTTTTATCACTTTCCCCGTCATTATATAATATTAATTCATAATGAGGAAATGGTGGTTTGCCGGTTCGTAATAGAATAGGACAGATAACATGAAGAACAAGAGAAGTTTAGCTACTCAGTGTCAGAGGCAACACAGATGATACAACATAAAACCAGACATACAAACACCACATAAAAACACAACAAACACAAGTTAAAAGCACTGCTGTGAATACAGCATGTGGAGTGAAGTTCTTGCTTGAACATGTCCTCAAGAAAAAAAAAAGCAGTCGAGGTGGGCGGAGCTGAGCAGCACATCTCTACTTGGCTTAGAAATGTCAATTTGAGCTATCCCTTTGAAGGACTAGTCTGAATGCTTGAGAGGGGAGCTTGGGCAACATACCCTTGTAAGAAGCACATGACTGAGAAACAGGAAAACAACAGCAGCTGTTGATAGCAGCCTCCTCATTTGGCAGTCTTTAATATAACATACAGTTTTTCCACGGCATTGTCATGGTGGCTCTATCGGGTCGGTTGCCACGATAACTTGGACTGCAACAACAATCAAATGTATTATTTGCAGTGGTTCTGAAATGTTTTTTAAAACAATTCAGGAATTTCAGAGTGAAAAAAATCATCCACGTTGTACTTTTAAGCTTTTGGATATCTGACTTTTGAAACAAGAAAATAAATAAACTGAATCAAAGAACCCCCCAACGACAGAGAGGCTTTTTCTTTTGGTAATATAGAAGTTTGCTGAAACTAGCTTAGATATGCTCATTTCCAGAACGGTCTGGTAGTTGCTGCATTGAGATGTCACTGTGCTCTCTCACTTCATCTGGATGCTTCAGCAGTCTGTGTTAACATCTCATCCATCACTGCGGCTGTTAGCACTCAGCAGCCTGCCGCTGTAATCTGCTGCTCACACGAGTCTTATGTGCTGCGAATGTCCATTTAGCTTCAAAATAAATGATTCTTTTGCTCCAGAATAAGAACTTGTGTGCAAATGAAACCCCCTGAACACAATGAAATCTTACAAACACATTTTCTTTGTACTGTCATTAATCTTTACATGAGCACACATTTCCATATTTGTGTTCCCTTTCCAACGTGTAAGCTAACAACATGTCAGTCTTCATTTAAATCAAAGGCTGGAAACCACCCTAAAAAGCTAAAACTGAAAGACATTTCCAGAATTGGTTTGTCAATATGACATTTAGGAAAACATTCCCCGTGGGAACTGAGTCAAGATACCTTTTGACGTTCGAGGCAGTCAGTTGATGTAAGTGGGTTGGACACATGCTCATACTAGCTCAGAAAAAAAGCTATGAAGTGCAACATGCTTATCTTTTATAAACTCCCTTTAAAATCAAGGATCCATCTTCAGTCTGAGGACTTTAACACACCAAATGTGCAGAATTACTGCTGACAAAACCAATGTTTTATTCAACCAAAGATCCCCTGAGGAAATATTCCAGCAACATGATCTTATTCAGTTTTATTCATATCTCTAAATTTGAGGAACATTATGCTTTTAATCAGGATTCAGAAGAATCCACTTTATCTGTATCTGGGCTCAGAGGCTTCAGGGCCTGGTAGCTAATGTGCGAGTTCATCGACTACAAAATCTTATGTACAATTTGACTGTTAAAAAGATATAACAGAGTGAGACAATTCTCCTCCATGAACATTAGAAAAATAAAATTATTAAAGAGACTGTCAGCGGTGAAAAAATTACAGATTTCGACACAGCAAGTTCAGTCCTGTGTATTCATGAGATATTTTAAAATTAGTTGCACGACTTGAAGAGCCAGATTAAAATAGACGTAACATAACCGCATTACACTTGTCTTCTAGATTTTAAAATGTCTAATGAATTTTAATGCTCCAAAACATTGTAACCACTGCTTTATTTTAAGATCATGGACTATAATCTACAGATACCTCACTAAAAATAAAATTAAAAAAAAGATTTAAAAAATTGTGGGGCATGTATGTTTGCACTCTGATGACACATTATCCTACAAAGCATAAGAAATATTAACTTTCTCTTCAACAAAAGAAAACTGCTCTAGCAGTGTTTGTTAACTTGAGCCACCACAGAAATATCATTCTTCGTTACACTGCCATCCATCTGTTGCTTCATTATCGACAACCTGAGAGGAATCTCACCATGTAGCTTTTGTGGGACTTCACCAAGGGTAAAAGAAGAAATTCAGCAAAAATCTGAAACATTTGGTTGTGAAAAAGGCAAAAGCAGATGAAGTATTCCTGTTTTTAATTATTTTGTTAGAGTGTAAGTTCCTATCTCCATTATGTATTTATTCCTCCCTGCACTGGTCATTCGTCTGACTTTGGAGTGCCTGTTACTGTAGTTATCAAAACTGCCTGGATGTGCTGCCACTCTCCTAAATTGTACTCTTGGGAATACAAGTCTGAGAAGTTTCCACTCCGCCCCCTTTGTTCAAAAAGCTGATACCAAAGTTCCCTTCTGTCATGATTTTGAATGGTTGATTAAAGAAGTTACAGTGATAAGCCCAACATGGTTTCAGAGCTAGGAGTGCAAAATATAAAAATACATCTGAGGTTTTTGCAATAGAGTAGGGATGGACAACTTTGGTCACCTAGAGGGCCACATTAATGTTATCCAGACAGTTGAAAGCCACAATAAAAACTGCAAGAAACTCAGAGGAGGTATTCAGAAGAGGTGAACTTAATCAAACAAAAAACACACAAATGGCATTCTAAAAACATAACTTAACCAGCTTTCATTGTTTAAGTTAAAATGCAAAAATGTTTTTATGAACTAAACAGAGTTCAAGCCAACTGAAACTTCTTTTTCAGTGTTTTTCCAAATACATTTAGTGATGCATATACATGATTTTTAAAGGAACAATGCATCAATTAGACTGCTAATTTAAAAAAAAAAACTAAATGTATACCAACAATTTATTGAAATCTGGAAATACATGTGGGTCACATTGAGAGGTCCCAAGGCTGCATTTTCCCCATCCCTGCACTAGAGATACTGAGCACTGAAAATGCTGAGCTGCTTTGGTTTTAAAAACAGAATTTGTATGGCTGAAACAAAATGTTGGTTCTCTAAGACCCTGAAAGTGTTAGAGTGAACATGGCCAAGTCCAGATCCTCTATGACACATTAGGTCAGTGATTCTCAAATTCAGTGTCAGGACACACTGGTGTGCCTTAGGTTTGTCCAACCACAGGTCACTACTACCAATGACTTTTTAAAATTTTATGCATTAAGCTGCAAATTCATTGACTTTTCATAATCTTAAAAGCTTTTAATGAACTTTTGTGAGATTAATTAGAACTCCTTGTTTTGCAAAATTTAACTTTTAACGTGTGTTGCTGAAATTTTACCACATTTTCTTATAATTTTTAGTTGTTTTTGATTAAGAATTTTAAAATTATTACCTTTTACTATCGGATTTGATAAGAAATTATTTAAATAAACTTGCACAGACACATATATATTGCAGTATATGTTGAAGGGGCTATTTTTGCTTTATTTGAATATGGTGAGATTTTGTCTTGATATTAGGTGTGCCATGAGGAAAATAAAGTTTGAAAGCCACTGTTTTAGAGTGCAGTCAAATGATTTGACATTGTAATGTCTTTAAGATGGGTTCTTTAAATAAAGGACAAAATTGAGTAACAGGTCCTCATTAAATTCTATACATCTGTAATTTAAAGCATTAATCTTTAAATTTTCTAATATTGTAGAAGCTTTGGTCTTCATCCTTGGACAGAATTGCATAATGACGGCAGCTTTCCTCCTTTGAACTTTGGAAGCGGACAGTCACGGATCAGAGGCTACAGATCCAAGTTCCTGGAAATCAAACATATCATCTCTAAACCGGATCTCCTTTCATAAGACTTGTTTACAAACCAGAGGGGATCGTCTTCTCGCCTCTTTCTGTAAATCCCAGACTCTATTAACTGTCTCCTCTGATACTTGTTTGGATCAGTCTGCATCCTCCTCGACTGCAATAAATACTCTGTCACAACATCGTTTTTTGAGACAAGCATTTGCTATTCTGGAGCTGAAGTTTTGACCAGATGCCCAAAGTGTGGGCACATACACACACATACACTGCACAGTTTGTGGCTGTGTGTGTGTGTGTGTGTTTGTGTGAGTGGGCCCCAGATGTTGAGAGCTGTGCAGATGTAGCAACCAGAAATGAGGGATTATGGTTAAATCTGGAGGGAGAGGAGGCAGGAGGGTCTGGGTGATTAGTATACAGTGAAAATGAGGATGAAGGGAGGTTAAATGACATTTGACCTGATGGTAAAAAGACTTGGCTCTCAAATGACTGTTGACTTTAGTAAATATTGAAAAAAAATGAACCACCTTGTGCCACTGTGAGGTACACAGTTAAAAATGGCCTTGACATCTGCTTAACGTGGTATGAACACACTGAAAGTACAGCGATGGGTCAAGACATGTATGGGGGTTGTTTTTTTTTTGTCTCAGGGGTTAACAGGCAAGGGCTGAATATGTGGTCCAAAGACCTTGACAATTGTCCAAAACCTATTAGTTCATTTCTGGGCCACGTTGGACATTTTTTCAGCCTGAAATAAATCCCTAAGTGGCAAAGTCTTATATTCACATGCAAAGGATGATAATGAGACCAAGTGAACTTGATCTTTGTGTTTGAGTCCAAACACATGGAAGTGAGTTAGCATGTAGCACTTCTGGTTTCCAACAAGAACTACAAAAATGGTGGGAGACCCTACTGCAAGTAGTTCTGATTGTTATTTAGTAAACAATAGTTTCCCACCATTGCCAGAGCCATGAAGACCAATTCATGTCATTAAGAGGAAGTTCTCAAAGAGGAGGTCACAACAAGAAGTTATACTATACATTTTAAATATTGTGGTTGCTTTCTGTTGTGGGGATTTTGTAGTTTTATAGCACCTTAATGATAGATTTTTACTCCTCCTTCACTGACGAAGCTTTAAGCTAAAAAAAAACACAAATGGTAGGTTTGTTCATTAAGATTATTAAAAAGAACTAAACATGTAATTCTGATATTTTTTGTTGTTGCTACAGAGCCGATTATCAGCAACAATCCAAAACACAGTGAAAAAATACCATTTTAGTTGAAGGAATCAGTGCAATGCTAACTTTCTGGTTGGCCTACAAAAACACGTCATCTCTTCACCAATCTTCCTTAAGTGAAAGTGAAAATGTGTGAAGTTTAAAGGGATCCCCTTAAGGAGTAACTGAATTATTGCTTTCCCAAGTAAGGGATGATGAGGAGGCTCTGTGATCTTTGACCTCTAAAATAACATCAGTTTATACTTTTAATCACAGAGACATAGCGCAAAGTTTGAAGAAAACTACTCAGTGCTTTTTTTTATATCAAATTCACAGGAAAGGGATGATCATTAGCTCCATGACTTGACCTTTGAAATGTGACCTATAATTCTAATCAAGTGATCCTTCTGTTAAAGGGGATATTTTTGCCAAATTTGTAAAAGTCCATATTGAGTGCATTTTAGTTATTGCATTCACATCCAAGGGCTCGTGAGACCTATGACCTTGACCTTTGAACTATGACTATCAAAAGCTGATGGAGTCATCCTGGAGACCAGGGGGATTTGTGCAAATTTTGAAAAAAAGCTTCAATGGATTCTTGAGGTATTGAGTTCACCAATAAAAACATATATGTGGTCATATATGGACGTACGTGCAGGGAGTCATATGGGTAGTCAGCCTGTGAACATTCTGTCGCAGCCTCGTCCTCGGCCGCTGCAGATAGAAATGATCACAGGAAGGAGAAGGAGATGAGAGGCAGATTTTTCTTAACAAGTAAACCCTGCAAAGATGAAAAACCTGCTGTTAAGAAAAAAATAACACCTGATAGAGGAAATTTGTGAGCCTTTTGGAGAGTGCGTCTTTTTTCCGCATTTCATTACAAATTCATTGATTTCTTGAACTCGCTCCGCAATCTGTCGGGAAGTGTCTGAATGCAGGTCGAGAAGCATCTGAAATCTCACATCCACTCATACTCTCACACATGGGAGACAGCTGGGATGTTTTCGCTGAGAAACAGTGCAGCTTTCTGTCGAGTTCAAATGTGTTTTTATAATTCATAAGAAGCTTAAACTGTAAAAACAGATAATTTTAGAAATAAATTCCACACACTGCTCTGATATGCTTGTGGATGCAGGTAGGTTGTGAAAGCTGAATAAGATTTTGGTGTTTCTGCAGCCTGCTATCTACTTCTACTTCTTGTGGCCCTGGGTGACTCTCCAGTCGTGCTCTCTTTAACATTCAAAACACTCACATTTGCTCTGTCGCCACGGCTGCTGCTGCTGCTTACAAGAGGCTGCTGCAGACGGCAAATGTGCTCTGTTTGATATTCTGCGATAACTTTTCACCACTTGTCAACACACAAGTCGCCTGATGTGAGGAGGATTGGCAAGAGCCCAAATTAATGTGCACAAAAGCAAAGCCTTCTAGGAAGATTAACGCTTTTCTAATTAAGATGCACATTCACATTTCCTGCCTCTGAAACAACATGTCCGAGGATGCCGCCTTATCAAATCTTAAATTAGCGTGCTGTTGTCATAATGACAATTTTTGATTTAATTTATTAAAAGTTGTTGCATCTATTGTTTTACGAGTAACTATTGTTTCCTCAACATCAGCAATAATTTCTATTAGTACATTGAAGGACAGCCAAAGTGCACCACAGGGACTGAGAACAAAACATCACTAATGTTTTGTAACATTTTAGTTTAGTTTAGGTCTTTATTTCATTCTGCTGGTATATAAAACATTCAGTACATACAAAGAAAAATCTCAAACATGTGAATGAAAAGGAGCAGAATGAAGAAAAGTCATATAGAGTCTGCCCCTTTCTCACAAGATATTAACTAACTAAACACATAATACAAATAAACAAGAGCTGCAGGCCAACATGCCTTTTTACAATTCATTATTTCTTATTTTCAAAAACAACCAACAAAACAAACAAACAAAAAGGTCCACATGTTAATTCACATTTTTCCACAAAACAAACATAGCAAGACTTAGATTAACACATTTCCCTGTATTTACTCAACATACTGGCTGTGATAGTTTAATTGAAGATTAAACACGATAAGATTTTTTTAATATAACCAGCCATATGAATGGGCTGATTTTTCTGTTAAGATTTACCTATGTGACCACAGAAATTTGAATAAATGTAATTTGCCTTGTTGAAAATACACTTCTATCTACCTAACAAACAAACAGTTAATAATTAAAACTCTAACTCTGACCCTATCTGAAAAAGAAAAAAAAATAAAGCACAAACTTGTATGTTTATCACTTCATAGACTCAAAGAGAAGATGTGAGTCCAGAATCACAATTTAAAGTCATAGGAAAAGAAATCTTTCCTCATTAAATAACAAAAAAAAAAAAAAAGCCAATAGCAACCTGTTGTTGCACAGCCCACATCTGATATGATGACCAGCCAGTCATAGTGTGTAATTACCTTCGCCAAGGAGGTTATGTTTTTTCCGGCGTATGTTTTTATGTCTGTTTATTTGTTTGTTAGCAAGATTATGCAAAAAGTATTGGACAGACTTTGATGAAATTTTCAGGAGATGTTAAAATGGCCCAACTTAAAAATGATTACATTTTAGTGGTGATTAAGATAATAGCCATTAGCGAATGATTGTTTTTGCTCAATCACTGTCTAACTGATAATATCAACATGATTCTGAGTGCTAGGTGTGGGTTTTTCAGGGCCATGAATCATATTATGATGGTAACTTTATCATAGAACTATTGCTTATAGATGTAACAGAAATATCCTTGGCAGAGGTTTGCGCTCTCTGAGTGCTTTCTAGTTTTGGACTGGCACCTTGGGTTGGCCAATCAAAATTCTGAGGAACCTTGGCCCCTATTAGGTCATGGCTCTGCCTAACAAGCGGCAGCTCCTCAAAGTGTTGGCACACCCTCCTTGGTGTCGTGCTCCCACTACTTGAGAAACACTGATTCAATGTAATGTTAAAAAGCTTTTTAAAAATGGCAGCTGCTGCAGCAAATTGAACTCAATATCCCCCATCAGGAGACAATCAGCTGACACCGCTCTGGCTTTGTCTTATATTTTCTACAGCTTATAGGGGGTATCTTAGCTCTAGTTTGTGTGATCACACAAAGCTAGAATGGGACGTTTGAGAACAGAAAGTTTTCTTGAACAGTGGTGAAAAAATGACAGCAGTGCTTGATGATGCTCTTGATTTGCCTTGATGGAAATATTTATGGAGAACAGGAAGCTACCTTGCTTTTCTATCACATTTGAAACGTATTTCTGAAACCTCTGTCCCCGGGAGCAAGCTACCTCGTCAAAGAAGACATTAATGAGATTGCATGCTCTCTGCAGATCCCTCTCACCCCGGGTGCAGCACGTATCAGATCAGACACAGTGAAACCTAATAGAGTGAACACTGACAAATCACACTCGTTATCTACCTTGATAGTTTTCTTGCGTCACAACGAACTTGCCACAAAATCCTTCCACAGATTTCCAAGTATCTTCATTCCAGGAGCAGACATCTTGTTCCCCTGAGGAATAAATGATGTCATTTTGAATCCCAAAATGTCTCCTCACCTCACCTCAGCTCAAACCTCCACTTAGGTCAGTTTCTGTCTGCAGAGGAGAAGAGTTGACTCACAGTGCAGGCGTGTCAAGTCAAATCCAAAATCCTGAGAAGATGCAGAGTGGTCCCACGAGAATATGCCACTTCCAGACCAGAGGACACAAACCTGAGGCACTGCCTGCGAATAGGAGGACAGGTACACAGTGCAGCTGTGAAACTGAGAACACTGATGCTCTCTTTGTGCTAAGACCATTTGTATTGACAGATGTTGGTTTTCTTTAATCAAGTTTCAGACAAATCAAGTATGAACAATGTTTTTAAAAAAGGACAAGTAACCTTTTTCAGCATCTTTAAATGGTCCACTGACTCCTCTCCTAGTACCAGGAAGATAAACTTTTGCTCTGACAAGTTCTTAACCTTTATTCTGTGACTTCAGCAAAGGTGACCTAAGGTACCAATTTCATAATTCAGGAGTGTTTTCTATCCTGTTTTTTCAACTAAAGGTTGACAGTGAATTATCTACTTGAATAGTAGAAAACAAAGCATTGTCATTACAAAAAATGATTGATGCTTCAGGGATGTTAAGTAGCTTTAAATGTCATTTAATCGAAAACTTACTAGCACATTATCACTAGTTTTAGTAGCATTGTAGCATGATAAATGTGTACATTTTGTGTAGAGTTAACCTACAAGTGTAAACATCGACATTAAAGTTAACATTACTCCTAATCTAAGGCTATTATAACATATCTGGTTTAGTCTTCATTTACAGAACAAAGTTTTTAATGCTGTTCAGTTGTTGGATGGCTGATACTGGCTGACAAATGGTCATCCTCTGGAAAGGTTGGTGCTTTATGGTCATCATATGTTAACTATGTAATGGATGGAGAAATTCCTATTTGCCTACATGCTTCAATTTTCAGAGGTCATTTACATCACTCATATCTGTAAGCTATTTGATGAGAGCTACTTTACCAAATCTTAAGCATAAAAAGGAAACACCATCTTTTTTCTTCATCTGAAGTTAAAACACGTTGTTACAGCCTCATTAAATTTTAAACCAAGCTAAAAAAAACAACAAAAAGACAAAAGAAAATCTGAAACCTATTAAAGGTTACCACTCAGCAGTTGAGTTTGATAGAAGTTTTCAATTGTATTAAATCAAATGCACATATTGAAATTAAGTGAATGAACTACTTGTGAATTTTCAGGCAAAATAAATGAAAATTTTAGAAATGAACCGGCCAACCCGCAATGAGCCACTGTACTTAGCATTCCTCTCCTAAAGTGCCAAACTCAGAGCTGACTGAACAAAATTCATCCCAAAGAAACAGAAAAGTAGGCTACCAGCAGCCTCCAGCCCAAACTAAAACAACAAAACTAAACAATGACAGTGTTTCTGAGGAGCGAAAACACAAAAAAGAAAAAATACCTGTTAAGAGAGCAAACAAAACATGGAGAAAGCAAACCTTCCCCGAGCTCTTCGTCTTCTACTCTTGATCTTAGCCTTGCAGAGAAACCTCAAGTTGGTCCTCGGCTACGGTCAAATAGACACCTCCTAAGCCCTTTCCTAACCACTTTTCCTTAACCTGATGGAAAACGTCATGAGGTTAAGAAAAGGAGAAAGGAGATTTCAGAAGGACTTAGGAAAGGAAAACTGCCGCGCAGAGAGAATCTGACTACCCTTTCACAACGATACGTCATCATGCGACGGCGGATGTTACTGACATTAATATGCTGCGGTGAAACTACAATTTTCTGAAGATGGACTACAAAAGACACATCTTAGAAGTGCTCGTGTATCATGACAGTGTTGTTCCTTGCAGACAATTTAAACATTAACAACCTGGTAAAAATTACGTCTGCTTGACTAATGTTGGAAGTGAGGATTTAAATAAATTTGTCCACTCATTATCAACATGAATACCAATCAGTGCATGAAAATAAATGGTAATTGAATGAAAGAAAGGCATAAATTGTTAAGCCCACAATCTAATAGTGTACAAATTATTAATATTGAACCATGTCTAAAACATAATCAACATCAAATGTCTTATATCCTGCTCTCTTCAAAGAATCAGACTACTGGAAAGTTAAGGCACGTTTTGGTATACTCTTGAAAGGATTGAACAGCAGTGGTAACTTACATGGTCTGCGTGCTTTGGTCATCATTATTCAGTTGAATTCGGAAGCAGTCGGATAACACGATGTGTAATAAATGCTGTTGTTGCGGAGAACTGTGGGACAGAATAATCTCCTCTCCTTTCATAAAGGATGGTCCAGTGTATCCTATGCTAAAGGAGATGTTAAAGGAAGCATTGAGCCACCTTTCCCAAGCAGTTAGACTATTCGAACAGCTCTTATCACGAACTACTTCCGGATCATTTCACTCAGTTAGGAACCTTCCTAAGCAAAAAGGACTATTTGACTGCAGCCCAGGTGTGTGTGTCAGCCATGTGCCTCTCCCTCTGTGCCCCTCCCCCACTCTGCTTCTGATGATCTCAGGTGTGCCCCATGCTGCAGGTGGAAGGAGGAGGAAGGACAGAGAGAGAGGAGGAGAGACAGGAGGAGAGAGGATCGACTACAAGTGACAAACATGTCTACAAGCACTTTTGTTAAGGATTTTGTCACATCTAATTTTTGTAAAGAAATATTGGTACAAAAATGTGGCGATGCAGTTTTAACAGGTAAATATACACAAGTTATAGCAACTCTCTGAACTTTATAGTAACCCTGTCAATTGTCTTTGTAAACTTTAGAGGTGCTGGTGAGTAGAATGAGGAATAACACGAAATAAGTTTCACTGAGAAAAAGTTTGTCTCATTATTGCTTGATGGAGTGAAGCTCGTTTTTCAAGGCTTCTTATTGCTTATTTAAATAACCAGACTTAACTTTGCTTGTCACTTTAAGCAATTACTTGTCAATCAGAATCAGAATCAGAAATACTTTATTAATCCCCAAGGGGAAATTTGGTTGTTTCAGTTGCTCTTATACACAGTATAGCAGTTGGAAACAACAGATGAGGACATTAGAATAAACAGTAGCATTAAAAAAATAATAAAGATAAATAAATAAAAATAAAACAAATGAAAAGAGCATAAAAATTACGTAAGTAGTTTGCAATGTGCAGAGTCTTTAAGCAGTATAAAACTTCCTTATGAAGGAAAATAAGTAGAATAAGTAAGTAAAATGAAGTGGACATGAGGCTCCGAAATGAGGTGGAGGTATACACAGTATTAACAATTAACAATATTTACACTACGAATTTAAATGTATTAATGACAGCACCATTTGTCCGAAGATTTACTCATCAACAATATCACAGGAGTAAGCTTAGCAAGGCTTGTCTTTTCTGCTAATCGTCAGATATAGCTAGCCTTGAAGCCTCTCCTTTTGAGCTAATATTTGCTTGTTTCCCATTGAAAGTAAATGATTTTCTACTCGCAGGAGGCTTGTATTTTAAGGCTAAAGGAAGCTGTGCTGACTAAGTCATGTATTATGCTTTTTAAGCTCATTATTGTCACACTGGTTCAGCTAGGTTCATCCTTTTTAGTGAGTGATTGTCATGTTAGCAAGAGGCTCGTCTTTTAAAGTAGATAATTCTAACAATTCCTTTGCTAGGCTTACCCAGGCTCAGTGTATCATTTTTAATTATCAGTGTTTTGAATTTGAAAGTAAATGTATATATGTCACATAAGGATAGAGGCATATCCTTTAAAGGTAGTTGTCATGTTAGCTCGGCCAGGCCTGTTAGTTTATAACCACATAAGCTTCAAGAGCCAATGTTGAACTAACTCAGGTTCATATTTGATTTTGATGACTGCACGAGTGTCGCCAGTCACTATGTTCAAAAACCATTCAAGTTTTCATATACTGCATACCCCTGATCTACCTGTATTCTTAGCCTGTCTGAGACCCTGAACTGGAGTTCTGACCTATTTCAGGCAGCTCCCTGCACTGTAAACTTATGAGGGGAGAAAAGTCCTAAAGTTATGGAACTTTAGTCTTGAGCAAAGAAGCACTCTATCATGGAGAGGAGACATGTAAAATAAACTAATATATATCTCTCTTAAGATGGTACTGTGGACAGCTGCCTTGATGCACAACTGCCAAAGAGTGTTAGAACAATCGCTGTGCAATAACCTAGAGATACTAAACCCATCAGAGCAGTATAGGCTACTGTTTCATAAGACTACTTCTTTCAATCCAGTCTGACCTTAATCGTGTGAATAAATAATGTTCTCTATTTTTTATGAAAATCCTGCCTGTATGATGTATTCAAAAAAAGCTTAGAAACATTATTTCAGTCCATTATTTCTCCAATTCATAATGCCAACTGGTATTGTAATTAATATCACTTGAAATCGATTAGTCATATTTACAACAAGGTACAAGTTATAAGGATAATGCATTTGTGAAATGCTGCCAAAATCCTCTTTTCATCTGGAGGAAAGCCTACAATTCCTCAGTGAAGCAAGAGTGAGGAGCTGGTCTTCTTGGGGTGTTGCCTTCCTGGGAAGTCCACTTCGGGGTCTGTCTTTGACTTCACCAGTCTCACAGAACTTGGTCCTAAGTTTGGAAATAGTACCAGGGCTTCCACCAAATACTGCTGCCACTCTGGGTACGACAACACTATCTTCCAGTTGTAAGAGATTTTGTCAATTTTTTTTGTGATGCTACCTTCATATTTAGTGTGTTTCTGAATGCACAAATGGATAATCCTTACAAGTTGTGCCTCGTTGGAAAGGTGTCTAATTAGACTTTCTGTGATATAAAATAAAATGTGAATTGATATTATCAAAATGGAGAATGAGTTGACTGAAATAACGTTTTCAAACTTTTTTTGAGGAGTATAGGTTGTTTTTCATTCATGTTAGAGTCACTCCTGTAAACATATTAATATTATCCTTCCATTCTCCAGATCCATGGACACAGTGATTTTTATGTAAATTTGTTTTATTCTGCCTACTTTACGTAAACCACTCATGTCCATTTCACTACATCTAATAGACGACTGCATCATTTGCACTCCTGATCATTACACCAATATCTACACATGCTTATATTTGTTAGCCCTGACTTCCCCCTTAACATTAACTTGAACTTGAACATGTCCCATTTTACCTTCATTTTTTATAAAAATTTGATTGTTATTTTTCTATTCATCTTGTAAATGTTTGTATCCTCTAGTCTGTGCCAAGGGAGTAAAGTTAACTTAAGGAGATATGTTTGACATAGAAGTCATAATCCTTCTATGTCAAACAAATCTGGCCAATAAAGCAGATTCTGACTCTGATTCTGATTCAAAAAACATATCACGGGCTCTTTAATAAGAGTGTACTAAACTACCATGACAATCAAAATAAATCATTTCATAATTTATGCAGTGGCATTGCAGCTTGACTCGAGATAAGGCCACAAATCCTCCCCTGGAGATGTGTGAGGATATTTTTAAAGTTATACTTCAGCCTCAGTAAAATATGCTTCTCACGCACTCACTCCACGTAAATATCAGACTCAAGCAGGGCTTTGCACAAGAAAAACAGGTGTCTGTGTTCTGAATACTTTAATGGATAAATGAGGCAAGATGATGAAAATGTAGGATTATAATGCTTCATTACCTTAACAAGGTGAAAGTTTAACTCTGGGTCAACAATTTCTATTTTTGGGGAAAAGTTATACAATATTAAGTCTTTAAATTTAAAAGTTAGTATCAGTTGAAACACAAAATCCTTAGAAATAAAAACATGATCTTAGTGCACACAAAAGTAGATATTGTCCTAGATGTATTACAGATATAATTAATCTGCTCTGATTATTACAAAACATACAAAGAAATCCGACCCATATGTACAGATTAGGACAATAAACCTCATTTAACATATCATTCTAAAAAAGCTGACATAAAAACACAGTTTTTGCATGTTATCCAAGTTTTTATTGTCTTAATCTGTCATGTCTTTGGTAATCCTGAAAGGTCAGCAAAACTGTTTGTACAGTAGGCTGGCTTATCCTTCAAAAATTACATAATATTTCATGTGGTTATTTTTGCTTTGCACAATGATGACTTGATGTAACATTTAAAACCAATTTATTTGTCCTCCTTTCTGTGGCTGATTCATTATTTTTGTGCATTACCAGCCTGCATGTAATAATAGAACAAATCAAAAATGCTCTACAATGATGGCACACTGTTTTGATATTATAACTCATATGCCCACTGAACTTCAGCAGCTTTTAGTTTTTGGACCCTCTGTAGGGAGTAAAAATAGAAAAATCTATTCAGAGTGCACAGGCAGCATAATATGTAAACCATCAGAGGGCTCAGTGTTGTTTTCCTGCATCAGGTTTTTAGGAAAACATGCTGCTCTTTGAGTAAATCTGTTACATAATGATTTTCAGATGACCTGTGTGCATCACACACCGGCAGCTACGGGCAGTTCCCAGGGATAGAGACAGGCAGAGGGAAAGCTTTAGCGACACCTATGGGTGGAAAATATGGCTGCACAAAGTAGAGTGTTGAAATACCTGCATCCTAGCAACTGGGAGAGATGTTTCCATCTCACAGTTTCTCTTCTTTGAGGTAAAAACCTGCCTCTGAAGAGATCACATGAAACCAAACATGTTTTAAATGATCATACAGTGCATGGGTGCAATCTCAAAGTCCTTTTAGAAACTATCCAGGACATATTTAAGAAAAGGTGCTGAAACAGATCAGTGATGATACATTTATTATAATAGTTTAGATTGCAAATTATTAGGAAAAAAGACATGCAAGCTTGGAACCAATGAAAATGTGTCTAGGTGTATGAGGGATTTCTATCAAAAGGCACCAAATGTAGAATTTTTTAAGTAAAATATCGACATTAATTAAAAAAAGATTTATCCTTCATAGATTTCAAGGGGGGCTGCACAGTGGTCCAGCCCCTGGTCAGATGGGGCCTTTCTCAGTGTAGTTTGGATGTTACCCACACATGCTGTTTTTTTCCAGGATAATCTTGTTTCCTCAAAAAGTGAGCAAATACATTCACATCTATTGTTTAGGTGCTGAGCCATGAAATAATCCAACAAAGTAAGGAAAATAGATTCAAAACACTGCTGCTCCCAAGAAGTTGGTGTTTAATTTTTTAGGTATATTTTTTGGGTGGTGTCATGTCTGACAGGAGAGAGGCAGTGGATAGGCTTGTAATAGCAGGAGGGGAGTAGGGGAGGACATTTGGCAAATAGACCCCTGGCTGGATTCAAACCCGGGCTGGTGGAAGCATATATGGGACAAGTCTGGCTGCTTACCACTCCATCAAACCAGCACCCCAATGTTAATTTTTTAATTATTAAAAAAACACAATGCTCCGAGCCTGACAATGCTGTTCTTCAGGTGCTCTCTACTAAGCAGGTTTACATGTTAGTCGTCAATCAAAGTCACAGTCCTGCCTGTGGGCGTAGACTTAGAGTTCAATCATGGAAAAGCACTTCACTTTGCCCAAAAGCCCTGAGCTACTCAGATCATAAATGCTGATCACCAATATGAACACATAGTTTCAAAATTATATAAAAGGACACATACAGAGTTAAAAAGAAAAATAAAACAGGGGTCTCTTGTGTTAAGTAGTTTGTAACTCAGGTGAGCAAGGATATTCACCATCAGTTGAAGCAAAGCCGTGGCGCGGTCGTGAGGCTCCACAGGCGGACTATGTTGAAAATGACATCGGGCAAAGGCAGAGTACACTCTTGACTGGTGGCCAGCCAATTGCAGGGCTGACACATAGTAACAGACAACCATTTACACACATTCACACCAACCAGCAATTTAGAGTCACCAAGCATGTCTGTGGGGGTAAAGTCGAGTACTTGGAGAAAACCCACGCATGAAAGCTCCTCAGAGAAAGGTCCTGACCAGCTTGGGGAGTTGGACCAGCAACCCATTACCATGCAGCTCCTGACATGAACTCCTCAGAGAAAATAATTTTTCAGATCAGGCTGTAAACATGTAACCTGACACCATGACTACCATAGACTATCAGGCATGGTCCACGGAGGATTTTCGCATCTCTCCCAGTTTTCCAGCAGTGATCCCCAGTCGGGAGAAGAGCAAAAACATGATTTCTCATACGAGAGGTTTAAGTGATGTTCCTTGCTCCTCTTTTAAAGAAGAAATTCAGTCCATTTCTGATAAAACTGCAGATATCGCCGCATCCACGGAGACCGCTTCAGAAGCCGCCATTGTTTTCAAACATGCAGTCACATAACTGACGTCATGTCTGCAACTCCCGCCTCTTTTCCCTGATTGGGCCGATAAGCATTTAGCCGGTGAAGTCATTAGACAATGGATGTTAGCAAGATGGTCCTGCAGGATTTCATACAATGAATCAGGCAGGTCCATCTGCTCTGCAAGATTAGTAAACATGTTTATCTGCGCTGTAAAAATCATTATTTTAACATGTAGTGTGTATGTAAACCCTTGTGCTTCAGCAAACAGCCTCAAGTAGACACTTGGAGAACTGCAGTTGTTTTTTATTTATTTATTTATGTATTGTTTTTACTTGTAATCAAAGAAAGTCAGACACCAAAACTTTAGATCACGGGTGGGTACGTTGTGTTTTATACAGCTGGTATTGTTTTCATGCTCCTCTTGTTCACTGTGTGCGTGTCATACATGTGTCTCTGAGCATGATGCATTACCTGTGCAGCAGGAGCTCTTGTTGGTCATTAATCATAGAGCTGGTGTCTAATTTCCACCCTCCAGTGTAGCCAATGTGTGTGCGCTAAATGTAGGAAAAAGAAGACACGTACCTTGAAAATTCTGCTCTTACATATGAAAGACACACTCCAAAAAGCCAGATATTGTAGTTCAGATCATTTTCTGTCTGAGTGGCCCACTACTCATTTTTACGGCTCCCAACCTTGAAACCAGAGCTCCCAAAGAGAACTTGAAGGCAGCGCTGCAGTGTCAGTGATGGTCTTATTGATGGCCCGAGCCATAACAAGTTCTCCGAGGAAGGAGGCATCTGGTTCATTGTTGGGACCAGACGGTGCAGCTCGTCGGGGGAATTCTCCTCAATGGCGTGGGCCTCGCTGTGATGCAGATGGCTGATCTCGCAGTAAATGACTCAGAAAACGATAATATGCCTTCAAACGGAGACGAGGTCATCTCCTTTTACTAATGGGATGTCTTCCTCGGTTAGTGTCGGGACAGAGGGCTTGTCCAATGTCTTTTTCATGGAGAAGAGAAGAGGCTCTGTGTCAGCAGCCCAGGGGAAAGGTAGGCTTTTTTTAATCTGCTGCAGCACCCCTGATCCACTTATTTGAACAGCAAACAGATCAATTAGAGGTTTTATTTAGGCACACACAGAACATAAGCTCTCCCAGACATGAATTCAGGGTGTAAATATGACTCTTAATTCCCTTACATAACTAACCAGAGACAGACTCACTGCCAGGAGCTCAAGCCGACCAATTTCCTGCAAAAATGACGGTTTAAGTTGTCAACCCAGGCCCCGGAGCAGAAGCTAAAATCTCCTCCTGTTTCCCGATGTCAACACAGTGAAAAACGAGACGTGTGCAAGTCCAAACCTATAAGAAGCTGAAGGTCTGTGAGGCAAAACTTACTGTAATAATCACAATTATCAGACAGCCAGTGCTGTGCAGAAATGTCAGAGTGAATCAGAGGCTTGAGTCTAACAGCTGTGAGAGAGACATTAATGGACGTGATCAGTTAAATATGACTCACTCTGTGTCAAGAAGATCATCACTCAAATGAACGATATCAAATTAAGTTTGAGATCTTCTTGGCAGGAGCACTCAGAACAAAAAACATTTTTTGACTTATTTCTAGATGTGAGAAAGTTGGCTCTCCTTCTTCTTTAGGGGTTTGTGATGGGCAGCAGCTGAGGACAGAGATGTTGTGTCTAAAGGTTGTCTGTCCTAGTGTCCATTCAGCTCCCAAGTTGTTCATCTAAGTCTGATAAACACATCTGAAAAATCCCAATGGAGATTTTCTTCAAACTTATCACTGATGTCCATACTGTCTCCCTGAGGTCAAGGTAATGGAGCCATATGTTCATTGTTTGCTTGGGAATGCAGTATCTGGGTACACTTCTCTTCTAATTTCATCCACATGTCCAGTCTGACTCAAGAGTGAACTACTTTAATTTTGGAAGCCATCGGTGAATGTGGAGTGATGTCCCTCATCATCATCTCTTTGTAGTGAACACGATATCTTAAAAATACTTCAAGAGGTCATTAACATTTTCCGAATGCTCACTCTTACAAAAGGTGCACTAGTAAGATGTCAAAGGTCAGTGGGTCAAAATTCAAGGCCATGAAGCGTCAGGGTAGTTCTTTGCTTTTGTTATAATATCCCTAAACTTAGCCAGAATCTAAGGTCATAGGTCATGGAGCTCATGTTAAAGCCTTTCTTGTGTGAAACTCATTGTCAAGGTCAATGATCATCCAATGCAATATCTCGAGTGCAGGAGAGATTTTTGTCAAACTTTTTCAAATGTCCTCTCTGATTCAAGAATGATCTATCCTCTAATTTTGGAGGTCAGCGGATAGGTTCACTCCTCCTCATCTCTTGATATGAATATTTCTTAGAATCACATGACCAGTGAAGACAAAAAAGACCTTACATTCAGTCTACTTGGCCTTCAACACAGACCTTACTGCTTTAAAACATGTGTCCCAGCTTCTTTCTGTCACGGTTTAGAAAGACTGACAGGGCCATAGGAGAAGCACAGAGACGTGGATTGACGGTGGGAGACAGATTTGTGGAGACATGAATGGCTTGCAGGTGTTTTCTTCATTTTTTTTTAAAGAAGAGAGATGGATAGAGTGGGAGATGTGGAGCAGTGACTTCCCCCCCCCACGCTGTCATTATGTTTTATGGCAGAAGAAGTGTTTGTGAAATTGAAGCGAGGCGCTGCGAGGATGGGCCATGTGAGAAAGGCTTTTACACGGCGAGTACGTGCTGCAGGAGAGCTGTCTGAACACATGTCCGCTCACAACCAACACGTCTAAAAGTGGAGTGTGAGAGGAAAGGAAGGGGAGTGTTTTGAGTGGTGCTCAAAGAAAACAAACGGGAGTGAGTGCAGGACGAGTGGAGGTGAAGGATTCAGATAAAGAAAGGGTGCACGGAGGCTGCACGCCACCTCTGTGCACAAGGACAGCTTGTTTGTACCTGTAAACAATTATGACATTAAAGTAATTATCCTTTTCCTGGAGCAAAATATTAATGTTTTCATTAAAGGGATTATGACAAACAACAAATGACCCTGCTAATCTGATACGCTACATCACTACTCAAGGTGGAGCTCAGGACATGGCTGAGTGGGTGTGAACAGATGTGAAAGCGGTCATTCAGGATTTTTGAAGTGGGGTTGTATGAGGTACATGGCATTACCCTGAATATCAGCCACAATGACAGAGATCAGCCCTACCTCTGTACAGAAATAGTTAGCACAGAAGCTAGGGCTATGCATTGCTGCATATGAGGCCATTGACACCATCTGTGTAATTTAAGGGTCCCAAGTCCTGCAAAATATTTTTTTTTGCCTTTAATGTTATTAGAAGGGAGTTAGGAGCAGAAGAACATGGGAACTTCTACTAAACTGAGTTCAAAGACAAATGCACTACGCCTCAAAGAAAAATGACCCGTAAAACGATCATTTTTTACTTCCTTGAGGTTATTATGTAATAGCTATACAGCCTCCACCTACATGTGTGTTTTCTGCTTTACTAAGGCAGACGCCATGAATATTTTGAAACTTCACTTCTTGGCCTGTAACCTCTTCCCCTCCCTCCTGTCAGACATAGTTTAGGCAGCCACAGAGCTCATGATCATGGCCTCCCCGCCCCCTCAGATCTGAGCTTTTCTCAGAGTTAAACATTTTCCCTTTTTTAATCTAACTCAGCCGCATGAAGGTACAGCAGGTAGTGCGCCTGCCTCACAGCAAGAAGGTTGCTGGTTCGAACCCTGTGTCTGTCAGGGCCTTTCTTTGTGGAGTTTGCATGTTCTCCCTGTGCATGGGTGGGTTCTCTCCAGGCACTCTGGCTTCCTCCCACAGACCAAAGACATGCTTGTTAGATCAATCGGTGACTCTAAATCTCCCTGAGATGTGGATATGAGCGTGAATGTTTGTCTGTCTCTCTATGTGCCCCTGCAATCATCTGTTCCAGGGTGAAACCCGCCTCCTGTCCAATGTCAGCTGGGATAGGCTCAAGCTCCCTGCGAGCCTAAAAGGGACAAGTGGTGTAGATAATGGACAGATGGATTATCAAACTCAAATCACCCAAGACATGTTGTATAAAAAAAAACAGAAACAGCGAATGGTGATGGATCACTATACCCAAAACATTTACAGCAACTTAAGCCTCATTGTTTGTGATCTGTCTGTTGGACCTAAAATCCAAACATTTGATCACCACATGGAGAGTAATATTTAATTATAACAGCATTTGAAATGATTTTGACTGTAACACTCCTTACGTTAATTTTTAAATTGTAAAACATTTCGGACCGTTTTAAAATTTGCAATCTAAATAAAACAAGATTATATTGAGACCAGGTGAATCAGTTGAAGCAAACAAATCATTCATTTTTACGAATTAGACATCAAAAGTACATTCAGTATTAAATATCTCCATAGAGGGTTAAGTGCCACTGTCGGCAAGGGTAATGTTTACTTATTCAAACAGTATAAGATTGTTGTAGCGTTGCCATAAAAGTTAAATTAATAAGAAAGAAGTTAAGTTTAAATGATCATATTCAGCAGAAGTTTTATTTTCTCTTATGAGGCTGCCCAACATTTAGCTCCAGTCTTTATGATCAGTGAACAACAGCACAGTCCTATCATGTTTAGTTTGACATATGTCTTTTTTTTAATTATAATAAAATGTCTAAAACAACTAACGTTATTCCAGTGTTATGTGATGATTATGATGGAAGTGACGGATTAATAACATAAACGACAGTATTATGATCCCGCTTCTGTGTTAGTTATGGTTTTAATTTCCATGTTTCATGTTTGTCTTGTGCTTCCTGTTTTATTTTGAAATGTCTGGTTTTTTTTGTTTCCATAAGTCCCTAGCTGTGTCTAATCACCCCCAATCACCTCATATATTTAACCTCACGTTTCCTTTTGTCCTGTGCTAGTTCGTAGTACCTCACAGTCTCGTTCCAGTGTTCCTTCCAGTCTTGTCTTGCCATTGTTACCATAGCCTTGTTTTGACCTAGATTTTTGCCTCACGTTTTTCTGGACACTTTTGCCTGATCTGACTGCTCTACCGTGTATCGACCCTTTTTCTGGTAAACTGATTAAACCCTTAAGCTTTCCAACTGGTGTGTGTCTCGCATTTGTGTCCTGGTTCTGTGTCACGTATTATAACACAGAGATTAAAGCAGGCAGGGAGAAAATCATTTTTCCTTACCCCGGGTCCTCCCCAAACTATGAAATGATATCTATACTAATAAGTGGTACTGAATTTGCCAAAATGCACAGTACAGTATGCAGTGTGACAACAAATGAAGGACCCAAAGTATACCAAAACTACCCTGGTGTAGTACCGTATCTGAAAAAAATGGCAGAATGCCTCCAAAAAATCTGCATGACGCACTGTTTCACAGGGAAATGCTCATCTGTGAAGATTCAAATTAATCACTTATTACTTTTTTCAACTTAAAAATGGATACAACAGTTTTTCAGCTTTAGTCAAAGGCTTGGCTACGGCTGACTTGTGTTACATGTTGCAGACTACAGCAAAACGCAGACTGCTGTCCTCTGTAATGGACATGACAGCACTACAAAGTAGGTGATTTTCAAAATTGCTAAAGGGTCACTTCCCAGAAACTGGTTTTAACAAACAAGACAACTCGGACAAGCATGAACATTTAGAGTTGGATTAACCATTTAAGATTATTTGAGGTTTATGATACAAGAGTGAAACATGAAGATCGACCTTTAATTGTACCATTTATTGAATCAACAGCCATGCTCTGTCTGGTACTGTAGACTTGCTGTGAAGTCATATTACTTTAATTTGTGCTAAATGTGGGATATGCCTTGTTTTCCAGTAAAAAAAACCCACCAAAGTAAATTTGCAAAAAGATTTTAATCAGCATTGTTTTAATCATTCTTGGATCAATGTACAGCTTTTTCTGATCATTCTTGTCAAAGGTAAACACATTTCTTGTGGTTGTCTTCAACACCAGTAAATGCTTTTCGTCCTCAAACCCTCGTCGTAAACTAACATCACAGAAGAGCACATTCTCTCAGACGCACTTGCATATTCAGATCCTACAAACGATTCCTTGACGGGTACGAAATTTCTAAATGCCACATACTTGAAAAAGCGCGGACAAACACATTCTACATACATACGCACCGATTGTGCACACATATGTTTATTTTTCCCTTTCCTGCTCGCTCACGTACACACTCACATACACACAAAAGCAGGCAGATAAAGCCGCACGCACTCGTACCGTTTGTGCACACGCACGCACATTCCTTAACTGGCATGTATCATAAATATACATTGCGGTGCACACTCCTTTGCTTCAAAGTGCAGCAGTCGAGGAATGCTGCCCTCCATCAAACATCTGTGAGTGTGCACTAGTTGGTTTATGACATGTTCCTCAGCAACTTAATCTGTTCAGCAGTATCTGTAACATGAGAGCAGAGTGAGCATCCTCACTGATTAATCATGACCAAGGACTCTCTCCTCCTTTTGTCAGGCTGAAACATGTCGGCCTAGTTTATCTACACAAGCAAAATGCTGCAGTAAAAATTTCACTGTTTAAAAAAACAATAAAAAAATGGCACAAAGCTTCGACAGCAAAGGCCTTCAAATGCACACTAATAAATAAGGTAGATAAATAATATAATTTAATCTTAAAATAAATACATTTGAAAAGTAATTAAATAAAAAAGCACAACATTGTACAAACTCCAATTCTAAAAAAGTTGGGACACTATTTAAAATGTGAAATTAAAAAAGGATTTGCAATCCCCTGTACGCAGCTCAAATAAAAGATCCCTTCATGTTTAAACTGCTAAACCTCATTGATTATTGGAAATATACACACATCATGAATTTGATGCCTGCTACACCTTCAAAAAATGTTGGGACAGGGGCAAGAGAAACTAGTGAAGTTGTGGGATTCTCAAAAAAAAAAAAAGCACCAGGAAGATTAAATGTTAACAGGTGACAGTACCTGATTTGGTGTAGACCTTTTGCAGACACTTGACTTTGCTGCTACAATGCTTTTCAGCATGTAATTATGTTTAAGGTGTGTTTTGGTAACAGTGCAGTGCAGCGGGATCTGCCTGATTCAATGTCTGGCAGATCAATCTTGCAAAACTTAAAGACAGAAATTCAAAGTCTAGCTTGGTATCCAGAGGCACTGCTCGATCAGTGCCCTTTGAGGAGAAAGAGGTGGGAGACACGAGTGTGACGACAGCCTGAGGCAAAAAGCCTGTAGACAATGGCTGTTAGAATGGAGATTGTGGGATACAGATTAGCATTTATGCTGCTTGCTTTAGCAGCAGTTTTATCAGACTTGACATGTCTTCATTAAATGAGAGACAGGGACAAAGAACATGAGGAAACATTTCTCACTTCCTCCTCTCCCAAAAGACTGTGACAAGAGCTCGTTGGATGAACTAGATTGCGCGTTGAACTCTACTCCTCAGCAGCAGCCCCCACCTAATGCATCATCTGATTGGTCCAAATTGAAGGTGATTGACAGCCGTGTTTTTTAAAAGCTCTGCCCTCCCCAAGCACTTTTAACTCAATGAGCTGTTGTCCAGATGGACTAGTGAGGTAAATTCTGAAAAATATATATTGAATTGGTGTGTCAAGCTAGCATTTGGGGAGCATAAAACTGACATGCAAATGTTTGGGTCTCTGTCTAAGCTGGGTCACCTAAAGGACACTAACAAACAGAGAAACGAACAAAGACCAGTCTGATTTTTGTTTGGTACACAGGCAGTGATCTTTAAAGCACACAAAGGCCTCATATCTGTTCATACTAACACCTCTTTGATAAGTGATTTTATTTAAACATTTCAATATGCTAAGCAGACATTTATGTGAAATACTACACCAAGAGGCTTTGAGGTTTTTCTGTCTTTAAACAGCTTGTGTAGTTTAAAGACACCAGAAAACAGGATCACAAAATGCATCACTAGCATTAGCATTAGCATTAGCCCATCAAGTGCTTCAGTGAGAAAAGAAAAGGCTCAATACAATAATAAGCAGGTATTTAATTTTGACATTTAGCCTCTATAAGAACCGTCACCTGCACAGCCTTGGCTGAATCTGCAGATTTAAGTTCACCCCAGGGACAATTCTCTTTAGTTATCATAGACATCCACTAAGCAGCATGCTGGATGGCTTCAGTTTTACCATCCAGCCATACAAGCGATGTCACAAGCAAGAAGTCTATAAAAGAAGAACACTTAAAAAAACATAACCTTTTACAATCGATGATGATGACCCCAGATTCTCCACTTTGTGAGATACTGCATGGGCAAATAGTCCAGGAGTTAATGAACAACATTCCTCAATGTGCAATTATAAGGAAGAGCTTCACCATCTATAGTCCATGAAACTATTAAAAGATTCAGAGAACATGGAGAAATCTCTGTACAAATGGGTCAAAACTGAGAAACAACATTGAACGCCCATGACCTTTGATCCTTCAGGCAGCACTTCAATAACCACTGGCCTCATTCTATGATGGGTATTAACGTGAGCTCAGGAACGATTCAGAAATCCACGGACAAATAGCCTAATGCGTCACTGCGTCTACAAATGTAAGGTAAGACTCTGCTATGGAAAGCGAGAGCCATCTATCAACAAAATCCAGGAGAACCCCCAACTCCTCTGGGCCCTCACTCATCTAAGATGGACTGATCTGAGGTGGACTTTAGACTGTGGTCTAACAAGTCCAGATTTCATTATTTTAGGGGAAATGATGGTCGTGGAGCCTTTTTGACTGAAGAGGAGGAGAACCACCCAGACTATTGTCAATGCAAAGTTCAAATGACAATATCTGTGATGGTGTGGGGGTGGTTTAATGCCCATGGCATGGGTAACTAAACTATCTGCAAAGGCACCATTAGAACTGAGGTTAAAGACAGGCTTTGGAGCGACAGATGCTTCCATCTTTCTTGGGCATGTCCTTGCTTCATCAAACTAATGCATTCTGCAGCAGTCAGGGCAGCATGGCTTCACTGCTAAAGACTGCAGCTGCTAAACTTGCACTGCTGAGAAACTCAAGATGTCTAACAAGAAAAACTGGGAACACATTCAAACTTTAAAGACCTTCGTGTGCTGAGTCCAGTGTTATAAGGAGTAAACAAATGAACTTTTGTGAATGTGATGCCTGGTGGTTTATCATGTTTAACATTCATATCTCATCTTTCAACTGAATAAAGGATAAAAACGGTTTGCAAATCACTCTACTCTGTTGAGATTCACATTATAGGAAATGTCCCAGCTTTTTTGGAATTGGGTTTGTAATTTTGATTAACGCCAGCCTACATTGTCCTTTATACCAATATAAAAAAGTGAACTTGTCTTAATTTGCACATTCACACGTGTTGTGTTCTTTTTTTTTGTTGTTTATTTTCTTCTTTTTTTAAACAAAATGGCGGCAGCGATTCTTTGAGACTCAAAGCACAAGTTCTTCTCAGGCACCTGCCGCACTCTGGCGACTGTATGGGGTATGTTTCCATGGTTATGGTGACTTGCTGTAATGGGCATCAGTCCTGATTGGCTGGGCACCTCTGAAGTGGAAAAGGACTTGACAGAGTTGTCTTGGATTAAAAGGGAACTTGCTGCGGTGAGAGGTTTATTAAAAAATTGCAAATTAGTGGTGTTCTGAATGACTGCTGTGAGCAAAAAGGTTTTTGTGCTGACGGTAAATGCATGGGAACAAAAAAACACACATCCACCATGTCTAAGTGCCGTCAAATTACTAGTCCGGGGTCTGTATTTTTCTCGGGTTGTTAAAGTGTGAAGGCAGGAAATGCAGACAAAGGACTAGTTCTGAGAGGGCACTCGCCGTCTTCAGAGAAACGCCGGCTTTGCAGCCGTACCTATCACAAAGCCGGGGTATTTTTGATGTCTGGAGAAAATGGATTCTTGAAAGGCCTGTGGATATCCTCAAAAAAGTCTCTTTCTTCTTAAGAAACTCCTTCAGCTTCTATTATGAGCAGTTTGCTCACACCATCAGGAAAACATTCCTCAGTGTCCGGGGAAGGAGCAGTGGTTCTCATCACTGACATGTTACATTGATATCCTGTTTACTCCAGGTGAGATCAGCACTTACAGTCAAACTTTTGCTTTACTACATCTAAGTTTCATTCATCAGGATGCTTCCTCTGTGGTCCGAGGCTTTAAAATCCACTGCAAAATCCATGTTTGTCATCTTTACATTTCAAGAGTAAGCATTAAGTAATTCCTCGTGTTTCCAAATCCATGCTACAATAAAAAGAAGTGTAGTCTACATCCAACTCAGTACAAGTCCACAGGCATGATAGCAGCACAGAAGTCTGGATCTGGGTTCTGCCTCCACATGAAAAGCTGTGGTGCTCCTATGATGATGATCCAACAACACATGAAGTGTCAAAACACACAGATGTGAACATGACAGCAAAAAGGCCTCTCCTTTTTTAAAGTTCAGTAAAAGTTCAAGGATGTTTTATTTTCTCTGTGTCGTCTGGATTTGGGTTTTGTTTCACCTCCGCTTGATCCTCATCTGAGCTTCCGCCAACTTTCACATCAACAACGTGGTGGATACAAAGCCCTTTGGACAAGGCGGTCCGGCGATGCATGTGAAGTGTCACTCCCACTGACAGTTTGCTAGGACAAAAGCACGGCCGACACAAGCAGCATCGCCACGGTGAGAAGAAGGCGGTCACGTGAAGGGCTGCTGCCGCTGACGCTTTTCTCCAGTTTGGGGACTTCAGGGTTGAACTCATCTGAAGGGTGAAAGCAGAGAGAACACAAAAAGTCATTTTAAGTCAAGGTCATTCAGAAGCCCATTTAAAAACAGAAGCAGCAGACCAAAGTGCCCGACAGAAAATATACATAATTGGGGTGGCAGCTCTGACCAAAAGGACTTGGGTTTGAACCATCGGGTCTTCAAGTCCTTTAAAAATTGAAGGCCAAGGCCACATCAGGACTTCATTTTTATTTATTTATTTATTTTTTATATTTTTGGGGGTGGGGGTGCTAACTTTGGCAAGGGACTTGCCAAATTGTGAAATGGGCCCCCTGAGACTTTGATTGACCAACCCATCTGCCGATCCAAGATTCTGCACTGTTTGGCATTTTATCATATTTCCTGACACAAAGATTTCTTTGAAATTTAAGTGGAGCAAACCGTTAGTTCTGGCAGGACAAGTCAAGATTGCTAACATGCCAGCGTTCCATTATTAAGTAGCTGATCCAAAGCTAGCCCACCACTGCTGACAACCAGCTAATTGCCCCTAAGCTGCCATTAACTAAATGCACTCAGACCGCCTTACTTAAGCTGCTCTAGCCTGTCCACTCTTCACTGCTCCTGCTGCAAGCTGCTTTTACAACCCTCCTCCACCCCAGCTCCTCCTTTATGCCATTTTCTGACAATGTCCTGCTGACATTGACGCTTGTTGTGGGGGACTTTGCTGCTTCTCTCCCTGCCTCAAGCTTCCCTTGTGGGCTGCAAGAAGGACAGGAATTTGAGCTCTTCCTACTTAGGGCTACCACCATCGCTGTGTGGAAAGGCAGGAAGAACCTCCATCAGAGCCATGCTGCCGAAAAGCTAATTCAAATAACTGCTCTTGTTTTTCTTTTTTTGACAAAGTGGACCGGGCAGAAATGATCTCTTAACATCATGGTGCATGTCCCATACTGTCCCACACAAATATACTATTTTTCCCACATGTAGTTTGTCGGCACCGGGTCACCATTAACACAGAAAATTACAATAATCTAGCAATGAAGAAATTATAGCATTTAGCATAATAGCAAAAACACTTTCTTGGTCACTGAAAGAAAGGAATGACTTTAACTTTAAAAAAGCTCTAAGCTGAGAGAAACTGAATTCAAGTCAGAATATCAACAATAAATCCAAGGTTTTAGTGTGTTTGATAAAGTAAGTTTCATAAAAGCAGATTGGTGACCATCTGGGGGCACTGGAAGAAACTGCCAGCCTAACAGATCCATGAAACAGTTTTAAAGAGGGGAGAGATCAAAACCGTCTGACTGGTGGATAAAAGTGAGTGTCATAAGCGTCACATTGTCATGAATGTTGTATATTTGAATAATTTGAAAGAGGAAATAAAGTGAGAACGGAGAGGAATGTGAAAGAGCAAAGGCGGTCCTTCTTGCCAGACAGAAGGAAATGAAGCATTACTACATTATTAATTCATCAATCTAAAAGTAATGTGTGATGCATGCAAATGGTGCTTTAACATATGCAGAGAAAGAGACACGATGCAATTATCAACAAACCACCAATTATCATCAGCACAGCTTCATATGGCCGTTTCCCCCGTGGCACAGAAAATTAAAAACACTTTTTGTTTCTGATCCATTCCTTTTTTTCCAACATGTATTCCTCTTTTCACACTAATGATGTTTTTATCCTAGAGGGATTTCAATCAAACCAAATTACTATGTCCTCGCTATTGATTAGACACAACAGAACATTAGCTGGAGGGGACAGACAGAGAGAGAAAAATGGGAGCGAGAGAGCACATTTTGTATTATTCAGTAAAAAGTGGATTACACCGAGCCATTATGCTCTGTCTGGACTTAATGTTTCCCATTAAATCAAGAGGGTTGTTATGTGGCAAAATAAAGTGAAAAAAGGAAACAAAAACAGAGTAATCTTCCTTATACAATCATCACTTCTTGAAGCACAACCGGGGCTGGCTTCACCGAGGTGTTAGAAAACCTATTTTGTCTATCAGGTAATCTTGGTAAGTGCAGAAGAAAGCTGCAATTTCAGACATAAAAGAAAGACGTGGGTGAAAGGAGGGGAGACGGAGGAGTGTTGAGTCTTAAAATGTGACTGTGATGCTGTATCATTAGGAAATTATATGGGTTTAACAGCTGAAAATTACACAAGAAGAAGTTTGTCGAAAGTTCTTTGGAAACTTTAAAAACTAACCATAATGAGGGCTTTTTTTCTGCTAAAACTTATCTGCTAAGTTTGACTGAGTTAAGCTCACAGATGACATTACAGGATTAAGAAACAATAGTTGTTCAGGGTTATGATATTACAGGTTATTTTATTGACCACGCTCTTCTCTGTAAACCAGCTTTACATTATTTGACCCCTGACCCTCCCATGTTGACTACATAGCGCTCTAGGTCAACATTTTTAGGACATTTTCTTCCATTTTGTCAAACTTCCCTCAGTCAATACAAACTGAAATACAGAGGAACATCCCTTTAAAACCAGCTACCTACATCACCACAATTAGCATCAATGTTATCATCGTTCAAAAAGCTATTTAAGGTTACTAACTTAACAAAACATGTAATTATTCCAGGAACTTGAATCTGAAGCAATTGTTTTATGATTTATTTAATCTACAGCTATTTGATTTAATTGGATTTTTCTTTTAATCTTACCTTAACTGCTGCCTTTAACTCTGGTTATTGTTCAAGGTCTGGTAACTTAATAAGTCATTTTGCACCCCTGCACAATGTTTTACTTTTTCATTTTGTATTGTTCTTATAATCATTTTTATTATGTGCAATAAATCAAACCACTGTAATATCTCGATTATAACGTGTTCTTTTTTGCTTTTAAATAAGCTGTAATTTTTTGGTTGCGCATTATACACGAGCACGAGCAAAATATTTCAAATATTTAGTCTCGCCAACATTGCGACTCCAACACATCGGATACAAAAACCTGAAATATTCTCTTTCTCTCCGAAACATTCCCGCCAAATTTGCGTAATTCTTATTAAACTGACTGTTACATTGTTCGAATCAAATATTTTGGGTCTTAATTAGTTTAACTGTGCCTGATCAATTCTCAAGTTTAATTCCCAAGTGTTGCCACTCACTGGCAAACACAGAGCACTGCCATCTTGTGAGTGAGGGGACGCAAAATAGCTGTGCTGTGATTGGTCGAAGACATCGGCATGTTGATAGCTGCTCTCTGTCGGTACACTACGCCTTAGCATGCTCGGGCAGAAATCGAGTAATTGCGCATGCGTGAAGCAAAAAGTGTTTCCGCATCCACATTCTGCAGGTAATTTTTGAGTTGTCTGAAAGAGTAAGGTTTAGGCAGAATTTGGGTGCGTGTTATATTCGAGTAGTGTTTTTCAGGCAGAAATCGTGAAAATATGGGGTGCGTGTTATAATCAAGTGCGTGTTATAATCAAGAAATTAAGGGTAAGCCAAAATATATCCAATAGACAAGAAAAACAGTCCATCTAATGTGCTGGTTATTGGTCAGTTAAACATATTTTTAAACATGTTTTTAGCTGTTTATGGTAAGATACATTCGTTGTGAAGACATTTAACTTCTATATAAAGAGCACTTACAGCACTCTTTGCTGCCACTGCACTGCCCGGAAAAAAAAAACACACTAAAGAACATTTTGTATGTAGACTTTTGGGTTTTACTTAGTTATGCTGTCATTGTGATGTGTAAGTAAGAAAAAGGGCTTTAACGTATCGTCTTTCATCCGTCAAACTTGCTCTCAAGAAAAAATGCATCAAATTAAATAGGTGTCTTCTATATTCTGCCTCACAGTGGTGTTGAAGCCCTCTCGTCAGTAATTTGCTAAATATATCAGAGGCAGTAATTGGCAACAAGTAAAAACATGGATGTGATCAGTGATAACAGACAGACACAACAGAACATGACAGCTGATATCTGATGAATGTGTGGAATTTTGTTTTTGTCGTCTGAACCATGCCACTGCTCTGGTTTGTCTCAGTTGTGGTTTGATGCTCATCCACGTCAGGGTTCCTCTCAAAGAACAGGCGCCTGTCTGCCACACGACGAAACACTGACATCCACACCTTTGTGCTCTGTGTGAACTCAAAAAAATGAAACAGGCAGGGGAAGCTGGAGGGAGACTTTAGATTGCCTCAGGCAGAACCCAAAGGTTGTAGCCGGGCCCTCCCACATTCAGGTTTGTTTCCAAAAGTTTCTACTACACTCAAGAAGTGAAATGTACACTTTGTATACACTTCTCTTAAAGAAACAGTGGTCCCTGTGGCCAAGAGGGTATCGGTGCCCAGCCTAGTCACATTTTGAGCTGCCATCTCAGAAGAGCCAGTTTTCCAAGTGTAAATCTGTAAATACTGTATCATATCACCACTTTCTTTGATCACACATTAAAAACAAAATGAGGGGGAAAAGCTGTTAAAAAGGACCTGCTAGATAAGACCATGTCAAATTTACCCTCTGCCATTTCTACTACAGGCTTTACAAGCTGTCATGTTGCAAGGGTACAAGACACAAGCTAGAAGGCGAGCAGTGAATCATTTGACAGCTTTTCTCCCCCGTTTGTCATGAATCTTAAGTAAACTGAAATACATTTTGGTAGGTCCGTAGAGAGTAAGTTCTGGTTGTGGTAGACATGTTAAAGAAAAATGTGAATAAAATGCTCAGCACTGCAGGCCCCCTCTCCCTAAGTTTCTGGACCTTCAGGAAAGTGGCAGTGAGGTAACCTGACATGTCAGACGAACTGTTCCAACATATTTCACTAGTCCATTTGAGAAACAGCCCACAGAAAGTGTTTGGGAAGGGGCAGGACCTTTTGAAGCATATCAGCAGGTGTCTGGATGATCGTTCTGTGACTCACATTCATTAAGGCCCAATCAGATAATGTAGCAGGGGGGCGCTACTGCTGCAGTGTAAAGGACAGAATGTGAGCCATTTCATAAAGCCAACTCTCTGCAGAACATGTCAGAAGTGGAAGAAAATATCCTTCCCATTGAGAAGTTTGTGAAGCTGTTATTTGTTTTTCATTTAATACAGAAATGCTGTCATGATCTGATAAAACTGCTACCGAAGCTGTTAGCTGTACATGCTAGGCTCTGTCTGAGCTGTCACTTCCTGCTGTCATCCTGCTCGAAGCTCCCACCTCTTCCTGCTCCAAAGGACTCTGATCGGGCTGTCCTGCTTTGGGTTGCTCACAATCATTGGAGCTTGGCAAGATGGACCTGTCTGATTAGAGACACTGAAGCAGGAAGACCCATCTGCAGGGTTAGCAGGGAGGTAAATTTAGACCCTGGGTTCTACTTTTACAAAGTTCCTCAAAAGATTCCTAAATGGTCATAGCTTCTGCAGTCTAAAGCACCTGAAGTGAAATCTCTCATACTTTTGTAAAAACAAGTAAAAGCTCCATGTTCACTCGTGAGGTAATTCCTTTAAGGCCATCTCTCAGTGTCGTTTGTGGGTGCCATCAGCTTTGACAATTACTAAGCTGCACAATATGTACCTCTTCAAACCCTTGCTATTTAGGGAGTCTGCCCTTGGAAGATAAATGTGGGGGACGTCTGATGCCTCGGGCCATAACAAGTTATCAAAGGTCCGCAGCAGGACACCAACATCACAGAGCAATTGTGGGATACAGCAATCAATTTCCCAGCACACAATCTGGTTCAGTCTCGTCTGTTTGGGCTGTAAGAACAGACGAGCATGCGGGGCAGCTCTCCTGTCCACAGAACACTGCCCAAGGCATTTACAGTGAGATAAGAAACATCAGCTCTCGACTGTCGATGAGTGGGAAAAGGTTGTCTGCTCTGATAAATCCTCCTGCCGACTCTGCTGCAGCCGTGGTAGGCTCGCACTGATGCATAAAGAACACGAGGCGATGGACCCATCATGTATGGTTACAGCTGTACAGGTCAGTGGGGGAGGTTTAATGATGTGTCAACTAGCTTACAGCCAGTCTATTAATACACGTGGATCGATGACTTGGTGCTATTGCACGCTATATCATTCAACTCATTTATGAACTATAAGGGTACTGAGCTGAGCCTGAGGGCAAAGCTTCAATTCACAGGGCGATATATGTTCAGACCCTCACCTTTAGTCAAGAACACTGATGGACCTAAACAATGAGATACAAAAGAAAAGAGTTTCCTCAGACGGGTTCAGGGCTCTGCCTATGAGACTAGGTGAGCTTTGACATGTTGGGATGTAAAATTCAGCCTCAGACTTTGAGACTGAGAGGCCCTAAGATACCACACATGTACAAGTTGTTGAAAAAGCTGAGGAGTTGACATTTTAAGTAAAAAAAAATTGTCTAAATAAATAGAAACTGGTCCAGGACTGGACACGGTAAAACCTCCAAAACGTCAACACAACACTGAATCAGTATCAGCAAAGACCAAAAATGCAAAAACATATGAACAGCATTAACAACAGCTGCTTGTATTGTGTCAGTTTTCCAGCACCATCCATCTCTTTTCTTTTTCTCCATTTTGGCTTTTTTACAGCCACAACTTTCACAACTTCAGACACCTGCAAACACTTTTGTTTCATGCCATTATGAGCCCACGTATGCCAATCAGATTTCAACAAAAGCATCAGTCAAACTGGATGGGATTACACATATCCCCCCTCAATATTTGTAGTACTTGGCAGCATTCAACTCTGAGCTTATTTCTTCACTGGGCCAGATCGGCTTTTGCAACAGCCTCCAGAGGACCATCCATTTCCACACAGAAACTATTGGCATAAAATGGAAAAAACAGAAATTCTATGATCACCCTGCCCCTGATCTGTACAAAGCTCAGATTGGAGCAGCTGGTCCTTTATATAGAAATGAGCCAGTTGAAGTGAATAGAGCATTTGGCATAGATCTCTCCTGGTTCCCCTCTTTTGGGGGTTTCCAGGGCACATCCAACTTGGATGGAATTTTATGTAAGACCTAGAAATTGGAATACTGTAGAATCACAGAAGAAAACCTGGAAATGTTGTCAGGGTGATGGATGCATGGGTTGACGTGCCTAGCCTGCTGTCCCCACAACCTAAACCTGAATAAGTGAAAGACAATGGATGGGTGAGATAATGCCCATGGCCAAAGGACAAGCCCTAGAGCAGTAAATGTATCTGGGTGAACTGACTATTAACTCATTAAGTTTTCAAAGTAATCAGAAGACAGTGTCCTAAGGAAAGGGCATGCATTCATAAACTAGGGCAATTGCAGTGTAAAACCTTTCTGCCCTTGTGCTAATAAAGCTCATCTCTGTTGAAATTATCTTTAGTACTTAGGCAACTTTGTTTCTCAGCAGATTAGAGTGCTGTCATGCTCATTAATGGCTATATCTGCATCTCTACAGATCCCTTCCTACAACCATCTACTCTACCTTAAACTCTAAAATTAGCAAACAATCTTAAAAAATGATAAAAGTTACTCCATTTGGCACCAATTATTTTAGTTTTGAGTTGGTTTGAAATGATGTAAGCTATATCACACATCACATCTTTTGACTAACAATACCAAGAGACAAATAATCCATCCCGTGCAATATTTGTGGCGCAATATATCCTAAGACTTACCGAGTGCCAATTCAAATGGGCAAAAAGCAAAACAACTGAATAACTTGCCTCAAAGAAATGTTTGAAGCTTCCTTTTAGCATGAATTATTTTAGCATCTAAGTTGGTTTCAAAGTGACGCAGGCCTTATCATACATCAAAACTCGTAACAAACAAAACCAAGAGACCCCAACATCAAATTATGAAGGCTAACATGAATCTGATTTATCCCTGAACAAAGCAGTAAAACACAAGTTGTGTTCCTGTCTAGGGCCTGAACTTTCTGGAGTGTCAATTCAAAGAGATAACAATCCCCTAAGGAGCTGGGTAATTCACTCCAAACAAGAGTAATGGGATCAACTTACTTAAATAGCCATCAATGTCCAAGAGGGAGCCTTGACAATTGATGAGGTTATGCTAGCCAGTTCAAGGGGCAGCGTTTTGTAAGTAAAGGGTACAGGCAGCCAAAGCTAGGGATTTAAACCAGGAATACAGTCACAAGTCTAAATTCAGTTCAGCCTGGCAGTCTCAGCTGGCTTTTGTGGCTTTGTCCTCCTAAGGTTAGTACCCCTGAATTGAGACACAGCTACCATAGTATCCGGTCTGATGATGACATCCATTTGGGTTGTTGATTAGATTAGACACTGGGAATGACTCCTCAGGTTAGAATTTATACCCAGGAGGTTGAACGATTTTCAGGTACCCCAAGTTCACCAGCTTGTAACCTGGGATGTGATGTAGTTCCCAGTTCCGACATTCAAGGTAAATTGTACACAACATAATCATCAGATTTCAAATTGCAACCTCCATCTCCCACAGCTTTTCCTGTGATATTTTGACTCTATTTCCTTTTGTTTCTGAGTGTACAGGCAGCACATGCCGGATTTGGAGGGCTGAATTGTTCAGTGCAACACAACCAAAACTCTGATATTATGATTCTGTGCAAATCAGCACATGAAATGCAACTCGGAAGAGTCAAATACTGAGTCAGATCAAAGCTGCTAGTGTCCACTGATGCATCCTCCACTCATGGTTGTATTTTCTGCTCCAGTGCCTTATTTATGTGTCGCCTTCAGCCCTCTATTTCTGCTGCAGACACTCAATACAGGAGAAAGGAGTGAAGGCGAGTATGTCACAGATAGAAGAGTACACAGGAGCTTTGCTGCAGGAGGCTATAAATTTATGATTAATTCAAGCAATAAGCAACAAAACTGATGCTGAATTCTTGAAGCATGTTTGTGGCAAGAGACCATTTGCTATAAAATCCTCCACCATGACAGAAATCTGCTATTCATTACACTTTTTTGAGATTGATAGCAGCCACAAACAGCACAGAGGTGTGTTACAAGGGGATTTGGAGTAGAAATTCTCCCTTAAATTAAGGGCAAAGTCACACTCTAAAGGTGACCCCAGTTTGTTACAGAACAAAAGCACCATTGAAGTCCTTTTAAAGATCTCAGTCTTGTGAAAAAAACAGGACTTCAGGTCTTCTTTAAGACAAATCAAGACCGTCACTGCAGGGATATTAGTGAATGCACACTGTGGCCTGGAAATATCATTACTGTTATTGCCTGCACAATATTCTGCTTTAAATATGAGTGGTTACTTCACCTATTTTGAATTTCAAATATGCAACTCGCTACATATCTTAATTAACATGCTGTATACCAAGGGGAGAAGCTAATGCATGGTTAGCCTAAGATTAGATTAAGGGGAGAGGTCATATGCTGACTAATTGATTCTTCCAATTTACATTTTGGCCTTGAAATAAAAGTCATCTGTGGGACTTGTGATTTTCACTGGTACTGTTGCATGTGGACACATTTTGTGTCATTTTGTGTGCTGCTACATGAGTTCTCTGATCTGACTCGCTGTCTATCTCTGCCCATTGCTGTCCACTTTCTTTTTAGCGGATACTGTCAAAACAGATTAATAACAACAAGGTGATTCTGCCCAAGATTTCCAGCTGTTTAAAACATATTTCTCCATACTATTCTCATGTGCTTGGTCATTGATGAATTGATGGTTGGTCTCTTGCTTTGCCAATCAAAGACACAGGCTGTCCATTTATGAGTCTGTTTCTGCTCAAGGTTTCTGCCTCTTCTCCCTTACTGGTGTCAAGAGCTTGTTTGCTAGAATAATAATGTTCAGTCTCTCTAAATATAAACAAGAGAACTATCTGGGTTTGCCTTTTATATCATGTGTAATAACATAAGTCCTGTTTTGATATGGCCCTTATAGTAAATAAAAATTGACTGAATGTTTGACAGAGCAAGAAAATGGCTGATGAAGAGGAATCGTACTCTGTTTTCTCTCTTTTTAGAAGTATAACAGAGTATGTGAATTTCTGAGTAGATGTTCAGTAGATGATGCACTTTAGCAGTAGTGTCTCCAGACCAATACAAACCACATTGCTTCCCTCCTTCCTCACCCTTCCTTCAAATGCAGCCATTTAAGAACTTATTCTAATACAGCAATGCAGCATAGAGGTGATTCATTTTCCAGATTATCTAAAAGTATTTTCTCTGTTTGGAAAGCTCACTGAAGTTTTTGCACCAAAATTCTGCTACTGGGCCACTGCATGCCATATCCACAAGTGAAGGGGTTGTTTCTGTTATCCTACATTTGGTCAGACAAGGATGGAAAGGTAGAGGCTGAAGTGAACATTATAAAAACTATTAAATATTCTAAGAGACACATAACCTAAGAGAAGCACCATTGTGTCAGAGTGAACACAGAGCTAAGAACAGCAATCAAAGATCTTGTTTTTTGCGTTAATGCTGGTTCTATACTCTGCTCAACCAGTACTTCTATTGTTTATGTCTTTTAGAGCTCTGGCCCTTTCACTCCCTTCCCCATGTGGACCCGATCTGCTCTGATTGGTTGACTAGCACATGTGGGTTGAATAGTTCAGTTCAGTCATACTTGGTGCCATGTTTTCTCTGCATTCACTATGATATAAATGGTGCTACTGGAATCTTAAATTCCCTGAGGGAGTCCTCCAAAGGGATAAATAAACTTCTGTCTAATCTAATCTAATCTCTATGGCCCATGCTTTGCAAAATCAGCTTAGTTATATCAAACATTTTTGGGGTAACCAGACAATGCAACGCACCATTTTTAACCCCTGCCCTGCCTCTGTTTTACGCTGTTGCTTGTGTTGATGCTGAAAAGGAATGAAAAAATAAAAGGAAATGACAAGGTGCAATGAGCAATTTTCTTGTTGTGGTCTCACTCAGCAGAGCTTGCTACATTTTTCGTGCAAAGCAGAGATAGTGGATCAATTATAATATCCATACTTTTAATGCTGTCTTTCACTTTTAGAGACAGAGAAACTTTATTTGGTTTAATATGAGCTGTATATTGAAAAACCTTAGAGTCAACCACTCGTCAGTACAAAGTTGTACACTTCAGTTTCTCCCTCCATAAAATAGAAACACTTGGTGTTTTGTTATAATAGGACACAGGTAAATTATAAGATGTGTACAAAGCAAAGCTGTACAATGAAATGTGACATCTGATGCTCTCAAGCTATTTGGACACTGCATAAATCTCTTTTTTGTAAAGCCATTATCAAATTGTAAGGGTATCCATCCTCATTTAATATAAATACAGCATGTTTTAGTCATGTTTAAAAATGCACATTGCACTCTTAAATCAGAGAGTATGACTGATGAACTAAAAGACTATATGCAGTTTTTGTGATCGACGTTTTTCTCCGTGCAGCATTAATCTTGTAAAGGTGTTTCTTTGGTCTTGGGTTGGGGAAATGCATTGTCTTGTCTGGTCCCTGAAAACCCTCAGACTTGCCGATTACTTTGCCCTGGTTCAGTTGGTCTTGACTGCAGAATGCTTTAAATTTGGTTGTTTTTCTTGTATCTTACGTTACATAATGGACTCACCAAAGTAATTAATGAGAGTTGAACACAGTGGTTAATGGGGCGAGAGAGATGAGCTTACACAAGGCTTTGATGACAAGACAAGTTGTAAACAAGTCTTTTTTATCAGACGTGCTCTCTCTTGTGAGGATGTGTGGCTAAATTTGGTATGCACTAAAACAGCTCTTTGAATATGTTACAGCTAATGTGTCCGGAAATGTCTGTCCCCAAGCATGTGAGTGTGCTATACCTTCATGCTCAGGCTGAGGCATTAAGATCTCAGGTCTCATTCTAGTGAACAAAATATCACAAGAATGCTTTGTGGTTTTTTCTTCTGACTTTGCACGAATGTTCAATCTGATTAAAGAATACATTGCCTAGAGTTTGAGGAAAAGTTTTGATCAAAGGGTCTCACGTTCATCTCTTGTTTGTGAATGTGATATCTTTAGAATGCTAGAAAGTATTTCTTTAAACTTTACACAAACTTAAATTTCTACCAATCTTACTTTAGAGGTCAAGCTTTTGTGTCCTATGATCATCCTTTCCTGGGGAACTGGATATTCCAAGGGTGTTCTGTGGGTTTTTGTAAATGTTCGCACAAATCTCCACTTTGTCTCAATGATAAACTGATTCATATTTGGAAGTTATTGGTCAAAAGTCAATGGGTCTCATTGTTTTGGTTGTGAACATGATAACTCAAGTAACTTGAGATCCATTTTATTCAAATATACAAGTTCACTCTGACCTAAGAAGTAAAATGCTTTAATAAGGTCATGTGACAATGGGTCTCATGTCCATTCTTGCATTTGCAATTACTCAAGAACACTTTTACTGCTTTTACACTAAAATTAGCGGGTCAACGCGGGTTAACCTGCTAACAGTCGGCAAGTGACTCCTTTCCCACTGCCAGCAGATTTAATCACGTTGATGACATCATCAGCGCGACGAAACACAACCACGTAAACTATGGAAAGGAGCAGGGAAGACGGTTTTCTGTACTTTGTACTTTTGTCCCTCTTTAAAAATGTACAAACTTGGTGCTGATGATACAAAGGTGGATGGAATTTGTTGCTGAGATGGCAAATAGTCACGTAAGTTACAGACAGAACGATATTATGCCATGGGAACGTTACGCTGACATCATGACGTAAATTAGCAGGTCGACGCGGGTGAGATGTTCCCACTAAAGCAGACTGGAGGCGAGCCGATTGTTACCGGGTTAAAACAGGTTTTTTGGCCAGTCTGTAAGGGGTATTAGAGTGATTTTCTCAAAACTAAACACAACTATTGACTCTGACTAAAGCAGATGTGGGCAACCGGTGGCCCTGGGGCCACATGCGGCCCTACAGTTCCCTTAAAGAAGCCTGCCAATCAGTTTATTAAAATGTTAAAAAAGCCTGATCATGAGTAAAATCTGAAAAAATCTGACATGACAACTTTAAAAATGGCAACTTTCCTCCCAAAAAATTAAGCTGTAGGTGCCTGTAATTGTTTCTGTGAAACTCCATTTAATGCACTGGACAAAACAGAAATTAAAATGCACGTAAAATATAGTTTGATAACCTGTAAATGCTCTTTAATTTGTATCAAATGGCAGCAGACACTGCCATCAGTTCTGTGTTAAGTATTGCCAAAAGCATTTGAGTTTTACTGTGAATAAATGTCAATGAGGTACTTTCTGATGACGGCTAGTATAACGAGGACCTGATTGACCTTTTCAGGTTATAATTTAAGAGTCAAGTGGCATCTAATCATCCTGTTCTCATGAACATGTTACCTCAAACATGTTGAACTCAACGTTGAACTTTGTTCATTTCAGACTTTAAATGTCAAACTCTGCATGCCTCATGATTCTCTCTTTCTAGAGAAAGCAACATCCAAAGAATGCTTTGAGCACCGTCTGCAAAGATTAGCACAAATGTCCACTCTGACCCAACCATGACCTGATCAGCTTTTTAAGGTTATAGGGCAAAAAGTCATTGTGCCCCCAATCATCTCTTTGCTTGCGAACATAATATCTAAAAAACAGTTTCAAAGAATGTTGTTTCTGGCTCAAGAATAAACCCCTTAGAGTTTGTAGGTCAAAGGTCAGTGGTCAGTGAGTCTCATGATGACCTCTTGCTTGTGAACGTGGTTCCTCCAGAGGGGTTTTCAAACTTTGCACAAACGTCCCCTCTGACCCAAGAATGATCTGCTTGAATCTATGGAGGTCATGGATCAATAACCAAGTTCACTGGGGTCATGATCATTCCTCGCTTGTGAACAAGATGTTTGGATAATTCTGGGATTCATGGGATTGTGATCAAAATTTGTACAAATGCCCACTGACTCAAGGATGAAACGTTTACATTTTGGAGATCAAGATCAAGGTTTTTGGACCTCATGTTTGACCCTTTATGGATACGATTTAAACTTCCACAAAATAAAATTTCCACAAAAACCATTCAGGCCATTCTTCTTTACAAAGTATCTGAGTACATGTGAACAGGAAAACACTAAATTACTTCAGCTTTAGGGCGATATTTAATTTTTTTTTAATGAATGTTGAGAATTAATTGTAGTTCTCTATCTTCACTGCATTTTTGTAAGGCAGTTTTATACATGATTTTAGTCATTTGTAAGTTTTTCTATATTTGTTTAAGACTTTATCTTACATTGAACTAGGAGCAATTTTTTTTACTTTTTGGGGTTTGTACACATACATAAATGGCACAAACAGAATCTTGAATCTTGAATATTAAACCTAGGTAGTTCTAGTCTTTTATAAAGCCATGTCTGAAACAGTCTTTCTCTCTATAGAGTTAAGGTTTGACACACGTTGTGAAAGACTTGACTTATCCTTAAGACACCGCGTTAAAAAAGGAAAATGACGTAGGAGCCCAGCTAATAATAATGTAACATGGTTGACAGCAAGTCTAAACATATGTGGAGCAAGAGGCAGAGATTTGTTGATGTGGAGCCAGTCTGTGGGCCGGTCTGGTCCTCAGGGTGAGTCAGGGAGTGGGTGTCCAGCGGTCAGATGTGCCATCAGGGCTATGGGTTTGTTTTAAAGTGTGTGTGTAAGAGTGTGCACATAAGTCTGTGTGTCCTGATTCTGTTATCCCTCCAAATGTATTCAGTAAAATGCATCACAACGCTTGAGGCTATGATTTTTTATGATTCCCTGCCAGTTTGTGTTGTTTTATATTAAATTGTACGTAAGCTGGAGCCGGAGTTACTGCTGAGCAATTCGCCCACCACTGAGCTTTGTCTTTCTTCCTCTGCCCCCCCCCCCCCCCCCCCCTTTTACTGCCCCCACTCTGGTTTTATCGCTCTCTACCTTATCTATCCCTCTTTCTGCTGCTGCATCTTTCCTTCTTCCTTTTATCTCAGACTTTCTGTCTCTCCCTTTCCTTTTCCTCCCTTTTTCTCTCCCTCTGTCTCCCTAAATCTCTCTGAAGGTACTCGACCCTGATGGCTGAAGAGCTCTTTTCGCTCCGTCTCTCCTGGTCTCAGTTTCCATCTCAGGCAGGTCACACTCTCTTAGCCCTCTCGTCGCAGACTGCCCACAGTTCCCAGATGCACAAGCACGCTAAATGATTCCCCAGCAAGAGGCTTTTTGTTTGAGATGAGGATGGAGAGAAAACCAGAGAAAGGGAGAGAAAGAGAAATAGAAATAGGGGGTTTATGTAACCACTCAGCTGCACAATGGAGCTTCTCGCTGACATGAATTCTCCTTAGGTAAACACGGACCTTTCATTCCTTACTAGACCTCTGCTGACCTTGTAAAGTTTTGCGCAGGAGGAAAAGGAAGGTTACATCTGTATATACGTGTTAGAGAATTTGTGAGACCTGGGTTCATTTCAGGAGGACAAGTTTTAGTTTTTGTATTCTTCAGCAAAGTTTACCGCCTTAGTACTTTAAAACTGTAAAAAGTGACACTTAAAAGAGAATTTATTCCAGAATATATTCCAATATATAAAAATGACTGGTTGGATATTAGTTTGGCAACATAAGTATCAAAAAGCTAATAAGGCTGATCAGGTAGGTTTAACACGATGGCAAACTGTACCTGAGCTGCACATTTTATGCATACATTATCATTTTAATTTCCCTCTCTTGGTTGACCTGTTAATGGCTCTAAACTGTCATTTTCCTAAAAAGGATTTTTTCTGACATTTAGATGGCCATCTAGTTTGGGTCAAGTGATTCTTGACCCTCAAGGCTACCAAACTCCTGATTACAACCTGTTCAATTTTCTGACTGCAAGTTTTCCAAGCAATTAGCTTCCACAAAGTCATTATGTATGTTTTTTGTTCTGATGCCAAATCTGATGATTAATAAACACATACTTGCCTTAATGAAGCACATATCACTAAAAGATACAACTAGAGGACACACCAGTGAGCTTGGGGTGTATGTAAATACCTGATGAGAAGTGCTACAAGAACGGTAAAAATAATTTGTGGATTTAAACCAACAGAAATAACTGCGGTCATCGTCAGAAAAACTTAGGTGACTAATGACCTGTAGAGATGGCATACCATCTATACATACCACTACTAATTTTTGCTTCATGCACAGACGTTTCCCAGAGTTATGGTTAAATATGAGACAGTGTCAAATGGTGACTTTCAGCCATCCTATTAATAGATATTGTTGTTAAGGAAGTCCTGCCATGCTTTTTTGAGTTTTAAATACCCTCTAGTGTGTTTTAAAAGATAGGACCCCAACCACAAGGGACTGGGCTATAGAGAAACAGAGTTAAATAATTGATAAACCCTTTTTTTAATAACAGAGACCGAGGAGTGTTTTATTTTGAAAGGATGACCGGATACTCACACATCCGCGTGTGTAACTTGACTGTGTAGACTTTGCACACAGGCTCTCTGTCTCTGTCAATGCTGTGATGAATGAAAAGTACAAACAGAGATATCTCGTGCTCATGCACTTTTCCACTTGTGTTCTTGACATAGTTGTAAATATATTTGACTCTGCATGATATGCATTACAGGTGAGGCATACAAGAGTGCTCAACTTCCTGTTCGGGAAGGGTTCAAATCAGAGGTAAGAACTAATACAACACCCATTGGTAATCAATAGAAACATAGTATTAGCTCGGACTGAGGACCAACATATATAACACACAGTCAGCCCTATATGATCATTGTTTTACAACATTTTTATCCGTTCTCAGAGTTTAATAAGTAATAGTGCCAACTGATGACATTAAGTTGACTGCAATTCTCAATCCACTAGTGATGGGGTTAGTCCCATTAGCCCCAAAGTTATCAATAAATCTGACACAGGCTCAGACAAATTAGTGACCCATATGCATTCTGATCAAGATGAATTTGTGCAGTGGGGATATTTGGCTCCTTAATTTGTTTTTTGTTAGGGTTAAATTCTCCCACAGAGTAAGATTTTAGGGTGTGGTGGTGATACAAAGGCCACCACTGCTATGATGTGTTTAGTTTACCCGTCATATCATGGTTGCTGTTTGCCGCGGCAAAGATAATGTTTAGAGTAGATGATTCACACTTTAGCAAACTCAACACCAGAAGACAATGCACCCCCACTGACTGAATGATCGAACATTGACCATTAAAGAGCAAATCAAATTTTAATAACAATGCTGATGATTCATTGATTCATCTTTCCCATACAGAGGAGGATTCTTTTCTTTTTAATTTGTCTATTTTAGTTTACAGACAGATATGAGAGATGTTTGATTTGGGGCATGACTGATCTGAATACATGCCAGCACATTGTAACCGTCTGTCAGGAGGCTTAAAACCCACTTCAGCGTCACCTCTTTGTTGTTAACGATGACCAAAAATTAGTTTGAGACTGCAGTTTCAACATGTCCACCGCTACTGACAGGCTTTAAAAAAACAGCATATGTAAGCAAATGAGTCAAAACTCAAATATGGTCAATGTAAGCAGGTGGGGGAAGGAAAAGGTCAGGGACCACTGATATAGTCCTCTGATCATCTCTGTATCATAACCACGACTACCAGTTGCCACTGGAAAAGGGCTGGATCCAAAAAGAGTGATTCATATCACGTAGACCCAAAGATCCTCTTCCTATTTCTCAGCAAGGCTTGTAATTATCAAACAAATGAAAGAAAGCTGGAAATGTGTTTCCTTGGTTGATGCTTTTTTTGTTGGTATTAAATATTTGTGTGTTCCCTCAGGTGGTCACTTCTATTTTTCATTTGTGCATTAAAAAAAATAAAGAGCGTTATAAAACAAGAGATAAGATGTCCTTCTTGTGCACAAAAGCCACAAAGATCAAAAGAAAACACAGGTCCTTACTTTTGCTTCACGCTTATATAAATATGTGTTATTTTGACTTTTGAATCTGTTAAATATTCATGCTCTTCTTTGTAAGTCTTCAACAAATCTAAAATCTGTAATCTCACTTTGTGCATCTCATTTGAATAACTTCAATGTGAGGCAGCAAGAGGCCAGGTAGTGCTTTCTTTAGCACTAAAAATAGCACCACTGCCATGACTGAATAAATGTCACCTAAGAAACTTTTAATTTTACAACGCTGACAAATTAACTTTGTAACGAGGTCAGTATCTAGGCCAGTATCATTTCTGGGTATTGTCTCTCTGCTTTTATATAACTTCCATAAAACCTGAAAGTGGAATTTTCCCTCATTGTGCTCAATGTGGATCTGTGGTTGCCTGGGTTCATTTACATCAATATTTCCTTTGCTACCACATAACTGTTTAGTCTAAATTAAGTGATGTAAATACTCTGACTACTGTATGCTGAATCAGGCTGCAGAGATCATCATCTTCTCCAAATTACACAACTTTCAGGAGCAGGATAAAAAACCTTTACACATCAACTTGGGGATTTCCTTCCCTTTCAAACCATACAATTAAAGACATAAAATAACAAACGGCTGGTTCTTTTCCACAATGATTGGTACACAAATCCAGCCGTGCAGCCGCAGCCAAATATTGACCAGCATCTGGCATCTGGCTGCTGTTCTCCCTCAGCAGAAGCAGCAGCTCGGAGTCACTCACCGATGTTGTGTATTTTCAGGTTTGGCCTGACTGTGTAGTCGGGAGGAGTCTGACTGGAGTCATCGTCTGCCTGGGAAACTGAGAGGCACAGGACATAAACATGCAGAGACAGAGGGAGGGAGAGGACAGACACGAAGAAAAAGAGGGAGGAAAAAAAACAAAATTAAAACCTACGCAAGGAAAAAGTGCATTCTCAACACCCTAAATAATCTATATAAGGATACAGGAGAACATGGTGGGGAAAGAGGCTGCAAAACATACACACAAATGCTAATGTTCAAAACAAAAACCCTATCTTCATGTCTTTTTATCCCAATTAAATTTCCAACCAGGACACACAGACTAATCTGACAAACCTGAAAAGAACTGCATATCCTTAAATGATATTTGATGTTTTATTTATTTTATTTCCTTTTACTTCTTAGTTGTGTTATACTCCAGCTTGTGTTGATTTATGAGGCCTGACAGACAAGACAGCGCCTCTCATTCTGCTTTATTTCACTCACATTTACATTTCCAAACTTTAAACACAAATAATACATTTTGTAGGTACTGGCTTTATACACTGTTGTAGTCTTTTAAGGGGCATCAGTTTTTAAATAGTTGTGTTTTTTATTACTAGCTGGCACCCCAAGGTGTACATTTCTTACATTTCATATTTTTGTGATAACTAAGTTACTTTACTGTTTCTTCTAATATTTGATAAAACTAGTTGTGAAGCTACTCCATATGAATAAATTGGGGCAGTCCAACAACTCAAAAGTTGCCATAAATCACTTAATTTTGACATGTATTTACAATCAATTACAGTTTTAACTGTATGTTTAACAATTCATAATGTTGCATTTCTAATCATCTTTCCCAGGTCAATGTAAAGCAGTTTGAAGAATTTTTTTTATAGTGTCTCAATTTGGCAATAAAATGGATGCAAAGAGATGTATTTTACAATATTGACAGCGAGTGAAAACTAGACGGAACAGTTAAAGAAGTGCAGAGTTTGATAACACAAGGTGTGTTTTACAAACCCCCATTCCAATGAAGTTGAGAGATTGTGTAAATGTAAATAAATATAGAAGAAGTTATTTGCAAATCCTTTATGACACTTATTCTATTGAATACGCTACATGAAATTTAATGTTCAAACTGAAACACTTGTTTTTTGACTTTTTTTTTTTTTTTGCAATTATCCACTCATTTTCAATGAGACCTGCAACATGTTCCAAAAAAGCTGGGACAGGGGCATTTTTACTAGTCCATTACATCATCTGTCCTTATAATGTACGACTTCAGTTGCTAAACAATGCGGGGTCTTGTTGTTGTTGTATTTTGCGCTTGATAACACGGCACACATTTTCAGTGGGACACAGATCTGGACTGTCAGGCCAGTCTAGTACCTGCACTCCGTTTCTCACTCACATACAGAATGTGGTTGACATTGTCTTGCTGAAATAAGCAGGGATCTCTGTTTAGCAGTTTGAACATTAAATGTCTTGTCTTTGTAGCAAACTCAGTTGAACATAGGTCAAAAACTACTTGCAAATTGTATTCTGTTTTAATTTTACACACTGTATCAACGCCATTGGAACTGGGGTTTCTACTTTTGACTTGTAATATTAGTCTTTTTTTGAAATGATACATTTATAGGAGCTGTTGTGTCCTTATTATCCATAACTGTGAAAGCAGGGTGACACAAAGTTGAGTAGCATCCAGCTAGCGCTTTGTCTCAGTAGCTTCATTACTTAAGGCGAAAAAGATGTCAAAATAGCATGCTATTAAAAAAATACCTGATTGCATTAGTTTGCACTTCAATCACATTGTAATCTCCACTCTAACAATGCCAACCCCAAATACATGTAATGGTATGTACATCCTAATTCGTGGTGGCTAAAGACCCATGACATGACTTTTGATTATATAACCAGCAAAAAGCAGCTTCAACAGACTTTATTCACAAAGACTCAGTGAAAATTTTGATGTACTTTGAGTACATGGTTTCTAGTTACATTTGTTGAAACTTGTTCTGAAACTTCAATATGAGAATAAAGCAAATAACAAGGACAAAACATTCTTTGCGGAGAATCCAGACATTTCTCTGATGATTAAAACCTTTTGAAACTGCTGGACAGAAATCATTTTGTCATTTTCTGCTCGTCTAGACACAGAATTACATCCAGTCTGCGAAGCTAATCACACACAAATGAATGATGTGTGGGTCTACAGATGGACTTATATTTGTGTTTAAAATCACATTTTTAGGCTGGATATCTCCTTCCGTGTAATTTTTTGGTTTTGTGGACAGTTTTGAGGATTCGATAGCATTCCCTCAAAAGCTCACAGTGATCAAGATGTAAAGCCTATTTCATGAATATTCACACCTCTTTCTTCTCTTCATGTCTTGTAAAGTAAAAGGTGGGCGACACACACAGAGGATGAAGATGCTGTGTAGGCGGCTCGAGTCAACAGCTCTCTGATAGCAAGCTGTTAAAATGACCTTGCTGTGTAAAGGTTGGGGATTGTAAATGGACAAAACGCACCGACGCACACTCGTCCATTCATCCGCGCGCACACACAAACACGTTAAAGAGATTTATACCTGCCATACAAGCATGTGCAGAAACACACACACATGTTCAAACTCCAGCATCTGGCCAGGCAGACGCATCAATAGATTAGGCGTGACACCGGGGCGGGGGGTGTGTGGGGGGGGTTGGGGGTGTTAAGGTGATGTGTACACAGGGGCTGACACTGGCCTGAGTGTGGGATGTATTAGTGCTGACAAGGTTAGAGAAGAGAGAGAGGGGGGGAGGCTTTCAGCGCTGGGCTGCCTGATCAAAGGCCTGCAGGCGAGAGAGCAGGGTAAAAATAACACACACACACACACTCACACACACACTTAGACACACATCTTACACTACACAGAGCAGCAGGCAACAGAAGACAGCCAGGAAGAGGAGAAGAAGAAGAGACAGAGGGGGACAGAGAGATGTTTTTTCTTGTTTTGTTCCCTTCACATGTCATGTCATTCACAGAGAGATTGAATTTTACTGTTATTGAGGTGGAGCAGTAATGAGTCCTGAAATGCAGAAATTATTCAAATTTTTAGCGCCTCCTGTTGGAGTCTGCAAGTCTATGAGATGTTCTGTTATTTGTGATTGAAGTTGGGAAACAATGTAGTCCACACGCAGGCAGGTTTTTGAAAAAATGTGCAGTAGTTTGATAAAATACTACTTGTGTATTAAGAGAATCTGTGAGTGCACGTGTGATAATTCTATGTGCAGGGACGATATCTGCATGGGCGATGTGCATTCTGGCAAAAGTTGTCATTGCAGTCAGAGGTACAATGCATTCAAAGTGAGGAGATTCCTTTAAGATGTTATTGGTAAAAATTATCAGGGGACGAGTTGTTTGAAATCAGGAAAGTCTATAAAGTGACAGCAAGGGAGGGGGGAAACAATAAATATGATCACTATTGGCCAATATCACACAAAGGTGATTAGTTATGGCATCAAAAATTAACCTGACTGGGGCTCCCATGTTTATTAACACACTTTTCCAAACTCATTTTTGTAAAGATTAGAGTTATTTCTGCAAAATATACGATGCTAACACATTCAATTACCAGAGCAGCAGGCATCAGAGGAGAGCCAGGCAGAGGAGGAAAAGAAAAGAGAGAAGGGGCCAGAGACAGAGAGAGAGAGAGAGCTGAATATTTTTTGTGTTTTGAATCTTTTTATGTCATGTCATTTGCAGATAGAGATTGAGCATTACTGTAATAGCTCAGAGACAGAGAATAACATTAAAACATCACTCCCCAGAAAGCTGCTTCCAGGGAAAAAGATGCCATCATCAAAATCTCGCCAAGACGGCATGAAGGCAGAAAAGCCTCTTTTCTCAGACTGTCAGATCTTAGTTTTCTGGTTCCTTCAGCGCTGTCTGTGTCTCTCCACCTCTTTGTTTGTGTGTTTGGGCGATTCAAAGAGATGTGAGCAGGGAGGAAAAGAGGAGATGAAGCGACACAGGGAGATAAAAATGAGTGGGAGAGAAGCATTGGGTCTCACCGGTGGAGCAGCAGACGTAGACTCGCAGTCTCAGGCAGCTGTGGCCGTGGTGGTGGGTGGGCGTGGCTGGAACAGAGGGAAGACACGCACACACACACGCACATTACATGTCAATTCTGTGCCCTCTGCAAGCAACAAAACCCTCGGCAATCAGCAATCTGAGCAACTGCCTGTCCTCGCCTGAACTTCCAGAATCTATTAGCAGCACCCACATCACATCAATATGAGTGGGTGACAGCAGCAGAGGAGATATTCAAATATTGAATGTGAAGCCTCCTCAGGCTGTTTACTGGCCTCACTCACAGATATAGTAGTACTCCTGGCCCACATTGAACTCGTAACCCAGCGAGAAGGCGCTGTACCGCTGGAACTTCTCCGAGAACTTGATAGGAGCGTGCGGCGCGTGGGGCCGGTTGCACTCCCAGCGCTTGAAGCCCAGCTGGGGGTCGCAGGTGCGGTAGCCACGGTAGCTGACCATGTAGAGGATGTACTGCTCTGCCACGGTGCGCTCTAGCGTCCCCCTCTGGCTGGTGTTATAATGCGGGCAGTAGATGTCAAGGTAGTCGTTGACGCTGACCTGCACTGTGTAGCCCTCCCTCCGTAACCTGGATCAAATGAAGACAAGAAAAGACAGAAAGAGATGTGGATAAGAAACCAGGGATGGAAATGGATTTTTTTTTTTTTTTTCTGTTTTGAGCCAGAGTGTGACATTTAGAGCGTGCGGCTGCCAGGCAACCAGGCATCAGAACATCACTCCTCTTAGACAAAAAGAAGTCTAGGATGTAACCCTAAATAAGGCTGCAACTTGTCAAACACACTCTTTGCAAACAAACAAAGCAAAACAAGAAATAGTGATCTCTGGAGCAGTGGTTCTCAACAGCTGGGTCTGGGTTTATAATGCCATCATCAAGCAGCAACCCCCAGTGTTAAAGAATGAAACCACTGAGGAAGTACAAAAAGCCTCAGTGTGTCAACCTGAGGCCTTAGCAAAAGCACCTGAATTCACACACATACTTGTTTTTCTCAATAGGTCTCAATAGTTCATGTCTTAATTTCCACACAGTACACAGGGGGCAGACTTTTTAAAAACTTAAAAAACCTCCATTCTGGTTTTGAGTATGAGATTATGTATTGCTTATTTATAACCTTGCAGTACAGATGAATCAGCCTGATTCAATGTCTGTATTCAGGCAGATCCATTTTGCTCAAATCTACTACGACTACGAGCAGCCTAAAGCGGCACGGTCAAATCAGCGTCTTTTAAAGCAGGGAGAGGTTGGAGCTATAAGCATGATGACGGCAGGAAATGACTGCGCATACAAGATTAGCATGGACGCTAACAGTTTCAGTAGCAGTTTTATCAGATCTGGAAAGCAATTATTTATTAAATGAAAAACAAATAACTGAATGTGATTGACGCAGTGATCGTCCAATCACCAGCTGGATATGCTTTTGAAAGTTTCTGCCCACTCCCAAACACTTTCTATGGACTCTGTCTTAGATTGACTAGTAAAATATATTGAATGGTCCATCTGGTGTGTCAAGTAATTTAATTTATCATCTATCTAACATGGACATACAGTTACATTGGTGCTATAATGTTTAACATATTTCAGATGCATTGATTTTATTGTTATAGCAGAATGTTCCTTTGCATCACCTGTCCATTGGAGGCTCTTGGAAGTTATAGATGGAAATAAAGGATACAATACAACTATAATAGTTATAAATTTAAGATAATAAAATACAAGTAAAACAGGCAGCTAAGTACAAACTAGACATACTGGTGTTTCTTTTTTTTCATGTGTGTCGGGGAACAGTGTTGTTTCTCTTTTAGCTATTTTTGGACACATTTATCAAAAACATTAAAACTGTGTTGCATTTTCAGCTGGAAAGACAGATAATGCCAAAGTTTTACTCCTTTAACTCTTGCAGCTCCAGGCTATTTCCTGCTACTTTCAGTCCCCCTGGATTTTTATAGAATAATGCATGAAAAACCAAGGAGAACCAAGTTAAAGACATAATTTCATCACAACCTGATCTGAATATTTGGAATGCAATAATATCAGGTTGGTGTGGTATAAGTCACATGACCACCAAAGTCCAATTTAAACCTCACAAAACATTAATATAAATTACACACATATCAATGATGAACACGCCTTTTCACAACTGAATCTGATTCAGTTAAGCCTTGTCTATTTTAGGGACAAAATTCAACTACGCAAAGAAACTTACAGCAAAACGGTTAACATATATACACCAATTCCAACCTATGTTTTTTGCTCCATTTAGTCATGTGTGCCACTTTTTGCTTCAAATGCTAAGAAGGGCCACACAACATCGTTGATTTATAAAAATGTTTAAGGCTTATATTTGAACTGAAACTTTCCATGGATTGGCAAAAGAGCGAGCTTCTAAAAACAGCTGTTGTCTAGACAAAGATCCATGACAGGCTCAAGAGTTATAAGTGAGCAAAGTGGGTATTGCAGCTTGGGGGTGTCAGAAATTGCATGGAGTTGGGAGGGTCAACAGAGAGAGATTGTCCAAATTGTGGGGGCCATGGTTGACATAACTACTCTTGCAGTGTTGCTATTTGTCAGACCTGCTTAAGTCCCTCTATAACCAAACAGCTGGCGTCACACTAGCTTCATCTCATATTTTCTACATTCTGCGGCTCTTACAGCAAACATAGTTCAATGAAATGCATGTCCTGCCAGGTCTTGTGCAATGACACACTTTTAAACATGCTTGTTTGGTTACATCTTTGTTTATCCACAGTTTGGCCGATCTAATGTCTAAATTACGACGCTTTTTATTGCATACTTCTGAGTAGTTTAAAATTTTAGGAATTGAGTCTTAATCTCTCATTTGGAGATGTTGGCGGAGCCTGAGGCTAGACCAGTTCAAACTACTATTTTAACAGAGATACATATTTTACTTTTGAAGAGATTATACAACAGTTACCTTTTCTTTACAAACCATGCAGATTTGTGGTATCAGCAAAGCACACCTCATCATTTCTGTTTTTCTTAAGGGATCATACGTAGTGCCTGGCACAGTTTTTCTATCACCTCTAGCAAGGTTTCAAGCATGCTGAGTCAGAGACTCAATAGAAGTTGCATCTGCTAAATGTTTGATGGACTCTGTGTGATAGGAGGATGTGCAATATATATGTTTTAGTTTCTTTTTTACTTGTCTACTGTCCTTGTGCTTGTCCCACTGTATTTAGTCTGTATAGTGTTTTGTATGTGTATGCTACCATCAACCTGCCAGGGGGTCTGCAGATGGAAATTAGCCCAAGGCTATAATCTGGCATATTTACATATGTAAAAATGTTCATTAATATGCGCTGTTCCCTCTTTAAAATCAATAGAAGAAGGAAAGAAGGAAAGGAAAAGAGACTAAGAGGTGACATGAAGACTGTGCTGACCAATAAAAGGTCAAGATATTGCCGCAACAGAGTGCAGATATCCGACACTGAAATGAAATGAAATACCTCAGGGTGTCTGCCCAGTAATGCTATATGACTTCCCAAACTTCTCTACTTTCAATAGCATGTTATTTTAACAACTGCAGCCATCTCTTGTACAAAATGTCTTCCTATTGTAACAAAAAGCCAGCAGCCAAGGAGAGCCAACAGCTGTATCAACTCTGCTTCCTCCTTTGTTGTAGTGAGGATGGCACAGGAGTTTCCCACAGATGAGAGATTTCCAGTTGATTCTTTCTGCTCTGTTCCTGCCAGCTTTGCCGTGCATCAGTTCTGCTTTCTTGTTTTCAACCCTCAAGCAAATCAGCACCCACCTGTGAGTTCAGACAGAGGGTTAGAGGTACTATTTTATCATGTCTCAAATTTCGCAAGGAGTACTGACGTTGGGGCCTTGATACCAAACTTAAATATGTCCTACTGCTGCAATAAATTCTTTAACAAATACAAACCAGAGTTTCAGACTGAAATAAGAATTATTGTAGGAACTAAACTATTTCAGCTCTAACATAGATGCATCATAAAGAGTCTGAACAGTGATGAACTTTCTCTGAAGCATACATTAACATCATCTGTTCTTCAAGTGAGACACGACTACACCTTCTTCACCTCTCTGCATAGAAAAAAAAACACATTTTCTCTTAAAGTGCCCCATGGCAAATGCTGTGGACAGTGCTGAGAAAGATAATCTGTGCTTCTGTCTCTCCCCTTCAGCAGGCTGCGGGCCCAGTCATTGAGGTGGAAGGAGCTCCTGTCAGGAGCGATGTATGGCTGGTGCTGCAAGGGAAACAGGTCTGCACGAGGCACACATGATGGGAAAGCAACGTTGATGGAAGAGGTGGTTAGGAGAGGCTACTGTAAGGTCAACTTTGTGTGCTTTAACCCTTCATGAAGCAGTGATGAATTGTTTCCATTCTATTTTTATTCTATTCTTTATTATCTTACATATCCTAATTCCACTGCATAATATTATACTCATATGTAAGAAGTATTTAACTGATATTTCAAACGGTTTCACTGATGCTTTATTAGAGTTAAACATGAAAAATTGCAGCCAGTTAAATCTGTAACTCCTTGCAATAATTAGACATATATTAATTATCAAATATTTAAATTACAAGTACTTAACATTGGCATTCATGGCAATTTCTGTCAGGTTTTCACGTTTACAACTTCTTTAAACATTGAAATAGAGTCAGAGAGTCAGAAACAGAGAGCTGCATGTGCAGGCTGCTAATTGTCCATCCCTGCATTTGGGGTGCCCGATGCATAACTAGCAGACTAATAACTGACTGAAAGTTTCAAATCATGTCCAAGGAATCACTGGCACTAGAGTCTGACTAATACCTGGAAGAACTATTATGGTCCCCTAAAGGTTCTAATGAAATGTGAACACTTCCCACTTTTTAGTATGTCCTGGGTGTGACAGACAGTTTGCCACACGATTATGTGAGAGATAAATACTGTATTATGATTGAGGAAGTGAAGAAAATACTTATATTAACTGCTGATTTTTTGTTATATAGTTAATACTTAAAAGTCCCATAATAGTTGCTTTCACAGAGTTTATCTTACCTAAAAAAAACCCCAACTAGTTTTGAACTTTTACATGCCCATAAACCCCTCTGTTTCAACCCTGCTTAGGGCAGTCTGCTTTAGTTTGAATCCTTATGAGCTGTGTCTTACCATGAGCCTCTTCAGAAGGGGATGTACTTTTGGCCTTCCAGTTCTGTGCTCTAACATTTACTGTGACTGCACAGACATACCTAAACATGTTCCCCCCTGTGGAGCCAGACGTGGGCTGAACAAACACCTGGCTCAGGGATGTGTCTCCAAAAGGGGGGGAGGCAGCATAACCCCTGACATGCTGACATCACCAGGGTGATATTTAAATGGATGGCTTGAGCACACATTTTCTGAACACGCCACACAGAAGGAAGAGGGTTTTTTCCTCTTGTCTCATGTATAAATGGACAGACGGTACTGACACATACTTAATTTTAAAAACAGTTTTAAAAAAATGTATTTAACACAATGTGGGACATCTAAAGGAACAACCAAAAAATTTAGGTATCTGGTATAATTTTGAATAAATTGTTCACATTTTTGTTGGAAAACTTGTTCAGAGCAATAAAGATTGCGGAGTGACATACTTTTAGATAGCATGTAAATTGCACTTACGGATGAGATACTTTGACACTTGACATGTTGTGTTTTCTTGTGACTCAGCATCCTTTTAGAGACTGCACTTACAAAACCCAACTTGACTGTCCTGAGAATAGATAATCAGGTTAGTATATATCAAGAGAATTATAGTTACATGTATTGGTTTTGTATTTGTAAATATTGGTCATTTACCAAAGCCGTAGGGTACTGGAAAAGTTTAAAACTGCACCTTAAAAGTGCTTGAATTAGACTCTGGAGCAATAAAACCCTGAATTTCTTATTCAGCTGCTGTGATGTGATCTTTGCTGCCTGTAATGTTAAATATACTCAATATATTAATGATACTATATAATTAAACAAAGTAAAATGATTAGAAAAGCTTCTGCAGGTGAGCTGATCAAATGGGAATTGTTCTTGGCTGCTGTGACATATGACCAGCTTGAGCTGTAATTACTCTCTTACACCACCAGGGTGAGCTATTGCACTTTTTTATAGTTAACAGGCAAACCTCTCTATTTCCTCTGCCTCTCTTCCTTTCTCTCTCTCCTGACTGTCTCCTCTTTCTTACATTTTCAGCTACACTGTGTATACATTGTGCAAGCACACACACAGAGCTTTGGATGTGCACACTAGCATGTGCACACGTGCATATGTTACTGGGTCAGGCCTCCAGAGAGATTATTATTCAATTACAAAATGTGGATCAAAAATGCCACTGCACCTCTCTCCCTCTTTCTGCCTCCCCATCCTCTCTTCCTGCTCCTTTTTCTAGATCTACTCCTCTTCCTCCTTGTCCCTCTTCATCTTCCACTCCCCTTCTCCTCGTTTACACACCCACGCCGAAGCACATGAATATCAATTCTCTTAAACCAGTTGTTCCTTTCTGGGCCATCAATCTTCCCCGTGCTTTCTCTCCTCACCCGCTCAGTTGTGAGATGACAGACTTTTGTCTCGCAGTGTTGCAGAAAGAGACAACACAGCTCGGCTTCAAAGGGACTATATTTAGAGAGGGAGGGGGGATTGGCGTAGGAGGTAAGGGGAAGAGGGGGGAGAAGTTTGAGATGGAGGGTGGGGAGAGGTACAATGGGCGTGGGATGGAGTGAATGGTAAGTAGATAGACCAAAGATGAAAGGAAGAGGAAGAGGCCGCGCTGAATATGAAAACACGGATGAGGAGAATCCCGGATGTGAGCGGCGTGTAAAAAGTGGGAGAGTGATGCAGTCATTGAGAAATAGGTGAGAGAGGATGTCAGAGTGTGAGAGGAGCTGGATGTAAGGAAGCGAGGAGGGGGGAGACCGTGTGTGTGTCTATGGGCCTGTGTTTGAACAGTATTTTTGAATAAAAGCTGCTGGTGCTATACTGACACAGAGCAGCTGAACATGAGTGATAAATCTGCTCGGATTGTTTCACTGAGGAGAGAAAATATGCACAAGGATGCTGAAATAGACAGAAAAGACATATTTTGTAAGACAGAAGTATTTTACCAGAGCTGAAGCAACTACAGTAATTCATAAATAAAAATACTGATGAAGTCTTAATGCAGGGGGATTGAACTAAATCAGTGAGCTGCATTGATGGGTAATAAACCTGTTATAATGTGGAGGGTTAGGAATTTCATGGTCTAACACTTTAACATCAATTAAGAAGAAAAATGTCCAAAAATGTCTAGGAGCCTCTATAGATGTTTAAACATTAAGCAAAGACAGTTTAAAATCAGCAAAATAATTAAATTAAGGGTGACTTTACTCCTAACATGTTTGTTATAGATTAAACGGATTCTGGTTCGCGTTTTGAAAGGTTCAGTTGACCTCAAGTGGAGTGAAAGCGAACACAAACTCTGTTGTAGACCAAAGATCCACATTCTGGTCTCCTAAAAAACAGGATCTCACTTTGCTTCCAAGCAGACCAGAGCTTGGTTCATAGTAGGTGTCAAAGCAATCAGAACCAAAGGGAGTGATTTGAGGACTGAATTAGGCTAATTATCACAGCAAGCAAGCTAATGTGGCATTTACTGACCATATCAAGCAGACTGCAGCTAACGTTAGTATTCCTAGCACTGCCAGCCTCTGGTCGTTTTAACAGGTCGAGGGTTACAAACCCATACGGAATATGTTTACACGTCACCCCAGTTAACATGTAAGTGCCAACCGCTCCAGCCTAAATGCAGCTTTAGCTTAAATTTATGGCGCAGAAAACTTCCAAACTGCTTCAAGCTGAACATTCTTGTTGCATGAAGCTGGTGGTGTATTTCCAGGTGGTAGTGGAGCAGAACAATGGGCCAGATGGCAGGACCAAAGACCACAGCTACAGCCCCAGCTACTGGTGGGAGGCTAGATTACACAACCTGTTCATTAAAAAAGGCTTTGGCCCTTGCAGTGTGAGAGCAAACCAAATCAAATGAAAAATGGAAGAACAAATTTACCTCCAAACTGAACCCAGTCTGCTGCACTTAAGGTGTCAAAGTAACCTGCAATTCACAGCTCAAAAAGACACCCAGGAAGTCCAACCATCAGTGCAAAAACCATGTTATAGACCAGTGGTTCCCAAGCTTTTTTCCATGATAACCTTCCTAGTTGTACCTTAAAGGAATCAATCCTCCCCTGAATGTACACAAAAAACATGTGACGCATTATTGTGCAAAACAATCAGTAATGTTAATTGTTCTCATTGTACGTCCCTGTAAGAGGACTAATAAACACAAACTATTCAGAAAAAGTCACTGTCAATGGCTTCATTTTTTATCACCAGAGTCTGTCACTTGGCATATCCCCAAAAAGTTTTAACTCTGTTGAGTGACACATAATTAATATTACTTAGCAGTACTATAAGCAGAGCAGTGTATCGTGTTTTTTTTTTTTTTTACTTAAGAATATATTATGAACCAACAATATTATATGCATGAAAAACAAAGTTTCTTATTAGTGTTATTTATATTAAGCATTTGTTTACGCTTCCCAGTGGGGCAGTTTGTTTTTGCATTTTTCTAATAATTCAGCTAACGACATCAGAAGCTGTTTGTGCTGTCAAAGCACCTCCGACTAACCAACAGATACTTAACTATGAAATATTGACTCAGAATTGCAAAAAAAAAAACATTGCAGACATTGGTGTATTGATATTTTCTTACGTCCCTGATGAAAATCTTGTTGAGAGGCCATCTCCCTGTCTGGGTTTGTTGCTTTCAGCTCTGGATTCACACTAACAGAATGGCACTTCCCTCAGTTTGTTTATGAGTTTCTCATATACCCTTTTACTGTATTTATCTATTTTTCTTCAGCATGAACCCTCCCTGTTCAGTTGTTAGTCCTGCCACTTCATGGGAAAATACCCAACGCCTCCCCACCACCACACAGAAAGCTATTCAAAGAGACATTTGGTGCTTTTCCATTTGTGGTTTCCTCTCAACTCAGCTCGACTGCACAATTTGGATACCTCCTGCTTTGTTTTCTCTTACTGTGCAGACTGTATCAGTTCCCCTTAAAAGAAGGCTGAAGCATTATAGCGTGGCTGCCTGAAATTGCAGTGGCATCCTCACATAAACAAAGAAGGATACAAAGGTGAAGGAGCTGCCAGTTCCTTGTAGCTTTTTATAGCAATCAGGAGATTTTGTCAAATGATGAGTGCAAGCAAAGTCAATCAGCATAGCGGCTTTGACGAGGGGAGATTCATTTCCAGATTAATACGCCTGACTTACTGCAAGACTCCAGGACTTTACTATGATTTAGAGGTCACCAGTGCCTCCACGTCACATTTACTCTTGGCTCAGGTGGGTTGGAGTCTTGCTGGAGGTGATATGAAAATCTGTGCAGGGTACGAGGTACAATCCCTAACAGAAAATCAAAACAATCAAGTTAAGTCAAGCCAAGTTGAGAGGATCATATGTCGTAAAAAAGCCTCAATATTTATGTGGTTTGCTGCAAGAGTATAGAGAAGAAAAATAGTTTAATCAAACATACTTTGGGTTTTGTATACTGCACACAGTCAGAATTCTACAGGAAGGGTGAGGGATAAGAGGAAGCAGAGTGTTTTGATTTGGTTTAGAGGCTGGTGCTTAAGTGTGACATCAACTATCACCTACCCTGAAGGTCAAAAATTACACCTTTAGAAAACAATTCAAGTTTATAACCCATTAAGAAACTCAGCATTAACTGATGATCTGTTGCAGCTTTAGTAGCCAAACAGCCAGGACCATTCATCAGATACAAGAGAGATGAAGAAGAAGAGAAAAGCAGCAGGAGGAGAATATATATGTGGAAGAAGATGAGACAGTCTAAGGTAGTGCACACAGAAAAAAAAAAAACAGTAGACTAAAAGGGTGGAGTGAGAAGAGGCCCTGTAGGTGCTCACTCTTATATAAGCCAAACACTTAGTGGCACAAGACAGAGAGGTTGCAGGGCAAAGAGAGGAAGGGGAAGAGAGGAGGAAGAAGGGGGTGAGAGGAAATTTAATAACATGGGTTAGTGGAAGAAGGGGGAAGGTTGGGGGAGGAAAATGCACTGAAAGATGAAAACAAAGAAAAGGCACGGAGAGGAGCTGAGGTCCAGACAGAGACATAGTGCTCCCGGAGGACCAACATATATGTGGTAAAAGTGCATAAAAAAAAGACTGATGGTTCTCATTCTCTCTCCTTCTCTGCAGCTCTCCTCGCTTTCCACTGTGCACATTGTCTCTGCGCGAGTTCTGCTGTCTCATCATCATTTTCCTTATGAGTGGGAGTGTGCAGCTAGTTAGTAAAGGCTGCACAGGCTGCTGAAGACTGTCATGGGAGGAGGAGGAGAAGAGAGAGAGAGAGAACATGTGAGGAAGACTGAGACAAACATAGCAGCGCTGCACCTTTCACATCTGCGCTAAAAAGAGCCTTTGGAGAATACTGCCTGTATCAATAAATAACAACAGCGAGCGAGCGCTGCAGCTAAACACATAAAAAACATACAGTGGAAAGAATCAGAGCCAAGGAAGTGTACAAAGCCCACACCAAAAGAGTTGGGATGTCGTGTAAAATGTGAATAAAACCAGAGGACAATGAGTTGTTAATCCTTTTAACCTTTACTTAATTGAACACAACATGAAGACAAAATATTTAATGTACTGATAAATATTTCTGCTCTTCTGACAGGCTCAGTCTCTTCCAGTCAACGGCAGCATTAGGGTCGACACTTTGTGGAAGACTGTGTGGGTACATTGTCTGACCGTTTGTGAGGCATGTCTCTCAACTGTAGGTCATTAAGACGAGGGTGGGAAACTGGCAGCCTGGGAGCCACATACTGCCCTCCTGCTACCTTAATGCGGCCCACCAGAGATTTGAAATATCAAAACAATGAATGTACATGAAGAAAACCTGACAAAATCTGCTATGACAGCACTAGAAATAGAAATATTTCCGGTCAAAATCTCAAGAATTTGTTGAAATAGAAATAAAAATGTAAGTAAAATAAACTCTGATAGCAAGAAAATGTCGTGTTACTTGCATCAAAAAAAGTTGATGAAACTGGCTAAATTTATGTGTCAAGTATTTCTCACTGAATTTAAGTTGAAATAATTTGTATAAATGTTGATAAAGTAACTTCTTATGACAGCCATGCAGCATTTGTCCCTTTTAGTACCCTTTAAATGCTGAAAAATGGTCCCTCTTGCAGTGAGGATGTTGTTAATGAGGCCCTTTTGCTAAAAAAGTTGCCCATCCCTGAAAATACAGAACCATCTACAGTCCATGATATAATCAAAAGATTCAGAGAACCTGGAGAAAAACTCTGCACTTGCGCAGCAAGATGGAAAAAAAAACATGAGAGGCCTGTGACCTCTGATCCCTCCGGCAGCATACTGTAATAAAAACCAACATCATGCTGCTGGACAACACAGTCTAGACTTGGGAACACTTGAGACATTTATCAGGTAACACAGACTGTGACTGCATTTTAAATTAAGACTCTAACAGTCCACATGTGCAATTGTTCTGGGGAAAATGTCTGTTGAGTCCTCTAGGCTAAAAGAACAAGATTTATCCAGCTTGCTGGTAATGAAAAGTACGAAAGACGGCATCTGTGATGATGCCAGGGTGTTTTAGTGCCCATGGCATGGGTAACTATAGCACATTTGTGGAGGCATTGTTGATGCTAGGGGGCATAAACAGGGTTTGGAGCGACAGATGCTTCCATCCAGGTTTCATCTTTTAATGAGACGTCCCCACTTATCTCAGCGAGACAATGCCAAAGAACATTTTTACCTGTGACAACAGATTTGTTTCTGGAGAAGAATATGACTATCAGGACTGTCCCTCATTTCCTCTGATCTCTCACTGAGCAGAGCTGATCTGCTTCAGTCTTTATGCTCTTTCAGTGGAACAAACCTCCAGAGGATCTGGAAAGAGCTGTACATATAGGCATTGTTAAAAGCTTCTTAAAGCTAATGTGGACCTTTCTATTTTTATAATCATTTCAGTTGTGATGTTTTTGAGTATTTCTTGCCATGTTAATTAAATTGCTGTTTTTTTTAAACTCCTAATTATTGAGATTCAGTTTTAATCAACCTTTATACTATTTAGTTTAGTTTAGTTATTTTTTTTTAGTTTAGGTCTTTATTTCATTCTGTTAGTATATAAAACATTCAATACAAACAAAGAAAAATCTCAAACATGTGAATGAAAAGGAGCAGAATGAAGGGACAGATCTTATAGAGTCTGCCTCTTTCTCACAAGATGTTAATTAACTAAACACATAATACAAATAAAAAAGAGCTGCAGACCAACATGCCTTTTTACAAGCCATTATTTCTGATTACCAAAAACTATATATATCTTTAAAGTGTTTAAACATTTAAAATACACTTTTTATGATTTTCATTCATAATTTTATTCCTATGACTTTACGATAGCCTGTTTTGAATTTAATTTTTTTTTATCATCTTTCTATTTTTGTGATTCATCTTGATTTTTGATAAATTTTTCTAAGTCACATTAGTTCACATCAGCTTCCAAGTTTTTCTTGACCCCGTACCTATCGTTTTTGTCATTCACTTCGGTTCCCTTGAAAAGTATTTTGAGCTGCAATTAAACTGTATGAAAAGTGCTTAAAAAACAAAGTTTGATTGACCGACTTGTTGCACATGCGTTGCTTCACAGTAGAAAAGTGCAGATAATAGACAGAACTGCATCAGGTCCGGATTGTCTCTCACTGAAAATGCAGTGGCACATTTTGAAGCAACTTAAACCCCACATAGTTGAAGAACTCAAGATGCATATGAAGCAAGAGGGGGAAATAATGCTACGTTCATCACTGATATCTATTGGTGTCTTCTGATCCAAGACAACTTCAAATAAGTGTTAGGAGAACTGGTTGTAAAACAGATTATGGAAGATGATCCTGTCAAAACTGTTTTTGGAACATTTTGCAGGCATCAAATTCAGAACTTGTGTGTATTAGAACAGGTTTATAAGTTTAAACATTAAAAATTAGTATTTAACTGACCTTAAGTTGAACAAGAATTGAATCCTGTATTCTGTTTCTATTTACATTTCACATCTGAAACTCTTCTTAAATTGGGTTTTTATTGAGAAAAAAGGAAATGTCGAACAGAATAATTTGCCAATGACACAAAAAAGGGAAATATGGAACAATATCTGGAAAATTTTTCCACATGAGTAATGCCAATCAACTTTTCTTTGCTTCACAGAGCAGAAAACTAAAACAAATCCAAGCCCTCCATCATTTTTCTGTATAATAACTCTGCCAGATAGCATCAAAGCGAGAGCAGAAACATGAGCGCTGATGCCTTTCAAGGAAAATAACACCAGTGCGATTGTATTTGTTTTTATATTCCACTGACGTGAATGGATATGAAAAGTCTAAACCCAGGCAGGGTCTCTGAAGTTTGAGCTGTTTGTTCTGCTGCAGGTTTGCCCTACTTTACCGCCACAGGCTCCCACTGTTTTCAAAAAATCCTTTCGAAACAGCTGGAAGGGACAAGTTGTTGCTTTTGACAAATGAAGCCCAAATTTTCGGTAGAAGACAGTAATGGCCTGTGATTGTGAAGAAAGAATAGGTGTTATCGCTGATATGTGCTGTAAAGGATAAAATCCCACCTGTGTAGCTGTTGGATGCTCACTTCGATGGTGTTAAATCATACAGTAGGTGTACACTGGAAAGATAAAGTGTAACAAGCGAGTTAAATTACTGCTGTAAAGAAAAGAGCTTTTATTACAGCCTATACTCAGAGAGTTTCAAAACCTTACTTTCTCTCACTTTCTCCATCTGTAATTTAGTTTCTATAAAATAAAGAAAAGATAGGCTCTCCAGTCTACAAACAAACTATGAACCATGTTATCAGACTGAAGTGGGGGATAATGGCCAGCTATTGTGTCTTTTGTGTAAAAAAGTGTGGATCACATGAAGGCCAGATCCTCCATGTGAGGTTGCTGCTCTTACAGCTTGTGTATTACAGTGGTGAGATTTTCAGGCTTTCCATGAGTCACTTGGAAATTCACTTTAGATTAAAACAGCACAAACATAGCTGACAGAACAGTGAGCACTCACTTACACTGTAACCTACTAGTTAATGTCCAATTGATCATAATTGAAAGTCATTTTTTACACTTCACACCTCACCCTGCACCCACCAGGAGTTGGCAGTTTCCACTGACCAGTTACACTAACAGAATGTTAAAATGGATCACATTTATATCTCTAATAAGCTTCCAAAACAACATGAATAAGGATTTCTTACTTGTGAAGCAAAATACTGTGTCTCCTACATCCAAATCCATACCCTCCTCTTTGGGAATCACGGTGAAAAAACATTCTCCTCCTCTGTCTTTGCTCCTCTCTGGTCACTGACACAATGAAAACAAATCTAAACCACTTCAGAAGTGCTAAATTTGCATTGTAAACTTGCCAGTGCTTGCCAGTTTTCAAAAGCTTATGGTGAGTAAAAAGTAAGAAGCAGATAAGGCCATGCATAAAGGTATATCAACCGTCCTCGATTCGTATTTTCCATTTAAAATACCCTTTACTCAGTCTGTTTAAAGACCCCGACCTGAAGCAACCCTGGCTAATCACATGTCCAAATCCTTGGAGTTTCATTGGCTAAACAGTCATGTCAGTCATTTTGTAGTCACTTATAACGGATTCAAGCCTCAGGGGCTTGAATGGGGAGCACTGATTGGGTGTTGTAGATCCTGGTCCTTACATTCTGTGTCCTACTGGTGCAAATACAGTGTCAATCGAAAGGTCAGAGTGCAGACTCCATTTTGAATACAGTATTGTAGCTAAAGCATGAAGCTAATGGCACCTATCAAGCCAAATCAGAGAAAAATTTGTACATCAAGCGGAAAATTAAAAGTAAATCCAGCTGCACCCACTTGTTTGTTCTAAATTTTTAATGTTGGTTTTTATTTTTTGTTTCAAACAGGAAGTGGGGATTGATTCAATAGATATGAGTACTGGCACCCTGGAGCACAGCAGTAAACACAAACTATAAGTGCTCAGAGGGCACAACCTCCACCAAGGCATTTCTGACATTGTTATTCAAGTTAGTAACTCATAACTTTTTTGAGTTATCTTGCTAACAGACAAACAGACATTGGCAAAAACATCACCTCCATGGCAGAGATAACAACAGGTTTTCCAATGTAGTATGTATCAAAAGTAAAATGGCTGCCATGTGCCTTCGATCTTTGTCGGAATTGAATTGACAGCTTTCGATCAATCCGACTTACATATTCACCCAGACAAGGGCATAATTTACAGTAACTAATGTCTTATTACTCTCCTGTGTCTGCAGACAGTCACACCCTCTCTAAGCCAACAGTAAGTTATCTCTGTCTCATTAACAGGATGAAGTTTTCTTTTGGCCTCTTCACTCAAGTCATTATTACTTTCAAAGATAGCTGCTATGACAAATTAGCTCATTAAATCTTTTATTAAAGCAATTATGTAATACCTTGTTCTTTCGTACTCATACAGCATCACTGTCTGGCTGCGTTTTCCCATACTTCCAGAGGCTTCTCGAAGTAAAGATAAGGTCAGCATGTTTTCGTCATTGATGACTTCAAAAGCACTCTCTCAGGGGTCATCACCTTCAGCCTCATCAGGAGGATAAATTACCCATGTGTGACTGAAATTCCGTTCACCAATCATCTGTTTACTACCAACGAGACTCCTCCGATCAAGTCCCCCGGTAGGGACAAGCTGGTCTCGGCTGTTTTTTCCTCCGTACCTCAGCACCAAAACTCATTACTTGTTCACGCTAAAAGACACAGACAACAATCAGACATGCAAGTACACACTCACAAAAGCTCCTGTGAGTTGTCCCTGATTGAGTTAACGCTGCAATTAACGGCCCGCTTTACTATTTTTCGATCCAAAATGGAGGATTGGAGGGGGAGAAACAAGTGCTGAGCAAGTTTGTGGGAAGAGGCAAACGCTGCAACTCTTCGCTGTCGCTATTGGACTGCTGGGAGTCATCCAGCAGTTTCTTCCACAACCTGTGTCCACTCCAACTGCACAGGAAGAAATTGAAGAACATTACCTTTTTATATTTACTGTTTACTGTGGGAACTATAGCACAGCTTTTTCGTCTCAGCCTTCAAACCTTTGAAGCCCCACTCAGGTATTTTTCTTTCAAAGCCTGTTTTTAATTCAGGGAGGCTTTATACTTAAATTTTTAAACACCTAAAGTCAAAGACATTTCCTGTCTGTAGCTCAATAATCTCATTCAGTTAATATTTCTGATGAGAAAAATACAAGTCATGCTCAAGGACACTTAAACAGTAATTACTATTTTCAGGCAATCAAGAAATCAGCAGTTAATTAGATTGAACCAATCACAGGTCAGCCATTTTACACTCAACAGCCACAGTATGAACATTTTCTCTCATTTTTTTTGTCTCCATTCAAGCAATAACCAAAGCAGGAGGCATCAGGTTTTCAACTTGTCTATTTGCCCGTCTGTCTGGACTGTTTGAAATATAATATCTCAGAAATGCTCAAAGAAATTTTCTTAGAACTTTGCAAAAATGTCCGGTTGAATTCTAGGATAAACTCAACGGAGTTTAAAGGTCATAGATCAAATGTCAAGACCACTGATCAAAATGTTCATCCACTAGTAAGTGAACGTAATATGTCAAACAAGATATGAGAGATTTTTCTCAAACTTTGCTCAAATGTCTCTGACTTAAAGAGGTCTAACTTTGCCTTGAATTACAGAGTCCTCTATGATTTAAGGCAGAACAAATAAAAGTACTGGAGCTTGTTTATGGTCAAACTCATGGTTATCATTTGCTGTTGAATCTGACGAAAAGAGATTTATTCAAATTTTGCACCATGCCCTCTCTTACTCAAGCATGAAGTGATTAGGTACAAGCAGGGCATAAACATTGTCTGCTAGCTACCTTTAAGTTTGGCTTTCGTGTCGTGTCTTACTATTAAAAAATTGTGGTTAATACTTATATTTTTATCTTTATTTACTCTGCTTTTTATAAATATATCTTGTTGATTTACTGTTTAAGTAACTTGAATTTTATTTCACCATTTTCATCAATTCTTTCTGTCATCATTGTTTGAATTTTTATATTTTATTCCTTAACTTGCATTATTTTATCTACTCATATTTTATGGCTAAGTGTGCATTAGCTACCAAGTTCACTCTAACTTCATTTCCTATGTTTGATTTTTGTTCACCAACAAGGTAGAAAGAAGGTAAATAATTTTCCATGGCAATTCAAGCTATTCCAGGACATTGTACTTTTTTCTTCTTTTTCCATATGTTTTCCATGACTGGAAAATTGGTCAATCATATTCCAAATTTTTTCAGGTTTTTCAGGGTGTGTGGGAACCCTGATGAGGTCAGAGGGTTTTGGACTTTGCTTGAGAATGTTGTATCTCAAGAATCCTATAATTGATTTTCTATAAACATTAAACAAACATCAACCCTGACTCAATAATAAGGCGTTTAGCTTTTGGGATCATGGTCAAAGGTCAGCGTCACTGAGCCTCATGCTTCCCTTCCTTTGATTGGAAAAACTGGAGAATGCTAAGAGGGAATTTCCTCTCCTTTGCACAGATGTTTACACTGAATTTAGCACATACTGGTTAGATTCATGACTCTGAAGTTCAGGGTATTTGTGCCCATGTACATTTTGCTCAACAGATTAAAATTCATCTCACAGACAAAATCCAACTCAGCTCTTCTTCTTGGCCCATCACTGTATTTTTACCATCCAGCACTTTTAGACCTCCACAAAACCGCCAAGTTACAGTTCTAGTTCTCACTCAGCCTCACTCAGCCTCACTCTCCTGCTGAGAAATACAGAAATGCCAAAGCTTTTAAAGAACTAATCACGACAGTAATTAAAACATTTACGATTCATTGCTTGGTTGTGACATTTAATCTGCCTGCCAACCAGGAAGAGGTGAAACAGCTCCATGTGTGGGGCAGCATGAGCTAAATTGCTGCTGTGGTCGAACATGCAGATAGTGAAGGATTTCAGCTTAAAAAGTGATATTTTATTGATCTCCAATAAGCAGAGTGTCTCAGCGGGACGCCACAGTGCAGCCTCAGCTAAAGAGCAGCATCCAGCAGCTGCCGGGGAGGATTCTTGCCGACACAGGGGCTTAGAAACGGGTCTTTCACTTCAAGCGTGGTCTCCGCAGCTCAGTCTGCTTGGTGTCTCTCGTCTCCCCCAGCCTCGCTCCGGGCGTGCTTCTTGTAGCAGCATTCGGGGCTTGAGTGATCCTTTCAGAAATGTAAATTATTAGCTATCCGAAGTGAGGCAAACACACCTATAGAAGGGCATTCCATGCTACACATTAAAGAGCACAGTGTTTCGGGCTGCAACCCTGGATTTACAGTCAGATGGAGGGGATTATGCAGAGATGAGTCAGGATCTGAGCCTCAGAGGGAAGTTAAAAAAGTGCTCATAAATTCACACATGCCCAGGGGTTTGGAGTGCTTGGAAGGAGACATGGGATGATAAACATTTACAGCAATTAAGCAAAAGAGGATTAATAATGCATCCTTTTGTCTATGAAACTCTGAGATGAAAATATTGGTAACACTAAAAAATCTATCCCAGATATTTGGACATTATAAGCAAGTTGTCAAACATATGTTCATTTAAGTTTCTTGTCAGATTTGTCGTGTTTTTGTTATTTTGTCTTTGTTTTTTTATGGTTTGAAAAATGAAGTCATTATAAGCCATCCATTTGTGCCCAAGAAGGACTGTGATAAGCATTTTTACAGCTTTATGACACTGAAAAACATAATAGTTCTGACTTTTACAACAAAATAAGCCAGAAGAACCAACATTTATAAATCGACTTAGACTATATTCCATCTAAAAACACAAACAAGGAGGGCAGATGACAGATTTAAGCTTCAGAGGAGCAAATATTAAAGCTCCTGTGAGGCACTGTTACTGTGAGTAATGTTAGTTTTGGCTCTCCCTGTGGACAAAATCAAAGACTTGATACTTGTGCTGATATCTATTGGTTGGTATTTGTTGGTAAAAAGCATCTTATGATGTAAAAATAATGTCATAAACTGCTTACATGCAACATACAATTGACACTTGGAAACATGTTTTGAAAAAGGTTGTTTTCATAGCGCCTCATTGGCCCTTGCCCCAATGCCTCCCACCCCTGTCCATGGTTTTAGGCATGAAAAGTAAATATATACAGTATATGAGCTGGAATTGTTTTGTAGCTCATAAAAATGTGTAAGTATCCATTTCAATCTGTTTCATAACCAGCTAGAAACTGGCCCAGTGTTTTTATCCAGCTTGTTGCCACAATGTTTGCCAACGAAGGCCATAGTTAGAAACCCTCTGTGTGTAATTTTTTTTTTTTTTTTTTATTGTTGAGTTTGTGGATAAGACCGTAGAAAAAACAGAAGGCACAGAAAAAAAACAACAACACCAGCATCTGTCATGCACAAGCAGAATAAGGCTTGTATGTGCACCAGAAGTGGAGCAGGGTTTGGCTAACTGACGATTAAAGCAGGATCAAAATGGTTATTTGTTTTTCAATTTGTCAACAATATCCTTATTTTGTTATCTGTGAACATTGTCCAGTTTAAATAATTGTTGCTCGGCACAGTTTTTGAACGAAAACAATTAAAGGCCTTCATGTGTTGACGCTTATTCCACAACAGGTCAGGCTAGGTTTGTTAATGAAGAAAAACAGACAGATTTTAAATGAAGTTTTACAGTATATAAAAATTATTTGGTAATGATCAAAAGTGTTAACAAGAAAACTTGGAGACATTAACCCCTGCAAAAGAAAAAAAAACCCTCCTGGTCTTTAACAAAGGACATATTGTGTCTGCTGTTTGGCTCGCTGGTCTTCTTTATTTGACTGGTGGCAGTGAGGGAAACAAAACTGATCATGATCAACATAATAACGCCATTTCCACACACAGCTCCAGCCTCTGATTAAATCACTTGCAAAGCATTATGGGTTGCCGCTGCCAGCTTGTTCAGAGGAAATATGAACGGGCATAAATTCCATTGATTAATCTACGTGGCTTAAGCTGCTCTTTACTTTCTAGACATCCGCAGAGGAAGTTTAAATATCAAACAGAAATATGGATGATGCAGTTGAATATTAAACTGTGGCTCCGCTCCAAGTAGACTCTTCGCATAACATAAATGAAACAGAGGCCACTCTGCAGCTTTTCCCCCTCTTTTATTAGAGTGAAATGTTTCCAAGGACCACTTGGGACGGATTTCTCTGGCAGTAATTGGCCTCTGTGCTTTGAGTTTTGCATTGGTGTGGCCACTCCACATTGACAGCAGTTTGCTAAAAACTCAGATCCAGCAAAAACGACCTTTTTCATGCCAGCATTCCAACCACAGACAAGGCCGAAGGCAACATCATTTTAAACATCGGCCTGTCCACCCAAGCTGTCCTTTTAAATTCTATGTTTCAAAAATGCTTTAAAGGTTTTTCTTCAAACTCAGCACTAATGTCCAGTCTGATTTTAGGTTCGACATATTCGAGTTTGGGGGTCTTGGGTCAAAAGTGAAGGTCAGTGGGCCTCATGATCATTCTATTTGCAGAGGCAATACTAAGACAAAGTTTTGAGATTTTTTCTAGACTCTGACTGACAGCTCACTTTACTCACATGTATGATTAACATATTTTAAAGGTCATTGACAAAAGGTCATCAAACTTGCAGTCCATCTCTTTCTTGTGAACAAATTATTTCAAGTGTGCTTTAAGGCATTATTTTCCAGCTTTACACTATTTCAAACTCTGGATCAAGGTGGATCTGACTGGATTTTGGTGTTTAAATGTCAAAGGTCAAGGCCATGGAGCCTCATGTTTATATTTACTTGTGAAACCTCTATCTCTGGACTATGTAGATGTAATATCTTTAACTTTTGCAAAGCCACTCTGAATAGGTTGATTCATCATTCAAAGGCCAGGGCACTTGAGTTTTCTATTTATCAGGTTAAAGGTCAAAGTCACTGAGCCTTATGTCCATTCATTGCTTGTTAATTAAAGGGTCATAGGTCAGGGCCACCAAAACCCGTGATCGCCAATTTTGTGAACACAATATCTTAAAGATGCTTTGAGGAATTTTCTCTAAACCTTGCTCAATTGCAAAGTCTGACTCTGGGACCTGGGCCTTGAAGGTCATAGGTGAAAGGTCAAGGTCATCAGTCCCCTGTTCATTGCTCACTTGTGGATGCAGCATCTTAAAAATGCTTTCATGACACACCTTCAAACTTTGTAACTCAAAGATCAATTGATGAGATTTTTCAAAGGACTTGTGTTCACCCCTTGCTTACGAAAACAGTGGCTCCAGGATGCTTCAGTGAATTTTTGTCAGTCTTTGCACAGATGTCCTCTTTGACTGAAGGAACATTTGATTAGATGAGAAGGTCAGAGGTCAATTGTCAAGGTAAATCATTTCACTTTGATCTCTTACATGTGAATGCAGTTTCTTAAATATGCTTTGGTGTACATTCTTAAAACATCAGAAATGTGTCCAATCTGTCACAAGAATGAACTCAGTGGCTTTTGGAGGTCATAGGTCAAAGGGCAGTGCCATTTTGACTCATGTTTATTCCATCCTTGTGAAAGTGATATCTCTAGAAAGCAATAAAACATTTTCATTTAAGTTTGCACACACTTCTACTTTGACCTAGGGGTTTACTGATTGGATTTAGGAGGTCAAAAGCTAAGGTTTCTGGAGGTCAAGAGTCAAGGTTATTGGGCTTCAGGTAACCCTTTGCTTTTGAGATTTACACAAATCACATGTCTACAAAACCCGTCCCAGACCTTGTTTTGGCCATTATTGTTCTGCCACAGTACAGCAGTAGACTTAAGGAAGGCATATGAACACTGGGGAGAACCTCTCGCTCTGAATGTAGGCACGACCGCAGGTTTGATAGACTCTGTGATGAAAAAAGAATTTACTGATTAAACTGGACAAACAACCTAATAGTGACAATTTCAAACATAACTAGAGAGCTTCCTCCCTGAGTAACAGAAAACACAAAGTCTTCAGAGGTACCATAAGGTGACATCCAACTGTAGTCACTCACAGCCTTGAAAAGTCATCAAACCCGCTGAGTTGGTGCTGTGATTATATCCTGCTACAAGCAGCGATAACAAGGGTCCATCTCTCTCACGCAGAGGCTCTAATTGTCCCTGGTACTAAAGGCTTGATCACACCCACGCCTGCTCTCCTGCTCGCTTCTCATTTATCGTCTCACACCAAACCTCCTGCAGGAAGACATCGTCACATCATGAAAAGCTCTGAACTCGCTCCCCTATTTCCTCCACAGCCCTGTCTCTTGCAAACATCCCGCATTCAGACGTGGACAATGGAGCATTCCAACCAGAAATGATTGAATGAATGTGCATGTGTGTGTCTATGCGAGTGTTCAGGTGTAACGGTGCAGATTAATACACCAAAATAGATTGGATTCAGTGTGTTCTTTGGTTGATGAATGTGGCACTGAGTAGAGATTTTAAATTGAAATGTGGATTTTATGAAGGAGATGGCACTATTGAATACAAAACACTGTGAAATCAAGAGCTTGCTGTAGATTAGATTTGACTTAGACGGATTTATCTGCTGCTACTTTTTAAGTGGAGTAGATTCAACAGGGGAGGTTGTAGGTCTGAAATTAACAGGACAGGTTCACAAAAACATGGTGTTTTTATTTTTTTGGCACCAAGGATAGGAGGCTTTCATCAAAAATAATCCCCTTTTGAGAGGAAAAATTGGCAAAGACATAAAAATCAAATTGATACTAATGATTTCAAAACAGATTCATTTTAGAAACTTTATAAACTTTATAAAAGAAAGGATGTAGCCACCGTGACTAAACCACTTGGACCTTGACTCACTTCAAGAAGTCATTATCAAAGAATCCAACACTTGAGCTGTCACTAGCTAGTTTTTTGAGACCAGAAATAACCAAAAAGGGTCAACAGGTTGGATTTGCTTTGCACCATCATGATTGACAACAGAGTAAAAGAAGAAAAAGGATGTGTTACAGACTGTAGAAATGCTACAACACTAAGTTTGCCTCTGGTCATGTCTGGCACATGCATGAAGGTCTAAAAAAATGACTTTGAATTAATGTGAGACCCCACACATGACAAGTTGGTTTTTCAAGTCTAATGCCCATCTTACTCTTGCAGTTGTCACCATGGCTGTGTATGGTGTAATTTCTGCTTGAGCCAGCTTGCTCCCTGGTTGGTTATTGTACCATACCATGTGACAAAACACAGAGGACGTGCTCAGCTGTCCTCCATGTTCTTCACACTAAAGGATTGACTGTCAACACTGAAAATGTTACATATCTACAGGCCCAAATCTCTCGTGAGTTGATCAGCAAGGGTAAAATCACTTTCAATAAACCTCACAAAGTAATCTTAAACACCATCGGATTGTATGGCTTTTTCTGACTTTGATTTCAACTGGGGAATTGAGCCAAAACTTAGTCCTCATATGGATCTAAATAAGCTTTAGATCCAAATGAGGACCATGTTTCTCTTTATTTTTAGAATTTGCTTTGTCCCTCAGGCTAAAGTTTAGACAACCTTAAACAATCCTGGTACTCTGTTAAAATAGACAGTTGTAGAAATAAAAACTGGTGCCAACTGAAGCATTGTAATCTGTTGGCTGATTTATGGATGTTTTAAATTTGTGTTGGCCAACAAACTCAGTTGGACAAATAAGTGACAATAACTTTCAAGGACTATTTTTACATGAAAAGCACATCCATGCTAATTAGATTCCCAGCTTCTACAATCTTAAACTGACCTTTAGCAAACTGAACACAATGCTCCACTGACAGCCAGTATTTAGGCTACATTCATGCTGCAGGTAAAAGTGGCCCACATCCAACTTTTTTGCCAATATGTAACCCACATCTGATATTTTATGACAGCCTGAATGGCACTAATCAGTTTTTTCAAATCAGACCCAGGCCACTTTCAGATATGGTCCTAAATCAGATACATATCTGATGTTTTTCAAAGCAACTTCACTCTTACAGAAAAACAGTCATGTCGCATTTCTTTCTTTTTTCTCAATCTTCTGTTTCTCATTATCACTTTATCATAATTTTGTCACCTGGGGTTGCACAGCAACCTTAGACTGATAGTAACAAGCTGACATGTGTAGCATCCATATTTACTTCCATAAACACAGCGTGCTGCGTGTAACGTCATATCTTCTTCTGTGCATGCGGATCACTTTAGGGCTGTAGATGGCTGAAACTGACATCTGATGGCAATCACATTTAAATCATAATGTGAACAAGCACCCAAAAAATAGATTTCAACAAAAAATCAGAATTGAGCATTAAGACATTGTCTAAAGGTGCATTCACACCTAACGCAACTTGAGCAACCAAACTCAAGTCACCCACCCAAGTCGCATCGCCTGTCCATAGCACATTTTTTCACTTTCGGGTCGCTCAGTGATGTCACGCCCAGTCGGGTTTCACCGGGATCATATCATATCATATAATAGGTTGTATTAGGTGACATTATTCCAACTGTATCCTTTTCCCTCACCTAGCAGCCACAGAACACTGTAGCTGATGGCCCTGCAGCAGCATCGTCTGTGAGATCTCTGCGGTCTGTCTAGGTGGAATGTACTCACTGACTTAATGTTCCCACACGGACATGGATTTTCACTCTGTGAACCAGAATAAAAACAGTCTGTCACGAGTGTCGTCACAAACCCACGCAACGCTGATTGGCAGTTGCGGCACGGCCACACGCAACGTTGCCTAAAAAGTTCAAATTCTTCAACTTTGGTGACCAAGTGGCGTGACTGAGTGACGTGACCGAGTGACGGGATCGAGCGGTGCAGCCCAGTTGTGCGTTCAAAGTGACCCCAAGGGTACCCATCTACAGGGACAAGGGCACCGCCATGTGTCTTACAAGATGCGACCAAGTCATCCAGATCACGTCCGTCGCATCGCATGAGATCTGGTTGCGCCTGATTGTGGCTGTACATTAACTTTGTCGTGTTTGGTGTGAACGCACCCGAAGGCAGTGTGAAGGTAGCCTCAGACACTTCATAGCATCCTCTGTGTGAAAATGATGTGTATAGGTAAACGTCACATGCAGAGTAAATCATTTTAAATCTAAGTCCAAGTATAACAGTATTTACACTTAACAAGGCATGCTGTTGTGTATCTGTTTTCAAAAAACAAGAACTTGCCTTCTAATTTCATCAGTATTGTCCCTGATCTATCATCCTGTTTGAAACACTGTAAATATATCTTTTTGCAACTCTGCTTTTGAACTGAATCAATCACCTGAAACACCTCAACTTCAAGGTTCCTGTTTCATTTTAGAGCAGATAAAGAAAGTAGAAGACATAGTAAAGAGTAAAACAGAATTAAATTAAAAAGAAAACATTCAGCAAATGTAAAGAAACCGCAGAGCCTTTGTCAAGGACACAGCTCCGTCTGACTCACATTTTATTGTAAATAAGTCAAAAGACGCTTTAACAATTCTCTTATTTGTTCAACTCTATTACTGATGGATCTACCCAAAGAGTGAATGAAGCAAAGGAGTACTGTGGGTGGAAATATTAAAGTTCTGACTGTTAGTATATGAAAGTCACATTAAAGTGTCAGTATGCACTAAATGGATAGAAATTTGATGTGTCCTCTCAGGTTATGTGTTGCGGGTCCTGGCCTGGGAGGGAGAGAGTCTCAGACAGATGGGTGAGATAGCAAAGGGGGCTGTGACACACAAAAGCAGCTCTCATCAAGATGAATTCTCCACAGCACCCGCCCTCAGCCAGGGTGCCAGGCAGCTCCCGCCAACCCACTACCGTCAAAGACAAAAACGCTTATCTCAACCATCTCCGACTGTCTGCCCCCTGACTGAGCAGAGGACACGCTGAAGAAAAGGACCAAGAGGGTTCATGTCAGGCCAGTCACTATGAATCTAAGGGGTAAACTGACAAAACAAGAACCTGGACTAGTTTGCACAGTCTGGAAGCTTTAAGTCACTGACTTCTCATGAGGAAATACGGCATAATGAAGACACTCGCCATTTTGTAAATACTGGCTCAAGCTAAATTTGAACTTGGGACAGGCCCAACAATTATGATTGAAACATGCCTGCTTGCTCATCTATACTGTTATTTAGCATAACATCTTAAACAGTAATGTAAAAGATAGCAAATATAAAGCCTGTAATTATGTTCTTACAAAAGTACTTTAAAAAAAAATCCATCTGGGTTTGTTATTTTCAGCTCTGTGTTCACACTGACAAGACATCTCTTGCTTTAGCTTATATTTTAAAGTGCGAGGCCACTCATGTTTGAAGCATGTTGTTTATTTGAATCCTTCCCTTTTCAACATCTAGCTCTGCCATCATGACGGGTGGAGAGATATGCTGATATGTTGTTGATATGTTGTTAACCTGACACACCAGATGGTCCATTTAATATATTTTACTAGTCCATTTGAGAACGAGCCGATGGTTTTTGGGAATGCACAGAACCTTTCTATAGCATATCTGGCGGATTAAACCGTCAATCACATTCATTATGGGCCAATCAGATAATGATGTAGGTGGACGCTACCATCAAGGTGTAAAGGACAGAGAGTGAGCCCCTTTGTAAAACAAACTCAACAAAACATGTTGGAAGTGGACTGTAAATATCCTTTCTATTAAGAAGTTTGTAGAAATGAGGTCCAGCTCTGATAAAACTGCAACTGAAACTGTTAGCATCTATGCTTAGCTCCGTAGGAGCAGTCACTTCCTGCAGTCATCTCGTTCGTAGCTCCTTTCTCTGACCTCTTCCTGCTCTAAAGGATGCTGATTGGGCTGTGTCACTTTGGGCCACTCACAGTTGCTGTGGATTAGAGCTTGGCAAAAATAGATCTGCTGATTACAGACATTAAATGAGGCTTATACATCTGGACTGGAAAGTTAATGTTGTATTACAAAAGAAGGAAAAATGATGTTAAAGTGCTGCTAGCATGTTAGTTTGTGGCAATTTGCTTTAATGCACATAGCGTACAGGGAGGCGAACAGTAAGTTCTGAGAGCAGGTCATCACTTAAAATGTATTGTTTGAACATGATGCAGTCAATTTGGTATCCCAATGTCGAAAACAGATGTTAACCCATTTCTATGCTATGGACCTGGTTAATGGATATGAGCTTTTACAGCACTTTTCTAGTCTTCTGAGAACTCAAAGCACCTTTAAACCACAGGTCACAACCAACCATTCACTCTCACATTCAGTCACTGATGGTTCTGAGTTTCTGCACATGTTGTTCATCAGTATTAGCAATCACATACTCGCCCTTTCATACCCATTTACATGCCACTGATGCCGTGGGGGCAACTAAGGGTGAAGTGTCTTGCTCAAAGACAGATCGACATGTGACAACCTGAGCTAGACTTGAACCCACAACCTTTTGATTGATGATAAAACGCACAGTACTGGACTAAGCCGGCCACACCCCTTTTAAAGTTGCAGTATGGAATTTATTTTTTTGTGTCAGTGGCACAAAAAATTTGGTTACCTGTCAACATCTTATTGTTGAAGCCGCATAAGGGATCATAAGACATCTATACACCATCCAGGCTCTTTATGAAGCCTTTAGAAAATCTAGGACACCCACTTTATCGGCCAATCAGGGCACAGTTCAGGGACAGCGCTATTATTGATTCATCTTCTTTGGTATATGTGCTTGTTATATCTAAATCAGCTTTAGTTGTTGTTTAGATTGTGCAGGTTAATGTGTAATTTTATGAAGGGACATGTGGTTTGTGCTCTTTTGTTGCTGCAAATGCATCACATTGGCATTATGCTAAGACACACAAACACAGTAGACTGGTTGTACATGAAGGAGGGGGTATGGCTAGGAACACAACCATGGAAGGGAGAGGGGAGTAAGTAAGTCACCTAGCTTTAGTAAACAAAGTCTTAAAGGCCGGTGGATAAGGAAATCTACTCTTAAAGATACATAAGATATCTTTGCTACAACCAAACGTGTAAGAAATAATTAAATTCTGTTATAATTTTGATAAATATTATGAATTGAGCTTTTGTGAGCTTAGTTGTTTCTGATTCTAAGCCACAGACATTTTTGTTTTTTCTGCTTCAACATCTATAGGGATTCTCTCTTTTTGGGAGCAAGCCTCAAGTGGACACTTGCAGAGCGTCAGGTTTTTTTCCATATCCATTTTGGCTTTGTTTTTTAAACTCCAGGGGTCTCTCCTTGGGGAAAAACTCAACGTATGAAAAAATATATGTCAAAATCCACAGAGGGGCTCCTGAGCCACAAGGGGACTCAGGCACTTCTATTCTCTTTACGAAGTGTGGTATGCAAAGCTTTGAAGTTCAGCGTGTGAGGAGCTCATCTGCTCTCACAGGAAGTCAACCTCAGTAGGGTGTTCACTTTAAAAAAAAAACTCTGTCTGTAAGCTGCTGCTCCTGGCTGGCACACATATCCTTCTCCTCTCTCTCTTTTTCTCTGTGAAAAAAGATAGAGAGAAAAGAGAACAAAGACAGCAGAGGAGAGAGGGAGAGAGATGTGAAAAAAGAAGAAAGGAAGATGAAGGAAAGTAGTTCTGGGTCAGATTTAGACTGGACAATATTCAGGCAGCGCGAGCCCTAATGGATGCCAAGTAGAATAATCTGCTTCTTTTATCTGTGAGCCATAGCAACTGCGGGGTTTCATGTAGGTACCCAGCCCCCCTAAAGGCCACCAAACACATACTAGCACACTCACACTTATGCACTTTTAAAACTAGAAAGTAAATGTCAAAGGAAAAACACACACACACCCCGATGAATGAGGCTAAATACATCAACACACACCACATTCAGCCAATAACGTAGCCGGATTACATCATTTCCATCTTCCCCAAATACACAGCGGAACATACAGGAGCATAAACACATGAGAGGGCCTCTATAAATAATTCACCCATTTTTCTTAAAATAACCCATCGTCCTTTTAAAATATATCCTCTTTTCCTTTGTACAAACAAGCCTCCAGCTTGCACAGCAGAGTGGTCATGGAGTAATTATTTACACGTTTCACCAGAGAGCACCGATAAGAGCGAGTACAGGAGAAAGAGAGGGGGAAAAGAGGGCCGGGATAAGAGGCTCAGGTAGGGTGTCAATCTGCAGCCCATTAGCAGGTGATGCTAGGCGGGCATGTACAAAAGCAGCTCCCAAGACACAAAAGACCTTTTTCTGTTAAATAATTGACCGTATTCAGTCCACATACTCTGTTCCTCTCTGCGTCACCCAGTCTTCAGCTCTTATTGTTCTTTTTTTTACCCCCTCTACTTCCCATCTCTGCATCTTTTGTGCTTTCTTTATCCTGCAGCTCTATTTTTCTATAACTGTCCACATGCCAAGGCCATGCATGAAGGTTGAAGGTACGTGAAATGGCACATGTGAAACAGAGACAATACAGCTTCAACATGATGGATCCATTTGTATGTTTACAGCTTCAGAACAGTCAGCTACACCATTGCTACCATTTCATCTTTATCACGTTTTCAGCAACAACAGCAACAATAAAAGGAAATTATTCAAAAAGTATTTTAGCAACGCTGTTAATGTAACCAAAATCTGGTCCAGACAGAGAGATGATCAACAAGAACAGATGCATGACAAAGCTTGGACATGTACAATAGATACTGCAGAAAAATGAAAAGAAAGATATGCATATTGTTCAGCTCCTACTGAGTAATTCTATTTAATAAAGGGCAACATTTTGATTTACAAGCCTAACCTCTGGCAAATGAAGCAAAAGACAAGCAGGCTTTACTAATGTGTGGCAATAATTACCACACGAAAGCAGCCAGGAACAGGAAGAAATCATATCCTCCATTACAGTGACATTTACCACATGAAAAAAAGACAGAAAAGTGTAAAAAAAAATCCAACCTGACACTGCAGGAGGCACGACAGTGGAGGGCTGCCTGACCCCCTTCTCTACCAAGCAGCAGCCCCCAGTGTCGAATGTGAAAGTAGCAAAAAAATGCAGTTCCTCAAGTGTCCACTAGAGGCTGACTGTAAAGGAATCAGAAGTCACATAAATGCCCCCAAATAAAATCGTGATTTTTCAGCAGAAATAAACATGTTTACAACCTGGTTCAAAAAACAGCTTTGCTCTCTACAATTCTTCAAGTCTTTATGCCCTCTCATAAATACCTGAAATATTTAGACTAAGAAAGTTGTTTTTTTTTTTTTTAACTTGTGATTAGGGGCATTGTTTACTAGTATATAGGCCTATCTTGTAGTCATGTCAATTCCTTATCTGTAAGGACGGCTGTAAGTCTTGCCTTAAAATGGCCTTTTTGTCTGTCAGTAGGTCAATGAAGGTTGGAGGATATGGCCTTAAAATAAAATCCCTAATCATCTGATTTTTACACAAAACTTCATTTCTAAATTCAATCTATTTTTCCTTCACAAAGAAAAAACTACAAAAAAAACTTGAAATTACAGATATAACAAAATAAATAAGTATCAGTATCTGAATTTCCCATTTAGAATCAACAGGCTATCTGTAATTTTGTTTTCAAAACAACACAATTAAGTTTGTGCGTATTCAGGCTTGTCTACATTAACACTGAGAGCTGCACTTTCCTCACCAAACAATACCACAACTCTCTAATATTTAATTTCTTTAATGGAAATAAAGCCTGGAAATGTACCTGGCACAAAATGGCAGGCCCCACCATCAAAAATAGTGATGTTTTTTCAGTATTTCTATTTTCAGTCAAATCTATTTTGATGTCCATCTAACTTCATGCTTCACCTTTACTCTCATTGCCACTCTACATTTGCTTCCTGCTTCTGCTAGCTTGCTCCGTGATTGGCTTTGTCCATGTGACAAAACACAGAGAACGTGCTCGGCTGTACACAGTACACTCCACACACATCAGGACTTATGGTCGTAAATATTGAACATATCCCATATTTATGATTCAAAGTAAAGGGCGGCCCTGATCCTCTTCTGACAGGAGTAGAAGACTCTGAACACACCTCACACCACAGGATAAACAGGTAAGATTATCTTTAAGATCTCCAAATTATTGGGCTTTTGCTGAGTTTGATCGGAAGTGGAAATCCAAGCCGAAAGTCAGCCCGATTGTTGTGTTGTGTGTACTCTGCTTTAGGTAAATGACTGTGACTTGTGATAACCACTCCCTCAGAGTATCGATATCAAGAGTCTTTTTTGCTTATCAATTCTTTCCCTGACAGGGGTCAGAGGTGGTCTGAGTTGTGGCTTACTTTTGACTAAAAGGCACTTACTGCACAACCTTTGGTAAGTGCAAACACCAGCAATGCGCAGTGGCATAAATCTATGCAGCACAGCATTGAATCAGGAGTGTCATGTGTTTGATATTATCGCAATTTAAAACCTACAGTCCAACTGTTGCCCACACAGAAAGGCAACAGGAATCAATAAGGGAATCATTAAAGAATTAGATCAATAGGAAGTATCGTTAATGGCATTGGTAACAATAAAATATTAGCAAATCTCACTAACCGAAATGTGGCATAGATTATTTCCAACCACATCAAAACTGAACTTTAACAATGAGAAACAGTGCAACACTGATACCTGCAGCACCATATTTGACGTTTTGGGACACTGGTTTTAAGTGAGAACAGGCTGCTGATTGAAAGCACAAGTATTAACAAGTATTTCCAACAATATGTATTTTGAGCCTTATGTTCGAACCCCCTTCCCTTAGGAGGCAAATATCTGTATCTCTACTGCTGATGCAGACACAAGCATTTGGAAAACATTTGATGTCAGGGATCTCTTAGCATCATTGCCAGAATGTTTTCTCACACCGCTGCTGTTCTGTGATAAGTATAGACAATGAGAGTGAGCGGAGCAGTTGCAGGAAGCTAAAAAATGCTGCACTGAATCTGTTTAAACACTTCAAATAGATTGAGGAAAGATTTAAGAGCGCATAGAGGAATCTTGAATACTGAGCAGGTTCAGGTGAGGCTTCACCTACAGAGCCGGGACAAAAAGAGACTGTTGGCAGGAGACGTGAGGCAAGTTTTATGCTGAACAAGGATACTCAAGGAAATTCACCTGATTTGTTTGCAGCCAGGGCAAGATTAAGTCATTTGGAGGCCCCAGACAAATACTGATATGAGGACCATCCCTGTTCAGCTATAAGTATTCCCAATAGAAGAGGGCAATATTTGAGGGCTTAGAGGGGATTTTGAGGAACAGAAGTTTTAACAAACAGAGAGCACCTCCTCATTGTATAAAGAAGTTGCCAGTGTTTGGGCAAGAGATGAATCTGGCACAGAGCCTTTGGCAGTTTTAACCCACTTATTTTAAGAATTGAGACAGTGCCAGGAAGACTGATTGACTATATTTTGTTTTTGTATTTTTGCCAGACAGTTTATTTTGAAATTATTTTACCTAAATAAAGAGCTAAAATTTTACGAATAGGTTGGCATGGTGACATATATAAAAGTGGGTTAAAATGGAAAGGAGTAATCTCCAGATTCACTTTTTCTTAACATTGCTAACTTATTTGTGCATTTTAGACAGTGCCTGTAGAGTGCTTCAAGTTTTATTGTACTTTTTTTATGTAATGAACAAATTCTTCCTTTATTTTGCTTGGAATGGTCATGCATTGGCATAAAAAACAAGCAATGTTTGAAAAATGTATAGAGTAGGAAAGGGGCAATGTCACCTAGCCAGTCTGATGTATTGTTCTCAATGTGGTCAACCAATTTGTGCAGTTCTGACTTCTTTAAGGAATTTAACTGCTATATTTTAAGTGTACTATATTTTACTCTTTCATAACACTTTACATTGTTCCCAGACACACCTAAATATAATTTTTAATCTGTCTTGTCTATACAGAATCCACCTCCACTCTGCTACTGGAATTTGTCACGTCTATTGACTTCTCTGCTCAAAACAGTATTTTATAACCGTATTTTAGTGCAAATCCTCATGAGCTGTGTCTGACCTCATTCTTCTATAGAAGAGGATGTGGCTTAAGCTTTCCAGTGCTGTGCTCTAATGTTTGCTATGGCTGCCCAGACATGTTTCTTTCACAGGACCCACCTGTGGGCTGACCAAACACCCTTATGCCCTTATGACATCACTTGGGGGTATTTTTCAAGTGGACAGTTTGTGTTCATGTCTCTGAAAAATGAAGCAAACATTCTCATGTTGGGGGACAAGGGTGGTTGTAGGCAGGCTACATACATATTTTTTTTGTATTAAAAGGGTATTTTGCATGCTATGCAACCATAAGAGAGAGTTCTATCTAAATTGCACAAACAGTTTGGCAAAATTGAGTTAAAACAAAATGATTAAGAAACAAGGAATATCAAGAATAGAATTCAGTGCGCAGAAACTACTCTATAATGCAAGTTATCGTCCTGACTCATTCTAAATTGCATGACTGAGTTGGCAATAATGGGCAACATATCTGCGCAGGTTTGACAGCGTGAAGAGAACTGATTATATTTTCAAGTGTGTTGTTTCAAGAATATTTTTCTAAATATTTACCTTTGTTTCCAAATAAATACATAGATTTTTCCATTTAATAAAGCTAACATATGTAGTTTTCTCTTTCTGTTTAAAATATTCCCATAAGGGAAAATAATTGAGATGTATACCTCATATTTGATGCCCACCTTGACTGACTTAATGTTCAGGCCCCCTCAGAGCAGAAGGTCCCAGACAACTGCTAACCTTTGTCTTTAAAAAGAAAAGTTTTTGAAGCATCTGTATCTCCTCTACTAAATGTGGAAACCTCCATTTTCAATAGAACAACTTTGTGATGAAAACGATGCATTATCTTGAGGAATCAAATCAAATCCAAACACCATACCACCTCCCCCTCCTCAGCATCTGGTCACAGCCTTTAATGAATGCCGCCTCATGCCATCTCCTAATGGAATTGCTGTGTCTTGGAGTTCACTGCAGTGACACCGGCTCAGCAGCAGGGAAAAGATTACTCGAAAGATTAAAAGACAGAATAAAGTAGACGGCCGCACATGACAGGCAGCCAGGCCCTGAGATCACGCATTAGATAATTGGTGCAAAAAAAAAAAAAAATCTCCTGTCTCATTCTGTGCTGGTTTGTGCTGAGGTTTGGAGTCTGTGGGCAGCAGCAGATCCCCTCCTCGCGTGCTGTCACACCTCCGCACTGGAAACTGTTTGAAGAGGCTGGAACAAAGCCTGCATAGTGGATGTTATGTCTGTGTGAAAATGTTGCCTTTGTGGGCCTGGTGATGAGTCCAAACCAAAGGCATGGTAATGCAGCTGGTCACATTAACTCTTTAGTAGCCAGAGATAAATAAAACAGAAATCATTTCTTAGTCGATAACATGTCTCGGGTAAAATAACAGTTTCCTGGTTTTTTTTAGAATACAATGTTTCTATGCAAAACTATAGTTTTTATCTTCAGATTGCGCTGTCATTTCAATTTTAATATAAATTTTAACTCTAAAGTTGAACTCTTACATACTAATAAAAAGCACCTGGGATACAATTCAAATGCTTCAAAATAGAAAAGTTCACACCAGAACACGACGCTAAAGTTAGTATGTTTATAAAAAATTAATACAACTATCTTAAGCACCATTAACAAGTGGATTAAAATGGTAAATTAATACAGTATATATCTGCTGCATTTACACACTTATGCTTTTAATAATACACATGTAATCATTGTATACAGTATGTGCCTACAAACCTCTCATCATCAGAAAACCTTTCTTACCCTCTTCCACTTGTTCCACCTTTCAGAAATGTGTTCAGACAGTCCGTTTGAAAATTATTTCCTGCAATGTCATATGGGAAAATGCCACCTCCCCTATAATAGACTCAGGGAACTAGACGGATAGCTTAAAGATATTTCCAGTAAATGGGCATTTCTTGCCACAGTAAAAATTAAAGCACAGTTCTGGGAAACTGTGGCCAAAGACACTTCTTGAAAGCAGTTCATGAGGATTTACTCTAAAACAGCCTGTTTTGAGCAGGGCTGAAACAGAGGTGTTTTTCAGCTTGCTCAATTTCAAAATCTTAGTGGATTTTTCAAAAGGAGTCAAAGGCAATAAAAATATATTCTGGGAACATCTTACACTGGCAAAAAAAACTTGTTTAAATAAATAAAAACACAAGTCCTCAATGTCTTCATTATTTTTCATGTCAGTAAATCTATTCCTGAACTCTTTGGTCACTTTGGTGGGTTGGTATGAATAAAGATCATCCTTCAAGGAGGGGTACAACACAGAGAGATAAGACCCATTGGTGTAGAATCACATGACCTGAGTATTTGACCTCTTTCAAAGCTTCAGAGCACACTCTTGATGCCCCTCACCTCTAATGTCATACGTTTTTAAGCCCCAGGATACTGCATGGGTTAAAAAGGATGCACACACACTCACACAAAATGGCCACAATTCACACTAACACAAGCACACACCCTCTCGCTCCTCACTCTAAAACAAACACTCTTTCACCCCGCTACACATGCAGGCTTATCTCTTTCTCTTATTGTGCCGGAGCATCTCTCTCCTTTATTTTTTCCACTTTGCTTCACTCAGCTCTATCTTTCCATCTATCTACACTGTGTAGTTATCTCTCCCTCCATCGCTCCCCCCTTCTCAGAGCGGAGCAGCCCTGGCGAAGAGCTTGTGCCCTTTCATAATTCATGGAGTTGTTCTTATGGCTCAGGCAGCCATGTCGGATGTGAATCTGTGCACCTCAAAGGCTCACTCAGCCTGCGCTGCCTCAGCCAGGAGGTGTAGAGCTCAGGTTGGCTCCTGTGCTCAGGTACCATACAGTACTAAATCAACACGCTCAATCACACCTGGGTCACACTGCTCATGCAAATGTTCAGCTTTTGTTTAAAGCTCAACAGACCATGCTGTCTTTTTTATAATGTCAATTTACTGTGCGCCTATGCGGCAAAGAAAAGGGCAGGGTGGAAATTGTATCTGTATTTTTGCCTCGGCCGATATTATCATTTCTCAACCTGGAAGAAATCTGAATACAGTAATGGCTTGGTTGTATTACCTTGTTGTTTTAGGACATTGTAAGATTTGTAGGTGTAACTACTTCTCCCAAATGTCAGTGCAAATATTTAACCACCTGGCACACTGATAATATGGCTTTGTTATGATTCTGGAGAGATGAGGGAAAGACTCAGCAACTTTTCACATCACAACATAAACCAAACTGTCCTGGAAATGTATTCAGAATAAAAATATTGTATGAAAAGGTGGTGAGTCTCAACACTGTATAAAATAAAAAGGGCTTTTACTTTGAAATGCCACCTGAAAGTTACCCTTATGTAGTTAGCCTTATGTTCAAGCTCAGGATGTGCTGGCAGGCTGAGCTTCTGTGGTACACTGTAACTGTAACTGTGACGTCTACTCCAAAATGGTCTGTATCGTCAGGTCTACAAAACAAGTCTAAGACAGTTTTGGTTATGCTACAGAGGTCTGCCTCAACTCACAGTCTCTCTCTAATACGGGTTTAAAAAACATAATGAACAATTCATAATAATGAACAGCAGCATATATTAGTATTAAAATTCAGTTTGAAACATTTAAAATGAAAATCATTCTTTCTTTCTGCCTTTAAACTTTTTATAAATAACTACATTTATTGTTGTAATCAGTCTTGTTTTAATTTTGACATCAGGTTGGTCCTTTCACAAGCCTTTAGGGGGTTTCTTTGCTCCTTCAGTGCATTTTAAATGTCCTTGTTTTCTCTCCCTCTAATTTTAATCCTCTCTTCTTTAAAAATAAATCAAGAACTTAAGACCTGGGTAGTCTCCTGCTCTGAGGCAACAGTGCAAACCCCTGTGCCACCAGCCAGCTTCACTAAAAATATGGTTTAATTTCTATTTAACCATACATGCCTTTATTCTGTCCACCAAATCCTTCTCCTCTATATTATATAAACTAAAAGAATAAAACTTATGAGAAAAAAAAGAATAAAAAGAAAAAGAAAAACCAAAGCATGTTCTTAAAACATGTGTTTGTAATAGAAAAACACTGTGTCACATGTCATTGCTCTGATGATTGGTCACTCAGTCTGAGCTGAATGAAGGTGCATGTTGCCCAGCTTTCGCTGCATGGACCCGTTCATATAATGGCACGTGTGGCAGAAAAACAAAGGCAGGGAGTCTCTCTAAATCACACAGCAGAGGACCTGGGTGTTTTCCACACACATACACTATATTACACACAACAAACACACATTTTTTGCCTCCAAACATGCTGTTAAACACACAAACACCTTAACTGCTAAGCACTCACAGCTGGGCTTTTCTCTTCCCCCTCACACCCAGCCTGGATGAGTGACAGCTTTATGGACATGTTCTGAACACAAAGAACACTCAAATATAAATATATAAATACAAAAGCACACAAACTCTGGTAGCACACACAGACAAACAGCAGCAGAATGAAAGGAGACTTGTTAGCTACTTAATCAATGTTAATCTCTGCAGACTCACCAAATTGTCAGGACTGCGACAATGTCTGTCTGCAGAGCAGAAAGACGACAGAGGGACAGGGTCTTCAGGGGGAGAGATCAAGTTTTTAAAGTGCATCGATACAGTGCTTAGATGAGATACAGGGTAGGTCGGTGTTGATCATATTTAAAATGATCTATGTTGATTGTGAATGAAATACTGCACACATAATGCAGAGTAAGAGGATTGGGGAAAACTCTAATAAACAATCTCAGTTTGTTTTGATGCTAAAGGCGACGATTGATGCAGACCACTTCAGCGTTCTCAATCAAAGCTCTTTTGGTTAACAAAGGTGCGAAGATCAAGTTTCACTACAATCTGTTGTTGCCTGACAAAAAAGCTTACAAAAAAGCAACCTCTAAAAAAGACCTCACAGAAGTGAAATAATGAGTAAGTAAAATATTAGTTGAATATATGATGCTCTAACATTTAAAATGGGTTTCATATGCTGCTTCCAGAATCCAAAGCCTTTGTTTTCTACAACATTATAGGGGTGTAAGTCTTTCTTTGGAAAGTTCAGTTCATTTGGGGTGTTATGAAAGCTCAAATGAACTCTGGTGTGGATCAAAGAACCAAACTCTGGTCCATGGGGGCCTTGGTTCACTTCTAACCTGACCAGAGTTCAGTTCGCAGCAGGTGTGAAAGACAACCGAACCAAAAAAAGGACCAAACAGGGTAAGCGAACCAAAAAGCAGGGCATTGTGGGCTGAATCTGGCCGAATATTACAACAGCATTCACTGATAATATCAACCACAGAGTGGCTAACCAAAACATTGCCAGCACCAGCTGCCACTCATCCTCTAAACTTTAGAAAGATGACAACTTTAACTGAAGCCCAAACAAGTTTTAATTTGGAGGTCATAGGTTATTTAGCCTTATGCTCATTTCTTGCTCCTTACAAGATCTCCTAAGAACACTTCCTGTCAAACTTTTTGGAGTATATTTTTTGGGGGGCTTTTTATGCCTTTATTGATAGAGAGAGAGACAGTGGGCTCATGGAGGGGGCTGAGCGAGAGAGGGGGAGGGCATACTGCAAACAGGCCTCAGACTGGATTCAAACCCAGACTGGCAGAAGCATAAATGAGAAGTGCCTGGTTACTTACAACTCCGCCAAACCAGCAACCCCCCTGCCAAACAATTTGACAATGCAATTTCACTTCAGGGTACACTAATTGGACTGGAAGTCACACCCAAGAACACTTTTGTTAAACTTTGTAAAACTGTTCAACTTGACTCAAAGATGAGTTGACTTCTCTTGTAAGGGGGAAGATCAAAGGTTATTTAGCCTCTGGGTGATCTATTGCTAATGACAGGATATCTTAAGATGCTCAAAGGGATTTAGGTCAGACATTGCATATATAGAGAGGTTGGTTTGTGTCATTTCATTTAAGGAGAACGTTTTTAATAAGAAAAACAATGATACGATACAATGATATCACACTTGCATCTGTTTGGTACAATGGCAACAAAAGTCCTCAATACCACATGTTGGTTGTTTTTTTTTTCTAATAATAAAAACATGCAGGCCAACTCCTGCACACTGTCAACATTGAACTCATGAAATGATGGACTGAACTACCAAGGAGTGAAAAGTCCCACTTCCTCCCACTTTTCCAAAAGCTTCAGATCTATTTAAGATCCATCCTTTTATTATCTATACCTCTTATCCCTTTTAGTGTCGCGGGGGGTTGGAGTCTATCCCAGCTGACATGGGGCGAAAGGCAGGGTAAAACCTGGAACAATCCCCAGCCGACTGCGGGGACACACAGAGAGACAGACAACCATTAACCCTCAGTCATAGCTCAGGGCAACTTAAAGTCACCAATTAACCCAACAAGTATGAATTTGGTCTGTGACAGGAAGCCAGGGAAGCCCAGAGAAAACCCACGCATACATGAGGAGAACATGCAAACTTCACACAGAAAGGCCCTGACCAACACTGGGATCTAACCAGCAACCTTTTTGCTGTGAGGCACATGCACTACCTGCTGTGTCACTGTGCCACCCCCGATTAATGAGGAACATCATTAAGTTTGTGTTCTTTTTGGGACCACAGACAGCTAAAACTATTTTTTAACACATGGTATTCATGTGTATTTAGAATTTTGACAACCTTAATACATGGAAATGTTGCAAATGTTTTGATGCAATTCTGGGACATTGCTCCCTCTTGTTTGAAAATATGACTACTGACCATTAAATTTCATTAAAAGACAGCAAGAGCTATTTGAAGAAAGCCATCATCACACGTTAGAAGGAGATTGAGCTGGAAGGGGCATGAATAAAGATACATGTACCTGGTGAGTCAAAACCCCAGACAAGGGTAGCTTTGCTCTTGAAAGGGAAGCTTAGGTAACACTTTAACTTAAATGCAGCACAGGGAAAGGCTCTAGGTTACAGGCTCACTACCCATAGAGTCAGGCTATACTCTTTAGTTGAAGCTGGTGTAACAGACTGACAACTGATTATCGTAATTCAGCTAAAAAAATATATGACGTGAATTTGTTCCATGTTGCTCAGCCCTAGTAGGAACACACCCAGACAGGAAGAGGAGGGGGTAAACTTGTGAAATAGTATCCAAAAATATACAAACTGCCCATGGAGCGGGTAGCTCGTTGCAGTTTTGATGCACTTTATCTTGTTTTTCAAGGTCTGTTTTCTGGGGTCCGTGTGGTGGAGCCTGACTCACGCCGACGGGGTTTTCATTTGAGCCGTGGGTGGTGGACGGAGTGGGGTGATAGAGGGGGAGTGAAGATAGAAAAAAAGAGGAGATGAAGGACTATATAAAAAGTGGAAGATAAGTCGAATAGAGGGGGGAAGTGTGTGTGCCCGGGCGCTGAGATAGTAGAGAGGTGAAACGCTTTAAGGGAGGCAGAAGAAAGAGGGTGCAAAAGGCGGAGGGCGGCAAAGGAGGGAGAATTGAAAGATGAGAGGGTAGATTATTAAGAAAAGATGTGTAGTGAATAAATAAATGGTGACAAAGGGGGATGGATGTGGAGAAAAAAAAGAGTTGTTTTGAAGTTTTTGGAGGCCAAGGTGAAGGCAGGGGGGAGATTGTGGGGCAGAAAGTTAGACACAGATTGTGTTTATCAATATGTTGTACAAATGTGGGTGTTATGAGATGAGCTCTGGCCTTCACGGTTTAACCAAAACTTTAGAGCAAAGCTTTCGCAGTGTAGCGCGGGCGGGAAGGCAGGCAGCCGGCGGGAGCACAGACTGAATAGTAATGTCTGCGAGCGGTGATTAGAATTTCAGATAGAGACAGGCAGGCAGCTCTATGAACGCCGCTCCTTCGGCCTCTGATGCAGCAGGTCGGCCTGTGTAGCCAGGCATACAGGAGCTCTGAATGTGACCTTATGTGTGGACAGACAGGGTACACTAACAGCCTAGTGTACTAAGACTTGTGTTTGTGTGGGTGTATGAGGTAGGGCTGGGAAATGTAATGAGTTCTTAGGATATACTGACATGTAAGAAACATAAAATAGAGTAAGGCTACCTATAAATAGGGATAAAGAGTAAAGCTTTTTAGGGCCCAGAGTCATGGAAAGGCCATTACTCATTAAATCTACTGTATACATCTGTTACTGTTGCAGAAAAATATAAGCCTTCTCTTGTTAAAATGAATCTCTATTTTTGTAGCTTTAATGTTGTTGCAGGGCCTTGGGACTCAGAATTGACATTTTTTTAATGCTATAGGGTGAGCAGTCTAAAAAATTAACGGACAGGGGTACATCAAATACAATAAATGGAGAATTAGTAGGTACATGGTGAGGATGCTTACTGGCTCTGGCACCTTCATGAAGATGCCTTAAGTAATAAAACCTTGCATTTATGGGTAGAACTTGGCTTTTTGGGCAGTAATGACTAAATGTACAGATGTGATGAACCATGCCAAGACCCTTTTTGGGGTCTTTCAGGGATCCAGCCATGTCTGTTTGTTTCTGTTCATTAGAAAAAACAATGCCAGGTCAAATACTTTGTAAAAAAAAGATTAATTCCAGTAAGAACCACCAACAGTAACAATCCTTTAATACTTGATGTATTTCCCAGTTCTACTTTACACTGATACTAAAACACACATCTCAGTACATTAGCCTTCAGTATATCCTAACTATAAAATTAAAACCTAATTTTGGGTTCAGTTTTAGTTAGATTTTACTTCAATCATGTCAAACTTTATATTTCTGGTATTCTGACAACCATGTGTAGGGCCTATAAATCTGCGATCACGGAATTGTGGACGTTATCACGGAAATGGACATTAAACGTGGAATTCAATATGAACACGGAATATCACGGAAATGGACGACATTTTACATAAAAGCTTTTTTTCTGACTAAAAGGGAACGTATCTCTCGGTAAAACGCTCCGAGGGGGTCACTAATGATAGTGACAATGCACACTTCTCTTCCCCTTCCCGGAATATGGGAAAAATTAAAACAGAATTTTGGAAAAAATAACACAGATTTTATAAGGCCCTACTTGTGTTTTTCTTTTCAAAAATATATATAGATATATACAATATAATTTAATTCAGCTAAAAATTATCTACATCTAATTTTGTTGTCCATATAACCCAGCCTTTTGTGTTGATTTGCATTTATTTGCACTGGAGCATGACAGGACAAGGCGATGCCATCATCTTCAACACTCACAAATCAAACAGTAAACAAGCGCAATCAGGGGGCTCGGCGTCGACCTCGTCCACGCAGGTCACGCTAACAGGCGTCACATCACATCAAGCCCAAACTGACACACACTTCACATGCCGTTTCAGTGAAGTGCATCCATCTGTTGGAAACTGACGGCTGTCAGTTTGCAAGGATCAGCAAAGGAGAGGAGGAGAGAGGGGGTTAGGGAGGGGAGGGAGAGGTGAGGGATGTCGAGGGGGAGGAATGACAGGAGGAGGCAGATGGAGGGGGCAGAGATCAGGAGAGGAGGAGCAGAAGAGGAGGGAGAGGAGAAAGAAAGGAGAAACAGAGGGATTTGACAGAAGCGTGATGCAGGTTATACACAGGCATGCAGAGCATACCCTCTACTTTTTCAGTCTCCACGGTGTACACTCACCTCTAAATGCACATCATTCAAAATAATGCTGCACTTTTTTCCTGTCATGGCAAAAGCAAAACCTGCTTCCGGCTGCCTCTAACTGGCAAAAACTCAGTGTTACATTTATATGTTAGAAAGTAGCTAAGAAAGTCTTAGCTTTGTTAGGTTGCTGCCCCTAAATACATTAAAATTCATTCACCATATATAGAGAGATTGAGACATCTCTATGGCCTGAGCTGCCATAAATGTATTATCATCTTCAATTGTTCATTTTTGTTTCTTTTTGTTTGTCTTTGCCAACCTCTCCTCCTCTCTCTATCATCTCACACACCAACTTCAGCAGATGACTGTTTAACATGGTTCTGGTTCTGTTCTAGACTCCCTGCCTGACTCACTGAGGGTTTCACTCTTGTCACTGTGACCTCTGCTAAATGTTGCACAATATTGGATTTTGCCGGTGTCCATATGCAGATATTTCCAAATTCATCATCCTTGCTACTGATAGCGACATCAGTAAATCTCCTCTCGACTCAAATTGACCTGTTCTTCCTATTCTGATTGTGTATTTGTGTGTGAAACAGATATAAAACAAATAAAAAATATATTAAAAAATATAATAAAAATTATTCTACTGTAATTGATACTGTTAGTTTTAAATGTAGATATTTATAGTGATGATAAGGTGTAGCATTATGGAACATTGAGATTCACCTGACAGACAGTTCAATAAATCTACTGGATGTATTTCACTAGTCCATCTGGGCAATAGTGACTGAAAAGTGTATCGGGAGTACTGATCTTTTCAAACCATTCCTAGGAGGTGATTGGATTATTGTTATGACTCTCAAAACCGGCCAATCAGATGATTTAGTGGGCAGGCACTGATGATGAGGGGTAAAGTTCATAAGCCATTCAAATCAAAGTCTTGAGGAAACCTGTTGGGAGGGGTGTACATGTTTTTTCTTGTTTTTCATTCTTCATTTAATGAAATGTAAAGTCCTAATGAAACTTCCACAATGTCAGGCAGACTCATCGCTAACCTGTGGCCATTGTTTACAGGCTCGCAGTAACCTCTTGCTGTGATTACGCTTGTAGCTCCTGCCTCTCTTTCTATTTAAAGGTCACTGACTGGTGAGTGCCTTTGCAGGCCAAACTTTCCAGCTAACATACATGGAATTAGGTGAATCCAGCTGCACTGAAAGGTCGTCTTGAGATAGCATTTGTTATGAATTGGCATTTGACAAATTCAGATTGACTGACTATAAAATCATAAATGGTGGGGACTTTTCATTTAACAACTCTGTCGGGAGCAGAGCAATGCAGAGATAATTTGCTGAATATACGGCCTCACTTTACTCATACTGGACTTCAGGCAACAAAAAGCATTGGATAAAAAGCATTCCTGACATGTACACATGACAGCTTTGCATATCGTTTATAGTAAGTAAACGTAAATGTTCTTTATTTATACAGCCCTATACAACAAGCCTTTTGGTGAACCAAAGTGCTTTACAATAGATGGTGGATAAAAAGGAATAAATAAAAACAATAAAAAGCAATAAAAACAATAAAAACAATAAAAAGCAATAAAATAGAAAAAAAAACAATAAAAAAGTAAAAGTGTCACCACACTACTGGGTATTAAAAGCCACCCTAAATAAATACATTTTCAGTCTAGATTTGATGATTTAGTAAGCAGACAAAAACAACAGTGCTTTTAAATTGTTGAAACACTGGGAATAAAGCCTTGGTTGCCAACCTAGGGAACAAAGCATAGGCTCTGTCTGCTCACACAGAATCATATCAGTTTTTGCCCACACCAACCTTTTTATGATAACAGTTTCATCAATTAAACTGTTAAACCGAAGGATAAATTCTGACAGTAATATAGGGGAAGCCCCTGTCTTAGGTACAGGTGCTGGGGGCTTCAAGGTAAATACATGGGGAACTCGGGCATAAGAAACACAAGTACATCACTGATCCCTGTTTGGCCTGGTACAAAAAAAAAGATCCAAAAGTGATGAAAAAACTTCCATCAGTCCTAATCCATAATGCAGAGGCATGCTGTTGACTGTCTTAGCATATGTTCAGAGTCATTTCATTTCAGACAAAATGAGAATTTGGGGACAATATTCTAATATTGACTTACATAGACTTCAAGGTAAAAAATTGTAATAAATCAAGGGCAAAGCCATTTTTTCAGGCACCGCTACATCACTAGATCATGTAAAACAAAAAGAAAAAGAAAGAGAAGAGGCCGATAAGAGGATAACTCCCCCCTCCTCTTCCCTCCTTCTCCTGTCAGTCTTTATGATCGTCTCCACCTCGTCTTCTTCTCTCTATCAGCGATTGGGTAACCTTCAGCAACTAGACCCAAGTGGAGATGATGAATTGAGACGGAGAGCAGAGAAAGGACGGAGATTAGCAAACACGGACGGATGATGAAAAATGACAAACAGGGAAAGAGGGAAAGAAGAGGAGGAGGAGGAGAAAAGTCGAGAGAGGAAAGGTGACATTGGAGGGAGGAAAGCACGCCGCCGGCTTTTAGCTGGAGGACGGCCACAGGATGACATTAGGAGGAGCGCACTTTGGCTGCTCCTGCTGGGAGATTCAGCACACGAACACACACACACGCACACAAACACAAAGAGACAGGCGGGAAAACAGACACATGGACATACAGCTCCACACAAACACACACTGGTAGAAAATAAGAAGCAGCGCTGCATACTTATGCCTCCTAACCTGTGGGGAGCCACGCCGCCTCCCCTCCACCTCTAGTCTAGTTTGTGCGCCGGCCTGATAACCTTCATGGCAAATGGGCTAAACACACATGCAGGGTGACAGGTCTGCCTCCCTGCAAAAACAATGATAACTTTGTCCAAGAGGGCTTTTCAGGCTGCGGTCGCTCCACTAATATTAGCACCAAAAATCAGACATTTTACGTGTTGTAATTCAAGCTAAATGAGCGTTATCTCATTGAACCAGAGATGAGTTTTAGTGCTAATTTTATGACAGAGAGGAGATCACTTATTGCTCTGTATAGACGGATAAATCAGCTTTATAATATATGTGACAAATTAATTAAATATCATGTGTCAGACAGACAGCCTTATAAAATAAAATGATGGGGTTTCATCCCTGCAGATACTTAAAAACAGACCATAAAAGCAGCACTGACATTTATCCTATTGTCATTTTTTATTCCTTTATTGGCTTCTTTAATGCACTCTTGTGAATAAAACGTATCAAAGACTTTGCCAAGCTTTGGGAGTCCTGCCAGTTTTATATTTGAATTATTTTAAAGCAGCAGGGTTGGAGAGAGACTAATTACAAGAACAAACTTTAATGTTGCAAAGTTCCTGTTTGCCTACTTAAATGAATAATTTGCTAATAATTTGCTTTTACTTTTGGGTTTCTTTTGTTTTTTAGTTATTCTCCACTTTTGCTAAACATAAATGTGGCTCTGTTCAGGGTTTCTGCCTGTTGTATGGAAGTTTTCATCAACACTTTTTGTGCTCTCAGGCGCCTGCTTTATGATTGCAAATATAATTAGAATGATTACTTTGATTGGTATTAGGATCACATTTATTATATGTGCCATACTGAGGAGAACTTGTAGATGATTGAAAAATCTTTCAAGTTGTTTTTACTCCTCAAGACCTGTGCCTCCATGTACTAAACCATTTCTGTAGTGTACAAGGCCACATGACCAGAGCTGATTACTTCCTGGTTGCACCTTTAAAAGGCAATGGCTGCTTAAAGGCTCACACAGAACAGTATGTTAATATAATGATAGGAATAAATAATCCTTTGGGTCCATCGCACTAAAATACACCCACATCTTGAGGTTCCTTTGAGCAGGAGGCCCGCTGTCCAAACCAGTGGTCATCTGTACTTTAAGCCTGTCACCTAACAACAGGATCTGAAAGCGTGTGCTCACAAGAGGAAAAACACAAGAAAAAGAGCAGCTCCACCTGAAGAGCACTACAACCTGTGTTTGTAAGCGCGGAAGAGGACAGAGAGGAGCTGGGTGAGAGGAAAAAAGGGTGGCAGAGGAAAGAAAAAACAAGCTAATGAAAGGAGGGGTGACTCATTCTGCGATGAAAGGAGCATCACACTGCTTTTTTCCAAATCACCCCTATTCTCACATAAAACACACTCACACAGGGACGACTCAGCGTCCTTTACCTCTCTATCGAAGCGAGGCATAAACGAGCGGAGTGACAGACACAGAGAGCCGATGGTCGTCCTCCCCTGAGAGGGGAAACGCACTCATCCGTACTGATCTTAAAACAACAACCTCCCCCCTTCTGCTTGCTCTTTCCTTCTCTCTCCATCCTCCCTCTACCCCTCCCCCCCTTTCTTTTTCATCCACTGTTCCTTAATCATCACCATTTTTTGTTTGTCTGTCTGATTGCCGGGTGACGGTTTGTTGTTTGCTCTTGTTTTTTTTCTCTCTCTCTCGATCAGCAGCCCGACGTCAGTCTTTCACGCCCTCGTCAGTAATCGCTGCTCTTTCAAACACTCGTCTCTCCCTCCGTCTCTTCCATTTGATCACATTTTCATGTCACTCTTTATGTCTCATAAATATCCAAGAAGGTTCTCTGACCCCGCTCTAGTTTCAGGCACAATCAGACTCTCTTATCTCCTCATTCCTTTGTCTTCATGCTGCTTACCAGAGAGGAGTAATTTGTAGAAAATAATCGCTAAATGCAGTTAGATACTGCACATATCAGTGCATACAAGAGGAGTAATTCAGCAACATTCAGATCATTACTTAGATGTTACACTTAAGGCCTGCTTAGGATTAGCCAGTTAAGAAGCTGGAAGATCTTTGTTTTCAAATTTTAATACAAAACTATATAACCCATATTTTTATTGAACATATTTCAGATGTGTTCAGCCATTTTTGTTTGAATGTTCTCTTTGAGACAGTGCTTTTTTGGTGTAGTGAAATCCTCTAAAGTTTATTTGACTTATTTTTACTTTTACTGATTGGTTTTCAATCTTTATCTGTATAGCACCAATTCATAACAAGTGTTATCTCAAGACACTTTACAATAGAGCAGGCTGAAGACAAACTCTTCATTTTATGGCTACACATATATGCATATTTAGATAAAATAAACATATACATAAACACATACATACATCCAAAACCCAACATGAATCCATCATGGTGGTATGAAAAAAACCTCTGTTTAGCATCAGGAAATCTTGAATGTGGATCCCAGTCTCATGATGAACAGCCATCCACACTAAGCTGTGTTGGGTGTGTGGGCAAAGGAAGGGAGGTGGGCAGAGACAAGTGGACTGAAGTAAGAACTAAAGCTAGTGACAGATCAATGGACCAATCATAGACCTGTGTTCATCATATTTGTCTCTGCTGAATATAAATTTAGTAGAGGTTAGCCCATAGAGTTTTTGTACCATAAATAGTAAGAGAGCATATTTATTACAAAGTCCACACACAAGAGGTGTTGATAAAAATTGCTCCATATTTAATTACATTCGTACTAGGTGTGTAATTTAAAGAGCTAAAGCCTCATTATGTCACATTGTTAATTCATTGTTTTTTTATAATGTGCTTCATAAATAAATTGGATTAACTGACAAACATGAGAGATGATGGAAAGCACCAATAACCGCAGCACCCTCTGTTTACTGACAGTTCTGTGAGTGAAAAACGTCATAAATCATGACATTCATACATCACTCAAAAGGGCGTGTGTATATACAGTATTAGATTGTTTTGTGCTGTATGGCTCATTTATAACTCAAAGTCATACTATATCATTTATAAAGGATCATGATTTTGCATTGATTCTTCATTATTTGGTTTAGTTTTCCTCTAAACCAAAACAACCAACAGGCTGTAGTTCTGCCACTTATTACAGGTTGTTCCTAGGTAGGAAGAACAGAGGCAGTTGTAACACTTTTACATTTTTGCTTATAACTTGCAGAAAATTTAAAATACACCTGTTATATTTTAATATAAGAAACACAAACATGTGCACTAATTAGTTAAATTTTGTCTACAATTTACAACTCTAACAAAAAGACTACTCTAAACAACTTCATAGAATAAATCAAAGTTTTTAAGTTGCAGCCACCAGGGAGGCCTGCCATTGATGACAGTAGGGCAAAAATACATGTAATCACATTAAACATCTGTAGCCTGTGTGGATTAGTATTTTTACTCAAGTAAGCAGGGTTAGGTTACTACTGATTACCAGCAGATCACGGCCAAGTAAGTATCATAAATAAATGAGGGAGAACTAGCAATAGTAAGGTTTTTTGGGCTTCAGACATTCAGGAGCACGGTAAGGGTCCAAGGTCCTAGGACTGAAAAGAGTCAAGGCCCCCACAAAATGAAATGCCCTGGAGATCAAAAGCCCATGAAAAATGAAAGTTAGAGTTCCCTTGGGTTAAAGGCCTCACTAACATGAGAGTTAAAGGTCCTAAAGGCCACCGAAGGGTTCAAGGTCCTTGAGGCGAAGATCACCCTCTAAGTAAAGGCTCAAGGGCTTAATGGTGCATTTCCACCAAGCAGTGCAGTTTCACTCAGTCAAGTTTGGCCCATTAAATCTTGTTCCTGCTTGCACTTACACAGCCAACTTGATTAACTGTGTTGTATCCAGATCCAGCCTTCAGGGTTAGATTTTTACACTTGGCACCTCCATAGAAAGTTGCCAAAAAAGTAGGACAGTAATTCAAATCATGGTTTATCAGACCAAACAAAATAAATCAGACTGTGTGGTGGGAATACACAAAAAAGACACAATATATTGCTGTCTAAAATTAACAACTTTCAAATGTTTTCAATGTTAAAATCCCAAAAGAGGAGGCCCGAACACTTTTTGTCAAGACTTTTGAAAGAAGATTGCTGTTAGAGTTTATGGATTTTCTGTCAATGCATTTGAACCCAACACGACAACCACAAAGCTTAAAGAGTGCCCTTTCTCATCTTTTTATGACTAAAAATATAAATTGCATCAATACAACATGACAGTTATAAAGCTCCCCACTCTGAACAATGTCAGGGGCAAACAAAGACAGTCACATCAATGATAAACATGACATTCAAACACTGATGCTACAGCTGCTATTATTGGCCACATGGTTGCCATGTGATGTAAATAATGTCAAGCTGCCCATGGGTCCGATGATGCTCTGATACTGTATCTGAGTGACAACCCCTAATTGTTCTTCTGACAGCTCTGCTGCGTGCTGTAATGTTTGCTTCACTGACTGGGATGATGAGATAAATAATAGTCCTGAATCCTGAAGGTCAGCATAAAACAACAAGATATATTATTTTTGACAACTGGTTTTGTTTGATAAAATTGTTTCAAACATAAAAAAATGTATTTAAGTCATTGCAACATCAACACAGATTGTATAATGTGTTCCCAGTGAGGTTTGCACTGACTGTGCTGAACAGATTAACACTTCTAATTGGCCATTTTTAAAAACAAACATTGTGTTCAGCCTGCAGGCATATCAGATCTGTTTCTTAGATCACATTTTCACACATACGTACATTAACAAGTGATCAGATTTGTGAGCACAGTCCTCACTTACAGACCTATCTGCATGTGTTGCTGTGGTAACAATATAGGTGTATACACTGCTGATGTAACAGGAAACATGCGAGATGGACATTCATAACCTCAGCCTCCAGACAACTGTGCTGTCAAGTCCTAATGCAGAATTACTCTGTTATGTCACCATATAACTGACAGAGGAGGCTTACATATAAATCTAGGCTTCCAGGACATTGAAAAATTACTCACCTTTTTCTATCAAGTTAGGCAAAATGAAAGTCAATGAAAAAAAACTGTTTTTTTCTCCTGGCGGCCAAAATTGTCTGTTTAATAGAAATCTGGTTAAATGTGTGTTTGAACCAACACAGCGTAGCCTGTGTTTCTGTTCTGACCTTTAATGACCAAAGCTGAAACAAAAGAATGCTCAAAAACACATTAGTTTGCAAAATTCCACAGGTGAACAAGTTAATTAGAAACAGGCAAGTGTCATAACTGGGTAAAAAGGAGCGTCCCGAAAGACTCAGCCATTTACAAGCAAAGATGGGGTGAGGTTCACTCCATTGTGAACAAGTGAGTGAGCAAATAGCCCAAAAGTATAAGAACAACATTTCTCACGGTAAAATTGTAAGGAAAGCACAGATTCGATCATCCACAGTCCATAATATCATCAAATGTTTCAGAGAATCCAGAGAAAACTGTGACCTTCGATCCTTCAGGCGGCATGCATTAAAAACTGATGTTATTCAGTAAAGGATGCTACCGCGTGGGCTCAAGAATTCTTTGGACAACTACTGACACTTAACACAGGACATCACTTCATTCCACTCCTTTCTGAAATGTAAAAGAAGTCAAACTATGACTTTAACAGTTTGTTTATATTTTGTTTTTGGATTGTTTGCTAGAACTGCAGAATTTCCATTGTGCTGATTTTCTGTTTGTCCAAACATTCTTTTCATTTATCATTTCCTTTTCTTTTACATTTTCAAAATAAAAAATATTCATTCATTCATTCATTCATCTACAAGTGCAAGTTCAAACTCAACCAAGCAAAGTAAAAGCCAAATATCAACAACACCCAGAAATGCTGCTGGCTTTTCTCGGCCTGAGCTCATCTGAGATGGTGGTCTGATGAGTCCGTATTACAAACTGATTTTGGAAATCATGGACCAGTGTTAATTCTGACAGCACTTTTTAATTTAGTTTTAGTTTAAGTCTTTTGCCTTAATTATCTTTTAGTTTTCGTCATAATTTAGTCACCTAAATTGTTTTAATATAAGTCTAGTTTTAGTTGTTTAGTAGTACCAAAATATGAATTGTAAAGTGTGAGGCATTTTTTATTTTTTCCTTGAATTTCTGAAGTCATGTTTAACACTTGGACCCCGTCGCCATGAAGCTAGTTGTGACCGGATGTCCCTCTTCACTCATCCAACTTTTCCACAGAAAGGAGCTGTGATTGCTAACTTGTCTCTACTTTCAACATGACGAAATTAGGTCTGATTGGATTTTTTATTTGTTGACAAATATGTCAGTTAATTCAGTTTTAGTTTTTGTCCATGTGCACTTGTTTGTTTTAGTTATAGTCTAGTTTTTGTCAGGGGAAAAAAGGTTGTTGAGAAAAACTAAGACAAAAAATGGTCGACAAAATTAACACTGTCATGGACGTTGTGTCCTTCAAACTAAAGAGGAAAAGGACCATTCACATTGTTATCAAGACAATGTTCAAAAGCCAGCATCTGTGATAGTTTAGGGGTGTGTTTGTGCCCATGACATAGGTAACTTGCACTTCTGTGAAGGCACCATTAATGCTTAAAGGTACATACAGGTTTTGGAGCAACATGCTGTCATCCAAGCAACATCTTTTTCAGGAACGTCCCTGCTTATTTCAGCAAGACAATTCCAAGACACATTCTGTAAGTGTTACAACAGCGTGGCTTAGTAGTAAAAGAGTGAGGTTACTAAAGTGACCTGCCTGCTGTCCAGACCTGTCTCCTGTTTGAAATGTGTGGCACATTATAAAGCACAAACTACAACAATGAAGGCCTCGCACTGTTGAGCAACTGAAGTCATACATCAAGCAAAAATCAGGATTCCACAGTCAAAGCTTCAACAATTCCTGTCCTCAGTTCCCAAATGCTTATTGAGTGTTGTTAAAAGGAAAGGTGATGCAACACAGTGGTAAACATGCACCAGCCCAAGGTTTTTTGGAACATGTTGCAGGCACCAACTTCACTGGAATCTGGGTTTGAAGACAAGGCCTTGAACTTGTTTATAAAATAGCATCAGTGTGGGAAGCACAACATTATCAAGGCACAGTAAATCCCATATTTTCTTATCTGGGCAGACGAAGGTACTTTCAAGCCCTCCTAGCCTTAATGATACACATCAACACACACACACACATACACACACACATATCTACTGTATATACAGACAAAATCACTGACAATAATTCCTTTTGCTTTCAAAGTCCTACACTTTTAGAGTGTTTCCCTGTTTTATTATCAAAAAAAAAAAAAAGAACAGAAATGCAATTTCAGGGTTATTGTTGGCATATGCTGATCTTGTAGTCCTTTCACAAAATTTGCATTGCTTTAGCAGCAGTATGGTATGGTCCCTAATTTCAACTTAGCCTTGGTGTTCTTTACAAAAATGTACATATATTTTAATGGTTTCTCGATAGGAAGAAGTTAGTTTTGAATTAGCAAAAATCAAATATGCTGCATCCATATTCATTTGTAAAAAAAATAACAGGCTCTGTGTTTCTGCACTGACAGGAAAAGTACACCATTTCATTTTGGCAAAATCATTTTCAACAGACACACAACGCCAGACAACAGCTGATTATGTTATATACACCTACTGGCCACTTTATTAGGTACACCAGCTCAAATACTTTTTAACAAATACAGTTAATCAACCAAACACATGGCAGTAACTCAATGCATTTGGGCATGTATGCACGGTCAAGCAGACCTGCCGAAGCTCAAACTGAGCATCACAATAGGAAGGAAAGGTGATTTTAGTTACTTTGGTGCCAGATGGGATGGTCTGTGTATATCAGAAACTAATAATATACTTCGATTTTCACACTCAACCATCTCTACGGTTTACAGTGAATAGTCTGAAAAAGAGAAAATATTCAGCAAGAAGCACTTCTTTGGGCAAAAATGCTGTGTTGATGCAAAAGGTCAGAAGAAAATGGCCAGACTGCTTTAAGATCATAGAAAGGCAACAATAAATCAATTAACCCTTTGTTATAATCATTTTATGCAGAAGACCAATCCTGTCCACACAACATGTCAAATCTTGAAGTAAAGACAGCAGCAGAAGTGGTGCCAGGTGCCACTCTTTCGGCCAGCTATTTGCATTGAATCACCAAAATTGGACAAATGAAGATTGGAAAATGTTGCCTCGTCTGATAAGTATGGATTTCTGCTGTAACGTTCAGATGGTGGGTCCAGAGTCTGGCATAAACAACACAGAAGCATGGATCCATGCTGCCTTGTAACGACAGTTCACCCTGGTGGTGGTGGTGTTAAGATGTGGGGGATAATATCTTGGCATACTCTGAGCCCATTTTGAGCCCATGTCCAACTGGACATCCTTTAAACACTGCAGCAAACCTGAGCGTTGTTGCGGACCACGCTTATCCCTTTCTGAACACAGTGTGTTCATCTTCTGGTGGCGACTTGCAGCAGGACAACATGCCATGTCACAAATCAGACTGGTTTATTGAATATGACAATCAAGTGACTTCCACCAGATCTCAATCCATTTGAGCACATTTGCGATCAGGAGAATTTCATGATGGAAGAGCAGCTGACAAGTCAGCAACTGTGTAATGCTATCATGTCAACATGAACCAAAAGTCTCTGAGGAATGTTTTCAACACCGTGTTGAATCGAAAGAATTTTGGCAGTTCTGAAGGCAAAGGGGTGCTGAATCTGGTATTAAGTAACGTGAGCTGTGATTATATATTCTGGGGACAAGAGGTAACTATTTTAAAGAAGGAAATCCTGATACCTTATCTAACTATGTTATTCTTTAACCTTATATCACACTGGCTTCATCCACTTTGTATCATGTCACGTTGCTGCTTTGTTGTTTCTTCACATTCTTTATATATCTTCACACCATCTATCACGCCCTGTCACTTGTATCACAGCGATCACTCGACTTTTTTTAGCATGTCACTTGTCATTTACTGCACAATATGTCACTTTATCTCATCGGACTGGGCACTTACAGCACAGGATGTCTTTTATGTCTTACCTTGCAAATCACTGCACAGAAAAGCTACTTTGTCCTGTGTCGAACCCTTACTCTTTTGTATGACTGTATTTCAATTCATTTGTATCTTTCTTAAATTCTATATTGTCATCTCCAGCATACTTATTTGCCCTGTGCTGCTGTAACACTTGAATTTCCCCCTCATAAATCTGTTTCCCATGCACACTGTTAAAACACTGTGACTTAACATTTGAAAACTGACCTTTAATTGAAAATTTCAGAATCACCATTAATGAATCAGTTTTGTCGGTATCTCCATTATATTGCATCTTTAAACTCTTTTCAAACAGGTCCTCTCTCTGCCTCCCACCTGCCTCGTCCCTCACACTGCCCTATTCCACTTAAGAATCAATTTTGGACAGAGGTTGCACTGCCGGTGCCCTCGGTTTTCATTGTTTTCCAGTCCACATTCAAAATGGTACACAGGCAATCTCCAGCAGCCTGATTCTCATCTACACTGCAGCCAAGTGAGAGAGCTTCTCTCCGCTCCATGACACCGGCTGAGATGCCACTGACGCAGTCCAGTATTTGACAAATGAGCCAACAAATTGACTTCTCCAAGCCTTCCCAGCAACAAAGGCAAAAACAAAACAAACCTCACTTAACTAAATGCTGGATGAAATGGCGCAATAGAGCGCACAGGCCATTACAAATGATTCTACTCTTGCGCTCCATCTCATCGCTCCCACCCTCTTTTTCTCTTAATCTCCTCTCTTCTTCTCTACTCTCCCCTTTTTTCCTGCTTCTTGCTGTTTGAGCCGCAGACACACATTGACCCACACGCTCTGGACCCGGTAGGGGGCCTTGTTCCTCTGCGACGCTCCACTGCACATGACTGACGTCCTCCTTACGGGAGCAGGAGGAGGAGAAGGAGGAGGTGTACAGGAGGGAGAGATTCAGTGAGTGGAAAAAGGCACAGCCCAAGGTTCAGGGAGGAGGGAGAGGGGGGCTGAATGTGATTCATGATCAATGGTGCTTCTCCAATTACATTCCAATTAAAGGCGAGTTTGGAGCACGGCTCTAGTAGAGGGGCTTTTGACAGGCGATGCTTTCCCCATAACAACGACCATTTTTATTCAGGGACCAACTCTCCTCCTGCCCTCACCCTCTCCAGATATCCATACACAAATATTTATGAAGGTGGGAGTATATATGTGAGTATGAGTGGAGGAAAGCCTCTGCCACCTAAATAAATGTGACTTTATTACAGTCAGATTAAGGGCAGTTCAAAGGGCTAATGCCCACTATTACATCGATGCTGGTTTAACACCACCTTACACTCAACAGTCAATAAAGAGCAGGGGAGATGGAGGAGGAGCAGCCGACCAGAACCACCGGGGATGGAAAAGAGAGAGACAGAAACAGAGAGAGAGAGATCAGTGTTAGCGAGGGACTGAAGCGTGGCTAACATGGATTGGAGCATAAAGCTTCAAGTGATTCCAATTACACTTAAGTGATCAATTAGATTGTTACATCAGTTAGATTAGAGTCGGCAGAATGCAAATAACAGCCAGAATCAGTCTATTTGTAATGTGCAGCCAACACGAAGCAGGCTGTAGAGGAGATTTTTTATTTATCACAAGAAACTTTTGAGTTCTAAGATTTAATAGAATTCAAACAACAGAGTGGTTTTGTGTGCTGTGGAAGTGGTAGTTTATTGTACTGAGGTATTGCTGCATATTCACTCTGATACTACTGATAGAAATGCATTTGCTGCGGTTGTTTTGAGGTAACAACACTGAATGTTAAAGGTATTTATTATCAAAGTGGTTTGTCTGGTCATTTTCTGGCCTATTGGGTTGGCGAGCGAGAACTGGCTCCAGTTGAAAATTGTCTCTTTCCTTTTCTGAGATTCTAACAGTCAACAAAGGCCAAAAATTAAAAACAACAGGAAACTGGCTTCAGCTTCTTCAAGTAATCAATATCATTTGCCTTTACATCGATCAATGACCTCGTCAACGTCTTTAGCATAGGCCTGACACACACACAAAGATTTTTTAAAAATCTTGACCTATTTTGAAACTTTGACAAAGCCCACACATGAAGACAAATAATAACAGATTAAACAGTTTTGTTCTTGTAGTGTATGATGTGCTACAGAGAGATAGGCATAGCTCACCACACACCGGCTGGCTCACTTACCAGCAACCAGTGCGTTTACTTTCATAACTTTTAATCTTCAAACGCAGCTTTAGTGTAAACAAAAATGGTGGAGAACGTTCGAGGGAACTGTGGGTAATATTGTTAGCTTTCAATGATATGTTAAGTGGTTATGATTTCCATCCAACTCCTCCTCTTGTCAGCTTGTCATGAATAGAGTTGCAAAATTCTGAGAATTTTCCAAGTTGGAATCTTTCCATGGGAATTAACAGGAATTAATGAGAATTAACAGGAATAAACGTGAAATTTACAAAAACTGAAGGTTGGCCCTTAACAGACATTTCATATATAGTTGGGTAAAATATATTTTAGCAAAGTCTTGACCAAAACAACTAGATTTCATGGGACTTAAATGAGAATATCTAAGCTATTCCTCAATCACTTGCACATAGCACACTGCTTACTGCAGATCTCCAGGAACCTGGACTACTGAAGCCAAACACTTAAGCCCATGGACTGCATAAAGTAAAGTTGAAATTGAATGTTCAATAAAATAATTAAAACTTGATAAAGTTCTACTTATTTTATTTTTCATAGATGTTTGCCTATAACAAAACAAAAAGGTTGTATTTATGTTCAAATATGATACAGTTTGTTTGAACTGCACCCTATTTCCTGTTAATTCCAATAAATTCCCATAAATTTCTATTATTTCCGTAATTCCTATGGAAATTTTCCTATTTGGAATATTTTCAAAATTTCCCATCTTAACTTTCCATGGAAAGTCTCTGGCAATTTCCCGCCATTTTGCAGGCCTGGCATGTAATTTGCAAATTACAATGTGAACGCTTGTGTTTTTTCACAAATCAACAGGTTGGTTTTGTTCTGTTATATGTGACAAAACAGAGGATCTGCTCGACTGTTCTTGGTGGACTCCCCACACATCAGGATTTCTGGTTGTAAATATATTTAACACTTTTATATTTACATTTTCAAGTTGGGGTGTCCACATTTCTCTTTAGAGATTATTGTGAAGGATAAACAAAATCCTAACACACTTTGCACCACAGGATAAGCGGGTAAGATAGTCTTTGGGACCCCCAATTAATTGAGCCTTTGCTGACTTTGGTTGGAAGCAGGGATCTAAGCCAAAACTAAGGCAGATTATCTTGTAGTGTGTTCCCCATTTTTGTTTCACATGCCTTGCAAAACCATGATGTCACACTCTATCAAGAAGATGTAAGCACAACAGATAAAGACAGAGCAAAAGGAAGGAAACATGGTGGGCAGCAGACCGATGCATCCAGTGTGTGTTTTAATAATTACACAAAATTGTGCTTAAGCGCAATTCATTTTGCTTTGTGATTTCTAGTTTTGGGGACAACGTATTACAAAGTAATCTGTAAGAGTACTCAGTGTACTTATGTTGCAAAAAGAGTAGCATAATGTCCTAGGTTTGCAAGCCAAGAAATCTGTTATTGGCGACTTTTTCATCAAAGTAACTTGTGACTAAACTAAAAACTGCCCTATATCTCTTCCCATGTGGAACAAAACAGCACTGTTCCTGTTTCTGTCCTACCTGTTGGCATGTCAACATGGACCTGCATGCAGGTGGAAGTAAATAAAGCTGCATGTGTCCTTGCATTAAGTTAGCAGATTCAGCTAGTGTGATGACAGAGAGGAGTGAAATACATGGTGGAAGCATATGTATGATCGAGTAATTTTATGCACAAGACAAAAAAGTTCACAGGTTTTGTTCCTCTCTTGCAGTGAACAGCACCCAAAGCAGCCTGAAATGGATGATTGACCCTCTGTGACATCCTTTCACTGTTATGTCAGTGGTTCAAGCCATTAACTCAGGGTGGCAAGCCCAGTGCTTTGACTGTAGAATGAATGCAGTGCCATTGAAAACATGCCACTGAATTGTGCTAAACTGACCAATTAACACAGAGTATACTGGTCAACCAAAGGGGGCGTAAAGTGACAGGGGCTCCAACAGAGTGTCTAATATACTGTAGCGTGAGAAAATATCAATATGAGAAAACTTAGGAGTTTATTTTTCACAAGAACAATTTTGAGAGATCAAAATTGAAATACATGAAGTTAAGGAAAATATGACCTCTTTTAGATATTACAATGGAGTCTAATCACCAAAGACATTACATTTTTATGTGTTATCCGCACTTTCAAAAATAAAAAAGCGTTCCCTCCTCAAGTCTCCCTTGTTCAAAATACCTAAAGCAGCAGGTACTAGAAATAATGAGAAAAAGACACTGATGGTCCACATCTACCTCTTAGATATGTAAGCATTATTTTAAAGATTTCTACGGTTGTTGAGTGCTAATTAAAGTTTACAATTAACTAAAGTTTCTGAGAATTTCTATATTGATTTTTAAAAAGTAAAGATGTAGGTTTCTGAACAAATTGAAAATCTCCCCTCTGGGTCCACTGTTTAGCTTGAGCTGGAGCTTTTTTTAATCTTATCTTTTCAAGTGTTTTCCAGCAAATTAGCTTTAGGGGAGAAAATTGGAAACAACTGAGGCTCAAGGCTTATAACTGAATCACATTTCTGATAAAACCACAACTGAAAAAAATCTCCTTCACATGGACTGCAAGAAATGGTAATTTGTTTTATCAACACTAAATCTCTTTATTTTTATAAAATCAATTACTGTACTATTTGACAAAATAGGAAACAAACATAGAGCAACATTTTATTAAGTTTTGTGAGAAACCCTGGGAAGCTTAACAGTCTTAAGCTCTAATCATCCTCTTATTTCATGTTCATAAAGAGATCCTTTTGTTAACAGCACAACTCAGATTTCATACTGACAATTCACAGCTCATTAAAAACAAGTCGTCATATTAAACATTACGATTCTGACTGAATAAAGAAGTTTTGTCTGCCTAACAGCAGATGAATATCCTTGTAATTCTCTTCTTGTTGACATAATGATGAAACTGAATGCAAAGCAAGCAAATAAGGAACCCAAGAGTAAAGCCTATAATCATTTACAACAAAGATGGCTGTCTGAGTCATCACTCCTCTCTCTCACTCTCTGCAAACAGCGTCCTGACAGAACAACACTTTGGACAGGGCTCGGATTTAGCAGCTCAGTTGATTATTCTGTTACATGCTAAAATAAATCATGAATGTGTGTGGACATGGTGAGTCAGTGTCCCTCTGTCCTGCACTGGGGGGGTTTAGCTGCTTTCAAACTGCTCAGTCATTACTGGAGAGAAATGTGGACACAGAGTTTTGGAGGAGAGCTCAGCCAGTTTCAGCCGGCTGGCTGCAGTTTAAGGCTCCTATTGATTTGTGAGGAAGTTAGGAGACCTCTGACAACCTCGACGTAAAATACGCTTCGATCAGTCTCCTCTCTTGCTGCCCCTGGGCACGGCTACGTGCTGGGCAGAGGGCTTTGAACCACCCATCTCCACGGCTGAGAGTGAGCTGGACATGTTCCAGTCTGTAGAACATCACGCTTCACAAAACAGGTGCAGGGCTCTGCTAAAGCCCACAAACAGCAGGGGGTACCGTGTAGTGTTCTTCAAACCAGGTCTGGATTAATGTGGATTAACAAGAGGTTTGGGTTTTATCTTACGGTTCATCACATATGCTCTAAAATAGGGTTCAAAATCAATGTGAACTCAGTGGGATTTAGATTCTGGGAGTCACAATTTAATTCAAATGGATTTCAGAACTGAACTGATTTCTGACCAAAATACACTCCCTTGTTCTGTTACAAAGGGGCGTTTATTTGTGGATCTACTCCAGTTGTCTGTGCACTTGTATTAACTTTACCACCATTTTATAAATTCGCCTCAATATTTAGATGAACTTGGTTGTTAGTATTGATCACATTTTAGTTGATTTTTTCCTGTCAAGGGAAAAAATCATTCAGTTTAAATGCAAAAAAATTCCCTTTAATCACTACTCTGAGTCAAATGCTTTCACTGCTTAAATTAACTTAATGAACCAATTTGTAAAATTAATATCACTGTATACACTCATATAATACACTTAACAGTTTGATAACTTCTTCAAGATACACTGATGAAAATACAGGAACTTCTTTAATGGAGGACTGCAATGTCCTGAGTTTTTCTGGATGTACTGTACGTGTGAACACAAACAGCTGGATTTCCCACCTAGACCTTTTTTTCCCAGTAGACTCATGAAATCTATCCCTCCCTCATCCCTCTGTTGACTAACAGGCAAAAAAGAAAGAAATTCTTGCAGTGTAAAGAAGCCAATCAGGGAATTTATGGAAGACATCAACCTGGATATTTGTAGCAAGTGTCAGAGAGCAACAAGTGACAAGAGCAATCAGGTCCTCCTGTTCATCCAGTCTTGGCCCTCATTTATTATACATGTGTACGACCCAAGAAAAAAGATGGGTGTACGGTTGTTTCATTGCACATATCGGCATTTTTCATTCAGAGTTTGACCAAAGCAAAGGCTCCAATCCCACGCTGCGTCTGAGCTTGTGTATGCTGACACTGCAGCACAGAAGTCTGAAAAATGTGAAATCAAACTTGCTTTGTCTTTACAGACTGACTGGTTCACAGATTCAAAGCTGTAAGTTAGATTAGCTATGGCACAATCAGTGTATTATATTTTACACTCCACCTCTAACAATCCCTGTAGACTACATAACTTTTTAAATAATGGTAAGCAGTGAAAGCTTAAGTTTCTTTTTTGTTTGTATTTAATGAACAAATGTTCTCTGTCTCAACATATATTTGAAATTTAAGAGGCTGCTATGTGAGGAAAATAAGGATGACTTTCTCATTAAAAATATTTCTCTCTAAACTCAAATTGATTTGCAGCATCCTTGTGCATCTTGGCATTGTTTATAACTCTGTGTCCCCTTTAAGGTGGCCAAAACAATTTTTTCAGTCAACATTATGCCGCTTAGTCAGACCCTCCAGGACTTTGCAAGACTTTTTCAAAATTGTCACAGCAAAGAAATGTCTAATTTTGCAGCAGGTTTTCTAAAAGTTGAAGCAAAAGTCGCAATGCATCAAGACATCGCGACTTTGCCACAGCAATTTAGTTTGCAACTTATTCTGGTGTTAAAAGTGTCCTGATAAATGAAATTATTATGTATACAGTGATTCCTTCAAAAACATGCTTCCTTTCTGACGTGTTTTATGGTAGAAGAGAGCTTGTGAAGAGATGAATGTCGCTTGTACCGCATGTATTGCAAATTGTGCATCCATACTTTTTTCCAACACAACATGTAGCTGCGTTTCAGACTTTAGCAGTGATGTCAGCTGTTTATATGTGCTTTTTGAGACCGACGTCCTGACAAGCAAGACAAGGAAGTCAGACTGAGGTGAAATGTTGTGCTTGAGTGACGATGGCTGTTCAAAGTTGCAGTGATCGGACTAAGCTCTGAGGCCGCACTGAATTTGTCAGGATTGGCTGGAATTGCATTAACTGTTGAGATCATGATTTCCTGGAGGGACTGCTTTGTGTCATAAATTCTGTGCTTCACAGTGTTGTCTCTGTTATCAACAACCAGCCTTTAGTACAGGATTCTACACCAGACTGATAATGAGGGCCCTCTGCTTTGAGAGAAAGGTAAGAGCCATGGTGGAGAAATATCTTGGATTCTGAATGTCTGCTTCCTCATCACAAACATTTTTACTGGTGTCTTGGCAGCAGGTTTGAGGGATTCAGAGTCTCAGTGTGGCTTTTTAAAGGAAACTGTACCTGAATTTTCAAACATTTGGACATTTGACCTATAGTACTTACCAGAGGTCAACAGGTCAAAAAGGTGGTGGCCTGGTGTGAGGAGTCACCACCTTTTTCTATTTTTTTTCTCTTCTTTTTGTCATGAAGAAAGGGGAGCTGAATATAAATGGAGTTTGAGGGGCTTAAAGGACAAAAGCCCCAAATGTATTTATATGTATTCATCATGCCATCCCCGGCCAGGTGGAGCCAAATAGTCAAAATAAAAGCTTTAAAATGAAAAAAAAAGACCTTGCATACATACAACAGAAATTATTCCTTATATTATTTCATCAAAATAAGAGAGTCTACCGTGAACCACATTGTTTGCTTTTTCAAAATTGTTACCGCCAACTAGATTAAAAATAACACACTTGGAGGATTTTCTTTATACTTTGAACAAAGGTCCACCATAACAACAGATTAGATGTTGAGGATTTAATGTCTGAGGTCAAAGTCACATTTTCCTTCGATTTCAAACACAATGTCTCAAGAACTCTTTTTCAAAGAATCTTATTAAATGTTGTATAATCGTCTACACAGACTCAAACTAGAAAGCACTCGGAGAGCACAAACCTCCGCCAAGGTAGCTCACATATTGCTGTTACATCTATAAACAATAGTTCTATGATGAAGTGAGCATCATAATATGATTCATGACCCTGAAAACCCACAGCAAGCACTAGGAATCATAATGATATTATTAGTTTGACAGTTATTGAGCAAAAATGATCATTCGCTAATGACGGTTATCTGGATCATCACCAAAATCTAATCATTGCCATTACCGACATCTCCTGAAAATTTCGACAGAATCTGTCCTATAGTTTCTGCATAATCTTGCTAACAAACAAACAAACAAACAAACACTGGCAAAAACATAATCACCTCGGTGGAAGTCAGAGAACAAAGAAGTCTCACGATCATCCTTTGCTTAACAACAAAACCCTGTGAATGTAGTATCTCAAAAATACTCTACTGTCATGATATAGTTTTTTTTTATTGTGTACAAATATGCATTCTCACTCAAGGATGACCTGATTAGACTTTTAGGGTCATCAGTAATAGGTCAGGGTCGTGGAGCCTCATGATCATCCTTTGGTAGTAAATGTATCCTGGTGAAGAGTTTTAACAGTAATGCTGGGAGGGATTTTCTTCAAACTTTGCACAATTTCCACTTTGACTAAAGAATGAAGTTATAAAATTTAAAAAGTCATTGGTCAAAGGTCAAGGTTTTCTTTTCTGACCAACCAATATGCTTTACCATTAATGTCTGGCATTCAGTAACATGCAGAGGCATTAAACAATCAGAGATACACTGTAAAACAGTCTGTTAAAAGAAAGTAAGACACTGTAAAGTAGCAACAAAAACACAAAAATGTCAATAAAATAAACATTTACTGTGATTTTTTTTAAAGTCAAATCATGGGGAAAACACTTAAAAATCAAAAACATGTAATCAACCTGAAAGTTACAGAATATTTAGTAATAATTACAGAATTGCCCGTTGTGTTCGTTGAAATTTACTTTACAAATCTACTAATATGCATACATATCTTCTCAGTAAAAAAATGTCAAATATTGTACCATTGTTTCTGTTTATCACTGCTTTAGACTTTAAATAGGCTTTCACTACCTCTGATGCTTGAGGAAAAATAACGCTTGTGACAAGTGTTAAGTTTACAGTTGTCACAAAATTGAACTTTTTTGTATGAATTCTTTGCATTTTTACAAGATTATACTGGCAACTACAGTCGCCGGATGTTTTTTAGTAAATTTAATATTTTAACACTGATTTGTTTACATCAGAGCTTTGATTTTGTAATTTTTTAACAGATTTTATTAAACAGGTGTACAGCATAGTTTTTGTTTTCACAGGAAATTGTAGTTTAAAGGTTTATGTATTTGTTTTGTATGGTAATTTACTGTACTGTGTTTTGCATATTCCCTCTATATTTAACAGTGTACTTTGGCAACCAAAGCTGCCAGAATTCTTTCGTAAAATCAGAAAGTCTTTTTAACAGTGTAGTTTTAGTTTGTCATATGTTTTGTCATTTGACATTATTTCATGCTTTGAAGCATTTTGCCTCAGTTGCACATCCCTTAACCCCTGATTTAAAATATCAAGTCATTAACTTTTTTGGCACGCAAATTAAGTGATGCATCTTCTGTTTGAAGAGACTAAAGTAATCTTAGCCACAGCATCTGCAGAATAAGAGATATTATCAAGGATTACTGGACCCAGAAGCTTAATCTCCGTGGATAAATGTATATACTGTAGCATCGACTTTTAGATTATCAAACACATCTCCGTAGGCATAAAGATGGGTAGCCAGAAGTGATAGTGCTGCTTAGTTCTTACAGTTTTTTATCTTCGGATGGATCCATCTCATGCATTATAAAAGAGGCCAGTTTAATATGGTAATAGTGTCCTTTTAAATGACTAATCCATCATTATCTGGCAGGATTGTTTCTGTAAGTAGTATCCATGGTGTGACAGTTAAGCGCAAATGAAAAGAATTAGAAAAAAAGTGTCTTAATTTTGCGTTTCTTAATTTTCCAGTCATGCGTCTCAGGTTTTCAGGTGCTTCTTAATTTCCCCGCCTCCATCTCTCTGCTCTTCTTAAATTAAATTAAATGCAATTGCCTTGTACACAAATCACTCAGTTGGCATGACAAAAGAACATTTGTGTTGCCAAAGTGCGAACACAAATAAACAAACTGAGCAAGGAAACAATAAGCAGGGACAATGAGCAGCGATTATAAAGCAGAATTAAAGCAGTAATCCTCCAAATGTGTGACAAACAATTAGAGAGAGAAAAGAGTGCTTGACAGGCAGGTGTAGCTTTTTTTTCTGCCCTTCCTGCTGTTTTGAGGGTTATGACAGGTGGTGACAGGTTTTCTAGGCTCTCAGGAGGGCCCCAGAATTATTGCTACACTCGTATTCCCATTAAGCGGTAGGTTAGAGCGCAGCCAGTGTTCTCCGGCGAGGGAGCAAATAGCCCGCGCTGACAGAGACAAACAAACACACTCGACGTCCTGAGAGGTGCATGTAAATACAGTGACACTGCCCCCTGCAATTCACTGCTGACAACAATGAACGAGGTGTCCAAAAAACACGGCAGCCGCTTCAATTGACATTTCTCTGCCCCATAGGGCCTTCTCACAATGCAATTTGCACCGCACACATTCACTCCATTCTTTTCAAATAATTACCTGTTGTACCTCTGAGTGCGAGTGTGTTTAAAGGTGCAATGCGTGGAGTTTTTCCACAGAAATGTCAAATAATAAAAAAGACTAATCCTATGGTACATATATTTTCTCATTGAGAACTTGCATTATCTCAAATACTCCCTGTTTCCAGAGCCAGAGAATTTCTAAATGTTTACAGGGCCATGTTTTGTCTAAAGCATGATCAGAAAATGAAAATGAAGGAGTCAACATGAGGTCTTTCCGAGTTTTACAGTATGTGTTCTTTAAAGTGCTTGCAGTGTCTCCTCCATGTAACAAGGTACTTTCATAAATAGAAGAAAAGTCTGTGGCATCTGGACTTCTCCTTCTCTCACTCTTTATGGTACCAGAAAGTGCCATTTCAGTGCCCAAAAGTCTGTTTTCCCTGTCAACAGGATACACTGTAAATCGAGTTTTTAAAAATTTTCACCTTGGTGGGATTTTTTCCTCAACGTGCTTGTTCCGTGATCTAAAATGCTGCTCCCATGTAGACAGAAGATCAAAACATACAGGAAAAATACTCCCCTAGACCGCGTAACAAATTTATTAGACCACCACCAAAGTAAGGTTTATGCCACAGCTGACCTAAATTAACAGCTTTTTTAGCTACTAAAACCATTTAATGTTTCTGTAAAGGTTAATACACCAATACGTAGAAGCTCTTTACCTGATACGATATTTACTATTATTATCCCCCATGAATTTGAGAATTTACTGTGTTGACACAAAAAAGAAAAAATAGTAAAGCATGTGATTATTTCCCTCGGGATCAATAAAGTATCTATCTATCTATCTATCTATCTATCTATCTATCTATCTATCTATCTATCTATCTATCTATCTATTAGTTTCAGTGGTTTCAATAGTTTCAATACTATTATTAATTTCTGACTCCTCAGAGAAGCCCTGTGATTGGCTCAAATTTGGTTATAAAAATGTGAATTCAGTCTGAAATTCTTTATTTCTGTTCAAAATCTATCTCCATTAACATAACGTTTTCAGTTTTAAACAAGTTTTAGAAAGATTTCTAAAATATATATATATATATATGTTTTCACATCTCTATGTCAGGTGGTCTAATAATTTGTTCAGCACTGTCTGGAAACAGCCTGTGAAGGATGCTGGTAAGCCTGGTCATTTTTCAACCATGAACAACTGTTTCAGCTCAAAGCTTTGCAAGATTTGTGTGCCTGATGACAAACATATAATCTGGTGAATCGGCTTTTTGAGGTTACCTCTGGTAGCTGAGTTAACATACTGAGCCTTTAAAGGTCTCATGTCCTGCAAAATCATTTTTCTTTTTTTATGTGGTGGAACGTGACTCCTTTTATTAAACTCTCAGTTCACAGAGAAATTAACCTTTAAACACTCTTTTTTTACTGCCTGGGGTTTATTTTTTAATAGCTATACAGCCTCCAGTTTCACATGTGTGTTCTGCTCCTCACAAGCAGACACCATGACTGTGTTAGGAGTTCATTAAGCGGTCTGTAACCCCTTCATTACCCGCCCATCAGACATAACTTGGGCAGCCAATCAGCACAGAGCTCAACATCATGGCAGCCCAACCTCCTCAGGACTGAGCATTTCTAAATCAGAGGGAAAAAGAGCTGCATCTGAGCCTCTGCAGAGACATTTTTTTCATTATTTTCCTAAATCTTAAATCAAATCCTTGCATAATAGACATGATGTAAACAGTCAAACTAACACAGACATGGGACCTTTAAGTCAAGCAACGTCCTCCAGTGTTGCAAGTGTAGCTGCTTGTCAGCGTGAATGTGGTCCAGTTCCCTGAGAATCCACTTGAGGCCGTCTGCGGAAGCATCAGAGGTTGCACATGAACACCCCTGTGATAAAATGCATTTTTTAATAAAAATATATTTTAAAAAATGGCTTTGTTTGGATGATTAATGTCATCTGGGCATAGAGAGTTTGGGGGTTGGGATGAGGGCAAAGGTCTTAGTATGGAGACGGCTACAAAAGCTCCTTCAGTCCCCAAACATCTTATGTTAACTGTTCAGTATTTTCAACAGCCATTATGTGCATTTCCTAAAAAAAAAAAATCATCTCTTAAAATAAAACAGAGAGCACTTTTTACATAATGCTGAAAACAGCAAAACAACACACACATAATGGGGGCAGATGGACATTTTTGAGTCATATGCAACACTGCAATCTGCTCCACTTTGCAAGCAGTCTGCACAGCAGTCACCCTCTACACACAAAACAGCTAAGTACTTTACTGCGTTGTAGTGACTTTCTGCTAACAAGAAACAGATCCCTTCTTCTTCTTTCTCTTACACTTCAGGGGCCTCAGAAGCTACAGCGAGCTGTGCAGAGTTGGGGATTTTTTTATTTGAGTAACTGTTTCAGTCTATCGATTTCTCTTCTTGTCCATGTGGTGTTTCCCTGTGTGTCTCCAGCTTAGCAGAGAGGAGATAAAGTGGAGGCACTGCTTTCTGTTGGTACTCCACTCCATCACTCATGTTTGAAAGCCTTATTTCTCTGCAGCAGCAGAAGCATATATCTTCATATCTAACTATTTATACAAGCCGTAGACAATTCCTTTTATCAGTGAGTATGCATGTGTCGCAGCATGGTGCCTTTCTCTCTGCATTGTTGTTTTATTTCATCTGTCTGTCTGATAAAGTTTTATAGAGACACAAATCGACAAAAATGCCAAGCTGTAGGACATTCACTGTCAAATATTTCAATTATTGATTTTTTCTTCCATTCAAAAGTTTTAATCAAAAGAAGTTTCATCCCTTTCCTTCGCAGATATTCAAGGTAATTTTGGGGTTCAGCGTCCCTGCTCAAGGACACCTCAACATAACGACGAGAGGAGCTGAGGACCGAGCCGCCAACACTTATGATTAATGGCCAGCCGTGTCTTCCACCCAATGTGTGTGTCTGAGTGGGTGTGCATGAGTGTGTGGTGACTATAGTGCATTTAAAGGACCACTGCACCATTTTCACAAGTGAGGATCAGTTTGCTCGTCATGCCTGGTGTAAAATTTTAATAGCTTATGAGATTATTTATGTGATGTCCTCTGTGGCTCCAGAGGGCAAGTGTAAAGTTTAAGAAATGATTATGTTGATGGAGTGTCAAGGTTACATGATACAGGACTCGGAGATCCCAGGGCCAGAGCAGTAATGTTTAATCTGGGAGCATGGCTGCCTTGTGTGGGATGTAGGATCCTATAGCGTTGGGAGTGCAGAGTAATGATGCTTATATGGTTCAATATGGAAAACAGTACTGACCAGTACTTTTCTCTAATACAGTCAATCTGTCGTTTCAGTATGACAGCAGCAATCCTCCACCCACTTCTACGCCATCTCACCAGTGTTTGGTGCAAACTCCTCAGAAATCTTTTCCTAATCCTATGATTCATCCTTTCATCACCACCTTCAATTTTCTGCATCAGTGTCCATGTCCAGCTCCTCAGAAGTCTTCACCTTATCTCATCCTGCATCCCTCCATTACCACCATCAGTGTCTAGACTCCTCAAAGGCAGGGGGTATACTATCCTGCTGTTGGCCTCACTACCAGTGTTAATTTTGACAGCACTTTTTAGCTTTAGTCATTTGCCTAAAATATGTTTTAGTCATAATTTAGTCATCTAAATGGTTTTAATTTTAGTCTAGTTTTAGTTGATGAAATTTCACAGCATTTTAGACGAAATCTACTGTAAATTTAGTCGACTAAAATATGAATTGGAAAGTGTAAGGCTTTTTTTGTGTTTCCTTCAATTTCTGAAGTCATGTTTTACACTTGGATCCCGCCACCATGAAGCTAAGGCAGTTGTGATTGGATGTCCCTCTTAACTCATCCAACCTTTCCACACAACCAAAGAAGCTGTGATTCCTAACTTGTCTCTACTTTCTATGTGATGAAAGCAGGTTTGATTGGATTTAGTCTCGGTCAAACATTTTAGTCTAGTTTTTATCTGTTGACGAAAATGCCAGTTAATTCAGTTTTAGTTCTTGTTAATGTACACTTGGTTTTTTAGTTATTGTCTAGTTTTCGTCAGGGGAGAAAAGGTTGTTGACAAAAACTATGACCACGATAATTAGTTTACAAAATTAACATTGCTCACTATTCTTTTGAATACAAGAGGACATCAGATACCAAAGACATACTATCTGCCAAAGACATTTAACTGTTATCCTAACTTGTGACTGTTCACTCATGCTAAGTCCCTCCAGATTGGTTTTAGCTTAGCGTTAAGCAAAATTTCTGCACAACATGAGTCTGCACATAAAACTGTTTATAAAGTGTGATTGCCAGATGATGGCTGAATGACACGTGAAAGTTTGTTGGCTGAATAATAAAAAAGCAGAAAAGACATAAAAACTGGAAGCACCAAAGGCAGGACTGCAGTATACTGGTGAGGCACTGTGAGATTCAGGGCAGTCAAGTATCAAATGAGGTAAAAGGAAACTTTTACAAAACACAGCTACACAAAGCAGACACTCAAGTATGCCAGGCGGATTTTAAGTCAATGTTTTCCCACTGTCAGAAGCACTTCACCCTGGTGCTGGACTCTACTTCAAACTTTAGTCCGTGCACAATTCCCGTCCATTCTTGTGTAGTATTTTGAAAAGCACATCTCTATTTAATACGCAAAACTAAAATAAGTAACCTACTGAAGGTTATTATTCAAGATTCTAAGTGCTGATCTTTGCATTGCAAGTAAAACAAAATCTGCTTAAAAAATCAATAACCAGTTATGATCACTCAAATGACTATAAAAATATACCTTCAAAACAGTTAAAGCAGCTTTGAATTATTCTTTTTTAATCTCCCCGCCACACGTCCTTCTACTTGTATATCACTGAAATACCCTTTAAAGGTTATACAAAGATTGTGTGCATCAGTTGTTGTGCTGTGACAGAATGTAAACTCTAATCTGTAGTGAGAGAGATGCACTGTAACCTTACATCTGTCTCTTATCCTTCCTCTCTGCACCGCCACTAAACGCTGGCAGTGGATGTAAGTTTTGTGCTTCGGCATCTTCCAATGTGAGCTTAATTCCCAAGAAAACTGGGCTCTTTCATTTTTTCTCTTTCCTCATGCCAACAGGCAAGTCTGAGCCTCTACTGGCATGAAAAATTAACCCAAAATCCAGACCGTTTATCATAATTTAAGCCAGGACAGTGGCAGTGAATACAGATGTGTCTGAACATCTTGATTAGATGAATGTAGTTCTGCTTGGATGATGTTTTTTTAACAATTACTCGAACCATGGTACAGTGAGCAGGGTTGTAAAAAGTGTTTTTATACATGCCTACTGCTGTGACTGGTGGGTTAGAAAGTTAAGCAGCCACTTATCATTTTAAATGTCTAAGTTTGGTTAAGCTGCTATTGCTGAAAAACAAAAAATTCCTGATATGGCTAATTTAAGATAGAAGCATTTCAAAATCATAAAGAACTTCTGTTAAAAAGAAGTAGTTAAAAATGTATGTAATTAGGTCCCTGCAACATTTTAAAAGGTTATCGTTTGTCCCAGGGACAGAAATAATACCAATCAATTTAATAGAGAGGGAAAGGGTGAAATGGCTAAATGTCTGCTGCAAACTAGTGGCTGGAGGTAGAACTAAAATACAAACCAACTGTCCTGAATTTTTATAGGTTTTTGGTATAATAAAATAGAACATTGCACTACAACATTGATACAATAATACACACTAATGTTATAACATACACCACAAAATACTGTGATATAAGGGAGTATCAAAATTTTCTCACACCTGTGATCAAAAGGTTAAGTAATTACATATCCTTGTCATTACAGTGTGGTTCCGTCGAGGCTTCTACTTTTAAGAGTTAAAAAATAAGTGCTGTGAATTTGTCCTGTCAAGACATTGCCGTAAACAGATGAGTATTTCATCATCTTGTCCATATAACAATGTTGTTCAGTCTTTGTTTCATATTTAAGGGAGCAACTAGAGTTGCAAAATTGTAAGGGGTCTTCAAATTGGGAAAATTTCCATGGGAATTAATGAGAATTTATGGGAATAAAGGTTATAAAATTATCTCAATCTTGACCAAAACAACCAGATTTCTAGAAAGTACACTTCAGAATATCTCTGCTATTCCTCAATCAACTGCACAGAGCACACTGCTTACTGCAGGGGTGTTGACGCCACGTCCCCCACATGCACTGTGCATTCCTCCATCACACACAGAGATGATTCTAGAACCCTGGACTGATTGGACAATAACATTACTGAAACTTAATGAAGATCTACTTACAAATACATCTGTTGAGATGTAATGTTTTTAACTGTATCATTTTACATGGATGTTTGCCTATGACAAAACAAAATGTTTATATTAACGTTTGAACATGATACCACTTGTTTAAATAACCCCCGATATCCAGTTAATTCCCTTAAATTCCCATAAGTTTCCAATTTGGACTATTTCCAAAATTTGCCAGCTTAATTTCCAATGGAAAGTTTCTGGTTAGTTTCTGGAAATTTACCGGCCATTTTCCGCTCTTTGCAACCAGAAACGACTTAAGATGCTTGTTTACATTACCATAGACTGTTATTTTCATTAATATCTGAGCTTCTAAGTACTGCAGAGAGAAAAACACAGGCTTCCATGTACAACGCATTGTTCAAAGTAAAATGTAATACATTAGTACTGGAGAACTGGAGCACTGAATTTACCTTAACACCCCATCCCTACTGATAAGTATTTTCCTGCAAAGTCTTGTTTTTGGTCGAGCAGGCTTGCTGTGGATGCAGATGATGCAGCATGTCCGTCTGACAGTTATGTATGGTACACAGCTTGAATCCATGTATGGTACAGATTGGCCTATAAACTGTCAACTTTGCGACAGAGCACCATGTGAGGCCAACACGTTCTGTTGCTTTTACCCCAGCCACCTTCAACTTCCTGAGGCAGAGAACATTTTGAAGGCAGGGGCTGAAAGAGGGCAGAGAAATGCAATTACTGGTAAATAGAGACTCCCTGCAACTGCAAATTTATCCAGGGTCCAAAAATCATTCCTCACAAGCCTGCTAGAGGTGTGTGTGCTTCTGTGTGTGTGTATCTCTCATGGTGTGAATCATTGTGGCCGTGCCATTAAAGCTTATCAGACTCCAGTGGAGCTGCCAAGCTGTGGTCTGCTCTCTCCTCTCCCCCCCTCCAGGGTGTCTCTGAGTGCCTCTGACTGCAGCTTGTTGCCCACTCACGCGCTCTTACTGACCCTTGCTGGCTTCTCGGGCAGGAAGGCAGAAAGGCTTTGGCAGCTCAATTCTCTGGCTTTTTTAAGACATGTCAGTCTAATTTAATCCTCCCGATTGCGCTTTAATAACAGGTGGACAGTGTGTCCGTGTTAGAGGGCTGTGATAATGACACTGGCACATCTTTGGGCCTTGATTTTCTGCTGCCTCCTCTAACCTTGAGTCATCTTTTACCAAACATTTGCAGGTTTCCTCCAACGTTTTTATTACACACATGAACAACAAATGGCTTGTAATGACTGGCAGGGATTGTGACAGCTTTCTCCGTCTCATGAAATGTACCCCGCTGACTTTATTGTGCTCTGTGACAGTTTGCTCAAGGACAGAACAATAGTGAGGGGAGTTGAAACAGCGGAGAGTCAAACAAGCTGCCGACAGATTTAAAAGATACCAAATGGATTGTGATGCAGAGTAGAGGTTTATTTTTTTACTGTCACTGATATTTCTCAGCTGTCACTTCCTCTGTTCTGTGATTGATTTAAGTTGCCTCTTATTTTGGGAATGTTGTCTCTAAACATGCTGCTGAAATCAGGGACACCAGATGAATAAATCTGAAAGAAACAGTGGTTGTTTGGTTGTTTGTATTACATTAGACTTTTTCCACACTGGAAAAAAAACTATAAAGGTTGTCGAAAAGGTTTTTGCCAACAAAATGCCCAAAAAAAGTGCATTTGTACAACCCCAATACTCGATACACAATACGTTGCTTTCTAGATACCCTGATCAATTTGGCATCAGGATTTTTCATGTACGTATAACTATATACTTGGAAACTTTTTATGGGAATTTGTGGGAAATAACTGGAAATTGGGGGGAAACTAAAAAAACTTAATGATATCCACAAATAAATATAAACATATTGTTTTGTAAGCAGAACTTAGTTAATGCTTTTTTTTCTGAATGATCAACTTCAACTTCATTTTGTGTCCACAGCTTCAAACGTGTGTCTTCAACAGTCCAGGGTTCAAGAATCATCTGTGCATGTAGGGGGCGTGGCCTAAATACTCCATACTGCATTAAGCAGTGTGCTATATGCATGTAATTAGATATATTTTCAAGTATACTTGCTTGAAATCTGTTTCTTTTAGTCAAGATTATGCACAAATATTGTCTCCACAACAACATTTAAGGGCCAACCTTCCTTTTTCGAAATTCCCATTTTATTCCTTTTTATCCAAATAAATTGCTGTTAATTGCCATGGAAAGTTCCCGTCTTTGAAAATTTTGCAACCCTAGTTCTTAGTGATCACCAAACCTAACAGCATTTGGTTAAAGCTCTTGTGTCTGCAGCTGATAGAAGCCCTTTTAAGTGTACTATGGTTTTTTATTGAACTGTCAAGTCAATAAAAGCAAATCAGGACTGTTAGATTAAAAAACTGAAATGAAGCTCCCTCACCTGTAAATCTCGAAATACCTCTCACCACATCTGCCACCTTCGTCTTCCTTATCCACTAAGTAGAGTTTTTGCGAAATATTGTACGAAGGCCCATAAGTTAAAAACAAGAAACTAATTTTAAAATCCTGCATTAAAACTGGCAAGTTTAAAGCTTTAGTTACCAAACCCAACAAAGTGCAAAGTGTTTAAGGTCTGATCAGTTAAAATATCTTTAAGCAAATGTTAACGTATGATATAATTTCATGTTGAAATGTATTTAAAAAAGGAGGTTTTGTTTAGAATTTGAAGTAAAGTTGTCTGAAGGTGAAATTTTGTTTTCTTAGAGATGTAAAATGATTGTATCAGTTGTAAATGTTTCCTGAGTAAAAGTACAGAACCTTATCGGCTCGTTGAACTGTTGTGCCTATTAACTGAAAATTTACTCCTTAAAAAAAGTATGGAAATGCTACTTTGGTTGATAATTTATCCCCTTTAATAATACCAATTGGTATTGTATGTTATATCATTAGCAAGTCTGATTAGTCACCTTAACAACGAGGTACAACTTGTTAGGATTGTGCTCTCCTGGAATGAGCAACACAGCTAACCGTGTGGGTAGTCCCCCCACCCACGCCACACACACATATGATGATAAGATTGATTATTGTTGTTATTTTTTTGTTAGTTGTGAACATGTTTAAAGTTAATTCCTCACACAACATGTAGCTACATACAGCCTGAGGTCTGTGTGTGCCCTCTAGTGGTATCCTCCAGTAGTAACCGTTATCTACAGGCCAGTATATAAAAAGCTCATGACGCCAATGGAGGCCAACACAAGGACAAACAGCATGAATTTCTCCAGTCCTATTTTATATATATTTATACAATGGCAACTTTGCTCAAGAAATACAATGAATGGGCACCCACAGGCACATGGTTGCCCGTGCTCTCCATAACCAGAGCTGCTGTCTTCCACATGGATGACCTGAGCTCAAATCCAGCCTGTAGCTTCTTTCTTTGCTGTCCCAGTCAAAGACTCTATCCACTGCCCTGTCTCTAATCAAGATCCTTTTAAAATGCTCCAAAAGAAATGTGCTTGTGTCATTAAAAGCAAGAACATTTTGTTCACAGTACAAACGCCTCAGACCATCTGGAACAGCCAAAATGAGCAATTATAAACCTCTACCTCTGTCATCACAATGCATCCACAGGCCTTAAGGTTTGTGCAAAAATAGAAAAGAGACTCCATGTGGTACATTTTTCATTTGACATGTGTCAACTCTAACACATACAGCTTTTAAGGTGTGTCAGAAATGTCAACAAACAGCAAAGAAGGATTTTGATGCGTTTGCCTCCGTTCAGTGTGGTGGGAGCTGAGCAGAGCAGGGAGCGGGCTGCAGTTCTGCTAATGAAACCACCACTTTCCCAGAGCCATGAAAACAAGTGTGAACATATTTTAATTTTCAAGTCATTTGAAATACACAAAGCTCTTTAAAAAGAAAATCCAAATTCCTAAATGTGATTTTTTTAACATTAAGTTTGCCAATACACTATAACTTCATTTAGAGAGAGCACATGAATAAATACAGGGAGACTGTATGAGAGTTTAATGTCAAATATATTTGATTTAATGAGTTGTTAATTTTTCTATTTCAAGTCAAGAACAGGGCTTTACAATTTTGGCTAAACTATTAATCAAGGTAAGTTTAAACACTACTTATATTATAATTACGAATCACAGTTATTATTATTTATTGGTGTAATGAGGATTTTAAAGAACTTGCATTCCACCCACCTACTTCCAGGGCTTGAAGAAAACAAACAATCAGACATGTGATATTGATCAGACATAACATGAATTAAACTTAGAAAAAAAATGATTTGTTTGTCTTGGATGACTACAAACTGCTGATTATTCATATTAACAGAACAGTAAAGCAGATCAGTGCAGCGAGAATCAAGACCAGGTCCAGATGAGAAACCGTTCAAACTATGTAAGGAATCATAATTGTTTGTGTGTGTATCTGTGTATAATTCAGCAGCTTTAATAAGCCATACCTGATTCAGTCGGAGGTGAAGAGGAGTGTGAAGCAGACGCTACTCTGTAAGAATCAAGACACAAGACACTGGAGACTATGAGAAACTGAGTTCATGTTTGTGAGTTTCTCAACACATCGCTATGCTATGGGGTCATGTTGCAGTTTTTTAACATGAACAACTATCAACCAAGAGCGAGCTGTACAAAAACAGCTTGATGCTGCTGCTGTCTTTCCATATGAACTAAACCAAAGTCCAGACCACAGTCACCCACTCAGATTTGGCTCACAAAAACTGTGTTGGTGCCTCCACATGTTTAATGAACAAAAACTTTTAGGTGGAAAGTTACAGCCTTAATGGCCCTAAAACTAAGTTGTGCTCTTTGTGGTCAGTCTGGCTGCGTAACACGTAAGGAAGACTTCTCCGAAAATATATTTCAATCTAGTTGCCGGAGTATCTTAAAGCCCAACGGAGTCTTTGAGTCTTTTTTTTCCTCTAGTAAACAGGTCTATTCCCCTTTGAGCTGCCATCACTGATTGTAAGTCTGTCTGGTTGTCAAAGTCACTTCCTCAGCCTGTCAGGCATCGTCTCCTCTCCAGGTTCGACGCCGTGCCACCTCCAAAGAACACAACCCGTTTATAAAGTCTTTGAAGAGACACAAAGCCAAATTCCCCCTTTCATTAGTGGAACCTGGCAACCGAGCACTCAGCCACCATCAGTCTGCAAGCGGAGAGTCAGAAATGATGTGTCCCCCTTGGCTCATCACACAGACACATCAGATGCCTGCCAACAGTCTGCATGTGTACAAGATGTGCTCCATGCATTATTAATTCTAGCACTGAGCGTGTTTGTGTGTGTGTGTGCGCACGTCCTTTATCTCTGCGAGCACAAAACTCATCATTTTTCCACATTCATAGATGTCAATGTTCATCCAGCAGCTGCAGAACCTTTGTGAAAATCAGGTCTGATTTGTATTCTCCTGAACTTGTCATCCAAATATTTTTCATTTTGTTCAAAGGAAAAGAACAACTGATGAACAAGCACACACTGAAAAGTACAAGTCTTGAACTATTTGTGGACAACTCATTATAAATGATTAATATCTGCAGCAGTGAAACTAAAGAACAGCAGAACAAAAGAGCACTACCACAGTGACAGCAGGCACACACTTTATACTAAAACAAAAGGCTGCTAATAAAAGGCCCTTATCACTGCTTTGTTTTCTTATTTCCATATGTTCAGTCTGGAACCATGAAATCCTGAGAAACTGCTACAACAATGTTACACTCTTTTGTTTTTTTTTTGTTTTTTTTTAATAAAAAGCAGACAGGGAGGAACAAGACTTAGAGGGAAACATCTACTGGTCAATTGGTTTCCTTTGAAAATTGATTCTTTTTCTTCAAACAGACTCTGTGATTCATAACTGAGAGCAATGCGCTGCTTTGGCATCCTGTTCATAAATCAATGAGTAAAAACACTTCAACAACTGTATATATCTAACTGTACTTCTTTGATGCATGGTTTGTAACTGTGCTGGGTCAAAATGTTTCAGGCTGTCGCAGTAATAGATTAAATGATATTGATATGATCGCAACATTAACAGGGAGCTATAGGAAAAAAATCAATACAATAAGTAAAATCATTCTACCGCCTTATTGTTGTCACTGGTTTAGCAAAATACTCTAAAATGATGTATAATGTGGTGGAGAGACTGTCTGCAACCATAAATGTTTGGAATAATGTACAGATAAAAACAGCTATAGTCATAATAATAATGAGTAGATGTGCACTGAGAGCACAAACCTGGCAAGGCTTTTCCACCGCTGTCGTACAATTTATTATCAAAAATTAGGGAAACCTAAAATCTCCTCCTGTTTACTAATCACTGAAACAATTCCTGGATCCACATCCGGGTTCAGATCACTAACAAAATAAGATAAACTCTCATTCGTGCCTAGGAGTGGGAATTTATAAGACTTTATTGATCCCAATGCCAGTATCAATTCTGTTTAGCCGATTCTTCAATGATTCCCTTATCGATTACTTGGGATTTTAGGTAGTAGGTACATAAGTTGTCAGTGGAAACAATCTCAAACATGTCACTCCTGATATCCTGTGCCGTGCTGCATAGATGAATCCTTCTGCAAGTCGCTGTTTTTTCCACCCTCTGTCATTGTGAAATAAGTATTTTGTCAAAAATTAACCCACAATTTTTACAGCTTCTGTCCCCTGTCTGCCATGATTGCATTTCTAACCACTTTGTTATAAAATCTGCTGACCCTCTCTGATGAGAGCGCGACGTCCTTGATCTGCTAGCTACGCATAACAAAGTGGAAGGAGTTGATAAGGGGACTGATCAGCAAAAAGTCTAATGATATTGATTTCTTGAGAGAGTTATCGACTCTGAACTGGAATTGGTTTTCAGTTCTCATCTCTATTTGTGCCATGGCCAACATTTCCTAAAAATGTAATCAAAATCTGTTGAGAAAATATTGAGTTATTGGAGAAAATCCAGAATGCTGCCTTATCTCATAATGTTAACAAAGCCTTGAAAAATTCCTGGATCCACATCTGAATCACCATCAGAATGTTTTCACTGCTGCCTTGTGCGATGACCAACATTCCCTCCCTAACTTCTCTTAATGATCTTACTAACAGACAAAGAGACGTGCATAGTGTGGCTAACTTGAGCATTACAGGCACCCCAAGCCTCTGTTTCTTTTAACAGGTTAATGTCTACGAATGTGTGGGATATATTTACACATAGTTCCAGTCAGGGTGCAAGTGCCACCTGACGAAGCCTTAATGCAATTTTATCTTTATTTTATGGCTCAAAATTCTTCTGAGCTGCTTCAAACTGAACGTTGTTTTTACTTAAGGCTGGTTGTGTATTTCAGGGTCAAAGTCCAACAATAGGCCTGACGACAGGAACAAAGACAGCAACTAACAGCAACTAACAGCATTCACCAAAATAGAATGTTGCAAGGATAAGTCCAAAACCACAGAGGTGAGCATTTAGCACTTCCTGGTTCTTAAGCCGAAACTAAAGGGGTTTTAAAACACTGATTTCTGATAAATGCCTGAAATAGGGTACATGATGAACACAGGCACATGAGATCATAATGTTTGACGGGAAATGATGTTTGTTTAAAATGACGGTTGCTAACTAATTATTAACAAGGACTACAAAAATGGCTGGGGACCTGACGGCAAGCATTACTGATCCTTTTTGATAATCAATTATTCACACACAATTGCCACAGCCATGAGGACCAACTTGATAAGGTCACTTGATTGTGAGGACACTCTCAGACAAATGTTCACAAGACACTATATGGTTACATTGTGGTTGGCTCTAAGTTGAACCACCATCTTGTCGTTCCATTTAGTAGCTTAATATTAAATTTTATACCGCCAATTACGTTGAGGTTTAAAAAATGGTGAAAATTTGGTTCTTTTGTTAAGATTATCACAAAGAAATGAACATGCAAGTTTCATGATTTTTTGTTCTCCATAGGCTTTATTATCAGCTATGATCCAAAACTCAGTGAAAAATCCTGTAGGCTTTACTAGACTTGCTGTCGAGGAATCAGCGCGATGCCGACTTCTGTGCTGGCCTACAAAAAAAAATCGTCATTCCTGCCCCACTCTATCATGCAGTATTGGACAGGCTTCAGTCTGCCCGACAACGAACAGTGTGAACAAAATCCAAACATTGTCACAGCTTGTCCCTCGAATCAAACCAAATCAGCCAAGTTGTTGGGATCATCATCATTCAGACAGGGCTCACAGAAGAGATGGTTGAATTCACAATACTATTATTTTTTTTTTAATTTCCATGTACCAAAAAACTCTTTTTTTTATATCATTTGTACCCCATCTCAACAGGAGTGAGCAAGAGCTCTACATTTGCTCAAATTCATTTTTTCCAAATACTTTATTCAGTGGCCAATATGTGTATGAAGCCCTGCCCGACCAGAACTCCCAACTGTATTTTAACCAGATTTGCCCAATTCTTTTGCAGAGACTGAGGTTAGCATGACACACCCCCATGTAATTAGGCTTTAATGGAGGCTTGGTCTTGTTTTTAAGTTGTGTAGACATACAACAGAAAAATACTTCATGTATATTGTGACTATAAAAAAGTGTCTTGAGATAATATTTGTTATGAATTGACCCTATACAATTAAAGATTGATTAATTGATTGATTGATTAATTAAACAGACCATTCCAACTACTCAAAAACTGCCCGGTCCTTCACTTAAGTATTCATCAATATGATCAATACTTCAAACAGCTGAATTACAGCAATGTTAGTGCTTCATCTACAACATTTTGACAGAGACAAGGCCATTCATGCAAATTGGTTAAAGTGTAGCAGCTAATTTTTCATATTACCTTGACTGTCAGCATCAGGCCATACATGCCACACGTCGTTGATGGGGTCATGCATATTTCATAAGGGTGTACATGTATTTTAATGAGCTGGGCTGATGATCTGTGCTACATCTGTACGCAGGACGGCCTTCGTCACTCCCTCTCATTCACCATATTCCACCAAACCTGTCAGTCAGGCACTCCAAGGCTTCCTCACGTCTGTCTCTGGTCGTATCCCCCACTATCAATCACGCCCAAATCTTTGCATATTTCCCTGCCATAATTAAGAGGAGATTGCAGCATGGTGCAGACGATCAATCTGCAAATCATTGGACCAGATTAAATCCAAATCCAGTCTCTGTTTCACAGATGGCAAACTAAACAGCCCAAACTGACAGGGACGCATTTGGATGGCAAGCCGGATACCCCCCTGCTGGGCGGAGGAGCCCATGTCAGTGCCTGTGTGTAATTTGGAATTAATGGGACGGTAAAACTTTTAATTCAAAATCCCAGCCTTGGGGACAAACACATTTGCATACAAATGAACACAATTTCCTGTTTGTTCGGTATGCAAATACAAAAGCAGAAACTTACAGAGGAGCTGCCAGAGTTAAACAAGCACCACGAGTCTCGCCCGAGCGCTGAAAAAGCAGATGCACCCAACCGAGCACTTCAAACACAGCTATGTTTGAGATATCCAAGTGCGGCAGGGGTGAGCCGAGACCACCCCGAAGGACTGCGCAGCCTGGTGGGGCTCCAGGTAACCTTTCTCTCTTCATCTCATTTACACCTGGAAATAAGAAGTGAGCTGGTCTTTCTCCAAACAAGAGAGGCAATTAAAGAGCAGTGATTGCTGGCAGAGGAGGACAGAAAGATGCACCTCTCAGGGGACTGAAACTGACCCAAATGCTCATAGTGACAATTGGAATCATTTCCCAGTGAAATTAGCAAATTAGACAACTTTAGACCTTTCTCTGGTAAACACTGTGACATTTCCTAAATATATTTGCTATTAATTGCAGGTTCTTCTTTACAATAGACTTAGATTATAGCTAGCTCCTCTGAATAATGAAAAGAAAACAGGGCTTCTGTTCAGTGTGGTTTTTCTGTAAAGGTTGCAGGAATGGCTTTGAATATTGATGGTGGACGCTGGATATGCAGGGGCATGTCCAGGGGGGTGGCATGCCCCCTGCCTTAAATTGATCTTTTTGTACTGTGTAGCAACAAGCTGAATGTAGTTTTCCTCTGTTTTTACTTTTGGAAAATGTCTTAAAGCTTGAGTTTCCTTTGCTAGCCAGGTTTGATTGTATGTCTTAATAACTATGGACTGTACTGAGATGGACACTGTGCTTTCATCTCCTCATGTTGCACAAAGATAATGCCAAAAAAAAAACTCCCTAAATGTGACTTTATTGTGCATGTCCTTGGTTTTTGTTTAGCTATGTTAAAGCTTAAATAAATGTATTTTAAGTTTGATTTAAAAGAGATTGTTATGAACAACCAGACATCTATACACATAGAGACAACCATTCACCCTCACACTCATGCGTAAGGGCAATTTGGAGTCACCATCAACCTAATGAGCATGTTTATGGACTGTGGGAGGAAGCCAGTGTGCCCAGAGAGAAGCCATGCATGCACAGGAAAAACATGTAAACTCCATGTTTAAAACAAAAAAAGCCAGAAGGATCATGAGGCCCCACTTTCAAGGTCTGCATTCATACTGAAAATCAATGTCAAGCAAGCTTTTGTCAGGGGGTCAAACCAGCTGCCTTCTTCCTGTGAGGCATGTGTCCTACCTGCTGCGGCACCGTGCTGCCCCTAGGTACAGTAAAATACATATCAAAATTCTAAAGAGTGAAGCAGTAATCTCTGCATGAAGATGCTGAGGGTATGTCTGTTAAATGTGCTGAAACCATACCCACTCACAGGAAAAATGATCTTCTCAACTTGAAAAAAAATAAATCTGATATACTGTACCTGTCAGCTCTGCATAATTGAGACACAAGAGACTGAGTCACAATCATGCCATGACAAGCTGATAGTTTTGTGCTGAAAGTGTGAGTAATGTTTGAATATCGGGGCTATAAACACAAGTTCAGACCTCCAAAGAGTTCCTGTGGGGGATTTAAGTATCATTTCTCTCCTGCTTTTGTATCTCAGAGGTCTGAGTTGTTAAGTTTCTGCTGCTAAATCCCCCCTTTAACAAGTTTTGCCCCTTCAAAAAAAAAAGTTATGGTATAAATATGAGAAGTAGGGGATTGTGAGGTGTCCACCTTGTCTGAAGCAATATGAGTGGTTTTAACACAAACTGCTTGGTTGTTCTGCTGTAATTCAGTTGAAAAATGCAACAAATTTGCATATTAACTTTAAATTGTTTCATGTTCAGTGTTTTGAAGTCCAGGCTAAGTTGCGTTCGGCATTTCAGGAAGGAAGCTAGCAGGCTGACCGACCCACAAAAGTACTCACTGATAACCAGCTGAGGTTAAATGTCCTAGCTAAGATAATGGTATTAAGGTATTTTATGCTTAAGCACAGAAAGTGACTCAATTTAAAGCGATAGTCCAAAATTTTTTTGTTTTTGTGTCTTGCCTCACTCCCGAGTTCATGACAAGCAGATAGACTCTGCGTTCTATAACAAGTAAGAGACGGACAAAGGTCGCCCACCACTAACTAGCTTAGCTGAACTAGCTGAAAGTCAGTGGGAAGTCACAACAGGCACACAGGACTGTTTAGAGTTGCTGAAGAATTTATCTGATGACTGTAGGGGGAGGCAGGCTAACACTTCCTATTGACTTCCAGCTATTTGAGCTAAGCTAGTTAGCGGTGGGTGACCTTTGTCCATCTCGTACTTCTTATGGCACGCAGAGTTGAAAGAATGGTGTCTATCTGCTTGTCATGGACTCGGGAGTGAGAACAAGAAAACAAATAATGTTGAACTATCGCTTTGAATAGTACTTTATCTCGGCACAGTTGTTCGTACAAGAACGGGAATCACACACTAATGAACCACAGCGAACATGTAACGCCCACTTGTACTGTAACAACTCTCCCAGACAATCTAGGTGTGAATACTACCTAAGAAGCTTCTACAGTATTTACTGCCACAGACAGGTTCTTTTCATCATCCTGAACTTCAGACGACCTTCAGCTTGTCAAAACTTTGTGTTCTGCTGCGTGACATTGAGAAAACCTATTCCAGCTTACGGTCTGCATCATGGCATGAGAAATACAGGCACTTAGTGCTGATATGACAAAGAGGCTGAGGAGCACAGAAGCCATTGCAGATCGAGTCCTCTGAATTTGTCCAGAACTGCCGCATATTTATAAGGACAGAGAATCACATGTTGTGTCAGTCACAATTGCAAACTGACGACAAAACTTTCATCTGTCATTAAATTTTTCAAACCAGATTTGATTTTCTGCATCTCTTGGTAAACTGGAGAGGGTTTTTGACAACTCAGGTCAACCGCTGCAGAAAGAACTCTTATTCTCTCTCTCAAACTAAAACACTACTTGAAATGCTGTGCTTTTTTCTTCCTTAATGATAAGGCCAAAATTTTTACTCACAGTCACATAAAGCATGGCAGACTGAACTTAAAGGGCGCATTCTTACTCTACAACAGGTTGTAAAGCACTTGGTACAATGCCACAAAGGCACAAACCTAACACACATCTAAAAGACTATGAGGATTGAAAGAACCACAACATAATTTCTGTAGCTTGATGACTTAAATAAATAATTGTCTTTTTCCTGGTGAGTATAAAATTAATTATGTTGAACTCAGTGTGCAATGCTTGTGTCTATGGCTATAATTATCATGGATCCAGAAAACAGGGACAAAAGAAGACTCAATGTGCAAAGACCTAAGTCTGACATTCAAAGCTGTTTTTCCTCACAGATCACATTTTTAATTTACTTTTATATACCTACCTCATACACAGCACATAAACATTAGCATCTAGCAGGTGGCTATGTTCTTGCTTTGGTGCGATAGCTGAACAACAGAAAATACAAATAAGAGATGCTTTCATACCGTTAAATCAAAGGGGTGGGATTTGTGTAGGGTACACCAAAAATCCACCAAGCCTCTTATTTAGCCCTGCCTTAAAAACCGGGAGCCACAACTCAGGGAAAACTCTCTCATGGTCTAAATGCATCAAACAGTTTTCAGTCTTTTTACATGTAAGCAACTTAATTCCTAAATATATCTTGTATGGTGACATGCTGATGTGTCCTTGGGCAAGGAACTTCATCCAAAGTTGTTCCCACTGATCTGTCAGTGGTGTGTAAATAGTTATAAATGTGGACATGTTTTTGCCAATACTTGTGGATAACTATCACAGAAACTCTACAAACCATCTGTGAGTGAACATGTGGAGTGAAGCTGCTTTGAATAGCCAAAGATCCTAGAAACGTGCTACATAAGTGCTATATGTTTTTAGTTACAATGAAACAGGAAGTAGTTTTTGAAGAGTTTGAACTGCTTGTATTGGCATGACTGTTTTACACTAGTGTTTTAGTGAGAGCGGCAAAATAACTCGCTTGTGCCCCCTGGAAATTTCACTAAAGTCAGCCCCCACAGCACAATAGACCTATGATTGCAAAATTAGGGAGGCATATGTTTTACACCAGGACCTACAAATATATCCAGTTTAAGACAGCATATTCATCACGGAGACCTCAAAAGATTGGCTTCAAAAGCTTAATTCAGACCAAATGGGTGATGATACTCAAAAAGTACTCCATTGCTCTCTACACTCTCTGCCAGCTACCCCTTAGGGCCAGGTCAAACAAGTATTGACACCCCTGAGGGAATTAGCATTCAGTCCATAAGAATATAAAATATATTACAGTGAATATTAGCGAGAAAGAATATGATAGGCATTGTTTGCATTAACATAAATGACTGCCATGCTGGATGGGAGACAAACCTCCAGCCTGTGCAATTTGCCAGCCAAGGCAATCTGCCTGCCAGCTTGGATCTGGTTCAGACTCTAAACAGTGGACTTAATGACATGGTGTGTTACATTTGCATTATGTGGGGCATGGCAAACTGAGGCAGCCTTTACTGAATTACAGTTTCACATTATAGTGAGAGTCAGAATATATTCTCACAACAAACTGGCAGCCCCACAAACTCCCCCACAGTACCACTAAACAGCAGGACTTGTAATTAAGTCTCGGGTCGTAACTGAAATGACCCTGCACATCGGGCTATGTTAAAAAGCAACCCATTTCCCGATGACTTCTCATTAGTAGGCTCTGCAGCAGCTCTCCATGTACGATCCTCCCTCAGAAACTCTGAAGGTGACACAGCAGTTACAGTGGACTTTGATGGGGCACCGGGGAGCTGTACTTCATATCACAGACCTGCTTCCTCTGCAGAGTAAAAGGTTTCAACAATCAGCAGCTGCAGCCATTTGGGAGAAAGGGAGGTGAGAATCTTTCCTTTTTTGTCGGCATTTTCTCCACGCTCTTGTAGGAAGATTAACCTCCTCCAGATCGTTCCAGCCAGACGCAGATATAATCCAGTCTCTAAATCAGTAATTAATGGAGTGTTTGCATCAACAGTAAATCTTCCATGGGAGTCGCTGTTGTCTTGCTTTGCCTGCATCACTAAATCAACCACTTTAGAGGTCACAAGAGGGTTTTGTGCAAGGTAGTGCTGGGCAGTAAACTGGCATCAGTACTGTCCCTGGTATATTTCTGCCACAGAGTGGATTTTTTCAATACTATCATCTCCAAGAGAGGCTACAGCTATGCCACTGATAGTTCAAAGTTTCTAACTACCCACCATTTTGGCAGACAGGTAGCATGATTTTTAACACCGACAGCTCAGTCTGAGTCCAGTCTTCTGTATGTTTCCATTTCACAATTAAAAGAGGGAGCAATGTAAACACAGGTTTACTGACAGAATGGTCCCATATCCACCCTGTGTGTATGGTGCTGAGTGTGTCAACTATTAAAGTAAATAAATGCACATCTATGAGGCAAACTTGTGTTTCCTCCTCTCTGCAAGTTTAATGCCTGGCAATAAAATTGGTGAGCTTTCTCATTTGACTTGGCCATGTGCTAAAGTGAATCCTCATCATTTGTCTCCTTTCAGCTTTGCAGCAACTTACATGACCACCATGACAACACCTTAAAGAAATTCTTACAGGTGAGTTAAAACTTCTAACTGATATGTTTTAAGTCAAAGATGGCTCAAAGAAGGAGACAGAGGCTCTAATCATGGTCAAAGACATTGCTATAAACACTACTGCTACACTTGCTGCTGACTGATCCACAGCTGCAGTGATATACACCTCCATTACAACCAGTGATGTACTCAGGAGGATCGCTGCAAATCTGACTGCATGCCAATTAAAATCACGGTAAACTACCTGGTCTTAAGTTAACAGAGTACTTGTAAAGATGGAGCACTCTTTATTTGGCATAATCAGCATTTCAATCTTGCTTGTATAGTGCCAAATCACAACATCACCTCAAGTCACTTTATCAGTGCTGTATTCTTCTTTTATGAATGGTGAATGGTTTGAAGGTGGTTTGCAGGGAGAAGAGTGAATAACAGTAATGTCTGCAGTTTCACTTGGTGTTGCTTTGGTTATAACAACTCATAGCCACTGGACTAAAGCAACAACTCTTAAGTTAGAAAATGTACCCCATGTCAAAGTGCCAAAAACTGCAGTTCCTCCAGTGTCCACTTGATGCTGCTTTATGTTAATAAAAGCCCTCTTCAAAAAACTGGCTAAAGTCACTCTGCCTACATTTAAGCTAATCTCAGTTGCTTTGATAAATACAATGCTAAACTGCCCTGTTTCTATGGGACATTATAGATGGAATTCATCAATTTCGTAGCTTTAATTCAACATTCCTTGATTATTACTATCTACCTTATGCTCAGGTAAGAGAGAATTTCAGCTACAAGGCAGCAGCCACTTAGCAGAGCTGTAGTGGTTAGTGGTGAGAAGCTCTGTTACAGATCATACGAATGGGATTTTAGGCCTGTAGCCAACTTGTAAATTTTGTGCCAGCTATTCAGTTAATCAACTTGAACAATTAAGTGAGCTAACTGTATGCACCTCTGATTCCAACACCATTAAAATATCTTAAATGAGTATTTCAATCCACAGCTCACTTGTTGTAGGTCAAACAGGATTAGCAGCTTAGCACGACAAGAAACAAACCACAAATACAGTTACAGCTACATCACAGGGAACTGAAATTACTGACAATTTATGAATATGGTATTTGATTTTATGCACAGCCATCTGATGTATAATACAAAACAGGCTTGTTTTGGGGGAAGAAGGGGTACGGCACGTATTCACAATTTATACCTGATAAAGTTTAATGTTGTAATGTGCTGGGACTTTTGATAGGTTTTGGGATTATTGGGTCAATTATGTCAGTGAAACTCTGTTGTTTAAGGTCTCTTGGTGCTTCTGTTTATTTGTTTGTTTTTTGTGTCATGTTGTTTGTGTTGCGTTTGCTTGTATGGCAAAGCATTTTTTTAATCCCTGTTATTAAGGGTGTTGTATGGATTAAGTTTTCATCGCCATTATTAATGCTGTTGGCACAACACTGTGATATGAATTCTAGTGGAAGGTGCAAATGCCATCAGATTATTAAATGAGGGAATCAAACCCCTTAGCAGTGGTGCGAATGTGCTCAATTGACAGGTCAGATAGGATCGAGGTGTCTCTTTCTGCACCCTCTAAGCTGATCCTCCAGGCCCCAGGATGGAAACCAGCGCCCATCGCCACCGGGGCCTACAGTTACCCACGGCCTGATCAGATTGTGTATTCACTCGCCGACTGCGGGGCTGATTAAATCTGTATTTAATTGGATCAGATCTAGTCGTGATGGAGCACTCCCCCCGGCGTTTAACCCACGGTCCTCTGTCAAGTGAGAGGGAAAAAAAAATACTGTGGAGGAATTAGGAGCGGGAAATGAATACCAATGATCGGCTGTGCTAATAGCCAGCACAGGAGGAGCAGACCACACCTGCAGAGCTTTACAGAGGAGAATCAGAGCTAGCGGCTTTTCTTTTGGTGGTGTGAGCGTAGATGTGCGTGGAGCCGCTTCTTCCCTGATTAGTCAGACATTATGTTCCTCAGGTCGTACAAAGACTTTTTTGGTTGATTAGCCGTACTATAAAAGCACGGCTGATAACTCAAAAGCGTTCAGAAACCTCCCCTAATCAAAACTTTAATCAATTTGTGGTGATTACTCTACGTGTATTTGAAGAGGAAAAAAAAGGTGGAAAAAGAACATTTGCATAATTTCTCTCTTGTCAACATAATTTCACAATTATTCCTCAATTTAGCAGGAGTTGAGCCTTACCAGTAGCGTGTGTGTAAGTGTAGATGTAAAGACCCTCAAGCGGATTTAGAGCATACCTTATCGTGGTGCTCATGGAGGAAAAGCAGATGTGGTGATGTGCTTTTGTGTTAAAGGTGAGACGTCTTAATACTCTCAGACTGATACTAAAGTGCTAAGTCGCTGGTGAGAAGTTGACGAGTCTGTCAAGTGAATTAAAGTGTAATTCCTCCTGACAGTTTCAAACACCAGAGGAAACTGTTTAGATTTTTGTCTTTGATATTTCCTCTGTCAAACAGGCCACTCTATGTTTTACAACACAGGTCTACTTCACAAGAGAGGGGTTACACACACACGGTAAAAACCAGTCCTGTACCACAGGTTGTTAAACAGCCTTACCTGTGTGATTAAAAGTTTATCACCTGGCTCAAAGGCACCTTCAGAGTAAGTCTTGTAAAAGGGTGAAATGGCTTTCTTTAGGGGCTCGCAAAGAGATATTTCAACCTGATCGCCACACAAGAATGTTGGTTTTACCTCTCTCGTAACATTTAATTCAAGGACAAATCCAAAGCCAACATACAGTAATATTTCCTCTTTTAAAATGCCTATACATGCAGAGGTCATGAAGGATACAGTCAGAGGAATATTATTGACATGGTAATGCTTTGAAAAGTCTGTTTCAAGAAATATTGAAAATTGACCTCTCTATTAGTTATACTGTATGTTGGAAAAATATGCAGCAAGAACATCAAAAACAGAACTTAAACTGAATCTGCATCTAGATCATCATCAAGTCAAATCCTTGTGCCATGACAAACATTCCCTAAAAAAACGTGTGAAAATCCGTTGAGAAGTTAGTGAATTATAGGCAAAAACTGACCCATCTCACAGTGTTAAAAATTCCTTTAAAAAAAGAATACTTGATCCGGTATAAGATTGAGATCACAACCAAAATCTTATACCTTCGTCCTTGAGCCATGAATAACATTCTCTAAAAATTTACATAAAATCCATCCACAGCGTTTTGAGTTATCATGTTCACAAACAAACAATTGAACAAAAACTGGCAAAAACATTACCTCCTTGGTGAAGGTAACAATGACTTACATTAACTGTAGGTATTACAGTCTGGTGTTTTAGCTGTTAGTTTTTTATTCCTTCTGCATGTATATTCTACCAGAATTTGAACAACTGTTTCTGAAATACAACTGTGTTGCAATAGAAACGTCGACTGTCTCCAAATAGAATGAGGGAGTTTTCTCTCCCTTTTTTTGTTCTGGTCTGCATTATGGACCAATCTGTTAAACTGCATAATTTACCTCAAGTTTGGTCTGTTTTCACACAGGGAAACAAACAAATGGACCTTGATGTGTGATGCAAGAAAGTGCTCTCTTACTAATCTGAATTTCTTGCTTAAAAAAAATCCAAAAAGAAAAGGAAGAGTGGCTGAATACTGTCTGGCAGTGGCTGCAAAAGACACACTAGTTTCAAGGCAAACTAGTAAACAGATAGTAATGTTCACTCTGGTCAATGGCTTTTTTATCCTTTAGTTTCGTCAATGTACGCAAATTAATCAGTTTGAGAATGAAGCACAACTACAGCTCAAAAATAACATGTTGATAAGTTCAGGTCAGGGCTGTTGAAAAAGCTTAACACTACTGTCTTAAAGAAGAGACACATTAACTCAGCTCAGTGGGAGACAGGAGCGCCACAAGTGAAGGTCTCTGCCTTTGTGGACATGCGAGAGCAAGCACCTTATCATGTGCATCCAAGCCATATTGCGGCATGAATTGACACAGATGTTACGGTCTTACATAATTAATGTGAATGTCTCTAAGAGTTAATATAATGTAGCCACATTGCATCACTTTTGAGTGACGGCACAGTAAGTGTGGCTTCTATCTATCTGTTATCAATCTATCATTCTGCTTTCTGCTTGTCTGTTTATATCTGCTAATCTTTTGATCCATCCATCATATATCTATGTATGTGTCTCTCTGGCAATATTTCTGTTCGTCCATCCTTTCATGTGTTTCTGTCGGTCTGTCTGTCTAATTACCAATCCATCTGTCTCTGTTGCTGTCTCAGTCTGTCCGTCTTTCTTTCTATCCATCTAACTTTCTATCTGTATGTTTCACTTTCTATCTGTATGTCTGTCATTTTTCTTCTTTATTTCTGTCCATCTGTCTTTCTATCTCTCTGTCTTTCTGTTTAACTGTTTTAAGGAGGGAAACAATAATGAATATTTGAAGTCACGTAACAGAGTAATTTAGAGCTTGATTTTAATGAGTTTTTTTAGGCGTGACCAACACACTGCAAAAGACAACTATAAGATTAGAACTGACTACAAAGGGAGCATCACTGCCCACATTAGTACAAAATTAGGCTCTGGAAATAAAATAAAATCAGAGTCAAAGTTATTACGGGACACGACTCCTCCAGATAGTATTTTCTGAAAAATGCCAAGAAAATGTTAAGAAAATTAACACACTCACAGCCTGAAGTTTGTCTGAGTGATGGAGTTTAGGGTTTCTTTCTGACTTGTTGAACCTCGACCTTTCTAATTTAGATTCATTAATTTGCTTGTCCTTCTGTTTTATTTGACTAAATAATAGAGGTTGATTATTTTTAATTGGTTTTTAGGGTTTAGAGAGAACAGAAATGATTAAAAACCCTGGTTAAAGTTGGGTTTTCTAACTAGGTCATGTCCTGTGTTATGAAATGAAATTACCAGAGTATCGAACTCTGGCACTTTATTACCCAGCATTCATTGCTGTAAACATGACACAGTGGGTGCTATTACACCACTATCAGTACCATCACAAAATCAGAGCACACATCCAGTTAACTTTCGGTGACCTCGCCCGTTTCTTGGTAGGCAGTGAACACTGAGACAAGGTTTGTGATTAAAGGTGTCATTCCACCAGGCGACCTCCTAGGTCAAAGGAATTCTGGGTAAATTACCTTGCACAAGGCCAGAGCTATATCGAACGTGTCAGAATGAACCACAAGGTTGATTGAAAAATGAATATTTGCATACAGGGCACTAAAAGGGGGCTGGCAGAGCAACAAAATGTGGTTCTCTGTGCGGGCGGAGGTGGGAACGCTGGGAGTCCTCATTAAACAGAAAAGCATCATCTGCTGAAGCTCTATTCTTCTCTATATACACAATGAGGCTGACAGTGGTGTGAAAATATAACTAAAGCCTAAATAACTAAAGAAACCTGTGCCGTGTGTTCAGAAACGTGGCTGTGCTCATAAATAATACATATGATGATAGATTGCTGATGAACTGTCTAATGAAGAGGAGGACGAGGAGGAGGGGGGGCAGGGGGATGCTGTTTTTTGCTGACGAACAGCAATTTATTTTTTTTATAGATGTAAAAAGTGAGACCTCGCACACACAGCACAACGCAGGAATGCTAATGTCCCTGGCATTTTTGAAACTGCTGTTATCTCCCTGGCACTGCACATTAGCTAGAGATATGGTTTCCTTGGCACTAATTTAGCCCCATACAGCTGGCGCTGGAGGTTAGAATCAAAACTTAATGGAACCTCTAATATGACCAAAAGTTCATCCCCGTTAGGGAAATTAAAGCCTGCTAATTAGGGATTACAACCTGCTTTATGAATTGCAAATGCCAAGGCAGAAGTTATTAGAGATATAAGGGAGCCGTGACAATGCGACAAGTAAACTTTTCCCTCAGCGGGCTGGATTTATGTTGACAGAAAGCAGGGCTGGAGAGCCTGACGTTCCAATTTACATTACTCCAGATCAAATGAAAAAATAACCACCAGAGATGTGAATTCGATTATCTACAGTCTCGTCTTTCTTCAATCCAGACCCACAGTGTTTTTAACGGCAGGCTGGGCTCCCAGGGAATAAACCTCCTGGTATTAGACCAATTTCCACACAAGAAATCCATCTTCTGCAGTCGCCGTGTGTCACACTTGCTTTTCTCATCATAAACAACGACCCCCGGGCTGTATATGTTATTCTCTACACTACATCATTTAGCTCTTAACAACTTGCTCAGCCGTTGTTCCTCCTGCCACCATACCGTTATGCTTACACTCCCTTTGCATTTCTGTGTCATTTGCCATATGAGGAGTAGCATATTCATCCCACTGCTCCAGGCTCTCTGCAGCTCCTTCCTCTTTGACAGCTCTGCTCCTCGACCTGTCACTGACTGTCACCTGTGACACAGACTCCCACCAAAGACAGCGTGTTTCTTCATTGCATCAGGCAGCAAATGAGTGTCACTTCACTTTCTCGATCTTTCCTTCCCCTCCTCTCTCTCTCCCTCTTTCTTCCCCCCAATTCCTTTTTTCACACACACCTGCAGCTCCCTCTGTGCTCCCTATCTGCTCCCTCTCTGCTCCCTCTCGCTGTATTCGCCATTGACAGATGCTGGGAGGGATTCCAGAGTCATGACACAGCTGCAACTCAAAATCCGGTGAGAGCAGTTGAGGTTGTGCTTGCACTAAATACAGGAAGATGATGGAGAGAGTGAAAGAGAAAGAGAAGAGAGAGGAAGATATAAGCACAAGGATATATCACAACAAACATCACACAGACAGCTTACAATAAGAAATATCAAACCCTGAACCAAAAATTCTGGTACTTTTTTAAAAAAGAGTAATACCAACTCATAGGCCTAAATCTGAGCTAGGGAATACATGTGAGCCTGCTCAGGGGGGGCATGGTGGTGCAGCAGGTAGTGCACGTGCCTCACAGCAAGAAGGTCACCAGTTCAATCTCGAGGCTAGGCAGGGCCTTTCTGTGTTAAGTGTGCATGTTTTTCTCGTGCATAAGTATGAGTGTGAGAGTGAATGGTTGTCTGTCTCTCTACTTTTCTGAAATTACTGGACACTGCAGTAACAACTTGCATGTCTTATTTGCAACAGTGAATGGATAAACAAATGCTCCAGCTCAACTGCCATTGGAACTAATCTCACATCTAAGTGTAATGAGTTTGCAGTATTCTTTTGCGACAAGGTTCAGACCATTAAAAATGCCATCAATTCCACAACACCAATAACAACCCTGCAGCCACCTAGACTCTTAGAGCTGACTCATTTTGCACCTGCAACTGGCAAAACTGTCCAAGAGATCATCACCAGTCTGAGTTCATCTACATGCTGCCTCGATGTGTTAACCACTAGATTTCTAAAGTCTGTGCTGAGCAGTTTGTTACCACCACTCGCTCACATAGTTAACATGTCACTACAATCTGGAACATTCCCAAAGGCCTTAAAAACTACGGTCATAAAGCCTCTCCTAAAGAAGAGCAGTCTTAATGCCACAGTACTGAACAACTACCGGCCCATCTCAAATCTGCCGTTTCTACGTAAAGTCCTTGAAAAAGTTGTTTACCAACAGCTTACTGACTTTCTCCTAATGAACAACTCCTTTGATGTTTTCCAGTCAGGTCTTGGTAACCTTCACATCACTGAGACTGCTCTTGTGAATGAATGAATGAATGAATGAATGAATGAATGAATGAATGTTTGTTTTGAAAATGTAAAAGAAAATAATAAATGAAAAGAATGTTCAGACAAACAGAAAATCAGCAAAATGGAAATTCTGCAGTTCTAGCAAACAAACCAAAAACAAAATATAAACAAACTGTTAAAGTCACAGTTTGACTTCTTTACATTTCAGAAAGAAGTGAAATGAAGTAAATATCATATTATCAAGGTGACAAATGACATCCACCTGAACTGACGCAGGCAAAGTCTCAGTTTTAGTCCTGCTAGATCTGAGTGCTGCTTTTGACACTGTCGATCATGAAGTCCTCTTACAGAGACTAGAGGACTGGGTGGGCATCTCTGGCACTGCCCTAAATTGGCTGAAGTCCTAACTAGAAGACAGGAAGTACTTTGTTGAAATTGGTAACCGTGTCTCAGACCACATGGCCTTGACCTGTCGGGTGCCCCAAGGGTCAATCCTGGGACCCCTTCTGTTCAATCTCTACATGCTGCCTTGAGGCCAGTTAATACAAAGTAATAATGTGTTCTACCACAATTATGCAGACGACACTCAGCTCTATGTCTCACTGACAGCAGATGAATATGGACCAGTGGATTCACTCTGTCACTGCATCCAACAGGTCAGTGTGTGGATGCAAAACAATTTTCTCCAGCTAAATTCAGACAAGACTGAAGTCATCGTCTTTGGTCCACAGAAACAAAGAGAAAGTGTCAGCAGTCACCTCCAGTCTCTCTCTCTAAAACCTACAAATCAGGTTAGAAATCTCGGGGTAATAATGGACTCAGACTTGAACTTTAACAGCCACATCAAATCAATAACATCAGCAGCCTTTTACCATCTAAAAAACATTGCCAAAATCAAAGGTATAGTGTCTAAACCTGACTTGGAGAGACTTATCCATGCATTTGTCTCCAGTAGGTTAGACTACTGTAACGGCCTGCTCACTGGCCTCTCCAAATGAGAGGTAAGACAGCTGCAGTACATCCAGAATGCTGCTGCTCGGGTCCTGACCAGAACCAGGTAGTACGAGCACATTAGTCCTGTGCTCAGGCCCCTAAACTGGCTTCCTGTGGCTCAGAGAGTAGACTTTAAAGCAGCTCTGCTTGTGTACAAGTCTCTCCACGGCCGAGCACCAAAGTACATCTCTGACATGTTAGTGCCATATGAACCATCTCGGACTCTGAGGACCTCAGGGACCGGCCTTCTGCTGGTGCCCAGAGTCAGGACTAAACATGGGGAATCAGGTTTCCAGTTTTATGCAGCTAAAATCTGGAACAGATCTGAAAATGTGAGACAGGGCTCTACACTGACACTGTTCAAATGTAGGCTCAAAACAGCTCTATTTAACTGTGCATATGACTGAAAGGATCTTATCTGCACTCTTCTCTTTCTTTTAAAGTTCATTTTATAATGATTATTTTTGTTTTTATTTTGTATTGTGATTTTAATGCATTTTTCTTGTTCTGTAAAGCACTTTGAATTACCCTGTGTACAAATTGTGCTCTACAAATTAACTTGCCTTGCCTTGCCTTGCCTATGTCACCCTGCAATTGGCTGGTGACCAGTTCAAGGTGTACCCGCCTCAATGGTTAAAGTCATAACAAAATACAATACAAAGCACTAAATGATTTTGTTACTCATTTACATTAAATGACGTCCAAAAATCACAGTAGTGACATGACAACCCAGCCTGTATTTAGATGCCACTATTAAAGTCGATACTGTAATTGAAAACAAAACACCTGGTACCAAATCAAATCATATAAAGCTGAATTCAGCCACTAACAAACAGAGGAGATGTCTTTAGGTATGCAATAAGATACAGTGCTTTTTAAAAAGAAAAACTTTTTTCTTGACATACTTTACTGCATGCTTTGATCCCTCTGGGCTACTGCAGCCAACATCCTTCCCTGCGTTTCCTTCCAACATCTTTAAAGTTGTGGCATCATCGTTTTATAACTTATCTTCCTCTATTCCTAACACTAAACAGTGAAGCAAACACTTGCCAAATTAATGCAGTCATCAGGCTTCACATCAAAACAAAGTCATCCAAATTAAATTAACAGAAGTTGTTTAAAGCAAGACAGAAATGTTGCTTAAATTATATTCCGAAAGGTACATTTTGAGTTTTACAGAGCATTGTCAAATTGTAAAGCTTATAGTTAAGCAAGTGTCAGCTAGACGACTAATCAATGTGTCAGAAAGTTACTAGTTCACATAAAGACTAGTCAGGCACTCTTAGTAAGTGCTTGACAGTTTTTTTGCATTAATTTTTCATATGTTTTTATTAGATAGATAGATAGATAGATAGATAGATTGATAGATAGATAGACAGACAGGCAGACAGACAGATAGATAGAAGATTGAGAGAGAGAGGGAGAGAGACATAGAGAATCAGGGTAAATGTTTGCTGTGTCTGAATCAGCGAGTGGAGCAGGTGTTGCAGGCTAGATCTGTACCTCGAGGCAAACTCGCTCTGATAATGAGAGAAAAACAAACAAGTCACCTCTAATAAACATGTTTTATCTGGCCAAACAAATGCTCAATGATGCCGCTCTTCAGTGGTGAAAAAATCCAGCAAATGTGATATTTTCAGTGTTACTTTCTCTGTTTAATTTCCTCTACAGCTGTTGTGTTTGGTACAACACTCCCTGCAGATACAAACTCATGGTAATGTTTATGTGTGAGAGGATAAAATTCTGCCGTCGATGCAACTCTCTCTCTCTTTCAGTTTTGCAGCAATGCATGCAAGTTGCTAGATTTACACGCAGTACGCATGAGCACCAGAGGAAAGGTTGAGGTCTTTAAAGATACTCCACTTCCTGACACACCATTAATATTCTCCATACAGACTCTTCCTCCCTGCTACATACAAACATCCCCCTCCCCTCCTCTATATCCCATCTTCCTCTCCGCTCGCAGCCTTTACATCTCTGCGCTGCCTTATATCTCCCTCCTCCGTTTTCCCCTTACACTTCCCTCCCCCTACCTGACTTTCTTCCTCTCCCTTTTGGTTATTTTTTGTCACAAGTTTCACTGCCACTTTCTCTTCCTTTTCCTCCTGGGAAGTGGCACAGAATCCCTTTAAGTGCTGCAAAAGCAGATCTATATATCATACCCATCTATCTCTTACTGTACATATATCTTTGGCTGCACAGAAAGACACAGAAACAAACACACACCAAACATTCAGGATAAATGATTTAATGTGCAAAAATATTACAATCTTGATTCCTATCTATATGCAGTCTCATTTCTACATGATTGAGGTTCAGTTATTCATACCTACAGCCTGCATTCCCATGTTAATTCATTTGCTTCACAACAATTCCAGTTGCTGTATTAGTCCCACACAAACAGTGCCAAGCAAAAAAACTCTTAATTCATTTGTCAGGCCATAAGAGTCTCAATTCAACTCAATCACCTCTATTGTTTTTCTCTTTAACCTCAGTAACAACACTCGAGCTAACTGTGTGATACATGCAGGCAAGCAAGAAGCAGGCAGACGTTTACATGGTGCAGTTGGAGCTGCACAGGATTTTGATTAGATTTTTAGAACATTTCAAAACTCAAGTGACAGAAACTGACCTCCTTGATGATTGTTTTGGATTAAGAGCAATTAAATGCTTTTTTTTTTTAAACAGGTCATATTTTGCCTAAAATCAAGTTCATATACCCATGTGGGATGTCTGTTAAGGTATGTTCACAATCACTTATGTCTAGTTTTTCATGTACAAAGTACCCCTGGTAGTGCTGTAATTTCTATTTATCTAAGGTGCTCTTTTGGAGTTCCTGCCCCTTTCCCACTGGGCCCAGAACACTCTGACTGGTTGACCTGTCTACTTTGTGATAATGGACAGTTCAGCACTGCTTGGTGCCATGTTGTTAACAACTCTGCATTCATTCTACAATCAGTGCCCTGCAATGGCAAAGCAATGGTAGGACGTCACACTTGTATGTAGGTCTATATGAGGGGGCCAGTTGAAGGAGATGTTTTATGCAAGTGCTGGCGCCACAATGAGGAGGAGAGGGAGAGATCTGAATGCTGCAGACTTTTTTTTGTTTTTTCATAGTGGGGCTTTATCACGTGAAGACATGTTAAACTAAAGAGCATATAAAACTTAAATAAAAGCAAGACATGACCTCATTAAAAACTGTACACAACTAATAAAATATTTATCTTAAATTATTTTTAATAACCAAGAGGATGCACAGATTTTGTGCTGTGATTCTGTTCTCTATATTATCATTTAATCGTTGCAGTATTTTTGTAGTGATGCTGTCATTACTATGCAGGTTGTCCATGAAACAAAGAATAAAACTTCATGGGATGAAAGTGGGTTGGTCTGGAATCCACCCTCCCATCAATAAGAAGTTTGAGGGTTTAAGTCCAGCTCTGGCTGTCACATGTCCATGTGTCTTTGGGCAGGACACTTAATCTCAAATTGCTCCCATTGCTGCATCACTGTTGGGTAAATGGGTTAGAAAGAGCATGAATGTGCTACCTATGAACAGGAATTGAAAACAAATTCCAGCTGAGAATCAATAACAATTAGGTTAAGGAATCAATGTAATTTGTCTCTTACCTTAACAATTCCCTTATCAATTCCTTCCACAACATGTGGTCATGGCAGACAGGCAACAGAAGTGGTCAAAGCTGTGGCTTCATTTTTAACAATGCAATGCTAAGTACAAGAGATGGGAATCCAAAAAAAATTCCAGTTGAGAATCAATTACAACTCCATTAAGGAATCTATATCATTATTGTTTTTGCTTATCAATTCCCAATTCCTTCCACCTTGTCCTGCATGCTTTGCAAAACAAGGACATAACACTCTAATCAAAGGCTGTCGGCATCAATGATAACTAACAAGTCCAACAATTAAAAAAAAAAAAAAAAAAGATGCTTACTGTCAGTAAGTTAAACACCAGCAACCTACAGAAGCATTTTTTTTATGCAGCACGGTATTAAATTCAGGCGTGTCATATGTTTTTACATTGTTGCTACTAAAGACCAATGGGGTCCAACTTTTTTTCCACAAAGAAAATCAGCAGGAATTGATAAAGAATCAGATTGATAAGCAGAATCGTTGATGGCATAAGTGTCGACAAAATATTCCTTAGTGTTACCTGGTACTGGTGGAAAATTCAAAAGAATACTCAAGCATCAGCAAGTGAATGAGAGTGAACAGGTTGTTGTGACCTGTGGCGTAAAAACATGTCAGAAAGATGTAACAAGAACTACACAACCTAAAGTCCAAGTCAATTTTTATATGCTCTCCGTCTGCAACAGAAATATATGTTATGGTGTGCATCTTAATTTAACTGATTTTTTAATAAAACAGGTAGCAGGAGGAAAGGCTGTGATGCAGCAAGGAGAAAAGATACAGACGCAGCAGACAGGATCTTCATCAGTAAAATAAAAGATTTCTTGCAATGGATGCCATATATTTATTGGTCTGAATGAAATGGTCCCTCTAACACAGGAACACTAAAGGCTCTGTTATGCTTTCCAGACAGATGCCGCATACTCATGACGCAGAAACGCTCCATGGGGCTCTCTCCTTGCTACACATAGACATTTTTCCAAACGCCATGTGGCAGTGACCTCAAAATAGTCACAAATATTACATGGTTTATCTGAAGTAAGTGAAAGAGATCTCTTTTTGTCAACAGGGAGAACCACAAAGAGAAGTTGTTGTGTTTACTCCTGTTTTTGAAGAGGGAGAGGAGATGGTCTGAATGGCCGCTAAATCAAGAGAGGACGAGACAGTGCAAGAGACAGGTGAAGAGGTCTGGGCTGTTATGAGAATATATTTAAGAAAAACATGTATTTTGCTTGTTTTTGACCTAGAGACAAATGTAGCTCCTCAAAGCCATCTTGTTGTTGTCTTACATGTCCACATCTGTTAATTTTTTTGGGATGTGCACAGCCACGCAAAAATCTGCCGTGAAGAGTCTCCGTGAAGGGGCGCGCCTGTATATTTGACGTCACGCTGGCTATGACACCCGTGATCTTGTGAATGCATGAAGCATAAAACAGGTCTGTCCCAGTGGCAGGAATAAAAATTATAAATGTTAAACGGCTGAATGTCTTTAATAAACTAGTGGCTGGAAGTTAAACTACAATATAACACAAATGTCCCAAATATCTTTGAATTATTAACTAGAAAAATATTGATGTTGCACTAAAGAACTGATACTGTATTGGGCAGAAAAATACTGTCATGTATAAGTGTATCAATATTTTCTTACCTCCTAAGAGGGAACAAAGCATCATTTTTTGCTGGTACCAGATAAGAGGCATATTTCAGAGTGTGGTTTTTTTAGGCATAAACATTACAAAGATGAATCAGCAGTGATTTGCTTGTCTTGGCATCATCGCAGCACCACAGAGAAACATCACAAATTTCCATAACCACCTTAAAGGAAACCACATAATCTGTTATGAGAAGGCATTGAAGGACAATGCAAAATCTCAGACCACATAAAACTCAGAAACCTGAGCATAACACCAAGAGGAGAGCACAAAGAAGAGATGAAGTTTCTACAGGAGAATTCCAAGGTTAAGTCAGGCAGCTTATTGTATGTTATGTTTGCTGAAACCCTATTCTGAGTGGGGTTTTGCTGATTGCATTTTTAATTAAAAACTTTTTGAAAGAACTGTGATCTCAGTGGTAAGCGAGAGAAATCATGATCAACTTTTCACAATAACTGCAGCTCTAATGTACACAGGCAAACCACAGAGACAAAAACAAGGAAGGCAAGAGCATGTATAGCAGGGCAAAGGATCTCTAAATAATGACATGGTGTGTGTGATTCAGTCCCTCAATTGCTATGGAGTCATAAATTAAAGGAAGGGAAATGGGAGGTAGTGCCCACTCTCCTCCCACGCACAGCAATGCGGTTGAGCGGAGCGCTCTTTGGGGACTTCCCATTGACTCCACACAAGGTGAGAACCAAGCAGGAACAGAAGGACTGTGCAAACAAATACTCCAAACTCCATAATAGGAAGACTGAGAGGGAAACAGAGGCGTGACAGTGAGGGCCGAGACAAAATCATTACTGTGCTTAAACCAGCATGTATGCAAATATAGGTACACATGTAACCCATACAAACAATCAGACATGAAAATATCTCAACGCAACCTGATAGCAGCCACAACACACACAAACACACACAATTAGTGTGAGGCTCAGCAGGACATTGATATTCTATACACCCACACACAGGATGGTGGGGATCTGAGCTGAGTGTCTCCCAGTTCCTATATACTACGCTGGTCTAGGAACAGTCCCACGCAGTTTAACAAAGGTTACTACAATGAGTGAAAAACACAGTTTTCCAAAAACAGACAATGTGGCGGCTTAAACGTGATGTTGTTCATGACAACACAACTGATACACAGATGAAAGGAAATACATCTGAAAAACTTTAGAAAACTCAGGATGTAATATGCTTCAGCATTGTGTGATCACAGCAAGACTGAATCAGGATATTTTGTGTATAAAAAGCCTGAGCTCAACTATTAAATCAATGAGATTTTATATTTAAAATTATTTAACAATAGAGAAAGCCAAATACCTTTTTCATTTCTCAACGCTGAAAAAAAATATTTTTTCGTTAAATTTTTCTTGTAATGGAAGCATTTTTCAATAACAACTGTCAAGATATTTTACTTTCATACTCACTGTATGCAAACATGAATGAAACAAGCCAATTAATTATCCATTACATGTGTCTATGTTGGTTCATAAATATTAAAGAGGCAATATTTTGCCATAACTCTGGTTCATATATTCATTTTTAATGACTGTTAGGGTACTTCCACGATCACCAAATGTTCAAAAAAACCCTCCAGTTGTCATAAACAGAGTACCCCTGATCCAGCTGTACTCTCTCTCTATTTCAGACACTGTTAAAGCTCTTTTCACTTTTTCTCCACGTGGGCCCTGTGCACTCTGATTGGTTTACGAGTCAACTTTGTTGTAATTGGTTGTTTCAGCACTGCTCTGCACAATGTTAACAACACTCACTCTGCCACCTCGGCTCTGCACTGGGCCATCACCCTGAGCCAGAGTGGGCTTAGACTGACAATAAAACTATGGTAGGACATCACACTGATAGGTCTGTTCAGGGGGGCCGGGGATACGAGCCATCTTAAGCAGCCACTGCCACGGTAAAAAGGGGGAGACGTTAAACAAACTAAAGGGCATATAAAACTTGAAAAAGCATAGAATGTGCTCTTTAAGTCCAATGAAAATGTATAAATATCTTACCCGAAACAAGCAGCACATCCTGGAAGATAAAATCTGTAAATTCTTTTGCCTTTTGTTTGTCCTATGTCCTGTCTTTTTTATCTACCGTACATGTTACTTGAGTTAGGAAGAATAAAATGGAGTGACAACAAAGGTTTTTAAAGAAATTATGGCATTGTAGTTTCTCCGTTTAGTTACAATGTAAACAGCAACATAAACGTTTTTCCAAAGTGTTCCTTCATGTATGCCTATTCAAGAGTTAATTCAATAATCCAAATGAGTAGCTGGCTCACGGGGATGTCAATGTAGACTATAAAATGATTTTTAAGAGCAAATAAGTAAAGATCATCAAAACAAAGTATTGATATATGTAGGTATAGCCATGAGAAAGACTCAGACTATTTTAACACAGTCATATGTTGTATGTACAGGTAGATGACAGGCCCGGCTTCACCACTCTGCTGTACTCCATTCATTAATAGTCAAGCGTTTTAACTGTAGCAATAACAAGCAGGACCTAAACACCCCAGCTGTTACAAATGCAAATAGCACACGGCACAGTAAAGCCCATACCGGTCATACACACTGATCCATCAAGAGGGGGTGAGTGGGGGGTATGGGGGAGGGGGAGGGAACCCCCACATCCATAGATGGAGGATGCCAGTAGTGGGAGATGAGTCACGTATTGTCCATGTAAATCCATGGATGAGAACATCCGGGAAAAAAAGAAAAAAAGTACACGTGTGTGAGTAGAGACATGATTATGCGTAGCTCATGTATTAACCATAACTGAATTTACACATCAAGGTGGCAAATGAATTCTAAACAGATTTTTGATGCAGAACTACACGAGACCTGATTAAATGATGAGGATGAAGATGAAGAAACAAGAAAGAGAGGAAAAGAGTGCCATGCCACTGCCTGTGTTGTACTCTGATCTGCTGACTTTGTTCTAAGTATGTAGAAGCCACTGCAGCAATGACTCGTATAAAAACAGAAAATGTTGCATCACTAAAACTTTACTGTTCCCAATTGACCCCAGTGAAATCAAAGGGAAGGAATAGAGCTGAATCAAAGCGCTAACAAGCCTGTTTCTGTGGATTTTTACAAGCTGTAACAACATTTATGCTGAAAGTTATTCAATCGACAAATCTATTCACACTTACCTGGAAAACATGCATCATAAGACAGTGTTTGGAGAGCAATATCACCATGCGCTGCTTTGGTAATCATAGTGTGTTGTCTGTTTTTGCTGTTCCCCAAGACTAATAGAGTGATAAATCTGTCTGTCAATAAACCACCATTTACTGTCTGTCCACGTTTTCCTCCAGCCTTGTGGCAAATAGCAGACCAGGCCTGACCAACACTTAATTCAAGTATTTGTGAACACGGTTCAGAATGCAGGCTTTAGGTACTTTAACTGAGAACATTCAGAGCTGAGCAGCTGCATGTCCTTATCTCACAGGGATGGTTCGTTTTTTAGAGAGGTTGTGAGAGGTCCATGGCATGAGCCTGAGCGTGTGCTACAGTCTCACAGCTCAGTTCTCTCTCTTCAGTAAACTCGGGACAGACTCTAAAGCTATACATTGCTGTGAATGGTGCCAGATTCTCTGCTTAATTAAAAGAATGATGGGAGAAAACAAGCCACAAAAACAGTGCAGAGTAATCACACGCTACAAACAGTTTGTCTATATCCACTTAATTTTCCACTACACTGCCACTTTGATTAGGCACTCTTTTGAGACACGACACAGCCTACGTGTCCTTCTGCCAGCAGCGCCAACTTGTTTGCTTCACAAGAGGAAACAGTCACTATCAAACAGGATAAATTAACATTTATGACCCGTTTACTTTGGAGGCTTTGGAGTACTTGTATGAACTGAAAAAAAAACTTCTGTAGATGAAGAGTCAACAGATCTGAACTGAAAATAGAGGAATCTGCTATGAGAACTGGAGGACCGAACAAACACACAAGACCTGTTGATTCTGGTGAGTAAATCGTGAGCTCGTCAACTTCAACTTCACTTTATTAATTGTCCCTTAAATAGCAATTTGGTGTGTAGCAGTTAATCAAAAAATCACTCACAATAAGATAGTAAAAACTCACAATACAACAATAAAAAATCATAAAAAACAATAATAACATAAAACAGTAGACACACAACATATCAAACACAAACAGAGGCATGAGGTCAGTCAGTCTGGTTGTGTTCAGTGCAAACAGAGCAGCTCAACAATAAATAATGCTTCACAAGAAGCTGACAGACAAGGATTAAATGCATTGACAGCAGCAAACAAGAACAGAATTGATCAAAACAGTGCATTACCTCGAGAGTTAGCTCCTCCTCCACTCAAGAGTTTATAGCTCAGATGGAGAACTTGTACCTATTTTTGAGGCCTGCAGTACAGCAAGGCAACGGCCGGAGTGCAGCAACTTGTACTCCTAATTACAAGTCATCAAACTGGATGAAATAGGATTGTGACTGAGAGAAATCACCTCAGGGTGGGTCAGGATGTTCAGCATCAGAGGATACTATCAGCTTTTATACATTCATAGCAGCTTTTATCACGCAGAGCCTCATTGCTTTAATGGACATTTGTAATTGTACAGACCAGATTCACTGTTTTACGAACTCTAAGTGCAAAACACAGAAGCCAAATGAAAGTTCATTTTCAAAGTAAGTATTCAGCTCATACTGATTGTTTGTTTTGTAAAGATAGAATCCATGGTTTCAATGATAGCTGTACTTCATGATAGCACACTGTAAGTTAACTGTTGAGGGGCTAAACTGAGCTATAAAAACACTATTTGTCAAAATTACTGTACTTGATCAGCAGGATAATCCTTAAACATTCATATATTTGGCTAATCTTTATTTGGGATGAAGTATTATTGGTGTATTGGGCAAATTCAAGGAAGACCGTAGTTTGATCCTTACACTGCTGGCGGAAGGACACGTAGGCTGTGCCTCAAAAATAGTTCCTAATCAAAGCGGTGGAGTGGTGGAAAATTAAGTGGATATAGACAAACTGTAGCATGTGATGAATTCATGCTGTTTTTGTTCCTTGTTTTCTCCCACAACCTTTTAATGAAGCTGAGAGTCTGGTACCATGTACAGCAATGTATAGCTTTAGCTTCTGCCCCGAGTTTTTCTAAAGAGATAAAACTGAGCTGTGACACTGTGGCACATGTCATGTATCTCTCACAAACCCAGTTCAAAGAACAAGAACTGTCCCTTTAAGGCTGAAGCTATTTGTTCCATAAACAACCTGTAGCTTTTCGCTAAGGAGCCATTGTAAAATATATACCTTAAATTTATGGCATCATGTTATATCATTAGCACTTTTTATTAGTTCACACCAAAAAATGAAACAACATGCCAGCTGGTAGACACAAACTTCTTTGAAAGGGAGTAGTTGGTACTCTGATTAGACTGATCCATGTTACAAATACACCAATAACACATCCTAGCACAGCCTAGCTTCCACTCTAACTCTTTCTGTATGGACACAGAGCTGATCTCTCTCACTGTGGCTAATGTTCAGGCCAGTGCCATGTACCTCATATAACCCCACTTCAATAATGTTGAACTATCCCTATAAACTGAGGAGAAAATCCATTTTTACCCACCATTATCAAGTAAATTGATCACCTAATCATCATTTACTTAACTATATTTTATAAAATAGGGTGTTCCCAAGCTTAGAGATGTTCAATGTTCTTAGCACCTATCCTCGTCTTTTGTTTTGTAATAGCAGCACTCAGATTTGCCAAAGACCCCATCTCACAGTAGAAAAGCATTAAAACCAAGCAAAAGTTAAAATAAAACTGAAAAATAAAATCATTTTAAGCTGCGATATAGTTACAAAAACTCTTCTAACCATCTACTCAAATATCAGAAAGGCCAGTCCCAATCTTTTTATCTATCAATAGAACAATCAAGTCCTAAAATAAGTCTGTACCCACATTGCATACTCTGCATGGTTTCATTAATAAGAGACGTGATTCATTTTTGTAATTTACAGTGTTATTATTTATAAAGTTACACACACTCTTTTTCAGCACTCATTAAGGGTTCACATTCACAGTAGAGTCCCTCTTGAATCGAGCCCTGACTCCCTGGAAAAGTGTTAATAGGCCATTTGACCTCCTCCGAGACAATCCTGCCTCAAACGCTCTGTAATGGTTTGTGTGTACAGGTCATATTGAACTGTTAACAACAGCTACAGGCTCTGTATCCAGCACACCAGGCACTGTATCCAAATATCTGCAAATGAAAATTGTGTACCGCACAGCCCTCCAGCTTCCTCACATGAATGTAACTTTAATTCTTTTGCCAGAAGGTAGCTTCCCGTCTGATCCACTTACATCACACCTTCAAGCTCTGAAGGCTCTGCTATCATATTTGTAATAGAGCAGTTTCGCTTGAAGATGCACTGATTTAAATGTTCCCTCTAACAATATAAAAGGGATACATTAAGCCACTGAGGTGGCGGCTGCCGCAGCTGAAGGGTCAAATTACTTTTTGTCATTCTGGATGCACAGGGAGCTCGAGAGAGAGATTTCAATTTTCTTCAAATATTCTCATTACAGAGATGACTGCTGCCAAAGGGTCTCAGACCTTGGTATAATTACATCTTCAAAAGGAAAAATCTCAATTATAACAGAATACCTAATTATTACATCGCCCATATTCCGAATTGCCCTCACATGAAAGGAAAACTCAAGCCGTATCATCCACTAAGCTGTGAGGACAGTTTCCACTTCCCGTAAAAGTGCTGTTGTTAAGCCTCCGAGAGCATTAGAGGGAAGACCTGTCACAGCTCACGACCTGAAGGCGACGAACAGAGAACAAGATATGACAGAGCACAAACCTGTGTCCTCACTCCCTGCCTTTTTTATGAGGGGGATACTGATAACACTGAGGGTGCTCGTCAGTGAGAAATACTGCCTCGATTGCCATACCTCAGAGGAGGCCTTCTGCTTCAATAACAAAACAAATTATTTGGACCAACTGCTGCGGCTGCCATATCGTTTTCCGGGCAATGTGGCGTAACAAGGCCCATTTCCCAAATAATCAAACTCCAGCCAGTGACCATCGAACTATCAACAGCTTTGATCTTTTTCCTACATGGCAGCCATTTCCATCATAGCAGCGGTGTAATTTCCCAGTGGGTAACGGGCACGGCGGAGCTGACTCCCAGTGTAATGTACTGTGGAGCTGCCATTCAGAAGTAGGGAAGCCCTCTTTGTAGAGAGCATTTGCATTCAAATCATTGAGTCTGAAATTGGTTCTACCTGTCTGGGATCAGGTCTATCTCCTGTGAGTTTCAACTGCCAGTTAAGTGCAGTTTTTATAACCTTGGAGTGCAAGGAATGTTAATAGCTTGGATGGGGAATGAAGCCCCCCAACTATGTTTCTTTTTTGTTCTCTTTTTTTGTGAATACCCCTCACCTGGAGTGGCTCTAGACAAGTCCCATCCCACTTTGTCATCAGAACCCATGAACAGGCTATAAAGGACCACCAAATCTGCCCATTCCTCTCAAAAATTAAGCTTCTGAGGCTTCAGGAGACTAAAACCTCCATATGGACCAGAGAGAAAAAAAATTAAAAACATCACTTGGGAAACTTCATACTGGCAGAGTTGTCAAAGTCTGCACTTTCATTGCAAGTTAATAAAAAAGGGCCGGCTACAGTTTGATCTACCACCACTTTAATTTAACTCATGGCTACTACAACATAACTTTAGATGACAGTTAGCTATGAATTTGGGCTCTTACCTCTGGGCTTTATGGTCCTTTAAAGCAACTTTGACTATATCTGAAGAATTCTGAAGAAAAACTTTCCTTAAAGTAACAAAACGTAACTTTACCTTTGAAAACAAGATGATAACAAGACGACAAAAACAAGACGATAACTAAAAAAAAAAAAAAGTGCACATGGACAAAAACTAAAACTAAATTAACTGACATTTTCATCAACAGATAAAAACTAGATAAAAATGTTTGACAGAGACTAAATCCAGTCAGACCTAATTTCATCATATAGAAAGTAGGGACAAGTTCGGAATATATCCAATCACAATTCTTTAGCTTGGTGGTGGTGGGATAAGTTGGGGAGCGATCCAATCAGAGGTACATTCTTTATGAATTGATGTATTCATGCAGAGCAGTTTCACTGTTTGTTGTCAATTCTGGTATTGTAACTGAGGTAGTCTAAATAAAGGGGATTGCATTTCACACAAAAGTTACATTTGTTTCTGTTAATTTATTCATTCAAACTTTACTAACATTCAATAAAGGGTTATTAGATGTTTCTTTTTATCCAAGTGTAAAACATGACTTCAAATTCAAGGAAACATAAAAAATGCCTTACACTTTACACTTCATTTTTTATTATTTTATTTAAGATATTTTAGGCAAAAGACTATAACTGAAACTAAATTAAATAATTAACACTGGTTCTGACAACGATACAATAATCTTCAAGATATACTCTTTACACAACCCTTCCTGGCCTAGCGGGACCAGGCCACCCTACAAACCTTGGAGATACACTACATCCTCCTATCTTCACATCCTCTGACCAGCCAAGAGGATGAAATGAGTCTTGCTCCTACAACAGTATTTGAAGAGGAGTCATCTAGAATTGGCTTTACATCTCTACTCATGGATACTCAAGATCAAGAACGACTGTTCACATCTCTTGCAGACCATGCTTGAGTACACATGAATCAAGCCCTGGACCACCTCTTCAAACAGACTCGGACAATATGTATGCTTGTGTTTACTCAAATGAACCAGACTTTGGGGTTAAGTCCCAGGTCCCTCAGGTGAAACCACTCTGAGAGTTCAGTAGATGTTCAGAGAGACATCTGAAAAAAAAAAGTATCAACACGCACTGCATACCGATTTCTCCAACAACCTTTAAATATTTTAAGCAGGTAGAATCTATAATCAATGCTGCTCTGATGAAACACTTTTTGCATTTTTTATCCTGTGGAGGCATAACTCTGAATGTTTATGCCTCACAGACTTGGTCAAATGCATCTCTGTCTTTTATCTCTCCACAGCCTCTTGCTTTTCAGCCTTTGTCTTCTCTGAGGCAGGCTCTGCTTCTCCACCAAGGCCTTGTAGTTGAGGCCTCTGTGGAGTGTGAACCCCGGAGCAGTGACTGACAAGCCCGTAATAATCAATTCTCCAGCACACTGTTCCAAGGCAACACTGGATCTGAGCTACCCGAGCTGTGCCCCCCGAATACTTCATGGCGATTTACTGACACTGTGAAATCCAATTAAAAATGCATTTGAACATTGATCACCTGATGCACCCAGATTGATTGCCCCTCAGAAAGCAACCTTGTTGTGTTTTTGTTGGCCGGGGTCCATTCCCCTTCCCATACCACATAAATGTATTGATCCACACACCCACTCTGGGATCCATATGGAGCATTAAACATCCTTTCAGTGTCTCTCTGTCCATTTGTGTGACTCATAGCAAATTCCACTGATCTAAGATTGGCTAGCACCGCTTAGCAAACCAATAAGCTTTGAGACACCACCACGCATCTACAGTGTAATGAAACCAGGTGTTGTCAAGGCAGCTTTCTATTTGCGAGTGCTGTTCATCAATCTAACGTTCAACATGCCTGAGAGATAGAAGAAGACAAAGTACTTGAAAGCTACAAATCATCCTGAATGGCTGGAGAGAAGACTACCTCATTTTACAGGTTCAAAGCCATGAGTTTAGATAAGGTGAAGACATCCCAAACTTCAAAAAGACAAAGACATGCCCAATTTCTCCTTCACAAAGGTCACCATCAGACACAACATTTTATTAAGATGCTTAAGGGGATTTGTTTAGGTAGCATGTTTTAGCAGTAGCAGTTGATATGTGAGAGGAGAAATGCAACTACTGTCACACATTAGGGGTTGTGTTGTATTTGAGACTTTAACCTTCATAAAATTCACTGTCATCAGTTGTATGGATAATGAGTGGAGGTAAGTTTACTTTTCAACACATCACTATGTTACTGTATTAGGAACTTAACAGCCAGAAATTAAGAGGACCTGCTGGCGAAAGACGGCAACTGGCATTGTGAGTCTAAGGGAAAATTAGCTGATCACAGCATTCATAAAGCTGTATGAACAAAGTGAGTCTAAGCCCCAACAAACCCCCACACAAAGTATGGCTTTGCAGCCATGAAGGTAAGCTTAGGTAACGCTTTCACTTTGAATGTATCACAAAATTAGAGGCTAGAGTTACAGGCTCTCCGACTATAGGCTATATCCTTCATCTGGCATTGCAGAAGTGCAACACAATGTCATAAAGTCTTTGCTGCTTTGCCGAATTTAATTGCTGATTAAAGGTAGACTTACAACTTGCTACCTGACTATGAAACAATGGTTGGTGCTTCTGAAGAAAAAAACGTTTTAGAAGAGACATGGTTTATTTTGGGCGTGTACTTTTGGACTATTGACAGACATACTGTACCTTCAAATGTTAATTGATAATGTCCGCGGGAGTGCCCAGAGAAAATCTACATTAGCATGGGGGAAACATGCACATGGCGTGTTGATACAGCAACTCTCTTGCTGTAAGGCATGAGCACAAACCAGTTGCACAATCATACTGGTTTGGTGCAGAAACTGCAAAAAAGTCATATCATCATTTGAATAATATTTAAATGTCAGTTTTAACATATTGCTTAAAGGAAAATGGAGCTTAACATTTTTATATCCTTTGCCGCTACAAATTGTTCTGCAACCCCATAATTGGGCAAAATCATTATGATTTATTTTTCACAAATTGCACATCTCTAATATCATTCATTTTTATTGGCCATGGGCATATCCTATGTATCAGCAGTACCATCTGCATCGTGTAAAAATGTACCATAATGCCTCACCCTGTTATCACTGAAGGTTAACATTGAAGAACCATACAATGTCTTTTACAGTAGTATTAATTGCTGTGTTCTTGTTTTATATCTGTTTCTGACAAGGACTGTCTTACATAAAGAAACAGGTCAGTGATAATATTGTACAGATACTTGTATTAGCATAAGCGTTGGCTAAAATTAACCTGGAAATACTATCACATCACATTTTGTCAAAATCCAGTACAGTGTATTTTTACCAACATTCAAGGATTTCAAAGGCATAACTTACCCATAATGCAAAAAGATATACATTTAAACATGCTGTGCTTGGTTGGTCTCTTGATAAAAAATATGTAAATAACAACATTTTGCCTCCAGCATTTCTTACAGTAAGCTACTGTAAAATTAATAATGTGGTTTCAAGGCTGTTCCGCGCATTTGTGTTGTGTTTTGGGAAAGGTCTGTTGGCTAGTGTGAGAGTCTATGAGCAACATTTCATGCTTTACCCACCTCCACAGTGTAGGAGCAGAGGGAGTCTCCAGTCTCTGGCACAGTTATTTTAGGGGTTCAGCTTTAAAAAGTTTGGGACCCTTGCTTGAGAAGAAAAACATTCCTAAGTGATCAGCCTTGTTTTTATGAGAAACATGGTTTAATCAGATTTCTCAGGCAGAAGCTACACTATTCACAATCCTAGAGTTGAATAGCTATGTCTCTCATTTGTGGACCAAGTCATTACCCTCAAGCTATTGGACTGGGATGCTACCAGTGAAGACGATCATTTCAAATTCAGGATTTCACTGGAGATGCCATTGTATGTTAGTCTAAAAAAGACAAATATTTAAATGTAATTACCTTACCTTTGAGATATACATTGATTTTTCACAATTTTGTGTATGATAACTACACCAGCCACAACCCTAGAGTGACTATTGGCTGCTTCTATTGGAGTTACAGGTCACTGAATAAGAGGGTGGTCACTTAAAGCTCCGTGGAGACAAACACTAGCACCCCACTGATCCACAGAAAAATGAATTTTAGTGACAGCGTTTCGGCCTGTAGTGGGTAGTTTTTATGTATCCAACACAAAAAATAAAAATAAATATTGCAGAAATTTGGACTGTAACTGATCAGCTTCTAAATATCCATAAACACGGGCTTTAATTCTGGAAAAGTAGTCTTAAGGTTTGTCATTCTTTAATGAAAAACAATAAAAGGCAATTTTCAATTTTCAGTGTTCTTCACTCTATTTGATATAACAGCAACCGGGGAAAAGCTACGTGCTCTCAGCAGTGTTTGAGGTGCTTCTATGGTATAACAAATGTGAAAGAATAAATTGAACGCCAGTGAATAAGATACATTTGTATGCAAAATCAGTGAGACAGCCCAGAGACGGAGCTGCAGGCAGACGGACGTGCATGTAATCAGGTATCGAATCCGCTTGTCTCCTGTATTCACCGTGTTGCGCAGGTGAATGGCAGTGGCTATTGTCTCTGAGCATCGGTCCACATGAATGACCCAGCCCGTGTCCGCATTTGCACGGATCAACACCCGTGGGGTATCATCTCCTCAGAAAACAGCCGCTACAACACCTTCAGCCAAATCACCTCGCCTCCATATCCGGTAAAGCCTGTGCTCTCGTTCACCTTTTCTGACTCTTGGCCAACTCAATCAATCTTCTCTCTGTTTCTCTCCTTGAACACTGCTCCACTTTCCACCATTCTGGTGCATCCTTCTTCCAGTACATCCACCTCTTCCCTGCAGTGCATTTTAGGGATGAACAACGTATGATTTGTCAGTCACATGACCCGGAGCATGTCAAGCCAGGCTTTTAGGGCTGTTTGACCAAAACAACAAACAAAGTTTTCCATTTCATTTCATCAGTCTTTTTGAATCAGCCTCAGTTAAAAAGAGTGAACATTGTGGGTCTGTATGCCTGCTCATAGCAAAAGTGTAAAGGCAAAGTCGCTGCTATCACAGATTCACCAGTGTTATTTTTCAAAGAATGACCGTGATAACAGGTGACTTTCAGCAGAGCTCTGTTTTTTCCAAAGACAATTTCACCCATAGGCCTACTATTTTTGCACTTTAAGAGCAGTGGTTTTTACTGCATGTGCCAATTATTAAAGGTTGGTTGGTGAACAACTGTTTCTTGGTTTTATAAATGTTTCAGCAAAATATCTTTTAAAGAAACTAACAAAATCTGGTGCAAGTAAAGGAAATACTCATGTGTTGTTTGGGTCAAATGTTCAGCCAAAGCTCATATCCTCATGCTGCATCTGAGATCAATAAAAAAAAGGCATGTAAGTCAGTATGATTGAATAACAGAGGAAAACTCACCCTCAGCACTGATCAGGAAGAAAAACAAGAAAAATACTTGGGCTGCAGTAAACCAAATAAAAACTTGTCCTGCCAAAATGATCCACATGCCAATCTATTGATTGGCTATAATCAAAGAAAGAATATTGTCTAACTGGTTTTTAGTTGGACATAACAACTACAAAAGATCAAAAACATCAAACATTTGTTTCACTAGACTTAATCAGTAATACGAAGATTTAGCACTCAATAGAAACTTACACAACCAAACAACAATGATATAAACCGGCCCGTGAGACACAACAATTCAGCAAGTAATCATCAGCAGACACCACCCTTGAGGCCTTTACACAATTTTCTTTCCGCCAATAATTCACATGTATTTTTTTTTTTTCAAATCCATAGCCTCTCAATGTAAACTTACACACCAGTGATGTAATTTTGACGACCGAAAAGCGGCTTCTGTTTTATTCAGACTGCATTTGAACTTTTGTGTCTGGCAAGTCCACATCTGACCAATGAAAGCACTTGTTGTCGGCACATATGTCACAGGCAGTAAAATCACTCAACTTATCGGCCCACTGGATTGTGTGTTTGCATTATATGCATTTTATTTGAGCAAAGTCTTCAAAATGACAAGGATAATGAATTTAACGACAATACAGCTGCAGTATGTTGAAAGTGAGCGCAAACTCAAGCATACCATTGTGATCTGGTGTTGTACAGCTTCAGCTCCTGAAGTAAATGGTGAATTGCACCAAGTTCTCTGCTTTACAGAATCAAATGTGCCCATTTAGTTTCTTTTGAATCAAAATCACCCCCAGGTCATTGTTAATTGATACTGAGTCTGTTTTTACTTCCACAGTACAAGTTATACTTAGAATGTACACCAAAAATAGCCTCTGAAATATTTACAATTTAATGCTGTTTATTTGCCAGCCCTTGATGTGAATATGCATCTGCCTTTTTACTTCATGAGCTAAAAAACTTAAAAATAAAATACATGAATGAGCCAATATAGATTTCGCAGAAGAAAAATGCATTTATCGGTATGGCACGTGGAAGACTGTGGCACGCCACCTTGTTCCTGTGTCTGCTTATGTGTCCCTTAGTATGTCATCTCAGTTCCTTGGTATGTGTGTGTGAATCAGTGTGTGAAGCTGTAAGAGGGATGGCATGTATGGTATAAGTACAACGGAGTTTGTATTTGACATCCAAATTTATTATCATTCAAAAATTAGAGGTTAACTTTAAATTAATGTATCTTTAAATGATGTGATTATCTGGGTCCTTCTAAAAAAAATGGCACTGAGAACTGTCATTTTTTATCCAATATTGGTGAGCCCTACTTCTTCTTTCCCTCCATCTGTTTACCGATATCTTCCGATCCATCACATCCACTTCCTCTGTTTCTCAGTTACAATTCAGTTTACTGCAACTAAATATCCTCAACCTCTCCCCATACGGTGTCAGGGTTCTCCATTGCCCTGCTGGGACCCACCATCAGCTCTATCGTGCTCTGTACCAACCCCCACACACCGACCTAGCGGTTAATGAGCCTGTTGAGTAAGACGGCACCTCGGCTCAACATTGATCACAGGCCCCTGTACCTCGAACTCTCAGGGAAGCTATTTGTCAAGGTGATAATTTATTTTGTAGCCCCAGATACCGTGTGCTGGGGATTGTGTTGTTTTTTTCATCATCAGGTCTGGGGGCTTGATGGATACCGCTTCAGGTCTAAATCAGGGTTGTTATGTGTAGCACGCAATGTGCAGCGCTGTAACTCAGGCACAAACAGTAAAGAAGGACTTTCATCTTGCCAAGCGCGTGAGGGGATGGCGATTTAGCAAAAAGATTTGTGGCACATTTTCAAACCCAATTCCCTGCTATTTCCTCCTACGACTGTGCGAAGACTTCTAGCTTTGGTGTCCTGCTAAGCTATTAGCATTAGAAGAGTCGCAGTGTGTGACTTCGGGGAGGAGTGGGAGAGTGAATGGAAGCTGTGTCGTTGTTTTGATCATGCTGACATGAGGTGCCCAATTATGGAGACTCGGCCCTGTGGAACCGCTGAGGCCAAGCACCTGATGGGAGGAGGTGTCGGGAGTGCAGGATGCCGCTTGTGGGCAGGCGAGGCTACCGCAGTGCACCGCTGCTCCCGTGTGCTCTCAAGATGTTCCACATCTCCCCCTTCTAATTGGCAGATGGCCTCAGATGCGAGATGATTTAATGGCCTGCGTGTGTGTTTTTTCTTGCCTCAGTCAGCCATTAGCGGGGACATCTGTAACGAGTTGGCCAGGCGCGCTGCAGAGAGCGGAAGCTGAGAGCAACACTTTCTAATAGGGGGGTAGTGAGATCGTGACGGACTTGGGCGGTAATCAAAGAGCCATTTCTTTGGGTTATGATAATCGAGACATCTCGGTTCAAACTGTTCGCATTAGAGGGAGAAGGTACAATAAATCTCCTGATGTTGTTTACCTCAGAAAAACTGTGAAGAAAGAATCAAACAGCACATATTACTGGATATAATACGTGTGGCGGTGCTCTTTGCCTTCTTCTATACCAGCAGGAAGTTTCAAGCTGAGTCTTATCATAAATTTTCAAGGCTATGGGACAAACAGCTTGGCTTCTGAGTGATCCCATTTTTTTTTGCAGCTGCGCTGTAACCATCTGTGCTGAATGCTGCGCTCAAGGGTAAAACATTAGCGCTTCAACTTCGGTTTTTATCCCTAAAGGCCTCCGGTTTATGGCTCTGCCTTCATTCCCTCTCCTGAGCTCTGAATCTCTTGGAAGAAGGAAGGGGCTGTAGTGCTGAACATACTGAGGCCTTCCACAGGCTCTCTTTGCATGTAGACTGAGAGGTGGAGAAAGCGACTCCGAGCCTGAGGCCTTTTTTAAAGCTTGATGGCCATCAGTATTCGTGCCGTAGCCTCTGAGGATTTGTCTGCTACCTGCAAACTGGGTCAATTTTTGCATTATTTTAGAGATTTGTATCTTGCTGTAGAGAAAGGAGAGGGATTTTTCGCACACGCATGCATGGGGACTCACACCTGCACTTAGTCTCTCTGGCTCTATCCCCCTCCAGCCTCTTCTCACTCTGAATTCATTAATGAGGGTGCATATTTGTCATTTTTACACATAAATGCAGCTCTAAAGCCACAGACAGTGGTAAAAAAAATACTACCTTAGTGATGCTACAAAATTAGTTTGGACACAGCGAACTGAAAGACTCAACATAAACTGTTTAATTGGTCTGTAATAATTACATCACTACAAAACTTGAGAAAGTCTTAGTATTACTGAGCTGTCGCCTCGACTGCAAGCCCCTTGTGGAGAATGACCTGGCATGACAGAAGCCCTTGGCATGACTAGGGATGGGTATCGGGAATAAGTTCCAGCTGTGAACCAGTTCCAACCAGTTTTAGACATCAATACAATTTGTGTTTGTGCTTAAAAAAATCCTTTATCAATGCTTGCAAAACAATGGAGAATGGTTTAAGGACCTGTGCTTGTATTGTACATTTCTAGTCTATCTAATGAGGGCACTAGCCTATCTGACTAGTCAAAGTGCTTTTACACCATAAGTCTCACCTATCCATTCACACTTACTGATAGCCAGAGTTTCTATGCAAGTTTTTATCAGCATTGTAAAACATAATGGATGCCCTGTCATAACCATTTGCACGCCATCATGGCAGCAGAGGGGTAAATTGTCTTGCCCAAGGACACATTGTCATGTGAAAGCAGAACTGGACTCAAACCCTCAACATTCCTATTGGCAGAGAAGCAGCTCTTCAAACTGAGTCACTGCCGATGGCATTAGCACAAAAGGCACACAGCAATGGAGTCAAGGAACTAATCATGGGGGGGCAGCCCTCCCGCAATGCAATGGACCCGATCTTGGGGACTAGATCACACTACCGGGTCGCTTTTGACGTGCGACCAGGTCATGTCACTTGGTCGCCAAAGTTGAAAAATTTGAACTTTTCAGGCAACGTCGCGTGTGGCTGAGGATCAGCATTGTGTGGGTGTGTGACGACACCCACAACAGCAGTTTTTATTCTGGATTACATCAGAGCGATAATTTATGTCCGTTTGGGAACATTAGTTCATGAGTACATTAGTTCTGCCTTATTCAACAGAAGTGGCGGTTCTCTGCGGTCCTGTTCCTCCCCATCAGCATCAGCAGCAGTGTTTTACGGTTGGTAGATGAGTGAAAAGGATACAATTGGAATAATGTAAAAGAGAAAGGGAGAGTCAAATGACTGTCAGCAGCCAACAGGAGGCAGGAGGCTGCACTAAGACCACAACCAATGTCCCTAATTTCTATAAATTAGTCAACCAAAAAAATGTCAATATTGCACTAAAAATATTGAAAAAGAACAAATATTGCAATATATTGGTGTATCAATACTTTCTTACCCCCTATATTCACCTAGTCTAAATAAAATAAAGCCCTTCAGAAAATAATCAAAGTACGAGCTCACTTTATGATGTATAGTATGTTTGCAAATTAATGCTAATGTTGGCAGTAATAGCACCGCTACCCATATTCCTGAGCTGAAAGTGGTCAGTTTTTGCTCAGGATGAGTTGTTATATGCGAGTATAACCTTACACAGCCTACATACAACACAATTTTCCTTTTTTTGGTTAAAATATAGTTCATTTGTTCTGTTCATTCCACAGTGCACACTTACTTCCTCTGTTCTGACCGGTTAGAGGTCCTTTCGGTATCAGTGCAGCAGCCATTAAGCTGAGCTACAGTGGCTACTAGTGGCAGGCAGCTGTGTAACAGTTTAGACAGAGCATCTGACCAGGATTTTGAGCCTGTATTGATAAGAAATATAAATAGTTTAAATTCTCATTAAACCACAAGGATGGCTAACAGGACACATCCCCAGACTGAAGTTAAATTATGATATGAAGGTGAAAATACATTTGACTATCCACCAGAAATCATCAGAACACAGCTTACATTAGCAGTCAACCACTTCCTATGTATTTCCCATGTTCAATGTTTTTCTCAACATTTAAACACTTTTATAGCGTACGAAATATTGAAAGGCACATCAGCAGTTGAACATTCCAGAAAGACATGTTTGATGAGTTTGTTAGAAAAAAAACATCCTCCTGCTAGTCATGCTAATTTTACTCAAATGACTCACTCTTATTAAAATAAGCGGCATGCTAATATCAGAAAAGGACCAAATACATGGTATTTTATATACCCCAGTTCTTACAAGCAAAGCCTAACTGTCCAAGCTTCTATTATATTTACATCCCCCAAGGAGGTTATGTTTTTGCCAGTGTATGTTTGTTTGTTTGTTTGCAAGATTATGCAAAAACTACTGGACAGATTTTGCTGAAATTGTCAGCAGATGTTGGTAATGGCCCAACTTTTAAATGATTCGATTTTGGTGGTGATCCAGATAACCACCATTAGCAAACGATCGTTTTTGCTCATAAACTGTCTAAATAGTGATGATATCAATATGATTCCGAGTGCTAGGTTTGCTTTTCAGGGTCAAGGAATCATATTATGATGGTAACTTTATCATGAAACTATTTCTTATAGATCTAACAGCAATATGTGGGCTACCTTGGCAGAGGTTTGCGCTCTCCAAGTGTTGTCTAGTTCAGCAATTCAATTCCATTTAATACATTCAATAAAATGAATTTATGTTGTAAAACTGATGTTTATTTGAACCGAATACATTTATGAAATAGCATAATTTTCTTAATATTTTTTATGTTGGTTTTTCAGACATATTTTTTCTTAATTTTAAAAAATATATTTATATTAATAAATTATATTGTTCAGTCTAATTTCTAATGCATCACTTTCATTAACGTGAAAAGCTTTGTAATGCCTGAGGCTATGTATGTCATACTAGAGGCTTGTTCTTCAGGGCTAGAGCTGGATGCTACTTGCATTTTTTCTCAGATTAAATGAAAGTAATAACCAGTAAATATACCGCTCTTCAACTCATGTTGAAGTGATGGGATTACCTGCAGTCATAAATCTGTAATAGTTAAGCATGTGTCCCCACTACTGAAGCATTAACATTAATAAGGAAGTGAAACAGCGCTGCAGCACTACCATAACTGTTTCTATCAGGTTCCACAGCAGCTTTCTCACTGTTTGCCTTGAGGAAACCTTCGAATATTTGACACCCACATGCAATCAAATAACTTCCTTACAATTTCTTATTCTACTCATCTACTGTATGCACACTGAGAGCCTGGGAGGTGAATGAAGGACCAGAAGCAGATGGGGGGGCGGTAATGAGATGCAGAAAACGGGGAATTGAGGGGGACAGGCCGGCTGGTGGCGGGAAAAAAAAATAAAAAGAAGGGGAAAGAAAATAACCACGTATGAGATAGAGAGAGGCGATAGGAGAGGAACCGGCGTCTGAGGTGAATACAAATGGACAGAGGAAGGGGGGCAAAGAGTGGAGGTTGTGTGAGGAGAGGAGATAAAAGAATGTGAGAAAGATGGATTCACTGTTGGCTAATGAGAAGACAAAGGCAGGAGAATCCACATCGATCTCTGCCCCACAGAAAGCTGGCTTTACAGCTCTCAGGTGAAGAGAGAGGGAGAGGAGAGCCTGGGGGGGCTTACCTGAAGTAAGCAACCTTCTCGTTGTAGGAAGTGTCCAAGGATAGTCTCAAGTATGAGAGAATACAGTAACAGATCTGAGGGAGTGCGTGCTGCAAGAAAGGCTAAGCAATATGTCAAGTATTTAAGATATGTCAATGTAGTATTTTTCAAACAAGAAAGAGTAAGACAATATTGTGTACATCTGTGTTGTGAATGTTGACTAAAAAGAGATGCTAGTAGTGCTCTGTGGTAAGAGTATGTACGGCAAGAACTAGGGATGCTCCATTTTGGCATGAATCAGAACCACAATTTTTTTATATTGTTATGAAATCCCTTTAACAAAACATAAACACTCACTTATTTAAAACAAATGCAACACATCCATGTATTGTAACTAGACTCTTTAACATGATAACACTTGAAATGCTTTGACAAACAGGCAGTAAGTGACATTAACTGAGAGAAATATATATGAGTGGTGCACAGACTCTCAGGTAGCAGCCAATGCTAATACCCATGTTTATAATATCAATTTAGCTGATATTTACGCAGATACCAATGCATTTCTAATTGCTTCTTTTGATTAAATTCTCCCACAATGACAAAATTTCGCTCATATTTGATCACGAAAACAGATCAGACTTTGTCCAACAGGACAGGTCTTCTGGCCAAGACTCTTTGAATCAGCGATTACTTGTTTTTGATGCTGTTATATAATTGATACAACAAATAAATATGAGACTAATATCTGCTCATCCCACATTCATTTGCCTGTAAAAAGTGTCAATACTGATGTCAATCTGTAATCTGCATTTGTATATTCCAAAAATAAACACATTATATATAAAAATAAATCACCTGTGGTTGAGCAATTCTTTAATCATCATTATCTTGTTTAGATAATTATGAGACCAAAACTCTAACTTATCAAATTTGATTTATTGCCCAGCACAAGTAAGGCCCACTAACAGTACTGTGCTTATCTACCACAACACAATCAGTTAGATATGTATAGTCTGCACAGGTATTTTTTATTTGATTTATTTCCTTTTATTATGTCTAAGCAATAGTAATGATAAGGAATGGGTGTGATATTTGGGGATACTCTGATCAAAATATGCCAATGGCAATTTCACTAGCTATCTGGAAAAGAGCCCATAGAAAGTATATGGACAATCAATCAGTCATTACGGGATAACGTAGACAGATCATGAGCCACTCTGTAAAAAAAAAAAAAAAAACATCCAGCAAAACCTGTTGGACGTGGAGTGAAAGTATCTTATCTACAGAGAAGTATGTAGGGTTGTCATGTGTTTTTTATTTAAGGAGGAAATGTGGTCCTGATCTGATAAAACTGCTCCTGAAGCTGTTAGCATCTGTGCTAATCTCTGTACGAGCAGTTACATGTGCTGTCATCTCGCACATCGCTCATTCCTCTTCCTGCTCCAAATGATGCTCTGAGCCTGTCACAGTCGCTGTAGATTGGAGCCATTAATATGACCCATATTTTGGTATCCTAATGGTTTGATTTTTCCTCAAACTGAAGGTTTAAAAGGTTTGAAACTAAACTTTCAGTTTAAAATTCTAGTACTGCGACAACTATTTGTGACTTCTTATCTTAAAAGTATTGACATGTATATTGTGTATTGCCATACATGCATAATAAAGACATCATATGATGTTTGGTCAATACATCTCAACCCTAGTGAGCATACTTGTTTAAAGTAGCTGTATCTGGTGAGGTCTGAACTGTGTAAGTTGTGTATTTGTGCTGCATCTGGAAACAGAAAAGGATGATGGACACAAGAAAACTAAAAGCAGGTAAATGAAAAGATGACTGCTTAAATGAGTCATTATTGTGAAGCAGCAGATGGACAAAATGTGGGATAGAAATCAAATATTTATACGGTAAGCACTCTGCATGCGGGGTGGAAAAAGAGAAGGCTGTAACAAAAAAATCTCCCAGTGGAGATTTATTAGTGTTCCTCTAACTGAATAAAGACTGGGGAAGAAGAGACATTTCGGATTATTTTACGGATAAAAAGACATGTAAATGAGACAGTTGGGGTGGATAAAAGTCTGTCATTTTGTCTTCACACTGGGGAAATAATTGGCTTGTTTGAGATCACTTAATGCAGTGGTTCTCATCTGGTATAGCCTAAGTGCCCTCATGAAAATATGCAAATGTTGGTGGTGTTTCTGAGGTCATCGGAAATTAGAACATTATCTAAGAAAAACGTTTTTTTCTAATCCAAACAGAATTGAATTAAATTTAAGTAAAGGTTAAAAAAAAAACTACTTATTATCACAGCAAAATGGAGTAAAATGAAATAAATTAATTTCTGAACTCTCTTTTGCCTTTATGAAAAATAATTCCTTTTTGAAATTTGAGTTACTTTAATACAGTGCTTTCATTGAGTATAAATTACTTTCTAAGGTAACACGTTCACTTTGATGAAAAAATCTGCTTTATTATCCAGACATCATAACAAAGAATAGGTCATGTAATCGTTAAATAAAAATGAAGCACTTATTATAGCAGCAAAATGTAACTTTTTCAAAAAGACAAGGCAGAATAAGAACGATGCACACTGTTATTAACTGCAAGCAAAGCATCTGCAAATTTGTAAGGGGACGACCAGGTCGCCAACTATAAAAAGTAGGAGATACTCAAACCATATGTCACTCTAGGCTTTACCTCTATAACTGTCACATTGGCTGTTGTTGGATCTTAAAATCTTTATAGTTTCAAGTTGCAGTCTCACTTTTACTTGTTCTGTACATTTAAAAAAGTTTGCAATAAAATCTAAAAAGTACAGGGATTTGTTAGCAAAGGGTTAACTGACAGTTTGTTTATCTTTTGTCTGGATACATTTATGTACTGAAGTGTAAGGTGAGAAGTGGGAATTGGGGTAGTCTTGAAAACAATACTTCATCTCCTAAAGGAGGGCCCATTACAAAACGTTTGGGAAGCGCAACAAACAGCCACAGTGCTTCTGGGACTATCTTCCTGGCACAAAGTTGTAGCCCACGTAAGACAGCTTGGCAACCCTCTTTAGGACCACATACTACAAGTTGAGAACCACTGCTCTGAGTGATTATAGGCTCGGGGGAAAAGGCAAAACTTTGATTTTTTTTCAAGGGTTGAAAAGAACTTCAAATGAAATGGATGAAAGTCTACTACCACAACTTTAAACTGTAAAAATCACTGGGCTTGTTTCATGTTATTTAAAGCAGTAGTTCTTATCAAGTACAGGCTTATTATTTTTAAGATATCAGAAAAAAGAAAAGATTATCAGGAGTAAATAGCTTTGATATCCTAACATAATAATATAAATGAGTCTGCAGGAGAAAAAGACTGAAAATAATGACTAAAACATACATAGATGTTAGTCATTCAGGGATTTTTTGCCAACATTTAGCCACTTTCACACACTGACATTTTAGCTAACTTTTACTGAACTGAAAGTAAACTTCAAACCCCATTGAGCAAAGTCAGGCCACGCAGAGCTAAGTTCACATCAGTTATGCAAAACTGATGTTTGTCCGGTATAGGGCTGGGCATTGTTAAGAACCTCATGATTCGATTCGATTCAATTCGATTTCAATTCTTTGGGTGGCGATTCAATTCAGTATTGATTCAGTAAGAAGAGAAAATACACAAATAATTAGAGTACCTGTTGACAATTTTTGACTTTTTTTATTTTGATGCCAATGTAAACATATGTGGTATGTCACCTCATATGTTTGAGCAATCATCTGAAAATAAATATTTGCACAGTAATAACTTATTTGTGCATATGGAGTAGTGTCCACGTTACAGCCTGATACATCAGACCATGTCTAGGCATTTTTTTACTGATGGTAGTCCCTGAAGCAGTTCCTGACAAGCTGAGACAGAGATCTTGACAATTTTTCCTCCAATATTTCTAAAATTACTATGTATGGAATCCATAAAAAACACACTATGATCAAAAATATGAAAAATGCAAAAAAAAAGACGATAAAACACGCGGAAAATACGTCGGAAATATGGTAAAACACAGAGAAAATACGGCAAAAGAACGAAAAGAAAACACTCCAGAATGATACTAATGCTGTTGTGTTTAATATTTTACATTATTTACACAGAAAATACTGATAAACCGCCGTTAAATCCTTCTCATGTTCGGCTCTCAATCCTATCACTCTGCAAGCATTTCTTCCTCTGTGGCCGGCGGCAGCTGGATAAAGGTGCACAGCACCCCCCACTGGCCAGGAGGTGAATCGATTCAGAAGATTTGCTGAATTGATATTGAATTGTGAGGGGAATAACTGCAATGCATTGCTGAATTGAAATTTCTGCCCACCCCTAGTCGGGTACATCAAAAAAAGTTGTGCATGCTTAAAATTGTCCAACATTTGATCAAACACGCTTAAGTTGACCTCCGCTAACCTTAGCTACTCTCAGTTACAGTTGCATTCATCTTTGTTGGCTACAGCTGGCCCTGACTCCTGTTGTACACCTTGAGGTTCCCTTTTGAGGACTGCCATCTTTAATCCTCTAGGCTTGGGTCACAGTACTGAGACCAGCTGCAGGTGAATGTGGAGTAATGGCATATGCATCCACATTATATGACGTTAACTGAGTGACGTCGCAGTACGTTTCAGCAACGTTCAGCAGCACCAAGCCACATTAGGCCAAAAATACTCTAGTTGAGCGTGCTACCCAACTGTTACATCTACACTGGCGAACATTTAAAATCCACCCACAATTAGTCAAAGGGCCACGAGGCAACGTCACACTACAACAGAACAACCTGCACAGAACACAACAGAATTGACCCCGGGAACATACTTACACCAAATCTTGATGAATTTTCAACATTGGTCAATACCAGCTAACGAACGCTGATGTGTGAATGTGTCTTTCACAACATTTTTGCTACTTTTTTAACAAAAAAAATGTGTTGATTTGTTTACAACCAAACTAAAAACAGCTCTATACCCACTTTGGTGCTGGCCACTTGAGAATTCCCTCCCTCACTGCAGAGATAATGGACAGAGCCATTTTTCTTTTTCTACTTATATTTATATAGTTAGAAACAAAAAGTGTGGATGACAGCATCACAGGTGACACATGTGAATATAATAAGGTAAATAAGTTAAGGTTCGGATGACAGAAATTAAAAACATGAAGTGCACCTTCGTCCCAATGAAAACAGCTGTGCGTCCTCTTTTTGCACCACAACCCACATGTTGAGAACCACTGCTCTAACTAAAAAAGCCTAGGGAAAAAGAAGTGATTTTTTTAGGGATCAAAAGAACTTGAATGAGACAGTCGGGATGGATGAAGGTCCTTCGCTTCATCTTCACACCGGGAGAATGTCTGACTTGTTTGCGGTTGTTTAACGTGTTTCAGCGGGGCTTCAAAGGCTCAGAGCTCTGAAACAAAAGAAACGCGCCGCTGCAGACGACTGACCACTCTTCTTACTGCAACTTATCGGAACAGGTGCGCATCCACAAACAAACACAAGTTAATTGTGAGTAAACACGGACAGAGCTGCAGGAAGAAAGCTACTCACAGGAGGTTCGAGCTGTTCCAGTACACCGCATGTCGGTCGCTGGCTCGCGACAGGTGCAAGTTTGTAAGCACGAGCGTGATGAGGCTGAGTGAAAACGTTGCGAGAGCCATAATCCCTCCGCTGTTGTCCACCTGCCCTGGATCCCCTCTGTCCTCTCTTCCTTCTGTCCCAGGTGAAGTGTCGTTCACAACATCCCAGCGGTCAGAAAACGTCTGTTCAAGTTTCACGTGACCTTAACAATGAGGTTTATGAGGGTGACTTAAGGGTGGTTACGTGTTCCTCAACTCAAATCCAATCGCCACAAGAGCCATCCGGACATCTTCACTTGAGGACTTCTTTCTTGCGCACTTCTTCAGTCACTCCTTTATCTGCTTGGTTTTCGTCAAAGCAAACCAAACAGGCGCCGATAAGGCAAAGAGGGGCTCCACAATCACTGACAGGCGGAGCAGATGTCGGTGTTTGTCGGTCTTCACAGCCGCTGAGGTCTCCGTGGAGAGGTTAGTATACCTGCAGCTCCTCTCATCATCTTCATCAGCCAGCAGCAGCAGCAGCGGCGGCCACACGCTGCGCTCGCGCACAACGCTACAAGCCCGCCCTCTGATGGAGGAGATGCGCCCACGAGCCCTGCTGCCCCGCCCCCTCAAAACATGCACCCCTGAGTGGTGTTTGTGTGCATGTTTGCGTTGGAGTAGGATGTGTGTATTTTAGTAACAAGGTGCAGGGAATGTTTCCCGTTTTAGATGTAATGGAAGAAAGGTTATTGTCTTCAGGCTTCTGTGAATATCTATCATTTGACAGTTTGGTGTGAAATAAGGGTTATGATTGCAGACATTTTAACAGTCAAGGGCTGGATTTACTACTGACCCTTTGTCAAGCCCTGCTAAAGCTATATTACCAGAGAAGACAAAGACTTGTTAATGGGCACCTGCAGTGTAACATCTTATGATCTTAGGGATTTTTGCAGATATCTGATATGCCAACATTTCTAAACTCATTACTGCCAATACCCATATTTATCTTCAAGAGCAGAAAGTCTTTATTGTTCCAAAATTGACTTGCTGCTTTCAATGTGACAGTCTAGTTGTGTAAGGAACGTTAAACAAGAAAAACATTTTACTCATGAAAATAAAGAAAATCTTGATTTTTAAATGCACCAATGCAGTGATAATAAGGTGAAGCAATATGGTACATTTGTGTGTTTTGCAGATATTACAGCTGATATATGGTTAATGTAGAGCCAATAAATCAGCTGTAAATATCAGCAGTAATTTGTAGATTGGCTGATACCAATATTTAACATTTTAGGCCAGTATCTGACAATACTGATATCATACCCGTAATAACATGCATTCCTAGTAACAATTGAACAAAACAATCTGACTAAACCACCATGTCCTCATAGCCCACCGATGTAGCACCCCATCTGCACTAAAGCTTTGCTCCAATCAACGGCACGTGTTCTCACCACTGGTAGCGCATTTAAAGCGCTGTGCAGCCAAACACATCACTGAGTATCTTCAAACTTAAGATCACAAGACCACATGAAAACTACAACTTTATGAAGTGACTACAAGATCACACGAAGAGCAGCATGTTAACAATAGGCTATCTCTCATGCCTGATGCTGAGCTGCTGTCTGCATTCTTACTTCCATAAAGAGCTGTATTTGGTGATTACCCTGAAACTCAGTGCGCTTGCTTGTTTCCCTGTTTTGGGTCCATCTGCCTGCCAGAAATTGATGCAGGGTTGAAGCAGTATTAGAGGTCAACCCTCTCAAAGGTTAACATCTACAAGCCTGTGTGGAATGTGGTTACATATCACACCAGTTGATGTGCCATTTACATCTATCACTGCCCAAGTACAGCTTTATAAGTCTGTAGCTCAAAATACCACCTAAGTGATATGACAGCAGTGACAGCCCTAATATGGGGTGGCTACATTATAATTACTTTAACAGGCTTTTGTCCACTCGACAAAGTACGGAAAGCTAACCCAACCAAAAGAAAACTCAATAATGTTTCAACTTCACCTCGCCTACGTGTTGGAAGTCAGTGTTCATAATACAGCAGCAGAGCTTCACACTATGCTCACAGTTTATATCCTAACTTTATTGATATATGTTAAAAGCGTATCAACAGTATCGACAGAGCATTGCAGCACACAGGAGTGAATATGAAGCAGAGTCACTATGTGCACGATGAATAAACACCAGGGAAGGTGGTGTTTTGGTTTCATATACAGCAGCAGCGTGAGATGGTTCTTTGGACGCGCGAGAGACCCAATTGTGATCGTTTTAGAGCAGATGTTGTGCATAACTTCAGTGATGTGCAGTGAAAACAACACTTCCAATGTCCAGACGCACATCTGAATTTGTGTTAATCTCCTTACAACCAGATAAACTTCTCTCACTGCAGCAGTTGTTTTTATCTCGTCAAGTCTCCCTTTTTACACCAATCACACAGAATAATGTCATCAGCCCTCCCCGCTCAGCTCAGTGAATCACCCTGGTACTTTAAGGTCCTCAGGGACGCAAGGTATAGTCTGGGTGAAAAACTCGGCTGTTTGCTTTCAGACATACAGCTCGCCCTGATAATGTCTGGATAATTTAGGAGTGTTTTTGCAAGTGTGAATGGGATTTAAGTAACATCATGGCTACCTCATTCCCCAAATAACAGATATTATGAGTACAATCAGACCGAAGTGTTCTTTATGATTGTCAGTGGGTTGAACTGCCATTTCAGTGTGAAAATTTAACAAACTGACAAACTAAATGGACTGTTTACATATCCATGGGTAATATTTCACATCCTTCTGTGAAAAATCACAGACAGTGTTTGGTAAGGACTGAGCCTTTCAAAAAGATTGGAGGGTGATTGAACAAATGTTCTGTGGTCACAGTTGTTATGGGCCAGTTAGATGCTTGCAGTCACTTGTTTCTCCCAGCACAACTAAAATACATGTTCAACAGTGTCTTTCTCCTCAAATGATGCTTACTGACCTGCTCATTTTTTTGAACAACAAACTTATCAAACTGGTGCTTTGCAAGATGGATCCCTCTGATGATAGGGATGGAGTAAGGTGAGTCCAGCTGCTGTGCAAAGTCACAGTTAAATCCATGGAGGGTGTTTAAATAATTAACCTTCAGTTATTGAAAAATTGTTTGAAAATAGTCACTGACTGGGGTATGGATATATTGTCTTGATCTCCCAGACACATCAAACACATATTTTAGCTACTGTATGCTGAGGAACAAAATTAAGGCCACAGTTTTACTCTGACACACAGAGAGACTTGGCTCAGGGTGAAGGTTTGTCAAAAACAGGAAGCAACAGTGGTTGCTTTGAGAGAGGGACCTCCTAATTTGTGAGTCAGCAGACTGATTAGAGAGGCAAACAAAGGGTTGGAGGAAGGTGAGACTGAAAAGTTAAACTTATGAACATGAAATGAAATATAACCAAAACAGAAGGTGACAACCAAATCACACCCAGGAGGTTCTGCTGGTTTAGTTTGTTTTAATGGTTCAGGTTTACTTTTGATCAAGCTCAAAAAAGGCAAAGCACACCCATAACAGCTGTGCTGTGACTCATTATCACACACTCAATCATTATCCTAGTTAATTATCAGCACACTGTTACAATTTTCTGTTAAAAATCAGAAAATGGGAAGCTGTTTGGTATGCAAACAAATTACAAATTTAAGTGAAAACCAAATAGATGGTGATTCTTTCTACAGAGTATGACAACAGCCTGCAGGGAGGACAATTATGCCCAAATTTGCAGATAAAAAACACAAAGCAGAACCACATCTTAGATATTGGTTTAAGAAGTCTGGCGTTGTGTGTCAAAGTAACCAAGAAAACATCATGTAAAACCAAGAGTTTAGCAACCAGATATGAATGTGTAATTGACACCTTAGCTTGCATTCACAGTATTTCACTTTGAAAGAATTAAGACCTGCATTAACTTCACCTCTTTCTCTGTCTTTAGGGTGCCCTAAGTTAGGTTGAGGTGCTTTTCATACCTACAGCATGGTTGCTTTGTTCCAATTCAGCTGAAAAATAATGACGCAAATTTGCATATTTCCTTTGAATTGTTTCATGTTCACACACCAGTATTTTGAAGCAGACCAAACCACACAAAAAGGCGAGCTAGCCTTATGACACTGTGTCACAGCATGTGTTGCTATGACCACAAGTCACAGCCGTTATGGAAAGGAAGTTAGCAGGCTAATCCATTAGAGGTCAAATTTTTAATGTATTATTGTACAGATAAACATATTTATCAATGTGTGCCCTGCCAAACAACGAAAATGTAAAGAAATGCAGTGCATGAAGAAGAGGAGCTATTAATGCTCCCTGTTGTCAAAGGAGACCACAGAGGTCACCAGATGCCATGGTAAGTTATTACAAAGTAATACCCCTACAGTCGAGCCCTGTGAAGATCGCTGTTGTGGGTTGTTCCTGTGCCCAAGCAATGACTCTGTGGGAACCAAAACATTATTATGAAGCAGGACTTTGTAATTAGCGTGGTTGTGTGGTACAGTAGCAGTGATGCATTTATTACTACTGCTGCTTATAATACTATGGCAGTGTGATAAGTCAACTCATAACCTTGCTTGTGCCAGTTGCAGGGTTTATAGTATCCTCGATCCAAACAAACTACCCAAGGGGTCACTTTGAAGCGAGCCGAGACCACCTCTTTGAGGTGAGCTCCAAAACAGGGATTGATTGCTGTGGTCATATGTTACCAAATGAACTGGAACTACCCACTTGTATTGAAACAACGATCCCAAACAATCTAGGAGGGAAAACTACCTGAGACATTGTTTTTAGTAATGCCACCAGTGATGTGATTTAGATGCCCCTGTCAATTACTAAACGGCTGACCTTGCTTAGACTTTGTCCAAAATTTTCTGTAGCCTTTGATTTGTAGGTGTTATCTCTGTTGTCACATGGTTTCTACTTGAAGATAAATCCTTGAAGTGTTTGGCTTGAAGGATTTGGGGAAAATTAGAGTATTAGTTTCACTATTCAACAAGGGTGAAGAGTTAAGTTCAGAATTAGGATCCAGATTAAAAATTTAATAGAGCCGGGGGATGGCCATCAAAAGTGAAGTCATAACACACATGTGAGGGTAATTATATAAGTGTGTGTGTGTCTTTAATAGTGGCATACAGACAGTGGGGGAAGTGTAAAATTTTTAAGACTTTAATTAACCTGTTTAATTTAGCCGGTGGTGGTTTAACCACTCTATCTAGCCTAACAGCAGCGTGCAGTATTAATGGCTCAGTTAATTCCAAATATTAAGCATTAGCCTCGGTTTGATTAACTCTTCTAATTTCATATCTCATAATAGTGTCCTTTTTGGGAGGGGATAAACCCATAAATGTGCCTTTACATGCTGTTGCTAAAACTTAAGTCCTGCCGTCCAAACATTAATCTGAATGACCTCCAATGATGAATGGACATTCATTATACTTCTTTGCAAAGTCCCTGAAGGTCAGAGTCACACTTCTTTAAGAGAAGAAAAGGCAGTGGAGTTGGTTGTAGATCTGCTGCCTACATGCTCCTCTCTGAGCTTTCATTCTTTCACACTGTCTGTCTGGTTTTGGGCTCCTACGCTCTCCCTTGCTCCCTGCCTCTCTGTTGTTTTTGTCAGGGATGACGCCTCTCTTGAGTGCCCTCTAGGCATGTTGCTGTGGCGACCAGAGTAAAGGGATGGATGAAAGAGCAAGCGGCATCACTTTTTTTTTTCCCCACCAAATTCTGTCCCACCACCTATCTGTGCGGCTCCACTGGATCACTCGCCTCTATCAGCTCCAACATTTGTCATCCTTTTGTCACCTCTCGTGCACTCAGGGGGAAAGTGCCACACATCAGAAGCATATTCCTCCATTTCTTCATAAACTGATGATCTCCTGCTTCCTGTTGAGTGCGCCGACCACGCAGCGCCAATGAAAGTGAGATGGAAATATAGAGAGTGACATTTAATATGTTTCCTGGACTCATCTCACCCAGCAGAGCCACGGATGCATATTTATGACATGCTTCGTGTGCATGAGTGTGTATTCTGAAGCTTCCTATGCCATGAGTTATTGAACACATTTGTTCTTCTGACTTTACACCATTTCATGCACTGTGTTTGAATGCTTATTGCCTCCTGCAGCTGCACACTTTTTGCCAGAGGGATTGGTATAGACACAGTAACAATGGCTGTTACCTTGACTCTGGCTCTGTTTGTGATTAATTCATGAACAGCAGCTATGGGCATATTGATTATTCAGATAATTTGTTATCATCAATCAGCCTCAACACTTTCATATATCCTTGTAGAGTTGCTATTGATTCCCTTCCAACTTCATTCCCAGTGTAAGCAATATTCCAGCGGCTAATGTGTGTTATCTTCCTCAGCGGGATTTCTTCATTCTCCTTTTCCAGGCTTCGTTCTCTGCTTTCTTTAATATCCCACATCTGGTCTCTTTTTTCCCCAACATCTTATTTAGTAGCAGCTTTAATGTTGATGGATTAAGAGGAGGTTGCCTTGATTGAGTTTAATGTCCAGTGGCGGTGTCAGTAAACAAAGATTTCTATGATTAATCAGTTAATCAAGTGAAATGTCAAACTTTGAATTTAAAACAACTCTATCAGCGTCTCCATGTTTAAATAGCTTCTCCACAAAACATTTCCAGGAGGAAGAGAGAATGTGTAAAAATACAGTTCAATGACTAAAAATTTTCAACAAGTACCAGTGCCAGTCTATGGCAAATATACTAATACACCTGAACAGTTCACTTACCCAAGGAAACCTATGTTAGTATAGCAACACAGATAATGCTAACACCAGTACAATATCAGATATTCCATGAAAGTTTACTAAAACCAGTATACCAATACCCACTAACCTATACCAGTTTAATAATTTATTTATAATTATGACAATATACTGAGGTGGTGGACTCTTGATACCAATCTGTAAGTACAAGTATCAGTTTAGGAATACCAGTTTCCTAATCACAATTTGCTTCTACTATGAACTAAAGCCAGTGAACTGGTACCATATACATTTTTTCTAACACCAGTTTACCAAAACCAATCACTGATACCAGTTTACCAAAGATATATTGATATATATCTGATTGACTAGTTCCAGTATACTGATACAAGTTCAATAATAGTAGTACACAAATACCGGTTCACCAGCTGTTTACCAAAATCTTATATACTAGTAAACCCATACCAGTACACCTTTATCAGTATACCACTTCAGTATAATAAAACTGAAAGCAGTATGCCAAGAGCAAACAACGGTATACCATCTTCAGCAGACAAATATTAGCAGAATAGTTCAATCTTATGAATATCTGTGTTCCAATATTAATACACAGAAATGAGTTTTCTTTAACCAGCAAACTGATACCAGAGCACTGATATCAGTGTTTGGTATATGTGAGTATGGACTCTTGTTATACTATAACTGAATTGCCCCTAAATATTGACTAATTTTAGGCTCATTATCACAGACATAGTGAACGACCATGCTGCTAAAAAAGAAAGAACTACTCACAAGAGCAAGCAACCAGTGTACTTTAATAAGTTTTGTACGTACTTATTTTGTGGTATAAGTGACATAGCAACACTCAATAGCTGAGTCGTAATTCAGGAATAGCATTCGACGAGGGATCTTCGCATTATAAGCCAAACTGAAGTAAGGTGGCCTGGTCTTCAGAAGAATCCCTGTTTTTAATCACTTGCTATCCCTGCCCTTGCCTGTTGTGCCTTAGCGCCATCCCTGTTACATAGCATTAACAAGAGCATCACCAGAGGTTACTAACATAAGTGATGTCATGTAACTTAGATTATTTTTCAATTTTATTGAATTTGAGGGGATATTTAAAATTTGGGACAGTCTTTAATGCACAACTGTGGCATAACTAGTCCACAAATGCAGCCCCTGAATTGTAACTGAGCTTCTACTGGCCAATACTGCAGTTTAGGCCTCAATAAACTGAAAGAAAAGTCTTAAATGTATCTCAGCATTGTTTATTGAGTTGGACTTACATCCTACAGCCTTAATTTCTATTTTGTCTGAATCTGCACTTGCCATCCCTTGGCAACTCGTAAAAGTGAGGGATGGTTAAATAGAGCAATAGACAAAAGAAGTAAGAAAATAAGGTAGGGGAAAAGAAAGCCTTGGGGCAGGGATAGATTGAGGTTGCAAAAGGAAATAACATTGCAGGAATCAAGGGAGAGGTAAAGAATTTTAAAAGCAGCTAAAATACAAGCACAGGGAAGATGGAGTGGGAGACATGGAGGCATTAGTGAAATGGAAGAAAGGCCAACAGTGTTTTGGTAATGGCCTGGTGCTGAGGAGAGTCCTGCCCTGAGCTCCAGGTGGGCCTTTGCCGTTTTGTCCCTCCCGAGTGTGGTGCTTAACCTGCCTCACTTCAGTAAGTGCCCAGCTGTGCAAATGGCTAATGTGATTGTGAAGATATAAGCCCGGGATAATGGCATCTGCCAAGCAATCAAGGACAATGTTCCTCGGCATCAGGCAGTGATGAAAAGGGAGCACCGGGAAATAGATGCTCAGATGAGGGCTGAGCCTTTAGGGAAGAGGAGTGATGTGTTGGTAAATGGTCGTAAAAGGACACGGGTTGGAAGAGCAAGGAGATGGAGTGTGAGGACAATCTGTTTAGAAGCACAGATAGAAATTAAATGGAAAAATAATGTTGGAAGTAAATTGGTATGGATTAGGGGCATGGCACTTTGTGATAAATCAAAATATGGTCATCAAATTAAGGCACAGAAAAAATGTGTGGAATAACGACAGTCTAGCAGGGTGTTTATTTTCTAATTGAAGAGTTTATGCTTAAATGGGAGCGACTGGATGTCCTGTCTTGTTTGCCTAAAGTTCTGTCAGTTACATATAAATGCGTGAGAACTTTGAATGGTAGACTTACTAACTTACTTTCAATGCTTGGACTAGCTGACCCCAAGAAAATACTTGTTCATTGACAGTGAAAGCTAAACAACATACCAACAAGTATTCAACCTTAAGCATTAGCTAGTCCTTTTCCAAGAATTAGCTGCTCCAAAGAAATAACTTTTCTCAGTTTACATTATATCAGTAGGTAGGTGGCACTATGGTATAGCAGGTTAGTCCATCTACCTCACAGCAAGAAGACAGCTCGACTCCCCTTGTCGACCAAGGTCTTCCTGTGTGGAGTCATGTGCATGGTCTCTCTGTGCATGTGTGGGTTTTCTCGGAGCGCTCCAGTTTCCTCCCACAGACCAAAAACATGCCCATTAGGTTGATTTGTGACTCTAAATTGCCTGAAGGTATGAATTTGAGTGTGAATGGTTGTCTGTCTTAGGTGAGGGAAAATCTAAAATAAACAGGTCCTTAACATTTGCTTGAGAGAAAAAATGTGTAAAAATCTTGTATTAAAGGATGCATGATACATGAGACATAACACATGATACTATCCCCAACCCTAGCCAAAAGAGTTTTGTTACCTAAACCAACATGACATAAACTGACATAAACCACAAGTAAGACAGCTAAATGATTGGTTTGACTAGCAACAGACCCTTTTTGGGGCATGCAAGTGAACTATAAAGGCTCCCTTCATGTCCAGATGAGTTGCCAAAGTACCGTGACGAGGCATCATATTTCAACACATAAATGGACCAAGTTGTATTTCCTTGCCATCATCTATGATCTATTCAGTTCATTTAGCTCTTTCACCAAAGTAACACCACATGGTACCATGATCAGTCTGCATTCTACAAGTAGCAATTTTCCCCTGAAAACTAAATTGTGACACAGCAGATCATGTATTTTCTTCTTTTCTTGAGTTGAAGTCATTAGCTGTATTCACTTACCTGGGATAAAGTTATTTTATTAGCCAGCAGAGAAGGTAGGATCCTGTTGGTTTCCTTGTCAAAGAGCCTATAGGCTTTTTTAAAATGAGTTATGGATTATAGCTAGTAATGAGGTCTGTGGTGAAAAGGTTCATGAAACTTGTACATTTTGATTATTTTCATATACCTTTTTATATACTTTTATAATATACAATATGTATGTATAGAAATCCTGAGGACAGTGCACTCGGTGCACTACATGTTCTGTAATGGTTCTTGTGTGTAATATTCAACTGAATCCTGGCAGTAACACTGTGCAATCCAGACCTTATGTTTGGTTTATTAGTTTATTTGTGAGGGGCCATGCATAGCACTAATATGGAGAAAGAGTTGTGAATAAAGGTAAATGTCATACGTGGTCCCTGTGTAGGAAGTTAGTGACCGAAAACTAAAATAAAGGTTTGGTCTAGAATTGGATTAGAGTTTTGCAGAATTGTTTGTCCTGTATTGTTTGTATTGTCTCAAATGCCTATTGTTTCAATTTTCAGACAAAAAGCTCAAACTACTGTCTGTTGGAAGGTCATTCTTCATAGATGTTAAGCACTTTGAAAATGCATTAAAGCACCAATCTGATGAGAAGCACATCAAATCTCAAGTCTGTTTTTATTCCATTTGTAAAGTTTTACTGTTTGGCCTTAAATGATAAGTTAAGTGTTTTGGGCTTTCTCACTGCTCTTAAAAAATCAAACATATTGTTTTCAAGTTATTTTGAAAAGTCCTGTTTCGCTCAAGACCAAGGATTAAACCTCTTAAATATTCCAAAGTGGCTCGGAGGGCATAAAAAGCCCATTCAGCACACGAAAGGTCAGCCTAATGCATATGATGTCTGCCACTTGGAGGACCGAATGATATTCAGAGGGTTAAGCAGGTGGAGGGGTGTCGAATGATAGAAAATTATGTTTTGACAGTCGGTAGGTGGTAGGGAATGGTGAACGCCCAGAATAGATGCACTTTCAATGGCATGAAATATTGAGGAGAAGAGAGAGAAAACATGAGCAGAGCAGCATGTGTCTGATGAGCAAACAAAAAGAGAGGAAAATTATTAGCATGACTGTTAGGGTGGGGAAGAGAAAGACAATTTCTCCTTGGCACAGAAAAAGAAGCTGAAAATGAACAGTGCAGAACATTTGTGTTCTCAGAGCATCACAAAAATCCTAAAACGCTCAGAATTGATATTTTATCATAAAAGACGTAGGAGCATTAACAATGTTGACCCAGAAAAATAAAATCAATCAGTCAGTCGATCTTTATTTGTAAGGTGCCAATTCATAACAAGTGTTATCTCAAGACACTCTACAATAGAGCATAAAGCTCTTCCTTTTATGGATACACATACATGCATAGATACATATTAACATATATAAAATACACATATACATATATACACAAATATATACATCCAACACCCAACATGAATCCATATAGCCAATCATGAATCCCTCCATCATGGCGGCAAAAAAAAACCTTCTGTTAAGCAGCAGGAAATAAATCCTGAGGCTTTAGAGACATCAAAACATAGACTGTTAGGCTAGAGATGGCTTGTTTTTAATAGTTTAATTTCTGTCAGGACTGATTATGACAGGGCAATGGTTGCCTCATGGTTTTGTCTGCAGGCTTCATGTACAGAGGCTGCTGTCCTTGAGTGGCTCAGGATCAGGTCCCTGTGGTGTCTTTCCAGTGCATTATTCCTCATAATCTCTCCCTAGTTTTAAATTTAAGTCACTATCCCTTTCCATCACACAAGAACAAAAAGCCAATAAATAATCAAATAAGTACTAAAAATTCTAAACTGAAGTTAGATAGGAATACTGAAATTACAGAAACATAACCTATAGCTCAGTTTTCTTAATAATTTTGCCTTTACATTATGGAAACATAGTCAAGGACTCATGTCCTGTCACTAATGGCAGCTGTAGACTGGGAAATTACTCAAAAAAAATGTGAGTCAGGTGTCTTTCTTTTATGCCACTGTTGTGCACTGAAAACAATGAACTACACTGATTTTGTATTGAAAATGAGCACTATGGCATCTAAACAGCAGCTGTGGACATAGAAAGACAAAAACAGTTAACTGAAGCTTCAGAACTTACAAAAGCTGACATACACATTTTCAGTACTATCTTTAGGTTCGTATAAGTTAGCTATGTGTGTTTTATATACCTTTATACATGAAAATATCACTCAGAAAACAAAAACAAAGAAAAAGAAATCATGTCCCACCACAGCTGTAGAGTTGAAAATCGTCCCCTCAAAACAAGTCTGATCACTTTCCTTTCTGCCATTACTAATCGCGTAAAACATTTGTCTGCACTGCTTTGTATTCAAACTGAGTATTGCCAGTCTGGGTCCAAAGCTCCTGTAAACTATAAAAGTCAACCATGGCCTTGGTAAAAGAGACCAATTCATACTTTACCAACCTTGTTTTAAGAATACATTTTAAATACATGAGACTTTGAGCAAACAAAACGCACCACCCACAATCCAAGAGAGGCTCAGCATCTCTAATCAGTGAAACCTGCAGTTACCAATAAACTTCTGTGGGCAACCATGGTCTCTACTGAATTAAAAAGTTTCTCATAGACAGAGGATTTAAGCTGGGAAACAATGGTATATGGACGAGGGAACACACAGGTGAGTGTTTGGTTGATGTGTCTTTAAGAGAAATATATAGTTCATTTCTAACACAAGACCAACAATCTACACTATCTACAGTCCTAGAGTGTCACAGTGACATCTCTGATTGGTCAGGCTTGCTGTTGCCTGCAAATCTCTGCGATTGGCTGTCACTGCAGAGAGTAGTGGTCATAGAAAAAGTGTGTGGTCATTGTTTATTATTGAGTTTACTTTACGACACATCCCCACACTATAAGTTTATGTTACACCTTCTTAACCTGAAGAACCAGCAACAGATTATGGGCTGGCTAAGGAAGCTGATCACAGGGTATACTTGGCCATAGGTCATCCACAGCTAGTATCATTTCCAAACTTAGGACCAAGTTCTGTGAGATTGGTAAGGTCAAAAACAGACAGTGAGCACCCCAGAAAGACAACATCCCAAGGAGACTGGCTCTTCACCCTTGCTTCACTGAGGAACCGTAGGCTTTCTTCTAGGGAAAGAGGGGTTTGGCACTTTTTGGGGGGGATACCCACAGTTAAGTTGCATTTCTCATTCCACAAATACAAGATCCTTACAAGTTGTACCTCGTTGTAAAGGTGACTAATTAGGTCAATGATATACAATACATATAATATAATGCGATATCAAGAGGTATTATTAAAAAGGAGCACTAATAGACTGGAATAATGTTTCCATACTTTTTTTGAAGAGCAAAGATGGACAGATAGACCTTTTGCCATTACATTACTGACTAAAAATCAGTAGAAGTGACAAAGCACTTGTTGCCAAGTGTTATTTTTCCATTCAAGATGCAACATGTTTGAAAGGTAATAAAGTCTATACTGGAACACTGAACATCAAAATGCCCACAAAAGCTGTCTGCAGTAACGTCTGACAAGTACTGGCACTGACAAACCTAACAGTACCCAGTTACAAGGCTAATAAGAATAAAATACTGAGAAAATCCGAAAGACAGGAGGTGATGTTTATCCTTGCACTGTTTTCTGTTTGTTTAGAGGTTTTCTTTCCCCCACTTGGGTCTTCTCTTAGTGAAGCTCTGAGGATTGGTTTTCGGACGAAAAAGCAAACAACAGCTGAGTCAATAACCAGGCTGGAATCAGCAGCCTCCACTGACCACAAGATGAGCATCGATTGAGGAAGCAATTAAGTAAGCATCCCAATGTATTTAAAAAGGATTGTCTCTGTCCTAACTCCCTCTTTCTTACTCTCTATCAGTTGCTGTTGCCATTTGTTTGTGTTTAGAGGTAGAATCCCTGAAATTTGTTTAACAAGAACAATGGCCAGTGAGCAGATAGCAGTGAGGGTGAGGCAGGGCAGGTTTGTTAATCTGACATTCTTACTTGTAAAGGCTGCTACATCGAAGAGGATAATCAATGTTTCAGTCAATAAGGTATATCTGAGTGATCTATTTATTTGGTTAATTAATTTAACTGGAAACAGTCCCCTGGATGCTTCAATGGCATAGCAAACCCTGACATATGAATGGATTCTAGCATCCAGTTTCCATTTTTTTGAGTAGAATTTTTATTTCAGACTGGATGAAAAGTCTCAAACATAAAAAAACACAAAGAAAATTGTAAAAATGATCCACAATTTTCTTTGTATCTGACAAGGGACCATTAACTATCAAAAAAATGTCATGTCTTTCCTACCCATTTTTTTAATGAAGTTTTCTCTCTTGCAGGTTTTTTTTTTAATCACTTTTCTAATTTTTCCCTCAGGGTAATATCAAATATACCAGATTTTTTACCAAGTGTGTCTTTGCCTGATCAAAAACAGCCTGCTGTACCAGCAGTGAGTGCATACTGATTCAGTCAAAATGCAGAATGTAGTGTGTAATATGCAAGATTTCTAAAATATCTCCCTGCACATCAGGTAGTTGTATACAGCCTGAGCTCTTACGAACGTTGGTATTTGTTGTTAACAAACTGTATGCAGTGTCAAATACACCCATTACTTCAATTATGATGCAACTGGACAAGTACACAAATTAAAGGTAAAAAGTTAAAGGAAAAGGTCAGCCTTTTATACATAGTCATCATAGACTTGTCAGCTGCACATTCATGATGCAGTTCTCTTGTTCCCACCCATAGGTGCTTTACATAATTAAAATCTGGTATGATCTGAGTCTTTTGATATTGAGTGTTATCAAACTGGAAGTAGCCATCAGAAGATGGGTACACTATGGTTATCAAGAAATGGATATGGACTGCAACAATACTAAAGTAGGCTGTAGTACTTCAGTGATGCACAACTTGCATTAAGAGGCCCAGATTGTGCCAAAAAAAGTATCCCCAGTCTACAACCACCATCTTGAATTGGTGATACGAGGCAGGATGGTTCCATGCTTTCATGATGTTTACACCAAATTCTGACAGTACCAACTAAATGTATCTGCAGAAATCAAGACCCATTAAGCCAAACAGTATTTTCCAACCATACATTGTCCAAGTTTGGTGAGCCTGGGTGAATTGTAGCCTCAGTAGCTGACAGGAGTGGCACCCAGTGTGATCTTCTGCTGCTGCCCATCTGCCACAAGATTTGGCATGTTGTGTGTTCAGAAATTATCTCCTGCTTGCCCTGGTTGTTAAGAGATTTGAGTTACTGTTGCTTTTCTATAATCTTAAACCAATCTGGCCATTCTTTTCTGACCTCTAGCATTAACAAGGCCTTTTTAACCTGGTATTGGTATTGTCGCTTTTTTGGACGACCACTCTGTAAACCTAAGAGGTGATTGTGTGTGAAATCTCTGTAGATGAGCAGTTCATGACATACAATTATCCCATGTGCAAAGTCACTGCTTTACCAGATAAAACCATGAGAGTCTGAGCTCAGCTGTCCTGAGGGAAACTTCGGAAAGAACCAGCTACTAGTTTATTTGATCAGCCTTTTGCCCCTTTACCCTGCACATCAGGACCGCTACAGGTCACCACCAGACTTTCCTCTGGCTTCACCTATAATCCACATCCTGCTGCTAAACTTGAACTTAAGCAGGTTGCCTTGGCCATGTCTACATGCCTTAATGCAGTTAGTTGCTGCCATGTGATTGTTGATTAGCTATTTGATTTAAAGAGCATTTGAACGGGTGGATCTAATAAAAGAGCCGGTGTGTGTAATCTCTGCACAGCTCGCCAGCAACTGATTTATGGCCTGGTATCAGTTCACAGCCTGACCCCTCTTGCAGAGGGACTACCACAAAGGACTTTGAAAAAAGAGATGTAAGAAATATTGTCAGGCTACCATATCATTCCTCACAACTTTGGATCAACTAACAGTGAAGTGCAGTGTTTGTTTACATTATTTTTTCAGTAATGGTCTTGCAGTCCCTTCTTGTTGTCATCATATTGCTCATGATGATTTACTGGGTATTAACATGTTATCCGTCATGTCTTTCAGGAAAATCACAGCACAGTTTTATGGCTCTCTGATCACTCAATCTGACACTGTGGCCATAGCAACAGACACAAAGAACTGCATAGTCTGAATCTAGCATTAGCATCCTAGAGTCTGGGATCAAGTCCACTTTAAAGCAAAATCAGACCTAAGAATGCTCTAATTGACCAATCAGAGTCAAGTAACCTTCACTGCTGTGTAATGATGATCAGTAATTGGCAAGAAAGTTGGCTTCACCAGTAAACAAAGCTTTGCTCTTATTGTCTCGTCTCTAAGTTAATGACACCCTCTGAGTGGTAAAAATGTTCACTTTGCACCTCATCACCGTGTTTCCCTGCAGCTCTAATGAGAAGCTATGGAGGTAAAAGTGCGTCCTGGCAGAGAGCACTGACTGGCTGACTGGCAGTGTGAATCAGAGTCAAAAGGCAGTGTTAGTCATTGCCATCACAGCCTCAGGGGGTTGGCTGTATCCCGCATGTACAGACTCCATAATACGTGAGGAGAACAGTTATTATTAGCATTGAAATGACTCGCAGTCTGCTGTAATAGCCTGTACAGTTACATTCAGCCCTTGCACTCAGATCAGTGTGTGACCACTTAGTCCTCTCAGCCTGGTTACCCCTTGTCTCAACATAGAATCTTGGCCCCGTGTGATCAAAAAATAATAATAATCCTTAAATGCCGCCTCCACTCACCTGTCCATCTATCCTCCGTCCAAAAATATATACAGCTGTGCTAAACCTGCAGCGTCCTGGCATCGACAAGCTATTTTTCGCCTCCTCTGTAAATGTTAGGTCGAAAGTTCACTTTGAAATAATGGAGCTTGTGACCTTTTTCTCCGCCAGCAGAAGATATTGCTCCCGAGGAATTGGAGCATTTTGGATGAGAGGGTGCACGGAGGAGGGGAGGGTGAAGCAAAGAGCCCTCAGGGAGAAGGAGAAATGTCACAATCACTACCAGAGCAGGGCCTGCCATGGACATCAACCTTTCCCTGTGTACTTTAGGGACGGAAAAAAATGAACGTATGTGTGATTACTGCTTTACATTTGAAGACAAGCACACATTTTCCAACAAGACAAAGAGGAAAACAAGCTAATTATCAGAGATTATAGGGGTCAATTGTCAACAAAACTAAAGGTTTGGTCATTTAAATATTGTCTGGCAGAGAGCAAAATGTCATTTTCAGTTTACTGACGTCCTATAGACTGCTGGTCCCTGCCAGTGCTCATATCATAGCTGTCAAGTCTCCCACTTAGGCTGGGAAACTACCATATTTTAACCCTCTTTCCCGCTGTCCTACCGCATTAGTATTATCCTGTAAATCTCCCGTATTAAAATGTAATAATAAAAAAAAATTCCTCTGCCTCTCCAAACTGAACTCTGTCACTGGCCTCGCTAGAATGGGGCAGTTATGCACCAAAGTGATGGATGCCAACCACCGTAAAACCGAAGAAGCCTCATGAGAACTGCCACCTGCAGTAACCCGGGTGGCAGTTTTCACGAGGTTAGTGCCAACAGCGGGAACAAACCAAGAAAAACAAAGAGGTTATTTTAGATTTCTTGTACACCTGTCTTAAAATGTAAGGGATACTGGAGCTTGGTTGGGGTGGTGGGACGGCTCGCAGAGGGTGGAGGATAATTTCCTGTATTTTCAAATCCAAAACTTGTCGGGTATGGCTCATGACCAAATGGTTTGCAGCAAGCACCAAACATACATCAACAAAGAAGTCCAAGTCAGTGTATTTGTCTTACTTTTAATCTAGTTGCGGCTTTTAAATATAAAGCTGCTGACCGCTCATTGTAAGGCACTCAACATGTGCAGTTTTCTTGCCCCCTGGCAAACATTTTTAAAGAGACATCATAGCAAAAGCACAGTTATCACATCTGTGGAGAGACTCCCCTTGTTAGTACATAACGCTTTTATTCTACATTTTTCATGAGTCGGTTATTCAATAAATTAGTCTACATACGGGAGATATATTGTGGTTGTTTTCCTTATTTTTCTATTGAAACTTTTTATTAAAGGAAAAATGATGAAGAGAAACTGGGCTTTGGCAGCAGGGAGAAGCATTCATAATGTAGCACAAACATGTGCCTGGTATGAAAGGCTTAGCATCTCAAGCTGGAGCTGGCAAGCATGTCAGCCACACATATCCTGTGTTTGAGTTATAAAAGTCATAATATTCTGCTGTATAAGTGCTTTGAAATGCTTTACTCACACTTACCTTATGTCACTGGCTGAGAAAGTGGCTGATCGTGAGTTTATATAGCACTGCCATGTTCACAGGTTTGGTTGACCGAGTACTAATGGGTTGTTTTGACCCAGTGTCACTGCGATGGTGTGATCCAAATCCAGAACCTACGGGTAAAGACAAAACCTGTCAGGAGAGCTGTTTTTGTGATATTATATGATTTCAGATGAGGATGTAACACTCAGTTTGAGCTGTGTCAAGTTAACCTTAGAGGGCCTCTGCTTTCAGAATTCTTCAGCTGATAATAGTTTCAGAGCTGAGTTGAGCTTGCTATTTGGCTGTCATTTTTTTGATACAATCCCTGACATTTTGTATTCTTTATTAAATCTTCATTGTCAATTTGTGCTATTTTTGCAATCTTCATCTTGAATGGCATTGACCCTGTCGAGGACACCTGATAAGGTTTTTAAAAATCTTTTTGTGTGTGTTTCAGTCTGTCTCCCCAAATCAGATCAGTTGTTGATTCCTGACTTCTCTGAGTGAATGAGTAATGAGACCCCATCTAACTGATAAAAAGGACATTATTCCTGGTCATCTTGTATCAGAAGAGTGCAGTATCACAGCGACACGTGGCACACTGCCCAGAAGGCCTGTACTTGATGCTCAGGATTTCAATCATAAGTCCAACTGATGCTCAGGTCACTCATCCCTTTGGCTCTGGATCAATCCCAGCCAGAGATGCCAAGGCAAGCCGTCACGAGGTCATTGTGTCAGACCTGACCATCTTGCACAGGCCTCTGCCTGCGGGACCGGAAGGAGCTGACTGACCTAATTAGCTATTTGAATAATTGCCGTGCTGTCTGGCATGTGGCTGATTTGGATATACGTGAGTGTGTGTTAGTTTGCAAGTTGTAGCGTCTACAAAACAGGAAATGACAGGGAGAACAGATGGTCAATGGCTGGACTAATATGAAACATATTCATTGCCTCTCATTCATTGCAACAGATGAATTTGAGCTGTAGACACGCATTACTTTTGTTGCATGCCATTTGTTCACACATGAGCAAAGCTGTAACATGTCCCGCAACCTGTAAGAGTTTTAAATTATAAACACCTTTTCCATAAAATCTGCTCAAAAGATGAAGTAAAATTTTAAATGCAGTCCAGCATCAGCAAACAATGTGACCTCTTTTTTCTTTCAATTAATCTGTTTGCATTAGCCTGATTGAGAATATTCACATGACGGCTGTTTTGCTTTGAAGTTGATGAGTTGCCTTAAAGTGGTTATCAAAAGGATTATGTTAATTTAATGTGTTAAGAAGTAAGCAAGGCGTGAAAATGTAGAAATGTGACAAATTACCAACACACTTAATTTATGACATGCTAGAGTTATAATTCAACAGCCTATGTAGCTCATCCTGTAAATAATAAAAAGCTAAAATGATAATTTCACTACTTTGTAATAAATAACAGAATTCAAGTCATACTTCAGCGTAGAGCATTGTATACATCAGACATTGGCAAAATTGGTAGACAATTCATGTGTAATTATTCATTGTTATCATAACTGTTTGGTGTAACTACATAGTACAAATAACTTTCCAACAGTAAAGTTTCCTGGATGCTGTCTGAGTGTTACTTTACAGTTACAACCTTACAGTGTAGCTGGACCTGCCTGATTTAATGTCTGTAATCAAGCAGATCCATCTTACCAACTTCCGATCTACAACAATCGTGAGCAGCTATAAACAGCACGGCCCAATCAGAAGAGGTGGGAGCTAAGAGCCACATGACAGCGGGAAGTGACCTTCTATATAGAGATGATATTTTCACTCCACTTCTGACATGTTTTGCCAGGAGTTTGTTTTGAGTGCCTCACAGTCTGTCCTCTACACCATGGCAGTAGTACCCAACTACTACATTATCTGATTGGCCTATTATGAACAAGATAGATGGAACAATCGGCCAATCACCAGCTGGATATTCTTTGAAATGTGCTGCCCATTCCCAAACGCTTTCTATGGGCTCTTTCCCAGATGGACTAGAGAACTATATTGAATGGTCCATCTGATATGTCAAGTTTGCTGGTTTAAAGGTGCAGTGTGTAGAATTTGGCAGCATTTCGCCGAACAGAAACAATGAATGTAGGATATAATGTTTCTATTTGTATGTAAAGTCCGTCAAAATATGAGTACAATCATCCCCATAATTTTTATTTAGTTAGAAAAAGCTTCAAAAAATTTACATTACCGCGGGCCGCGTTCATGTAGGCCGACATAATGATCCGCCATGTTATCTATGGGTGGATTTTAGGGACAAAAAGAACAAAACGCAAATCTGTCCGTCAGTTCTGAAATCTACCTGGAATGCAGGCGAAGAAAAGGAGAGAGGACAACAACTGACCGATAATCTATAAAAATAATGGTTACAAACCTTGTCACTTTAGTAAATGATGCTGTGTTCACGATCCCTTCTGGTCTTCACAGGCTTTCGTTGCTCAGTGATGTGATGTTTTGGTTACGGTTGGGCTCCTTCTAGAATCTGAACGACAGATGTCGCTAAAATGCCAAATTCTACACACTGCACCTTTAAGTGTGTTTTTCACCTGGAAGATAGACAGCATAAAAATGTTAAGACTTTTATATCCAGGCATGCTATGAGAGAGCTAGACCTAACACATACCTCTGCAAAGTATACATTCCCAGACAGTCAAAGTACAGTGGTCGGTTACTTAGTCCTAACCTAATAAGTTTATTATCAAGTCAAAGAGGACATTTGTGCAGAGTTTAAAGAGCCCTTATTTTGGTTCATATGTTTGTTTTGATGACTGTCTGGGTATGCTCACAATGTTCAAAAAACCTTCTAGTTTTCATATACAGAGAGCCCCTGATCCACTTGTATTCTTACTCTAGTCAGTCGGTTGGAGCTCCTGCCATTTTGAGGCTCACTTCCCCTTCTGGGCACAGTCTGCTCTGATTGGTTGACAGCTCTACTCTGTGGTACCTGATTAGTTTAGCGCTGCTCGTGACCTTGTTGTCAGCAACTCTGCCTTCATTCTAACTTCTCTGCTCTTCACTGGCCTTGCTGGTGAGCCAATTAGTTTAAAGTGACAATGAAACAATGGTAGGAAGTCACACTATTCAGGGGCCCGGGGAAACAAGATGGTTTAGGTAGCTGCTGGCACCATAAATATAGGAGGGAGAGGTCCAGATGCTGCAGACTTTTTGTCTTGTTCAAAGAAGTGCTCTATGACATGAAGGAGACACTCAAAAGTATTGTTCTCCAAATACAGTGGTCCTTATTTATCGGTCTGGTGCGCAAACTTGCATAGACTTTGGTGCAGAAATCTTAAATCAGCTTCCACATACGATTCATGAAACAAGCATATTTTGTAAATCCCTGCATATTAACAACCATGTGTTGATAAATGTGGCGGCAGAAAACAATCATCTAAGAAACATGCCTCTCAATATTCAGTCAGGCCCAGAACTGACCAGATGGAGGGGCATGAAGCAGTAAAAAGAGGAAAACTTTATGAGCTTGAGTCTGACATTGTTAAAAAGGAAGAAGAAAATAATTAATTATGGTAGTTTTATGGTAGTTTAAAAACTGAGTTACAAGGGAGTCAGAGACATTAAGTCGGCAAGTTGAAAGAGAAAGTCATACTTCTGCTGCCCAAATAAACAGATTTTATTCACTGTTTTCAATTGTTCAGGAATATTCGTGTTTTAACAGATGCCATTGGGCAACTTATTTAACAGTTTAAATCTAAGCAGAAATCAGACCTCACAGTGAAAGAAGTGGTTTATGTAAGGAGTTTATAGTTAATCGTTATCACAGCAGGGATAGTGTTGCATGGGAAATTATGTGCAATTGCTGCTATTTAGAGAGAAAAAATCTCTTTAAGGACTAAAATAAAAGTGCGTTGTTCAACAACTCTCCACAAAACTAAGTAACATTATTCTGGATGATTGACTTAACTTGTTGTATATTTACTTCCCATCTCTGTGCATAACCACTCTCTTACTCTTGATCGCCCCTCTCTCATCCCCCCACCCATCTATCCTCACATTGTGGACCAGGCTGCAGAAATATTTCATTAATGTTTTTGCCTTCAGTTATGCTTAAAAGATGCATTTAAAGAAAAAAGGGGTACATTGTTTCAGAAGTAAAGTAAAACAGTGCAGGTTTATTTAACAAATCAGAGATTTGGACTGCAGAGCCAAGCAGAGATTCACTCAGTAAATTTAACTTCCTTTTTAATTTTCCTGTCAAATTACTACAGTTTTTAGTTTCATTCCTCCACAATATTTGCTGCAAACAATTTAACTGTTCAAAAAAAAAATCTTTATAATCACTCAAAGAGGTTTTTAATTTTCAAAATAATTTACTTAAAAAAAACACTTGATAATTAAATAAACAAATGAATCAGCTTGAAGCTCATGCTACTCACATTAAAAAAAAATGTTTATTTCACAAGAGGTGGCATAGAATATAAAATACACTTTAGAAGATGTATCTAAAATCTCAGTTCAGCTTCAAATCTGTGGACCTGTCACTCGATAAATGCGCAGTAGGTATGATTTAAAGATTCCTTTTCTTTACAGATATTTCTATTGCAGTGTAGGTGAGAATACATTTGCATACACAAGCTCAGACCTGATAAGGGATTTGAGTGTATCATGGGTCCACATTTTAACCAGGTTCAGTATGATTAATGCTGCTCTATGCATGGAAATGCTCATACTACCACTTTTAGGTCATACACATAATAAATGAGTGTTTTTGTTTGCTCTTCTTACCCCTCCTTTTTCCACTATCTTCATGGTGTTCTTTTATGCAGTCGATCTCAATCATATTGGGCCCTGTTCTGACAATTTTAAGCCTGCAGGGTCCTTATTTTGCTATTTTGAGTATACATGTTCTTGGTACAAAGCCAGGCACAGGGCACTAAAGGGATGGATTATGTTTATTGATTAAACATGGATGTGTTTTGGGTGTAAAATGGATCAGTTTCCTGCTGATGCATGTGTCAATATATATGATACATGCATCAGGTGGAAATTACAAAAGACATCTATGCCTCATGCCAAAACACTTTGAGCCGGGCAAACATTAGGGCACGCAGTCTGTCATGCTTATAGGGCATGTCACACAATGATTTAATGGCCCTACGGTCAACTAATCTGAATAATGGTGCATTTCCACCAAGCAGTCCATTTCAGTTTGGCTCTGTATGGTATGCAATTACAGGTGTTTCCGCTGTCAAATAAAGCAAAAAGATACCCAAATAACTGATTCATAACCATCCCACTTTGTTGACTGGTCACACTTCTTGTGCAACAGCTGCCAAAATGAAAACAAGTTGCTGTGTCATGTCAAAATTTCCAATGGATCCAAGTGATTTTTCTACTTTGGCTTTAAAGAATATCTGCACTGAAAATGCTGCATGTAGTAGTTCAGAGGTGCAAACCTTCCTTGCCATTGTTGGTGAGAAGTGCAAATGGAGTTGGTTGTAGCTGGCATGACCCTTATCTTCCAGCTTACACCCCCACTTCTAGATGAGGTTACAGCTGGCAGTTAAAACGCATGTGAGATAAGGGCCTACCGCTACAAAGCATACCAAAGTGTACTGAACCAAACCAGACCACTCAGTGGAAATGCAGTGACTGCTGAAGATGACAAAAAACATTGTGGAGGTTGACCTCGCCATAAGGCATAAGCTGTTGTCAATGTGTTGAATGCAGTATGCAAACACCCCATATTGTTGTTAGAGGTTGTTTTCGCCTTTAACTCTTGAAATATGCAGTTGTCGCCCCCATCTGCTGCAATACATAGCCACTTTCTGTGCAGAAGCAGAGCTGATCCCACTGTGGCTAATGTTAAGGCTATATCCATGTCCCACATGCAACTACACTTCAAAAAGCTCTAATGCTCTCATTAATCAGTAACAGTGTTGCTAGAAGACTTCTTTTCAAACAAAGTGAGTCATAATCAAGCCCTCAGAGTCAACTCACAACCCACACATCGTACTTTAGATTGAGAGGTCTCCTGCTTCCTATCAAATGTCAATTCTAGACTTACCCTATTGACCCAATCCCCAGCTGAGGGCCACAAAGCCATACCTGCCTCTCTTTACATTCCATTGTTCTGTCTTCTCCCCTGGCTCTCTTTTTTTTGACGCTATGAGCCACAGGGGATAAGTTGGAGCTATTTCAGCAAGCCTTAACAGTCCGCTCTGCCTTTAGCAGAGGCCAAGTGCGTCATCTCAAAGGAGTAATGTTAGTCTGTGGTCCAGTGAGGAGGAGTAATGAGCCAAGCAATCAGTATTACTTGTTCACAGCACAGTGGCACACAGCTGACGCGGACACATATGGAGATGTACAAGTCTCATGGGAGCGTTTGAGTGAAGGTACATCTGTTTTTATGCTGCATATACCCAGATGTGCGGCGGGCATCTTGGAGGAAAATGTCCTTCGTGTTTTTTTTTCTGTGCTCTTTGATGAACAAGGGGACAGTGCTAATGTTAAGTCAATCATTAGATTCAATTGTTCTTCAAACCCTAGTTACAAAAGAGTTGGGACATTGTAAAATCTGAATAAACGGATAAAATAAAGGAAGTATTCAAAACATATTGACAAAACACAATATTTAGTGTTTTGACTGTTATGCTTACTTGTTTTTTTGACAGGGAAATATTAAAAAAGGAATTCCTACAACATTCCTAAACTGTTGGGATGGGGCAAAAAAGACTGGAAAAGCCGTGGACTGTGAAAAATCACCTGGAACACTCCACAAGTAATTTGGTAAATAGTAGGTAACAGGCGATTGTACCATGATGGGTATAAAGAAGCCCTCCTGAAGGTCTCAGTTGGTCATAATTATCAATGGTACTAAGTTCTCCACCTTGTTCGAGCATGTATGCAAAGTGTCAGACAGTTTATGAAAATCATGTCTCAACATGCAATTGCAAAGGATTTATGAGGAATGAGTTTATGATTAGTATGAATATAGAATATAATGAATTTCCATAACTTCATCTGGTCTTGAAATTAAATTCTTTGCCCTGTTTTCCCTGCTGCTTGGTTGTAATGAGGTCCTACCACCAGAGGAGGGTTGCAGCATGTCTGAATGCTTTTTTCTGTAGCTACCATTACAGAACAAGTGAAGACCAGAGATCCTAGGAAAACATCTCACATCTCCAAACTTAACCGAGTTTTACTGTTTTACTGAAAACTGTTAAGAATCTATTTTACCTGGGATTGCTGAGTACATTAGGTTATTTATTTGGTTATAATAAACACAATATGGGTCACCGATAGCCCAGGGGATATGTTTACATGCCCCATGTACAGAAAGGCTGTCAGCATAGGACATTATGTGTTAAGCTAATCAATTTAGAGTAGTAAAGATAGGATACATTCACAAGATCCCAGTTAATCATGTTGTCATTTGGTCTGTTTTTTTTTCACAGAATTTTGTCCTCAACAGTGCTCTGCCTAAAGGCATTTGAACACGTCCTAATATTGCAAACATGTTGGAAGGACTTTTGACTCTTTCTTTCTTTTCATATAGGGAAGAGGACAAATATAGAATGTACATTCTGAAAAACAGAATTAAATCAATTGTTAGATGGTAGATACAGTATAAGAGCTTTCAACAAGATGAGTGCCATCAATCCTATTTACACAGAGCTGCCTGGTCTTCTGCTTTTAGCACTGTGTAACTTTGGCAAAGTTTGTCTTGTAGGAAATGTGTCTTTCAGTTTGCAAACTACCCTCATACCAGTGATTTTCTTTTACTTTCAGTTGTGCCTCCCTCTAAGATAAGTATTTTTTCAGGCCCCCAATTCTGAACTCTTCAGTTTTATTTCCTTTTAATTGTTGTAATGTTCTGATATGTGAATAACTGTGCTCTTTAAACAATAACTTTGCTTTACCAGACTCAAAATCAACATTGAATTCCATTAATTCCTCAGACAGCATTGTATTAAAGCATACTTCATTTGGTGATGGATATTTCAACATGTGTTCAGTAAACCTCCAGAAAACCTTGGTAAGTCAACACAGTGGGTCCCTCATGTCTCCAAATGTACTTGGTAGTTTATTTCTATTTTAGATGCCAGATTGGGTCTCATGACGTGATGGTTTCTGTAAATGTTAATTACATTAGGAGTGATAGAGAAAGTAGAAAGATAACTAATTTAGTGAGATTTAAACCTCTTGGGAGGTTTGAAGAGAAACTTATTTAGCTACATTAATGCTGAACTTTGCAAAGGGATCGAGGGATGGAGAATGTAATGGAGGATGCCTCATTATTTGTGGTGATGTGAATCGCATCAAAGCAGCTTATTATGATCATCAGTGCTCGATAGTGGAGATGGAGGTGATCCACTTCAGGGCCGAGGGCACAGCCGTAGTGTGCTATTGATTTGGCTGTTAAGAGGTGCTTGTGTTACAAAGGGCATGCATCTCAGTCTTCCATTAGGATAATTATGCTTTCTATTGCCTTTTGCACACCTCTGTGGCCCATTGAATGAATAAAATGGCAAATAATTAAGTTGCTCTTTGCATGTTTTTCTGCCGAGCTTGAGAAAACTGAGCTGCTTGTGGAGGGTTTGGCAAGGAGAGAAGAAAATATTCTATTACAGGAGGAACATCAGTGACTTTATCAACTTCGTAAAAATCAGTCAGAAAAATTCTTAGAGGTGCTTCAGAAACCGACCTTTAGAGAGAACAATTTCGATTGGTTTTGGCAAAGAATTTGATTGGATTACCTTGACTGTGAAAAAGTTCCTCCTTGAAAACACACCTGTCAACATTTTTTTACCTCTGAGAATAGTAAATCCAGTGAACATGACAAATTTTGATAATTATACTGGAAATCAGGCCTTATGTAAAGAACCATAACATGTGTGAAAACTAAATGACAGTTAATATGAAGCCTACATACCCATAGTGGACACTAAGGTGCAAAAAACTTCTGTTGCTTTAGAGTCCACTTGATGCTGCAAAAGTGTAAAATTCACACACTAATTTTGAGAACAGAAATACATTAATTTCTATATATATATATATATATATATATATATATATATATATATATATATATATATATATATATATTGTGCAAATTCATCTTTTTAGGCACTGATTGAGGATTTACTTTTCCATGAGACTTCTGATATGACGGCTAACCAGCTTGTTGAAATTGCATCTGTCAGGGGGCTAAAACCCTGCCTTAGGTCTCCCTCTGTGTCTGCTTCTATTGAAGGTTGATCTAAAGTTCTATCTTTCTTTAGGTATTTATTTATCTATCTCAAACCTAAAAACAAACAACAAAAACAAAAAAGTGAAAACAAAATAATACATATGTACACCAAACAACTGTGCATTTCTGTCAAATATACTACACATGAGTACATAACACAACAACCAGGTAAACTTATGGATTAGCTTCTAAATCCTGCTTTAATAACCAGGGGAACTGATGTCACTCAGGATTTTAACAGTATTTTCTTCAGTCCATGGCTCCCTTGGCTCTGTCAGACACCTTCAGTGTAAGCATTTTGCTAAAGCCTAGTTACATCTCTGTTCATTGCAGTAAACAACGCAAATGCCTTGCTTTTAGGCAATCAAGATGGTTAATATCAATATTTAAGCTATCATGATTCTCAGCTGAGTTCCTGGGTAAGTGATTAACGGAGCATTAGACTGGACAATTTAAAAAAACAGTAATAAAGATTTAGACACTGAAACATAGCACACCTAAAAGCGTGGCAGCAGTGAATACAAATAAACTAAAACATCTTTCTGTTGACCTCTTTGTAACAAACAGAGAACTGTTTACTTTGTGTAAGTGATCTATTAGTTAATACATGATAGTTTCATCAGCATACCTTTGAATATCTGCCTCACTGTATATGTTGTTGAAATAAACTTTTAGCCCCATCAACCACTCCAAGATAGTGGAAATATAAAAGGTCCCATGCCCTGGTGTGTTTGACTGATTACGTCCTTTATAGGATTTCTAATAAACAAGGATTTGATTTACGTTGAATTAAAAAAAATTGAAAAATTCAAGTCTATGTAGAGGATCAAATGCAGCTCAGCTCACCCCCCACCCCCAGTAAGTGTTTAGACAGTACTGGCATAATGTCAGTATTCATAGAATAACTCAAGACATTTTTTAACCATCAACCATGTTTGCAAGGAGGCAGTTAATATCTGGTTTAATTAATATCAGCCTAAAGCAATCGTATTCCTTTCAAGCTTTATATGCCATTAGCTGTGTTTACCATGTCTCTTCTGAGTAATTGAGTATGTCCATGTGCAGGACAACAAAGTTGGCAAACAACAACAAATGGCATCAGGACTTTGCCCTCCGCTCCTGTGATTAGCTCCAGCAGCTGCCCGGCACATCTGATTCCTCAGAATAGCCTTTATCCATCTGCTTGGAGCAGTGTGAAGGCGCAGGAAGAAATCTAAATGTGGGTGATCGCCAAGATAAAACAAGTTCCCAAAAAAGACACAAATGTAGAAAAAATATTTACACATTAAACAGATATTACACAGAGTGAACGGGGTTAACTGAAGTAACTATGTAACTGAATAAAACATCAATTAATTTACCAAACTCCTTGCATATTCAAAACAGCCATTCACAAAGATAAGTCATCCTGTACTACATGAAAACCTCTGCAGAAGGCCGTAAAATGATCTATGGATTCATAAAACAATTCATGTATGCTTTATGTCATGTTAGCTTGGAAGCAGCAGAAAAATGAATTATTTAACCAAACGCTGTCATTGTCATTTATCAACAAGTGACAACAAGTCATTTTTACCAGTGCAAAAAAAAACCATTGATAACCTATTTTTTTAATATTATACAACAGCTATGACAAGTGTTATTTTCCAAGGGACATAATTCATGGTATTGAAAGGTCATATTATCTCTCTTTGAGTTTTATATGTCCTATTGTGTTTAACATGCGAACTGTGCATGATAGGGAACTTCTATGCACATGACAAAAAGTCTGTGGCATTACAACTTTTCCCTCTCCCCTGTCTACAGTAACAGCAGCTGCTGAAAATGGCTTTTTCCTTCGATCCCCTTGACCAGACTTACCAGAGTGACAGCAAAGTGACAGGAGTGCCAGCAGAGCATTTTTGACTGACAGAGAATAGAGCGGGATCGGGGGTCCTCAGTATGTGAAAATGAGCAGTCCTTTATCAAATTATATTTCATTTCATTATTTTTTTATTTTAGTGATTTAAAACATACATACAGTCCACAAAACCACCGAATGTATTGGTGCCTCCCTGAACTCTGATGTCAGAACTGGGATTAACTTCACTTTTCGATTAAACATGTTCCAGATACAAGTTCGTAAACTTGGGGTACCCAAAGATTGTCCAACTTCCTCAAGTAGAAACTCCAACCTAAGGGGTTGCTCCAAGTGACATATCTAATATAGGTCAAATTGAAACATACCATATGAACAAAACATGGACTATACAGAGCTAGCTCTGTAGACACCATATGTGTTCAATTTAATGGTATAAACTCCAATCCAATAATTTTAGCTAACAATATAAGCCAGGAAGCAGCTTGTTTATCTGAATTAATCATTAACACTGTGACTGATCAGAGATTCAGGCTACTTTTAAGGACAACACAACATATTTGATATTCCATCTGCAAATACATAACAACTACTTTTAGTGTTAAGCCTTGTCCATATTGACAAGTTGCTCTTCCTAAAACACTCTATAATAAATGTAGCCGCTTTCACATAACACAGAGCTGTAACCCTCAAACTTGACACGGTGCCCCCTGAACACTCACTGCTTGTGGTCGCCTTCCACCCTTTTATTGGAACCCGCCGAGGGCCTTCTCGGAGGACCTGTTTTGTAGAGAACCATTCAGTATTAGCATTTCCAAAAGGGCAATCGAGTCAGCGCGTCAGAAAACAGGGAAAGGTCACCAGGTTTCCCGCCGCTTAAAACCCCCACACTCTATCAAGTTCTCGCCGCTCTGCCACAGACCTGCTTGTGCCAAATTGAGAGATTGCCCATTTTTCTCCCCGGTGACATTAAGAGGGTCATTTAGCACTCCAGCTCCGAAAAACCCTGATTGGTCTGAACAAGGCCTTTTACCCCCCCGAAAGTGCAGCAGACAGGAATCAGTAGAATGTGGTGGCAAGATTGCAGACCTCCCCAGAGGATTTAGGGTTTGGTTGTGACATGACTGGCACTGCACCTCTGGGGTACAAACCAGCATGCTGCAATGGGGAGAGAGGCTGAGAGCTCAGGAGGGTGGTAGCAAGAGGGTGGGGGGGATTTCTTCATGAACGTGTGTCTGGCTCGCAGTGGAACTGGCGGTGCATGCCTGGTGCGTGCTGTGCGGCAAAGCAAGCGAGGGCCCCCATGGAGGCCCGGCTCCAGCGGTGGGGGAGATGTGCTTATACGGTTGAGTTAGCTAAGCCTGCAGATCCAGAGGGGACAGAGGGGGTGGCACGGGGAGAAGAGGCAGAGCTCCAGGGAGCAGCGTGAGTCTTGGCTCTGGATAAAAGTGATGCCTCGCGGGCACCGATATCTCTGAGTACCCCAGGGTTGACCTTGGCAAGCCTGCACTTACTGCCAACCCATCTGCTGGTTATAGAGATGTAATCTTTGAGGCGACGAGTCTGGTACCTTATTATCTGTCTAAAAAAATCTGTTCAAAATGTTGCATGTCCCTTAGAAATTCAGAGTTACACCGCAGTGATGCTTTTACTAGGAAACCAGAGTGTCTCATTCACTACTAAAGTTTTAGTTGCCAATTTGATCCAGTCAAGTGAAAAGACAGCCAGCGCTGTGATAGAAAAATCATTAGGTTCAAATTCTTTACCCTCTAAAGCCTGGCTCACACTACAGGATTTTAAAAATCTTATAAGATTCTGAAATCGGGTTGTATTTATGTATTGAATCTTGACAGATTATCTTCTCTTAAATCTTAAGCACACACACACTACAAGATTTGAAAATCGTGACCAGGCACACTACAGGATTTCATCAAGATTATCGGACCAGAGAGACGCTCAACGTGATCCTACATCATCTCACCAAGGAGATGACGTAGGATCACATTGAGACAAAATATGGAGACTAGTGCGGCAGTTAAACAAACAAATCATTATTCCTTCTCGCTTATTACTGTTAACTAGTAAAATGCACTTGTATAACTGATGTATACAAGCAATATCACATGAGAGCGAGTGCTGTTGTCCTGGATATCAGCGCTGGGGTGATTACCTGCGGCACTCTGCCACATCATTATCTCACCTGAAATATTTAATGCGAATGCAATTTCTCTCCAACGCTTGTCCTTTTCACATCGGTTGTGATAATCTCTGCATGAAACGTTGTACAAACATTTGTGGTCTTGCCACAAGTCGACAAGACTGTCCTCCATCTCCGCTGTCCATCTCACCCGTACTCATTCTTGCCTCTGATAACTCCTGTCTCGCGGTCATTTCCGGTCATCGTAGGCGGCTCTCTCTGATTGGCTACTGTCATCCTCAGCGAATACGAGTTGCGTAATCATTCAGATAAATATCAAACATGTTTGAAAATTATCGGGGCGGCTCCGACGAGTCTATGAGACGATCGTGGGGCTTAAGATTGATTTGTCACCCGCTCACACTAGAAGATAATCTTGGTCGAACGTCGGGGCCGATTTTGGTCCCCGACCAGATTTCTTCCCCGATTGTCGGGAGGGCTGAATCTGGGTTAAATCGGACCAAGAATCATGTAGTGTGAGCCAGGCTTAACCCAGCTTTGTACCACATTCTTCAGCTGCCCTGGGAGTATAGCCTCAAGCTCTCTGTTTGTGTTTTTTTGCTTGACTAAATACCCACAAATTGACAGCTTTTCACATAATGCATGCTATCTGTACACTATCTTAAAGCTCTGATAATTTGCGGTTCCTTGTTTCTAAAGAATTTGGAGTTATGTCTCACTCTGTTCCATTTTGGCTGGACATCAAAAACTTAGCTGTCCAGCATGTTACTTAATGGACACTTGTACTAAATGAATAGAAATGTCCCTTTGGTGAATTTAAACCTACATATCAGACCATACCTCTCTACTGATGTGTAGAGGACAATCCAAACAAGGCTTTAAATGTCAGTTTTATGCATATCTGCAAGCCACTGTATGAAGCTTCAGCTATCATTTGCAACAGCAGCACTTTGTGGGCTAATGCTAATGCTAGCAATCCTTAGGTAGACTTATAATAAAAGACATTGCTGTGTCTTTATCCAATAAGCAATCAATGTAAGCTGAATACGGACTCTGAAGATAAACTTTCATTCTGTCCATTTGGTTTGTCTTTCGCGTTTGAAAAATGAAGATTTGGATTCATGGATGTATAAATGTTCATTACAGCAGGGAGGATCTGCATGACGAGTGCCACAGACTGCAGATTTACACACGTTAGCTGCTGGTACCCTCTGATCCTGAACCATCCTGAAGTCTTCTTACAAAGTCATCCTGGTATTTCACTGAATTTGACAACACAAGACCATCAATTATACACCTGCATTAACAGGTAACCTGGATGGTCTCATGTCTTTCAGTTCCCATTGAGGTTTCTGCCATTTATGATTCAAACCCACTCAGTCTCCATCAGCAGACGTTTTTGTTGTGTGGCCGTGTCCATACAATCTCCTCATGAATCCAAAACAAACAACGGATGTAATCCCTGGACAGATCGGCAAGTGATCTTGCTAGGCAGTGGTTGTTTTTCCGATATTGAATCTCACTGTAAACAGCTGATCCACAACGCTGTCTGGCTGCTGTGCAGCGGCTATTTCAGCCCAGTCTACGTTCATTTTTCTGTTTGTGAGGCTTCTTAAGGTGACCAGACTTGTCTGTCAGCTTCAGTGACATTTTTGTTCTGTATTTATGACACTATCTGTTACTTTAGTGGCTCAAAAATGCATCTCAGCAGTATTATAAGCTAAAATGCATTAGTCTATTCACAACAGTGGTACCTCTACCGTCCACAGAACTGAGTAACATCATGTAAGTCATGTGTCTGCATATGGTCAATGGGCGGTGCATTTCTTGATAGTCTTTTACTTGAGCTAATAAAATATTTGTGTACTACATACAATCAGACACACTGACTGTGGCTGTAACATTTTACACTGATTAATACTTCCCTCCACCTAAGGCCTCTCAGCTGTTGGTGTTGACGTCTCTGTATGTGTGGCAGGGTCCACACTAATGTGAAGTGGCACACTTTAGGGGGTTTGCGTGGATTTCATTTCCCTTCAAACAAATATCCTGATTAGAATTGAGAGCATCTCACAGGCAGGGCACACAGACTTTGACTGAACCTCCGTCATGTTGTTTTTGTCCTCTCCTCCCTCTCCTCCCACCTGGTCCCTTCATTGGCTCTGTCAGTCCGTAAACGACAAGTGAATGCGTCTCTTCCACCTGCTCTCCTCATCATCAGCATGTTATCGTAGCCTGAACAAGCTCTCTCTCCCCCTCATTCCCTCTATTCTGTCTCTCCTCTGTCTCTCTTCACCTGTCCTGAACCAACCCCCTCCTCCATCTCTCTGTTTTCACCACTTCCCCCCCTCTTTTTTTTCTTGTCCTTTTTTTATTTATTTATTTATTTTAACCTGAGCGGCATGTGGTGAGCAGGTAAATAAATCACTAAGCAGCTCTGGAGAAGATAACGAGGCAACAGGGGATACTCAGCGCTCTGCAGATGTGTGCAGATGCGGCGCCTGGAGCAACATGGAAGAGGATGGTGCCACTTGATATATGGACACCAGATATCTGCTACGCCCCTAGAAAAACACATGGACTCTAATCAGATGCAATGAATACACACTGTTTTGAATGCATTAATACTTTTCAGGCCAGCTTGTGTCAGATTTGAAAGGGCATACAGAGGACTAAGAGAGTATTTTCCAATTCAGCCTTTTTCATGCTTTTTAGATTCACCTCAAGCCTTAAATTATTCATCATCTCCCATCAGGAGTCTAAAAGGGCCAGAAGGAAGAATAAAGTTCCTGTAAAGTGATAAGAAATATGTATTTTAGGTTTGTTGTATCTCAGAGGAATGTGTTATTAACCACTAAAACACACTTCTGGATTGGAAAACAATCTTGAAAGACCCGATCATATGCCCAGTGCAAAGCATTTTGGAGTGAGACCCAGGCGTTTTCTCTAATTTCCATCTGACACAGGTGTCATTTTCAACCCCGGGTAAACTTTACTGAGCTTGGTTCACTCACACTGGATGCACAGCAGCAAATCTCCACCTTCAAGTATCAAAGTATTTGTTGATACATTCAGTTTAAAGTTCATAATGAGACAGACAGCTGAGAGACAGTTTGGCTTTTGCAGTGCTTTTCAGCGAGCTATCCCTGTGCGCTCCTGTGTGTGTAATATTCCTAGAAACAAGAAAAAAGACAGATGATAGAGGATTTTCTCACAACACAGAGCTACATTTCTAGTATTTGTTTACACTCTGATGACTGTCACTGGTAATGTTCTAGTCTTTGAAACCACAGATTTTCTCTTTAAATCAGGAACCAAAGCAAAGCATTGATATATGTCATATAATGACACTCATTAATTCAACATCAGTTCAGCAAGTTCTGTAAACCAGGCAACATAAATGTTAAAGGGTTAACTTGATGATTAACATGCCAGTTAAATCTTCATGCTGTTTTTGGTTGGTTCAGACATCTAAATGCATAATCCAGCACTCTATGGTAATTTCTACTGTGGTCTCAATTTATTGTGAATGACCTATGCAATCCTTGACTGTACCTGCAGCCAAACAGCTGGCCCTGGTCCACACTTTGGGATGCACTGCTTGAGTTTACGTTCTAATGGATTCAAGACAAGGAAATTAATTTATATATATATATATATAACTTAATACCATTTTGTGTCCAGTGAACTGGTTATTTATAAATATAAACCTGCCTGATCCTGATGGGCTTTATCTGGGTGTCTAGTTTGTCTGTTGTAGTCATTTCTGAGGTTACAGAAATGGTTCCAAGATATATATATATACATTTGCAATCTAAGCATCAACATATTTCATACTGTGCATTGTGTGTGTGCTGTTGGTTTATTGGCTCAACATTTACTAAAACATTAATAATTGTAATGATCCAGCCAGAGTTCAGACCAAACCCTGACATCAGCTATTAAAGCAACAAGGTGACAGCAAGGAAGGGACCACACACCTCTACATAAGACATACAATTCGTCTTTGTTTGAAATCATTTTGCTGGGAGTGTGTGTCTTCTACCATACCGATAGCATGATATAGACCGACATACTCCAAAATGTTGTGTACCACACACTTTTAAACAGCACACTTCACATGATCAAATAGGGCCCTCAGTCATTCATATGTGTATAACAACATTATTCTGACATATTTAGTTTATTTAGGAGACAAATGTCTCATTTTAGGACTTTTCAGAAATGTGAAATCCACACCCCCCATTGATATTATACAAGCACCAGATCCAGAGACAATCACCAACACACAAAAAGGCCCAATTACATTTGTGAAAGAGAGAAGAATGAGACAAAACAGTGACATTAGGGTAATGAGGGGAATACTCGGCTAATGAGAAAGAGAGACACAGAGGGAGAGAAAGAGGGGGAGAGAGCGGGAGTTTACTTCCATGCTGCTTTGGTGACAGACAAAAGGAGCAGAGTTCAAGAACAGCTAAAGACTCAGAAGAGGACTTTTAACTTGCAATTAAATTCTGCTTTGGAAAAAAAAATTCTAGCCTTTAGAGAATAAAAGCAACAGGAAAGAAAAGAGAAAAAAAAAGCAAAGAGAGGAGACAAGGTGGATGTACAAGGAGAGAAAATTTGAGTAAAGGCTACCATCAGAAGGATCTCCTCTTACCAATGACACTAACAAGCTGCACAGACGACTGGGGAACACATAGAGGAACAAAAAGATTGACTGTCCGCCCAGCAACTGAAAAAAGATGAATGAGCAAGGAAATATTATCACAGCACATTATTCAACACACAGTTTGCTATGATTGCATTATACCATTATAATTAATGCTTGGGTGGGTCTTCAAAATGAAAAGGATGTCATTATTGCTGGAAAAATTAGCAGAGTGTGTGCACGTGTACAGAAGTGTGTAAGTGTGTAAGCAGAAACTTTGTGACATTGAGGAGTTTTCTTCTTACTGATTAAACAGGTGAAATGCTACAGTACATTAGGATCTGCTCTGCCAAATGCTTTGTGGCATCCACACAAAGGCTTATTTATTAACACTTGTGCCAACCATTGGCAAGGCAAATGGAAGCTCAATTAAGGCGAATGAATTAGGATTAACGCTGAAATGCAGCGCATTTTCATTTTAATTAATCGTGTTGATTATTTATTTCCAGAGGCATCGTGAGGAGGATCAGACGGCTGGCTGCATTCTGATGATGCTGAATCGAGGAGAGCATGCTGAGGTGTTAGGAATCAAAAAATAGCAAATTGTGTGCTTATATTTTCTCTAATGTAAACAGTTTTTAACGTTTATTTACCCTGAGGGGAGAGTTCAATATTAGTCACACTCACAAAGCACAAAAACGTGGTTTCAAAAGCAAGCTCTGAAATATATTCCACATTATTATTATATTTTACTTTCATTGAGCTGATTTTCTTACCAAAATCTGACCTATTTACTGACGTCAAATACTAATTTCATTTCAAAAATTCAAACTTTGTGAATGCCCATTTTTGTCAAGATGCCACAATGTTTTTCATATAAGAAAACTGAAAAAAAAAATTATTTTCAGTATTTGAAATGCATAGTAAATATTATTATTTTGTATTATTTTTTAGTGATGTTATTGTTGATATTGTTTTGGGATATGACAATGATTTGCAGCAACAGTGACTTTTATTATTATGTTCTGCATAGTGACAAATGCTCCCACTCATACAGCTAAGCAGAAAAGATGTGTTTTCATAAGGTATCTATAAAAAATAAATGTATATTTTTCAAACTTTTTGAGGCTTTATTTTTTTTAAACATCAGATATTCATCAAATACTCATGAATTTTAAAAGATTTCAACCCTTTGAGTGCGATGTTTTGTCATTATTCCACTGTTTTTTAATGAAGAAAACATTTTTTTTTGTTTGTTTTGAACTAATCCTAACTAATAATTTATAAACTGGCACTTTCAAATAGAGATTGAAGTAATGATTGATTGATTTATTGATTTAACTATTGCGATTGGGATATGTCAGTGATTGGCAGCACATTCTGTGCAGTGTCAAATACTAACACTCATTTTCGTATGGTCAGACTGAAGTCTATTTAGGTCTATTTAGGCCCATTTAATGGCAGTGAGACTGAAATTTAAGCTTGACTGGGTTTCAGTGGCACATTTTTTGTGCTGAACAGTATGAGTGTACCACTTGTTTGTGCACAGTTTATTGTAGATGTACTGTGGGAGCTGAGCTGGAAATAAGATCAAATAAAAATACACAATCTTGCTAAAATTCATGCCTTATGCACGAACATAATCAAAAATGAAGAATGAAAAGCACATAAAAACCCCCTTAAGTTGTTCCACCAACAACAAACAGATGCATAGGAGAGAAGAATCATGTACTCTCATAACTTGTTAAAAATATCAAAAGAAAGAAAAACATAACCACCGTCTGGAAGTCTTATACCTTTGTGAGGTATGAAGTTAAATTACAGCTGTGCAGTCCTATTAATGTGTAAGAATTTTGTAAGCAAATACCATGACAGACAAAGACCTTTGACCTATGACCTCCATATTCAAATTAGTTTACTTCTAGTAGTAGTAGTAGTATTTTATTTCACAACATGTAAAAATATAATAATAAAATAAATGACAATTGTAATCATACAATAGTAGACAAACATAACAATACAATACAAAGCTGACAAAATAGCCAGAGTGGATAGTTGTATATGTTTAAGTAAAATCCACCAGGCTTCTGAAATGCCATGCTTATAACCAAGAGATGATCATGGGGATCAAGAATCTCTGCCTCAATCAGAGTTATGCTTCGAACACGTTTTGAGGAAAATCCTGAAACTGCTTTTAAGACATAGTATTATAATCATAACATACGAGCAAAGGGTGATCATGAAGCCCCATGGGCTAAATCTTTGACTAACAAAATCTAATCTCTTTTTATATCTTAGTCTGAGAGGATGAACAAATTTGACAGAATCTCCTCAGAGAAGTTTTAAGGCATGTACTCATAAGCATGAAATGAAATTGGGGCGCCATGACCATCAAAATCACATCAGTTCATCCTTCAGAAAGAACTGGGGTTTAAACTTAACTTTACTGCACTATGACTGTTCATTTATGTTGTTAAGAGTATTTCGTTATTTTCATATACTGAAGGTTGTAAAATGCTGCTCACTTGGATTGCTGCAAACAAAGTTTTGTTGTATTTCTTTATACAATGACAATAAAGTACCTTTTCTATTCTATACTATTTCATTCTATTCTATTCTTTTCAATCCTAGAAACATCCTGTTCTAAAGCAAAGGCTCACACAGGGCTTCATGGCCTTGTCCTTTGACCTGTGGCTTCCATAATCGAATCAGTTTCATCTAACAGAGTGGATAGTTTTGCAAGTTTAAAGAAAATCCCTTAAAAGCCCCCATGAGATACTGCATTTATAAGGAAGGGATGATCGAAAGACATAATTAATCTTTGACCATTTATGCATTAATCTGATCTATCCATCCTTGAGTTAGGGTGTCCAAACTCCCTCAAAGGATTCCCAAGGTTTCCCAAGCAAAGGGTGATTTCAAGGTATAGTGATCTTAACCCTTGACCCTTAATGTATAAGCTTTTTATGTAAAAAAAAAAAAAAAAAATAGTCAAATGATTTCATCCTTCAGTGAGAGGTGGCATTTGAATGAACTTTAACCTTTTAATGCATTCTTCAGATATTGTTTCACAAGCAAAGGATGAAAATGGGGATTTATGGCCTTGCCCTTTGACCTTTGACCTCCAAAAATGTATGAGTTCATCTAAGAGTCAGAGTGGATAACTGTGCAAGGATTGAAGAAAATCCATCAAAGCTTTTTTGGGATATTGCATTAAAAAACAAGAAATGATCATGAGCCTATAAGACCTTGTCTTCTGATCAATGACCTGTAAAATCTAATTTGCTCATCTTTACGTCAGAGTGGATATTTGTTTATAAATTAGATAGCGATCCCTCAAAACTGTCTTGAGATATCATTTTTAAAAGCAAGGGATAATCATGAGGCATAATGGACCTTTAAACTTTGACTTCAACTAACTGGATCTGTTTATCCTGAAGTCAGAGTAGAAATTTTTTGCAAAGCTTGCAGAAAACCCTTGACAATTTTTAGATATGTTCAGAGACCAAGGACCATGACAAGACCCGTTCACCTCAACATTTGACCTAGGAGCTCTAAACTCTAATCAATACATCCTTAAGTCATGGGGGACATTTGCTTACATGAAATATGTAGATAACTATTTTTGAGACATTTGGTCTACGAGAAGGGGAGGACAGTGGCCAGCATGGAGACAAATAATAATGAATAAGCAAAGAGAAATGGCCATTAAGGAAGGAAATCAAGTATCTTTCACGTGAAAAATGTGCCCTCTGGACATTTCCTACCCACCTTCTTCCTGATCCTCAAGGACCCAATAATACCCACTCAAAACAAAGACTTGAGAGCATCATTGGTGTTAAACAAACATGTCAGAGTACTGGTTTACCAAAGACTATTTCTGCTGCCAAGCTTTTCATGCTGACCATATCAACAAAATCCAACAGCCCACTGTGGACTGATTGTGAAAAGTGAGACTTTAAGTACATACTGTATATTACATATTCTGTTGAAATGATGTGGTTGTCATTAGTATTGATAGAAATTCGAGAAGAGAGAGAATCCCCATCCCAGTGCCTGATTCTGAACACTTTTATGATCCCTGCAATGCGACAGCGGGAACCGAATCAACATGGCCCCCCTCTCCATTTCATTCTTTTAAAGATACGCTTGGTGGGCTTTTATGAGCTCCTACACAAATCATATTAGATGAGTTGCCACCGAGTCATTTCTTATATATTACTGCACCTCATCACATCCCCACAAGGAGAGGGGAGCCGAGAAATGCTCCAAGGGACCCCTCACCGAGTTCAACATCACTAAATGGCAGAGAGACAGCAGAGGGGTGACACATGTCGTGTCATCGATGTCATGGCAGCCCGTCCTGCTGTCTTGTTTGGTACAATCTAACCAGCCGAGGTGGTAGACGGGATTTTTTTCTGCACTGGCAGTGCGGCTTGTTGGAATGTTGGTGCGGTGACAAAACAGACAAAATCAGAGACATGAAGCAGGCAGAGAAACAAACAGACAGACATAATCAAATAAACACTCTAAACCCACCCACACATGTACAGTTCTATCTGTCGAACTGAATTATGGAGCTCTGCAGAGGGGGATCTCTGTCATTTTATATATTTGCACATAAACAGCCAGGCATAATTGGTATAGAATCACTCCGAGGTAATTTGCAATCATACCACAGTAAAGTCTGATCCCAGACATGTTTTAAATTTGTCTTCTACTTGGCAAACATCATTAAATTTAATGGACTACCCCGCATGAGCAAACTGTAAGGCTGTTGTTTTATAAAGGCCTGAGCACTCAAAGTAATGCAAGGACCATATTGGAATGATAGTATAGATTCTTCCTGTCTTCCACCAAATAAATCACACATGTTGCAGCTTTAAAAGGTTAGTTAATGCTTTTCAAAGTGGGGTTGCCAGAAGCCCATAGCTCTGGTAAATATGATTAATAAAGGAACTTTGTCCCTTGGGGGTGGACAGTACCAGGTATATAGCAGCGCATGGTGCCAACGAAAGTCTTGTAATTAACCCACTTATAGGTCAAAACTATTAAAAAACTTAGTTGGCTGGACAATATGCTTATGTAAGATTCTTTACAATGTTTGACTTTTCCTCATTAAAGTGTATTTAGAGCTATTTTGAGATGCAACTACAGGCTACATATCTTTCCCCCAGCAGCTCCCCTCATTAGATCAGGTCAAAGTTCTGAAGTGGGTCAGGTAGCGGTCACTGGAGCACAAAGCGATATAAATCTAACTCCCCGAGTATTGCAAAGCTGGGTTGCTCCTGTATTTATCCAAGGTGCATAAAAAAAGCTAAAGTAATAGCCAAATTTCTGATTTCACCACATTCTGTCGCATGACGTGAGCTTTTGCTAACTTTATCTTGTTGTTTTAAATATGGACATCAAGACTCATCCCTCTGCAACAACAAAGGGTTATGTTTGCAGTGCTCATTTTACTGATCAGGACTACAACACTTGACAGCAGTTTAAGGGCTGAAAGAGGTCTGATAAAAGATCCAGGAGAAGCCATGTTCTACTCAGGACAGCAATGGACCCCTGAGTTTGCATACATAGGGCCACAGTTCATGTATCTGCCCCACCAGATAACTTGTAATTTGTCCTGCTCCTCCGTTCTCTATCCTTCTTTTCCACCTGTGACTTCATCTGCAAAAGTTCTTCATCTGTGTGCTCTAGTTCATAAAGACATCCTCTTCACAACTTAAGGAACATCAAGTTAGTGTTTGTTGTTTCCTCTAAGTACTTGACTATGATGGCAGAGGGATACATAACACCTATGTCCAAACATACTTAAGTTTGCAACACAGGAGTTTTGTTGAGGAAAAGTTAAACGCTATAAAGAATCATACCGTAGTGTACTGTCGTGTCAAATTAGTTTTTTTAAGTTCTTTTAACCTGTAAGTGGGTTAATTACGAGGCTTTTGGTGGCACCATGTGCTGCTATGTACCTGCTACCATCTGTCCCTTGATATCTCGCCTCAGGGACAAAGCTCGCAAGTCGCTTCATCGGCAATCATATTTACAAGTGCCATGGGCCTCAAGCAAACCCCCTTAAAAACTTGAACTAAACTTTAACATGACCCAAAACACACCAAAGTTGGCAGACTTATCTGTGATAGTGAACTCTTCAGTTAAGGGACTAAAATATGCATAAAATACGTTTCATGTAATGAAAATAAACTATACGGTTTAATCTTTATATCAGGAACAAGAGGCTAAGCACAGTGCGTTTGAGATCAGCCTGGAGGTCAAGGACAGTGGAAGTACTGTGGTGGGTCAAGACAAAAGGAAGGACTAGTTTTTGTTCTAGTGTGAGCCATGGGAGCCATATGAGAGAAATCCCTCAGTGAATTCTTAAGGCCAAAGAACATTTGACCTTGTCCTCCTAAAATCTTACCAGTCAGCTTGAACATTTGTGAAAAATTTGGAGAAAATCAGTCAAAACATTTTAAGACCCTGTGATAACATTAAAGGGATAGTTCAGGATTTCTAAAGTGGGGTTGTATGAGGTATATGCCGTAAGCCTGAGAAGTAGTCAAAATGATCAGCTCTGCATCTGTACTGAGGGAGACGACATGGAAGCTAGAGGTATATATTGTCTAACCATTTTATAGGACCAATGGGAGACATGTCACTGAGTGCTGTCTGAAAAATAGGGAAAAAGTTCTCTTTCTTGACTGTAAACTCGGCTCATGAGTCAGAGTTGTAAACGATGAGTATGAACCACTTAATTTTAATCTGTGTGAGATGAACTTTGCACCAGCTCATTTAAGGCGTGAACATGAAAAACGACTCAAATGCGGGCCTGGCAAAATGTCTCTGGAGCAACCCGTTGAAATTTTCAGATAAAAGCTAAGCCCCTGAGGAAGGTTTTACCTCTGAGTGTGAAAATTGGCAAACCTGTCTCGTAAAGACTTACAGAAAAATAAATAAATAAAAATAATCATACACTAACAAGTGTCTGCAGTTTTTAGTTTTGCTTAGATAGCTCTTTTGCCACAGGAAATCCAACATTCTAACCATGATTGTCAGCAAAACTCAGACTACATTGCAGGTGCACAAATTGTTATGTCTAATGAAGACAGGAGGACTGCTCAAACAGTCTTTCTTTTAAAATCCACCACTGGCTTTCCCAGCGGTACACCTCTCTTACACAGACAAAATGAGGAGATGATTGGGGATAAATACACAGCTTCATGCGGGCAGCTTCATTGAAAAGTCCAATCTATACATCAGTGCAGCAGAGAGAGAGGCTCTCAGGAGGAAAGACGACACCATTAACATAATGTTTCATCAAGAAACTGGATGTGAATCACATTAAGAATCAAACATTTCATTACTGTTTAAGTAAGTACAGAAGAATGGGGGTTTCTTTATAGACTTTTTCACGTTTTTTGTTTTATAAGGTAAAGGCTAAGTTTGTTCTTCTGATGTTCAGCCAAAATGATGGTGGTGAGAGGTTCACATTGGTCAGATATAGGGATAGATTGTTGACTCAGAATTTGAGCAGACAACACTCAAAGTCAACTGGGTAAAACTGAAAAGACCACAGAGGTCTTTCCTAATTACTGAAACAAACTTTTTGGTTGTGGACTCCCATTAAATAGTGAAAATGTAAGAAGGTAAAGATACAGTCCCTCAGAAGTGTGTTGGTATCAGAGCTTCCCGTTTTGTTTGACCAATGTCATCAAAATGAAAAGCATAATGGATGATAAGATAATGTAGGCAGTATGATGATGGTGTGTTTGCACTCAAGCCTCCACTGATATAACCAGTTGGTCCTGAAGCAGCTGCGGTTCAGTTTCAGCTCCTGACTTCCTGTTCTCTCCTTCACAGAATCAGTATGTACATACCAGACAAATGCAGTTGCTTTTTTGTCTCTTTTGGCCTGAAGATGATACTCATGAAATGGACACAGATGCACAGCCCCCTTCTTTCATTCAGTGGGTGAGAGAAGTGATGATGTGCTTACAGATGGAGAACTTAAGTTATAGCCTACAAGGCTCTCAAATTAGATACCATAAGACATGGGCATCCTTTATTGAATATGTGGAGAAACTGGCAACACATTATTTTACTAATCATAATGAATTAAAGAGCAGCTGAGGCCACTGTTTCAGCCTGTTTTAAACTTCTTTATCCACTGAAGACACACATTTCAGGTTTTGGCTAAACTTTGTGACTACACACCTGCAGTTTGTAGACCAAGTCTCACAGTGGAAAGTCCACCAGCAGGACATCTCAAAGTTTGTTCAATCAAATGTGACTTCAGGAGAAAAACAAAACCAGAAGACAAAAGACATTGTCAGCTGGATTACCTTGCATGCTGACAGTTTGTTGCAAAAAAACAATTTCAGAGAGGTAAAGGGTAAAATTCCAGCTGAGATGGTGAGACTGCTTATTTGACAAAGCAAGCATCATATGGTTTGCCCGTTCATCCTGGGGGGTAATTGAGCCCAAAATTCTGGCTTAAAATCGTCTGTAGAGTAGCCAGTCCTACAAGACACTCATAGGCATATCTGTGCTCTTTAAATTCAGTGAAAGAAAAAAGCAGACTAGAACTCAGTGTAGCACTCTGAGCTGGTGGAGGTAGATTGGTTATGACATAATTACATAAAGCGTAACCCTTTGTTGTGCATTAGCTCCCCTCCACACCTGAACCCAGTAGGAGTAAAACTGAATCCTCGGCAGCACTTTTCCTTTGAGTGGTATAAATACGCCTATATGTCCCTTGTCTTCTTGGCCTGATACGAGCATGAATCAGCTCTCCATTAGACTTTCATGAGGGAGCAGTAAGACAACCCACAGCTTTTTTTTTCCTCCTCACTCTACCTCTGTGGTCACAGAGGTAAAAGGGTGCTTTTGCGAGCAGCGATATATGACACATACCCACACAGAGGCATTACCATAAAGAAGAGCCCTACAGTTATCACAGGAGCAGAAGAGCCAGACAAAGACGGAGGCCCTGTATTGTATCGTAAACACCCAGATAGGGAGGCTTCCTGAATGAGCATCGGAGTAAATTAGGTATTAATTCTGTGCGATGAGACCTGCATAGTGAGTCACGTTGGCAGCGGCTGGCAACCAAATTAACAAAATAATGAGATTTCGACAAAGAGAAAACAGAGCGATAGGGCAAAAAGAACGGGACGGAGGGGACGCATGAAGGAGAAAGCTGCGAGACACAACAGGAAAAAATTGAAAAAAAGACGTCATTTAAGGGAAGATGGGTGTGAAAATGAGAAGGCAAATGCAGCGAGAGAAAGGCCAGAGAGGGAGTCATAAACTGCATTTATAAACACGTCTCTATAGTAACCAAGTGGTGATTTCAGAAGGAGAGGAGGAGATGAGGGGGGAGACAGGGCCACCACACACCAGCATGACCAGAAACAGGGAAGAACTGGAGCGAGTGTCTGGTGAGTTTATGCTTCTGCAAATATACAAACAGAAAAAAGCATCTGTCGAGTACGTCTGAGGCATTTTGTGTCTTCACATCATCTGTAGAGATTTTATAAGCAATGAGATGATTGTGAGGCCCAGAGATCTTTACTGTTTTAGATTGTGTTGTTAGGTTTTGCTCATTGGGGTTGCTTTTTAAGATCAATGTTGAGAGTTAAATTTGTTTCCTTAGGTGATTATTTTTATTTCGGTTCTTTTCATTTTAGTTTTCAGCACAGAGTTGGTCGTCCCCGCACTCCTTGATGAAGGCTCTATCTCACACTGGTCATGACTGGTTATCAAGCAGCGTGACTTGATCCTCAGCTAAGCTCATTGATCCTGTGGTACAATCATGCTCTGCTCTTGTTGAGTAGGTGATATGGGAGCTGATCTTTTGCTTAAGGTGGTTTTCACACCTAGATTGTTTAGGAGAGTTGTACCAACACAAGCTGGCATCCTCACTGTGGCTCAGTTTGTTTGAATATATCTAAAGTTGTATTAAACTTCGCCAAGCTTGCTTGAAAGAAGTCACCTTGGCTCACTCCTGCTGACCTAAGCAGCAGTTTGTTTGATGTGACAACACTATTTACCCAGGAACTGGAACAAACAAGGGGACAAGTTAGCTCATCACACTGCTGTGTTAGTATAAGCAGTAGCAGTAGTAATAATAATATGGTGTCCAATAGACAGTTTAATTACAAATTCATGAAACTGCTTATTCACTACTGAAACATTGTATGAAAAATTCCTACTTGATCATGTAATACATTCATGGGATTTTTGTTTGTGGGGAATGGCTCAATTGCTAAGTGGTACCCCCTACAAGATTTTTAAAAAATCAGCCCCAGCAGCATTTGTAAGACAGGACTTTTTAATCCCAGTATAACTGTGCAAAAAAAAAATTACAAAATCAAGAGGAAAAAGTGTTTTGTTAGCAGTCAAGCTTTCAGCGCCTCCTGTTGACGTTGGCTGGGGCCGAGGTGCGCATGAGTGAGAGTTTGTGTTAAAACTAAAAAACTATAACTTGGCTGAAAGCCCGTTCTGCTTGCAGCACAAGTTATAACTATGTTACTGCTACCAGTCGATGCCGATCTTAACTGATAACAAAGTACCGCAGATAATGATCATGTTTTGGATCCCAAATGACCACTGCTTGTGCTCAGGCACAAAGTACCATAAAACAGCAACAGTTTCTCACCATCTCATCAACAGATCATCACAGGACTGAATTCAATCCAGCTCATTCAAGCAGGAGAATTTATCCCTTTTATTTCTTTAACCTCCACTTTTACAAAATGGAGGTTTGTAAAAGTGGAGCAGAGAGGAAAGTTCTCTCTGTTTTTGATGAGCACTTTCTCTGCCTATGGTTCTACAGGTGTAACAGTGTAAAAAGTCACCATGTCCTCTGTGGTCCGCTGTAGACACTAGTGTGCATTAAAAGCACCTCTTCTACATGCACTGAGTTTGTTAACGTTTGTCATAGATGTGTGGAACATTTATAAACAAACTAATATTTATAAATGCTCATGAAGCCTCCGACCTTCTCTCTTAACCACAACCTGTTATGTTGGTACCTTAGCCTGCTAACGTCCTTCCCATAATTCAGTCTTAGCAACACTTTCTTGTGCAATGTGACGTAATGACATAAGGACAGCCCCGCCTTTCTGTGTGGTTTGGCTGGCTTTACAAAACTGTAGTGTGAACATGAAATGATCCAAAGGAAATATGCCAATTTGTTGCATTTTTTTTAAACTGATGTGGAACAAATAACCAAGCTGTTGGTGTGAAAACCACTTCAGTTAAACACACATTTGACTTTGCTGTACCTCTGTATTGTTATGGGGTCATCATTATTGAACATCTATTCTCATTTAGAAAAATCTCCTTCTTCTCCTCAGCTTTGAGTTGTTTGGTCCCACTGGAATTCTATCACAATCTTCATCTAGTAGAGTAGTAGAAAGTCCAGCTTATGCACAGCAGTTTTCTTACAAAAAAGTATAATTGGGCAGCCATCTGATGATGTACATTATAGTGTTTGTCAGGATATCTTCAGGTCTCAGAGTCCGGGATTAGACCGCAGATGAAAAAGCATCAGGTCTCAGGAAAATGTGTCATGTGCCAGATTTTGTATGACAGTCCTCTGTCAGGAGTTAGGTTTTAGATGAAAAGATGTCAGAAAAAGAAGAGTCAGAAAGAAAGGCATTTTCTAATTTCTTCTTCTTTTTTATCTTTTAAAAAAACAACAATCCAACCTTTAACCCTTAGTCTAAATTCCAACTGGTTCATCTTTGGGTCAGAGAGGACATTTGTGTAAAGACTGAAAAAAATCCCTAACAGACAGAAGTACTCAATCATGTGAAGGGGGCATGTAAGGCACATTAAAACTCAAAAAACTTAAAGTGGGCTTTGTAAATGGCAAATGTTGCAAATGCATTTATTAACATCAGATTTGGTGTTTGCTGGAATTGGCCAAACATACAAGATTTATGAATCACACATGAAGGCTGGTGAAAGATGATTTCTGCGCCTAAATCTGCACTAGTTTCACCAGATTGATAAATGAGGGCCAGTGCCTTTGGCCTCAATTGTCATGGCAAAAACAACCCAAAGACGTGGAGGGAGAAAGAAAAGCCGGGTAGATCTACAACAGAAATCTGACTCAGTGTTTGTTTGAAAAGAAAAAGAGAGAAAAATCTTAAAAATATGGAGGAGAAAGAAGAGCAGGGCGCTCCTAAAACTCTTTGCTTATCTTTAAACACAAGCAGAAAACAGGTCATGCTCCCCAGGGTGCTATCATTCTGTGATTGGTCTGTAGTTTTTACCTGCTGCGGGAGTGATTTCTCCCTTTTTTACTGCAAGCAGCTTCCAGGGTGCTCAGGAGCCTGGCTGTGTAAAATCACAAGCACTTACAGGCCGCTGTTTACTACAGTGGGCAGGTGATAATGTCTGCAGAGTTAAGACAAAAAAGGTGAGAGCAAACACACAACATAGAGGTCGTCTCTCTTGTATCACTACGTGCTTCACATACAGCCACAAAGATACAGCGCTCTCCGTTAGGTGCAGTTACCCTACAGCTGTTTAATGATAACCAGGTCTGTGTTCAAGTGTGCATGTCTCATGTTGTTCTTTCATCATTAAGGCTGCTGTTTCTGAAACGTAAGTTTTGCTGCTGAATTAAACCAAGTTTACTTTATAAATCGAATCATTTCTTCTAACACATCTTATCAGTCTTTGCATAAGCAATCATCTTCCATTAACAAATGCCGTCAGGTTTTCAGAAGAAAGAATTATCAAGGATTTGTTACAAATTAGATCAAGATTTTTCGAACACATCAACTGTTTAGGGAACACGTGCACTTTGTGAATAACTCAGCACTCAGTGTGATGATGACATATTTATAATAAATGATAATAATAATAACAAGAAGAAGAAGAAGAAGAAGCAGAGTAATAATAATAAATGTATTTGTACAGAACTTTTAAAAACAAAGGTTTACAAAATGCTTCGACAAGTAGACAGGAACATACAGATGGTGTTGGTCTTGGTTGAAATAAAAAATAGGCAATGCCTCGAGCACTACATGGCAGCACCATGAGCACGACATGGCAGTTGAATTGGACTTGAAGCAGTTTGCTGCACTCACTTAAGTTGTTCCCTCTGGTCTTGATTCTTGCTTGTATTGTTCTGACTCTCAGATGTGCGTCACTTTGCCCAAAAGCGTCTGCTTTATGAAACTGTAATGTTGTAAATTATAACAAACAAGGAAGTTGTCTTGTGTCTCTGTGTTCTATCAACAAATAGAAGCAATTATTTTTTTTAAATACATTTAACATCAAATTCTGCAATGGTTTACAGATCCAATCAAATTCATCTTACTAATAGTTTTCCATTTGCACCAAATAAAACTGATGTCCCTGTAGTGCCAAAACCTCATATTTTCACTGTTCTAGCACTGTTTTGTATTTATCAGCTTGTTACATAAAACAGAGCTTTTTTTCATTACATATAATCACCTTTGCCGACAAACAGTGCCAACTTTTTCTGAAATGTACGTTTCTCCAACTAAAAAGTTTCCTGACTGATTTTTTTTTTCCAAAAAAATGTTTTTTTTGCAAGAGCGGTCACAAATGAAAAAAACTTGTAATATTCCATTTGGTTCGCAAAGATATTAACTTTTCTAAGAAAGAAAAGCAAGGTTTTTTTCCAACAAATGACATTAATTCTACTAAATTACTTCAACAAAAAAGATCAAGTTTTAAACACCAGAAAAAAAATGGAAATCAAGTTTTCTTGAAAATTGATGTCTTTCTTCCCCCTAATTTGTCTTCAGTTTCCTCTTTTTTCTTTTCTTTCTTTTTTTTTGGCGGGGGGGGGGGGACAAAGAGGTTTGCACCCTGAACTACAACCTAGATGTTGGCACCACAAGCCAATATAATTTAAGCAACCATTTTTCTCAAGTGTCTTATGAACACTGGTTATGTTAAACCACAAGCACTTACAGGCCGCCTGTCATTACAGTGAGCAGGTGATACTGAGAACACAGCATAGAGGTCATTTTTCCTGTATCGCTACGTGCTTCACATACAGCACCGAGCTGCAGCGCTGTCCTATATGTGCAATTACCCTTTAGCTGTATGATGATTACTAGGTGTGTGTGCAAGTGTGCATGTCTCCTGCTATTGTTGTTCTTTCATCATTGAGGCTCTGCTACCCAAGCCATAATGTTTTCTAATGTACTGTAACAAACAGTCGCTCTCTATTATTGTATGTGTGTTTTCTTCTCCCCTGTGGCTCTGTCTTTGTCACTAACGCACATGCATAAGCACAGCGCATGGATCATGTGTGCACCATGAGAGCATGAGTGGAATTTTATGCAAGATCAGCCTTAACACCCACTTCAACAAGCAATTCTCCATAATGTGTCTGTATGAAATCTGCATACACAGGCCCTGACATGCATCGAGGCGAGTGTTACATCTGGAGTGTGTGATGCACTGTTTGATCGAGCTGTCAGCCAAGACGCTGAGAGAAAATTTTTAATCTACATTCAAATTTATGACAGTTTCCATTGACCAGGAGTGTTTGAGGCCGGGGACGAGGCGACGGTGTTCCCGCACGCTCAATCTCTACTTGTACAGACAATCTGCCCCTGGCTGCCCCTTCCTTCCTCCCTCCTACTCCTCCTCATTCCTCGCTCCTTCTGTGCTTCCTGACAGGACTGCAGATAAGATAGCACCAAACAACAAGAAGTCCGCAGTCTCGTGCAGCCAATAGTGTCACAAGAGACCAAGGCGGGGAGCCCTCCCAGCGACCAAACAGGAGGTAGATAAATAACACAGCACGCTTGACTTCTTGGACAGCAGGCAGGCTGGAGGATTAATCATGAACAGAGGAAGCTCCAGAAGTCCTACAGACCAGCTGAGGCCCGCAACAAGGAGCTCCTCCTTTGTAGCCCTGGTCCTCAGGACTCATTTCATTTAACATTTTCATACCACTGTTTTTCTCTGATGTGTGCGAAGGGTTGGAAGCTTTTATCCAAGCATAATGTTGACTGTGTTGCTGTATCCGAAGTTTGGTTTAATTTTTTTCATTCATCTTTTTTTTCAAGATTCCTGAAAACTGACATGATTTCAATGCTTTAATCTTCTCAGAGTGAGAGCAAACAATATGTAGAGTGATGTTTAGACCATTCACATCCAACATAATAAATCTGACATGTCCCAGACTGGCCAGCAAAATTGCCATGCTACTGATGGGGCACCATTGCAATGTGAACATTCTTGTCACTGAGGTAGTCTGTAACTGCTGTACATATTCAATAATCCCCAGTTATGCTGTTTGTTCCACAAAACTTTTAATGCCAGTAAGTGCTTATCATGTCATGGAGCGTGACACACACATAGTCTCATGCAGCAGAGGCACTGTGAATGCTGGTGTTGTAGTTGAAATTGTGGACCTGTTTAAGGAAGACTTTAAATCAAACAAGCTGATAAACAGTAAGAAAAGAGACCTTGTGATTGAGAGGGATTCATAATTAAGCATTTTGATTGGGTCCTAAATATGGAAGCATTAGTGAGGTTATCCTCAAGTTCTTTGTGCTTAAAGATCATTGCCTTTTACCTAAAAACACCTCATGTCTTCATTCATTTCTCAATTTGTAAGCACCCTCGAGATGGCCCAGCTGATCTGACGAAGCCACCATCTTTTGTCATGTGGACTAATGTCATTATGCTGTTTTCGGTTATTTTCATGAAAAAAATTCTCAGACCTGGACAAAAGTGGCGAGTTTCCTACTGACAACAGCCGTGTTGTCTACAGGCTTTCCCAAACTTCAGTAGGTCTAAGCAGTGAAAGCTGAAAATCCTCTCAGGTTCACTAAACTTCCAATTAAACCATGAGTTAGGACTTAAAATATCCATAATTTATGAATGGGGGCATGAATGATTTTCTGTTACATTTCTAATGTTACGTTGTGCTAGTTGTTCAGCACTTACTAGTTTGGCTCATAATTAAGCTTGCTACTGAAAGCTTTACTTAGTTTCAAGAAAGGAATCTATTTTTTTCTATCCACAGATCATCAAAATAAAAAAACAGTATTTGAAATTTTTTCATAAAAATAACAGGACAAAATTCTCAGTGTTATAAAATGTTATTATTATTATTATTATTATTATTATTATTATATTACTATCAATATATTTTCGTCATTTTATTTTCATTATTATTATTTTCAAAATTATCAATAACAATGAATGCATTACTATTAAAAAAAATATATGCCACTATATTTTTTATCGTTACATTATACGTGATCGATAGTGCAACATTATCTATGATGTTGTTTTATAGTCTATGGTATCCATTTTGTAATTTGATTGTAATTTAAATTTTTGTAATTTAATTTAATTTCGTAATTTTTGTCTGCATAATACTGCACTTTCATTAACAAATCTACATTAGTGTTGACATAAAAATATTGAACACCATACAGCATGTGTCCCAGACAGGGACATATTAGCAGTTTTGTATTACTTGTGAGGACGCAGGACGCAGGGCCGGAAAATGGGACATCTGGTCACCCTAGGTAAGATAAAGCTTCATCATTTGTATGAGCTGGTGTGTGTATATGCAGAAATTGTTTAGAAAGCCTGATTTTCCATCACATCCATAGTCTTGTCAATGACCGAGGCAGACACATCTCCCAGGCCTGAGCACAGCTGCACTCACAAATGACTGAAGACAGTGGCCTCAGGTGAGAGTTATCTCATCACTTTACAAACTCTGCAGCGCTGTAATGTGACACCAGCATGGCTAATAACATGCAATCCCCTCTTCCTCCCTCCTCCCTCACACTTCGTCTCTCTCTCTCACATTAGCACTCTCTCTCCCACACTGCTTTAATTGCTCCCTTCACATCTTTTCACCACTCTCTCTTGCTTCTTCTTTGCTGCTCACTCTATTTTGCTCTTTCTTTTCCCCTCTTTTCTCTCGTTTCTGTTAACAGATACAGTATGAAAAATCTTTCCCACAGGGGAACCCTGCAGGCAACACACATCACAGTGAACGGCGAGACCGTATCGCACAAGACGCATGTAGATATACAGCACTTAGGCTGAGCAGTATGCAGCACACAAGCCGCTATAGAGGACTTATGGGGATTACACTTGCAACAACGGCTGTAGAAGAGAAAAAGAAGAAATTTAATGTTCTTAGAGGGAAACTGTGTTGAATCAGAGAGGCAGGGGGTGCAATGACAGTGCATCATTAATGCAATCTCACAAGGCAGATCAACCAAATAAACAACTGCTTTATGCTCAGGCCACAAACTTTATTTGTTCTTGCATTAATTTCAAATAATTCACTGATGAATAGTTGTGTTTCTTCACAATATCTGGGCCACCAGCTGGGAGTCAGATTATGCATTGCAAAGCCCAAACACTTCATAAGCGAGACTCTTTAAAGGCACTGATGCAGAAAGCAGGAAATTCCACAAAGAAAGAAGAGGCAAAAGACCTACTTATGCACCCAAAATATAATTTATTGCACCTGACAGCAACCGCTTGTCCGTTTTATCATCGATAAACAAACACAGGGGGAAAGAAATAGAAGTAGATGGTGGGTGAACCCGGTCCTGAGCCATGATTTACTGGGACAATGCTGGGCCCTGGATCATCTGGCCCCCGCACACAAGCCCTGCTGCCAGCATTTCCCTATCTGTGCAGGAGGGCCGAGTCCTATCACTGATGCGTTTGGGCTAATCCAGCTAATCCCTCCTCTCCCTGCAGACACCTCGTGTCTCTTGGCTCCCCACTCCTTTGATGCAAAGTTGCAGGAGGGGAAAGAAAGGTCTCTGGGACTGTCCATCGAATGACTCTTCCACGCACTGTTAAAACTGCTGAGTTGTCTCAACTCAAAAAAAAGAGTGAACTGGTGGCCTGAATTAATGTTTATTGACTTAAACTCCTCTAACAGGTTTGTGGTGCAAGAATTATATTAATGCTAAAAATCTCTTATCCCCCTACAAAGTGTAGCGTAACTGAGCGCCAGAAATGGTTAGGAAAAAAGGAAAAGGTTGATCAAAATTGGAAGACAGCATACTCTGTCATTTAGCAGCAGCAGTCCCCAAACTTTTTGTACCCCGGGCCAATCTTATGTAAGATTATACAGTTGTGGAGGGGTCAAAGAAACATGCTGTTCAAAATATCACACAGGATCAGAGGGAGCCAAAGACTTATCTCTAAATAAAAACTAATCAATATCTATGAGGAAATCAACCTGTTTTTTATCAGCTGCTTAACAACGACATTTAGGAACACAGGCAGCTGCAAATCACCACTGACGGGGTAACTAATCAAATCACTACTCTTTCTAAACGTGGAGGACAAAGCTGCAAAAACAGTGCTGATGATGTAAGTATCATCCATCAGTCCTCAGTCCGAGATGATATGATGTTTCTGTTCATTATTTTCTACGCCAAGGAGGTTATTTTTTTGCTGGCAACAGGGACAAAGAGGTGATGTGTGCAGTCTGCAACTGTCAGGCCACACAGACAAATCTGGGAGGATTTGGCTATTCTTCAGTCTCCATTACACAAAATAGGGTAATGAAATGTATTAGACTTAATTGTTATACCAAATGATCCACAGCCTGGTACTCTGTGAATGGGGACTTTGTCTAGACTCATTTCAAAATCAAACTATACTACAAAAGCAAAAATTTAAGTAAAGTTCATCTTTCTCAATTTCTAAGGTAAATTCTGCTTTGAAGCAACAATTCTTAACAAGAGAAAAGAAATCTTGTTATAGAAAGAAATCACTTTTTATCAGCTTAGTTCTACACAATATGACAATAGTGTAGTCAGTTCAGCTCAAATCATACCACAAAATTCCCTTAATTAAATCTTTAAGTGTCCCAAATGGTTGATTGGACTCAAATGCAAAAAGGTCAAAACAGTTCAATCAATCCAAAATCTGAATGTTTGCAATCAGTTCATCAAAGTCAAATGTCAAAATGTCCAATACACTCACCAAAATTAAATCACATTCATCACTTCATTTAATTCAAAATGAATTTTTTTAATTAAGTTAGAAAATTTAAAGTCCAACAAATTATCACCAATAAACTATTATTCAGTCAGTCCAATGTCCCTTTTATACTGTCCCCTCTTAGACTTTAAATTAAAGACTTAAGAGTCTGTGTGCGTGCGCGTGTGTGTTTGGATAACTTGCATTAATGGAGAGCACGGCGTCAGGATGTCAGGATGGGGCGTCTGTCCAGGTCATTTGGTGGCCAAGAGGTCTTGGGGGGCAGTCGCTGTCAGAGGCATCAGGTGTTACCAAACACTGTGAGGATCCCTCTCTGCACACCTTCATAGAAGCAAAAAAATAAAATATTAAACATCTTCAGAGCAGAAAAGCCATAAAATAGTCACTGACTCTTTGTGTTCATGCACACCTCATTTTACTTTTTAATCCAGACAGTGCAGAGATTTTTATTCCCACAAAACTTTAGTTAACTAAAGTTGAAGTAACTTGTTCCTAACACTCCCTGTGACTTCCTCTGACCTCTATTCCTCGTGCCAGCTCCTTCTTCGTCCGTGATGAGCACATGCTCAGGTCACAGGTGCCACGATCACTTCTGACGCCTCTGTGGGACCATGACCACGGCCTCACAGCTCTGACAGCAGGGAGCAGCTACATCCCCTTTCTCCTGCAATGTAATATCAAGTTTAACAAACATGTAATATCAAGTAAACAGGTCACATTTCAATGCCTTATCTTCTCTACACAGTGCTAATTTTCCATCAATCATGATCATATTAAGGAAAGTATAAGTCTCCATAACAAAAAGTATTACATTTTCCAGACAGAAACTCTCAGGTCCTTACAAAAATATTTTTTAAATTATTTTTAAAAATAATTTCCTAGCAAATAAAATTGTTTTCAGACTGACTGAAAGCTTTTTTTTTTTCAACAAATGGTATCAATTTTACCCCACAAATTCTGTCACATTATCAAGTTTTACTAACAAGTGGAATACAGGTAGATACATGAAGTTTTGGTTTAAAAAAATAACTAATAATATACTAAGATTTCCTTGCAAGTAGTATCAAGTTTTTCTGATGAATTAAGTAAATTTGAAAAAAAAAAATAGTATCACGTTTATTTCTCATAAGTAATCAACCCAAGAAAAACAACTTTTCTTACAAAAACTGTCTTTTTTCACAACAAATGACATGTAATCCCAAACGAAGTAATTTTGACAAAGAATGTTTTTATAGCTCGGTTTACCTCCACAACAACAAACATACAGTGTGTTATCATGAAGTACATATTAAAACTGTGGCTTCTGTCTTTAGAAAATAAACAATCAGAATTAGCCAAATACTTACTTCAAAGATGAACTTTCATTCAGCTGCACTGTTTTGTACTTGGATTTTGTAAAACAGAGAATCTGGTCCAGACAAATATAAATGTCCATTAAATCAATGAGGCTCTGCATGAACAGAGCTGCTCACTGCAGACAAATGTATAAAAGCTGACAGTATCCTCTGATCCTGAACATCCTGAAATATCCTGATGGGATTTTTCTTAGTCACACTCTTATTTCATCCAGTTTGATGACATGAGCTCACAATTTACTCACCTGAATCAACAGGTCTCATGTGTTTGTTCGGTCCTCCAGTTCTCATACCAGATTCCACCATTTTCAATTCAGACCTGTTGACTCTCCATCTACAGAAGTTTCTCCTGTGTCTACTCCAGTTCATACAAAGTACCCAAAGTAAACAGCAGGCATATCCGCTGCAAAAATCGTCAATTTAACCTGTTTGGTGGCAGTTGTTTCCTCTTGTGAAGCAAACTAGACGGCGCCACTGGTGGAAGGACACGTAGGCAGTGTCATGTCTCAAAATAGGGCCTAATTAAAGCAGCTTGTTAGTGGGAAATTAAGCAGATATAAACAAACTGTTTGTGGCATGTGATGACTCCACGCTGTTTTTTTGGCTTGTTTACTCCCACAATTATTTTAATTAGGCAAAACGTTTGGCACCATGTACAGCAAAATATAGCATCAGCACCTGCCCTAAGTTTCTGAACGGAGGGAGAACTCAGATGTGACACTCCGGCACATGTTCAGGCTCATGCCATGTACCTCACACAACCCCACTTCAAAAAACCCAACTCATCCCTTTAAAAATATTTTTAAAATTACACACACATACACACACACACACACACACACACACACACACACACACACAGACATATATATATATATATATATATATATATATATATATATATATATATATATATATATATATATATATATATATATATATATATATACATGTTGTTGTGTTTTTTATATCTAGTAGTATAGTATATATATAGTATAGTATCAAGTTTCCCTGGTGGTAAGAACACTTTTTTTCCCAGCCAATAGTATTGTTTGTTTTCCCCCACAAAAAATAAATTTTACATTCAATTTCCAACTTCACTGAAAAAAATCAACATGTTTTTCCAACAAATGTATTCAATTTTTATTTAGCTGTTTACTTTTATAGGGCCAGCACACAACTATATAATTGCACCAGTTAGCTGATAGCTAATTTGCACCTGTTGTCCCTGGACAGAGAAACAATACCATCAAGTTTTTAAAAGATGGATGCAAATCTTTCCTACAAATATCAATTTTTTGAAAGGAAAGCAGACAGGGCTGTCTTCAGGCACACTTGCTTGAGTCAAGGATTGATGTAAAAAGCCTCTATTGATTCAGGGCATAATTAAAGAAAAACGTTGAACATCAGGGAAAGTTGACTGATTTTGACCTACAGGGTCTTCATCAGGGGGCACCTGAAAACAGCCCTGTCTGTTTTCCTTTTGATTTCATGCTTTTCCCTTCAAGAATACGTAGCGTTTAACCCGGATATGCCACACTACAAACAAGAGCACACAGTAATCTGTGTTAGATATCAAGTTTTCATTGGAAATAGAATTGTTTCCTTATAAATAAAACAAAGTTTACTGAACAAAGAGAATTAAGTTTTTCAAACAAATGACACTGAGTTTTCCTGACAAATTTTTGTGTAACTAACCCAAATCCTCAAGTTCTTCATGAAAACCAGAAGTGTTCAGAGAGCAAAAACCTCTGCAAACACATTTCTGACACTGTTAGCCAAGTTGCTGTTGAAAATATGGAAAACTGCCCTATTATGCAATGTTAAGAAACCATCAAAATATTCCTGACTGTGAAAATGGATTTATGTCAACATCAAAATATAATCACTTCTTCTTTTGTTCATGACCAAAATTCCCTTTAAATACCATCAAAATCAATCAAGAGATTTTCCAGTTATCTTGCTGACAAACGGACAAGCGAACTGACAAACGCTGGCAAAAACATATCCTCCTTGGTGGAAAAATAAGTTGAGGTTGAGTTGAGTGAAGTGCTTACAACAAAAATCACTGTTATTATGTTATTTGCTGTCAAAATGGATGACCTTTTAAAGGGTTCAATCCGCTTTGTACCTGAAACTAATGACCTTTGTAATGATGCCACAATCTGCTTTGCACAGTCAAAAGTCAAAACAATAAATCCAGCTGCTTCATTCAGTATTTTCAGTAGAGAAAACAGGGCAATTTTTAACAGTGCATGCATGTCCAGTATGAGGAGAAAAAGGAGGAGAAGGAGGAGGCGGAAACTTGGCAGAGCAGCCTCCCTTTCTGTCTCTGTCTCATTTCCAAATTCATCCTGTCCTCTAATCCGGCAGAAGATGATGTGAACAGAGCCGCTTGTGCTCCAAGGTGGAATATTTTTCTGCCTGTTGCCCGTCTCCATCGTGCCAGGAGTGACTCTGTGTGACGAGAAACCAAACCCTGACCGAGGAGATTCCCTGCTCCTACACTGCACAGTTCATGATAAACACAACAGACTGCAACAATCACACCACAGCAGTGATACTACAATACATACCATCACGCACGGCCCACGTATTCCTCAATGGTGTCTGGCTGTTTCTCTCCACAGCGAGACAAAGAAAAATGCCCTTGAACAAAACACTCTTCGGCATCTGATTGCTGATTGGAGACACAAAGAAAAAACATGTTCTCTGAATAAGCCAACAGCACAGAAATGTCATGGCAGATGCTACAGTAATTGCCTGTTTGTGTTTCACTGTGCACATTTGCTTCCCCTGTGTTTTTTTCACATCAATGCATATAAATATAGATCAGGCGAGCTCACATTTGGAGTCCATTTTGACAGACAAATATAATGAGGAGCAATATGTCATCGATCAAGAATCAAAGGGTAGAATCTAATTTTATTCATTGCTTGAAAACCACAAACTGAATCAATACCATTTTATTTGTCTCTGTTTTTGTGTGTTTTTCATGTTTGCATACATTAGCGTCAGTCTGTGAACTTTATAAGTGCACATGTGCAGGTGTAATTGTCTTTGTAGAAGCTCTAAAAGGACTATGCTGTGTTTGTGTGTCTGTGCTTGTGTATGGGGGGCCGTGTATTCTGCGTGAGGTGTCATTCAAACGGCGCACAGTGAGAGGCTGCAAGGCTGCGATAAGCGTAAAGATCTGATTTCACTTCCCAGCTTGCCTGCCGCTTTGGCTAATTTTCATAATTAATTAAAAAGCCGGTAAACATTACATCACGCGGCTGATAAGGTTCCCCGTTGTTCTTCTTGCTTCCCATTAACTGTGACTGATCAGCGTGTGATGTGTTCTTCCTCTGTTTGTCACTATTGAACTTCACTGGAGTGATAGCATGGGCCTGATGTTTGACACTGCAGTGAACCTCACACTCTGTCAGCCATCACAGACTTGGCAGAAGATCTGTGAGACAGTGAGAGTTTATGTTCACTAGCAGAGGTGGTATGTCCAAAAGTCTGAGTTAATGTTGAACAACTTAAAGCTCCTGAGAGGAACTTTTTAGTTCTGTTGGTTTTGTGGCCCACTGTAGTCCAAGTCTTTGAAGCAGCTTTTATTTTGGGGAAGCTCATGCAAATCAAGCCTTGTCTTGGAAGACTCAAAGTGCTAACGAGAAGGTTACTTTTAAAGGGATAGTTTAGTATTTTTGTTTGGCAGGTTGTATCAGTAAAGTGGCTGAAAAGGCTCCCATCAGCAGCACTTGTAGCATCATTTCCAGTGAGTAGTCTGGTTTGGTTCAGTATAGTTCAGTATGTTTTGAAGCAGTAAACCCTGATCTAGTTTGCCTTTCCACCGCAAGCTGTACCTTCACTTGAGGACATATGCCAGATGGAGAGGGTCATACCAGCTACATAAATGCATGACGTCACAGCAGCGCAATACAGTTAAGCGGTCTGCAGTAGACCTGGTCTGTAAACAAAGAGCAGCCCAGTGCTCCCTACAGGGCATTTTTTTGTGTGGACATCATTTACAGCAACAGCACTGAACAAATTGCCCTACATTCCACAGCTTATCTGATCATGGCAAGGTATGTGTTTTTGTTTTGGCTTCTGTCGCATGGGAACTGATGATTTTTGTGACCAATCAACAGCCTACAGCACTTTTGGCCCCACCTTTTAGGGTCGTTTGGCACCCTTTCAGGGGGAGGACAAAAAGTGGGACAGCAAGGGTCAGTTATTTGGATAACTTTTCTCCTCACTTGACATTTTTGCGAACCGTACAAGCCAAACTGAACCAGACTGCTAGGTGGACATACAGCTTTTGAGAATGAACTCAGTCTACCAGTATGATAAATGCTGTTGGTGGGTACAGTTATTTTGCATAGTGCTTATGAAAAATTAAGCTTAAAACATTGCAACTTTTGTGGCAACTTTTTAAAAACCCTGCTGCAGCATTGAGCTTTTTTGCTCTAACAAATACAGAAAAAGTCCTGCAAAATCCTGGAGGGTCATTTTATTGAATGAAATATTATTTTAAAAAAATCACAATTTTTCACACACCTTTTAAAAAAAACTGCTGCAAAATCAGGCTTTTTGTGCCGCAACAATCTCAAAAATTTGCCACAAAATCCTGGAGGGACTGACTTGTGTGTGTTTTACATAAAAACAAGCCATGAAACTATGTTGGGTTGGATGTCCAATTGGGATTGGGAATTTCAGAGCTTTCTATTTTTCCTCCAGGAAGACTGGTTTTCCACCTGTGCTCATGGATTCTGCCTACTAAATTTTATTCCAAAGACTTTCTTCCTCAGAATACACGTCTCTTAACGGTAACTCTGGTCTAAATCACTTACGTTTGGTTTAGTATTAGTTTCTTCTGCCGTTGTTATGTTTTCCTGAGTCCATAGAGCGACACGGGAGATTGACTTTCCATTTATGAGCAGGAAGAGGAGGAGGCTTCTAGTTCCACCCTGTATGTTTACTGCCAGGAAATCAGAAGAGTAGGAGGATGAGAGATTTTTGTCTTATTTTTTATTATAATTTCTTTTTAAAAATCCAACACACTCCCACTGTGATCTGGAATCTCATCTCCCAGCCAAGACAGCCGCTTCATATCAAGCCAGTTAATAAACCTACAATATGATAAACAATTCATAATAAGTGACGTGCAATCCAAGCAAAAGGAAGCGGGCGGGCAGGAAAGACATGGGGGAAGAAGGATGTACGTGAGGTTTCAAAATGATGTGCTAGCAGCTGCCTGCTGTGAACAAGCCCTCTCAGCATCCATGTCCTCATTGGCTGAGATGACTTAGAGTGGCGCCATGGGCCCTTCACTCTACTCCACCAGCATCCTCCATCTCCGTCTTCTCCCTATTAATCTTTCACTTGTATTCCTTCTCTCTCTTCCTCTTCCTCCTACTTCTTTTTTTTTTTCAGCTTCCTCCTCTCATTCTTTCCCTTCTCGTCAGCCAAGCATCCTCTTCACATCTTCTCTCTATCTCACTCTCTCATTCTCTCTGTGGGTGTCATTACACTGGATACTAATCTAGACTGCCCTTCTGCCTGTCACACTTCTGTGCACTGGTCCACATATACATATCCCACGCTTATCGCTCGCTCTGCTCGGCCCCCCCACACACACGTTGTCTGAGCTGTCAGCTTCAGCCACCCGTAGCAGCTGCACTGTTTGCTCTGGGCTTTGGGCGAACAAACAGGTCTCCTGTTGTTTCGTCCGTCTCCTCGCTGCCCCTGTGCATGGAGTGTCGCTGTCAGGATTAAGGCCTCGTAATGAAGAGCAGAGGGAGATCCACAGACCCCCAGGGCCGGGTGGGAACAGTGCTCCAATAGATTAACACAGCACATAAGTGTTTGGTTGCACCACAGTTTGTGATTTGATAAACACGTTTCCGGGGAAAAGCTCTTAGTGGGCTGCTATAAACCCGGCAATGAGCACAGTGAGGCCGAGTGTGATTGGCACATTAGGAAAACAGATCTAGTGACCACACTCACATGAAGGCCATCTTTCTAAGAGCCAGGGGTGCAAACCTTACATAATTATTAATGTTTTCCCGTTGGGTTTTAGGTTTGGAGATGATATATGTTGGTAATCTGATCAAGTGTTATCATTTCATCCCCTTCTGGAGTGATGACAACAGTGAAAAGTGGCAGATGGCATGCCTTTAGAGAGCCAACACCATATACTGGAAGCCAAACTGTATACCCATCTGTCACACCAGCACCACCCAGCTTCACCATAATGATGCTTTACGTCAGGGATGGGTAATTTTCCTAATTTACAGGGCATGTTTGCTGTATTCTCATGATCAGAGGACCACATTTTCAGTTGGCTAAATTGGTCTGGTAGTACAAATTTCAGGTCCAATGGAGATAGGATGTTTTGTAAAAGATCAATAAAAACAGAATACAATGATTTGTTTTCCTCATCTTTCTTTTCAACTTTTTTTGAAATATGTTGCAGGCATTAAATTCAAAATAAGTATTTGTTTGAACACTAAACATCATGTCTTTGCAGTGTATTCAGCTGAATATGGGATTAAGAGGATTTACAAATCGTTATATTCTGATTTCATTTACATTTTACGCAACATCCCAACTTCAGTGGGATTGAGTGTACATGTTTTAAAAAAAGAACGGCCCAATCCTCACTTATATGGTATCAACATTTTGTGGGGGTACTCCATCTCGAACTTTAAAAACAAGGTCAAAACACAGATTTAGTCACAGGTAGAAACCAGGATGGGGAAACTGTAACAAAAACTGAGGTGCAGGATAGATCACTATTTACCTTCTAGTTCAGATGCATCATCTGCGAGCCCATTGCTGTCACAAGTGGAACTTAGTAACATGTCTTTTTCTGGATCTTTCATCTGAGCTCTGCTGACCCTTCAAAATGTTATTGTGAGTCGTGATCCTAATCGGTAAAATGGGCACTGCAAACACGATGTTCTGTCGCTGCAGAGGAGTGAGCCCTGATGTCCAGATTCAAAACAACTAATCCGGCAAATGTCATGCGATGGAATGCAGTGAGATAGCTAACCACATTAGCTAAAAGGTATCTGAATATTATGATAAATAGCTTTAGTCTTTGTTCTACATGAGGAATGGTGTATATTTCTAGCATCCTATTTGCTAAGAAAAGATTTGGCTAAGGGTTGCTTTTTGATGACTGACGAGAGCACAGCCACTTTATTGCTGTGTTGGACCCCAGGAAGAATAGCCAATGCTTTTGCTAGTGCTAATGGGGATCTTAATAAAGTAGAAGAAGAAGAAGAATCAATGTAACCCAAGGTGGTGTTTGAATACTGGCAATACTTTCTGAAAACCTTAAGTAGAACAACAAAAACAGGTTTAAATGTCATTTTTTGTGTCCTCTTTGCTATGAGGTGGTTGAATGCTAAGATTATATTTTATCTCTAAGCTTATGATGTAGCCTATTTAGCTTGTCTCACTTGCTATACAGACCAATTATCTTTTTGTTATTTCACAATATATTTTCCTTTCACTTTGCTTTTAGACTTGGCAATGGAGAAGCTTTTTTGTAGGCAGATTATATTAAGAGTTTTTTGCTTTGTTAATCACATAAAAGCAAATTAAAAAGGCATTTGAGCTTCCTACCATTAGCATGACATCAGAGGAAAATGGCTGCCATGTTGATTTGGTGGTTGTCTTTGCAGCGATAACATCTGAACTTGTACTTATGGTTTCTTATTTTAAGCAATCCTGAGGGATAAATGTTATCTGTGCTTTGTCATCTAGGCCATATGTTCGCAATACTGTTTCATTCATTAGTGGAAATCCCCACAGAGATACTGATTAGGGAAATAAGATCAGCTAATTCCCCCAAGATGTTTCTCGCACATTAAAAAGCAAGAGAAAAGATTGCACGAAGCATTGAAAAAACAACCCTGAAATCAGGTGTAACCCCAATAAACACAGAGCCATGCAGCGCTGGATAACTGTCCACTTTAATTGCACATTTTCCCAAAGTAATTGATAGAATAATTAAGACTCTGAGGAGTCAGTGAAACCATCTGTGCAGGTAAAGAGAGGATGTCCGAGAGGAAGGGAAAGAGGAACAGTAGAAATAACAGAGAAATGAAGAGGAGTGTCTGCAAGTGAGACAGAGGAACAGGGGGCAAGACCGAGGAGAGTAAGATGCAGAGCAAGAGTGCAAATGTGGAGCAAGAGGAAGACGGAGAGAAAAAGTGGAGTAGAAAAGATGAACTCATTAGTTCCAGTGTTATGCACAGAGGAGGAACTGCTGTGCCAAATGTGAATTTAGCCAAACAGATATGCCCAAGATAGAGAGAGCTCAGTGAAGTTTCCCTAAAGGTGTGAGTCTTTTTGTGTAAACAGTGTATTTTTTTGAACTAAATGTTACTGATCCACATTTTTTTCTTTAATTTATTTACAACCTAGAGCTACCACCTGCTAGTTATATGCCTCTGCAAAGTCTTCAGGTGTCAGTCAAAGCATAATGGTGGGTCAGAAAGAAGTGTTTGAATGGTTTTGTAGCTGTGTGATTCATAGAAATCTTAGCAGTACGTGTTTACCACAAGCCCAAAAACCTTGATATGTTCCAAGTCCTTCTGGGCAGTATCCCACAGAAACTGACTCAGATGGACAGAACATTTTAAGAAATACTGAAAGAGGTTTTAACAAAAGTCATTGTCTCTCACAGTCATTACAGGCCAGTCAGAGGCTCTTTTAGCATGCTTGAAAAGTGGCCCTCTGGAGTATGGGCCAATCGTGTTATAATTGTCCCTTGACCAGTGACCAACAAAATTATATCAGTTTATCCTTTGATTGGACTGGATGCTTACAGAATTCACAAGAAAAGGCAGGTTTGCAAGGATATGGGGAATTAAAAATGAGAGGACCTTTGTAACTGTACTGATGCATCTTCTTACATGTAAACATTTATTCATCATTACACACAGACCATCTGGGCCCGCTAGCAGCTTGCAGCTAGCAGCTAGAAATGCCTTGGTTCTGTGTTTGTGCATGCTAGTTTTACAAATTGTTGGCAGTGTCTAACATCATGACCGGCTGACAAAAAGATTAAAGAGATTTGTTTGAAGTCTCTTCCGTGCCACAATGTTTGCTGAGGGATTTCTTCGTTCCTTCCACACTCTGAATCTGTGGCTACATGCTTTGTGTGTTTGGGATCGATAAACTCTTTGCTAATGAGAGAGATCACAGTTTTTGTGAGAGAGCATGGTCTGCGGAGCAAGTTCATGCAGATTTCTATCTCACCTTTGACTTATCTATGTTAAAGGTCAATGAATATGGCAGCATTTCATTGAAGTTTATCAAATGTCATGCTGCATACATTATGTGATGGCCCAATGAGTTTCAGAATTCAGCAAATGAAACGACCACATAAGAGTGACATGCCTCGGGGAGGTTGGAAAGTGAGCAGACAAGGAGTGGTGGTTCATAAGGAAGGGCTGAAGCTTGATCCACAAAGTATGGCTATGAACCTCATAGACTGTGGCTATGAGGATAAAACTATGTTGTTCACAGTCACGTCAAGTTTTATACATTAAAGGCTGAGTATCCACATAATTCTTTAACATCTTTTATTCCACTTCTAGCTTCTGATTGAAGTGAATGTGTTTTTGCTAAAAGTCTTTGAAAGTTATTCACTTAAAAGATGCATTAACTTGAGACTTTGGATGAAACTGAAAAACAGCAGCTGAGTCCTTTCATACATTTACTGAAGTGTATGAGGAACACTGCATATCACATGCATGTGTGTTTGTAAGGCACAAAATAGTTCGTAAAGGCAGAGAAGACATCCAAGACGATTAACATTCCAGGTACCTATGCATGTCAAAAACCTCTGAAAACATTCAACAAATTGAGCAAATCAAAGGACAAAGGAAAGGAGTGCTTCCTGGACTCAAAAAAGAGTTTGCTTGAGGTGCTCTTTGGATGGGGATTCACAAAATTATTGAAGTAAAGAGAGGACTCCAAGGCACTCTCCTTGAACAATTAAAATGTTTTATTTTATGGTGTTTTTTTCACTAGTTGTTATCTGTTTTGTGTCATGCCATGCATGGTTTTGAGTTAAAACTTTATTGGTGCCTCTATTTGCCTGAACAACATCACCTACTTGAGGTTTTATTATGTTGTCACCTTTTGCAGGCCAAACCTCTAAGCCTAGGTTGCAATTTCCTATCGGTGGAGCACCACTTTAAAAGGGGCTAGTATGGCCTAGCATCTCTCTGCATGACATGACATCCTGATGAAGTCTTGATAGCAAAACAGTTCAAAGTTTGTTCTTAAAGTCTATATGATCATGCCGGGGGTATGATCAAAAAGAAAATAGAAAAACTGAGAAAAAGTCTGAGGAAAGAGAGCACAGTTGTAAAAAAAATTGTTTCACTGAGCATGCAAGACAAACAGGACACAGAAACAGCCATTATTAGTTAAATAATCCAGACAGGACTATAAATGCATATGACCTGATCCAAAAACAGCATGCATCAGCGCATAAATCAATGAACAAAACAAACAAGGGTCAATTACAGCATTGAAGCAGTAGCCTATCAAAATCTGTCACTAAAACAGACAAGGCGTCATCATCACGTTGATGGCATCATCAGCCCGCCAAAACACGACCATGTAAACAAAGGAAAGGAGCATGGAAGCCATGGACACAGTGGTCAACTGTCTTCTGTACTTTGTACTTTTGTCCCTCTTGAAAAATGTACAAACGCAGCGCAGACTGAACAACATTCGAGTGCCGATGGTACGAAGGCAGATGAATTTGTTACCGAGATGGCAAAGAGTCATGTAAGTTACAGATGGAGGGTACAGGCGCGATGTTATGCCGTGGGCACGTTACGCCGACATCATCCGTAAATTAGCGGGTTGACTCGGGTGTGATGTTCCCACTGGAGCTGATCAGAGGCGAGCCGATAAAAACCCGTGTCGTATGCAGGGTCAGTCAACCTGGATCAAAATGCTGATTAGACCCTTTTCCCACTGCCGACAGGAGCCGATTGTTACCAGGTTTAAACAGGTTTTTTGGCCAGTGTGAAGGGGGTATTAGTCTTCTGTGGTATCCGGTGGCACAATTGACTGCAATTTGTTAGCATCCCTCTTTAAGCAATGCTGATGTTAAGCAGATGAGTTTATACATATGGTATATGCTAAGAGTGCCACAAAACACACACAAAAAGATGCAACAAAAACTATACACTGGAAAAAGCTTTTTAGGCAACTACATGTAAATGGTAAATGGGCTTGATCTTGTTACACACACATTGATGATGGAGGTGATGAAAATTGTCCACCAGTATCAGCAAATCTCATTCATACTCATTCATATACATTTACACACCACTGTCACAGTTACTGGTGCAGTTTAACTGTCTTGCTCAAGGCCACATGAGACGTAACTGCAGAGGCTGGGGCTCAACCATGTGACCCTCTGGTCAAGAGGTAACCACATATGATTACTGATAAAGGAAACATAATAAGGTATTTATTTTATATTAAAGGGAATACATGATTTAAAACATATCCTATAATGAAGGGTCATATTTTACATCAAGCAAAAGATCAGTTTTGACTAAGATTTAGTTGAACCTAAAGATAGTAACTCAGCAACTATACCATTTGACCTCAGTTGAGCTGTAAAATAACCTAAAGTATGTGTTTATCCACCAGAATATGTGGCAAACTGAGACCCAGAGAAAAACTGTGATGTTTCTATCAAAGGACTTTATCATTTTTATGTGCTGGGACCAGAAATCTGCTGGAACCACAAAGATGAGTGAAAAAAGTAAAATGTCACATCTCTCTTATCTCCATCTCAGAGTTTCCAGCATCTGCAACTCCTAGCTGTCCTCTACATATCTAAACACACATTTTAGATAACATCCCAGACTGCACTTAGATCTGACAGCAACTGCCTGAAAATTTCCAGCATTTTACATTTTCAATGGAGTTGTCAAACAGTTGCCAACTGGATGGAGCACAAATTAAAGGAGTGACTCCTCAGCTATGGTGTGAAGATAGTGCCTTTGTTTCATGATGGGAAACACTGTAACTCAACTTCTGATTCAAATTCAGACGCATTTATTTATCCAGTCTACCCAGACCATGCTTACATTTACAAGCAAACATCACACAGGAGAGTGCCAGACACAGTAGAATCATCACTCAGTACGTTGCCAACGCTGATCACACTGACTGGGAAAAAATTGGACAGATCCATGTGACATCAGCCATTCGCTTATCAGAGGACGCTTTTGAAGACAATCAGAGGGCTCAGCCATAATGTAAACACCCTCCCAACCTCACTTTGAACCAATCTTCTCACAGACAGTGAGGCTAAGTTGAAACAGGACTGAAAGCAGTATGACCGACAATGACACCTTGTCACTCATGTCACCAACTATCTTAAACCAGAAATCTGTAATAAGATCAAAATGGGCATGATATAAAAAGCCTACTTTAGGTCATTTTTAATAGGCTACAGAACTTTCAAAAAGGTAAAAGGCCTAAATAATAACATGACATTTTTGCGTGACTGATGAATAAATAAGAATGGATCATAGTAGCGTAAATTGTGCTCAGTTGCCCGGTCTAAACTGTCCCATTGTACAAAGTGTAGAGTGCTACCCGTGTCAAAACACCACCATTCATTTAAATTTTGGCAGCTTAATGCAGTTTGTGGAATAGGATTGTCATTAATAAATTAGGAATATCATTAATGCCATAGAAATGTCCTGAGACACTGTGGTTTATTCATTGTTTTTCACTCTGTTCTTCTGTTTGTTCTCACATGAAGGTTATACTTTTACTTGTCACTCTGTTTCCACATATGTGCATGTTAAATGATCATGTTTGAGGGTACAGAGTTCATCATTTCTTAAACAGGTTTTGCTGGTTTAGAGAGGACTTACGTATGTGTCTTATATTCTGCTGTATGAAACTGAATAAAAGAGAGAGGATACAATTGCACAGAGCTGTGTCACGAGTGTTCTGTTCTCTCTCCCTCTATAGAGAAGCGGTCCAGGACTGAACTAGAGAAGTAATCTAGGTCTATAGAGAAGTGGTCTAGTACCGATAACAGAGGAGTGGTCTAAGACCGGACTAGATATCTAAAGCATTTAAAAAAGCAGGTTTCTCTTGTTCCAGGTCTGAATGTGAAGATGCCATGAGCATATCAGCACAATTTTGTCTTTAATACATTCTCATCATTACCAGCAAGACTAGAGCCATCCAAAATCTGGTTTGCCAGCCAAAAATCCTTTGCTCATATTGACCATTTACAGACATGTGACTAACATGATGTCACTCAGTTCTGTGGACAGCAACCACTACTGTGGTCAATAGACTAAAATGCATTTTAATGTATAATCACTGTAGAGATGAATTTTTGAGACACGAATGTAGCAGTAAGTATCATTAATACAGAACAAAAATGCCACTGAAGCTGTCAGATGAATCTGGTTGCCCAGGCTAAAATAGCCTCTGGACAGCAGTCTGACAGTGTGTGGATTCGTTGTTTATGGTGAGACTCAATATATTTAAAACAACTACTGCCAGGCAAGATAATTTAGCGATCTTTCCAGGGATTGTGACTGCTGCTAGTTTTGGATACATGAGGAGACCTGTATCAACACAGAGTGCACACAGTAAAACGTCTGCTGATGGAGACTTAGCAGGTTTGAAACAAATGGCAGAAAGCTCAGTGGGAACTGGAAGACATGAGACCATCCAGGTTACCTGTTGAAGCAGGTGTATACATTTTTGACTTATGTTGTCAAATTCAGTGATTTGTGTAAATCTGCAGTCTGCAGCACTCGTCATGCAGATCCTCCCAGCTGCAATTAACATGTACACCTCTACAGAGGTATAAAAGTCATAAAATGATCCACAGATATTTATAAAACTGACATTTAAAGCCTTGTTAGAATGGTCCACTACACAGCAGTAGATAATTGCTGTCTGATATATAGGTTTAAGTTCACCTTAAGGACACTTGTATTGATTTATGTCCATTAAGTAACATGGTGGATTGCATAATTTTTGATGCCCAGCTGAAATGAACGGGATGTGACGTCACATGCAAATAGTCAGTACTAAAGAGGAGGAACTATATTACCAAAAGGCCCTGTCATCCTTACAATTTTCCATATGTGATACCAGGGGTGTCCAAACTTGTATCCCAAACAAGACTAGAATAACTTACTTTTTCAAACTGTTTACATATGTCCACCTATTAAAAGGTTAATATTTGTTTGTATTCTTCACTTCAAACTGACCACACAGTAGTTCCCTCCACTGGCCACCCACATTAGTCATTGTTGATTTTTCTGCCAAAGCTTAACATTTGAATAGCTTGTCATGGGACACTGTGATGAAAACACACTCATCCAATTAGTGCCCATTTTTTCATAATCCATATCATGCTGTTGTCACATAATCCAATTTTGTAGCTGAAATGTAATCCTAGCATTCAGGCCCTTAGCACATAATGTTTATTACAGCAATGTGAGACTTTACTGTGAGATGCTGTATATTCTCTCTCTGCCTCATAGTTTCTCAATCACTGTTTGAGATCCAAGTTTTCTGGGTTCTAGGATTGAAGACATTAACCCGTAATAAAGACAAAGGGACGGAATCAACATGGGAGGAAACATGTTGTAATAGGATGGGTGGGGAGGTAGTCAACAGGCCTGAGCTTCTGCAACATCAAGGAAATCCCCTGAGGAACGGGAGTGGAAAGGGAGCCAGGTCCGTGGAGGCCTGCAGGGAGGGCCAGAATACATTACTGTCATCGACGCCACTGTTTCCCTAGACCCACACAGCGAGGAAGTAGTGCTGAGTGTGAGGGGAACGCAAAACACAACTCGTTCTATAGAACTACAAAGCGTTTCAGCTGTCAATGGGGCTGTGAATGATGTAGAGGATGAGCTTGGGGGTTGTAAGTGTGCCAATGTGAGTGTGAGTGTGTGTAGTGGTGGGTGGTGGTGCAGTAGAGCCATATAGTGCAGAGGCTTGTTGAAATTAATTATGATACAAATGTGATCTCGGTGTTGAATGAATGATTAGATATTTGAATTGCTTTCATTTAAGAGTGCCGTCTCATTTTCAGTCATGAGTGGAGGTCCAGGAAGGCACAGTACTGAAGTCAGCAAGAGTATGGCAGAGCAACAGCAATGTTACACTATATCCCAGTCCTGTTCAAGGTACCTCCAAGTAAAGACCCTCATAGATCTCAGTGGCATTATTCTTAAGCTTAGAGTGGTTGAACATTTTGGGATCTGACATTTTTGAAAAAAATAAAAAAATAAATAAAAATAAAAATAATAATAATAATAATAATAATTATAATAATAATAATAATAATAATAATGGGAAGATCAGAAACTCACGTCTTTCTTTCAGGCCAGGGGGCTATAACCACCAGGCTGCAGGCTGGTACTGTACCATAGATCATCTGGTTCTGGGCTGTACAGAGTTGTGAATGATATTTTAATTTCTTCTTCATTATGATCAAATATTTTTTTAAAAGCCTATTATGTCAGCTTATTTATATCCAAGTTGGCATGCCCACTGACACAGCTGTGTTTACCTTAGACAAACATGTCACCATTTGTCATCATTTCAACAGATGAAAGGGAGGAAACCCTAGTACACCAATTTTACATTCACTCCTTTGGCAGAGCATCTTCATTTTGGCACAATCTTAAAATTTCACACCTCTCATTCAAACAGTACTCAGCCAAAAAAAAGTTTCAGAAATTCAACTCAATGTTCAGATTATTCACAAGATATTGTGCAACTTCAGAATGATTTCACATCTTTGAATCATTCATTATTTTTTATAGTGACCTTTTCAAAAGTAATTTACTGTTATGACTCTTCAATTTGATATACATTGAGTGCTTGGAATCACATTCAACAGCTAACAGAGAGGGAAAACAGGTAAGTATTTCTTCATTAACAGATAACATTTGTGAAAAAGTAAGAGATGGATTACATGAATTGAAAAACTATCAACAGAGATAGTAACAAAAAAAACATCTGAGTATGCTGACAAACTACTTTGTAACACGCCACTTTCATAACTGTGGTGATACGTGACAATATGTCAATAGTTTCAAACTAAGCATCGTGTTTTTGCAGTGAGAGTTGATGCATTTATTAAATCTTCGGAAAAAAATGGCACTTACATTACCCTGATATAACTGGATGATTGTCAGTGAGAGATTTGAATGTTATGCTTAAGACAGATTATGTGGCATGAAACTTGCAGTCTCAATAACAACATGGGGGCTAAATCCTTTTTTTCTTTTCCATCCTTTCAATCTTTGTATTACGGAAGATTTTGTGCCTTAAATACCAATAATTGCATTTCCTGAAAATCAGCCTGGGTGCTGCCAGGGGTCAGTGAGCCTACCTTTTCTGTTAATGCACAATGCACCTGACCCCAAAGTCTGTCCCTGCAACTGGTTGGCTACAGGGCAGTAACATTTTATGGTCCATTTGGGCTGAGCCTGACTTAACCTTTGGAGGAACTTTATGTGTTTTGACAGCAGGAACTAGGGCCTAAACTGAGTACCAAGGTAATTTATTAACCTCTTGAAAAAGTTCCTACTCGCAGGGAGAGTTTTTGGGCAGTGCTAATCTCTTTTGTTTTGTTTGGTAGTCCTGCTGTTTGTTAAATCTTCCTGGACTTTGGACCACTGTGAAAACACGGGTAATATTTAACTCAATGAGGTGAAGTTCCTGAAACTAAGGTCACTTTCACACCCTAAGCTTGACAGACTTGTTTTTTTTCAGGGTTGAAGTTGCAGTATTGTTGCCATTTTCACTTGATTTGGTTTCCTTTCACATTGCACTTTGTCAAGATGAATAATTACTGTCCAGCTCTGTGTTGTTTCGACACCCGCCACTAGTTGGGGCTATAGCAGCTGTCTTCAATCCTGTCATCCAGCATCTTGTTGCACTATGACCTGTAAATACTTAACCGGGCTTTGAATGATAACATTGTTCAGCTTGAAACAGTTCAGAATTATACCAAGCAGTAAAATAAAAATAAAGCTTCATTTAGATTGTGCCAGGTGGCATATCAACAAGAGCAATGTGTAACCATATTCCACAAAGATTAGTCGACATTAGTCTCAATGAGGACCAGATGGTTCAGATGGCTTTCACTCTGCGAACTGAACTCTGGTTTGCTTAGACAGAGACTGCCTGTCTTGAACCAGAGCATACAGGACAAATATCAAAAATCAGCCTTTAGCCTTCCCAGAGGCTTCAAAATGCTGCACTCAACCTTTTCTAACAACTGCCCCAAAAAATGTAAACATAATTGTATGTGAAAAATTGCATTGCATTTTGCCAGCACCCTAACTGTGGCTGTCTCATTGGTCTCACTGTGATAGAAAGTTATATAGTAGGACTATTACTGTGTTATTGAAATACCATTTAAGTTTTACCAACTTGTTGAAGAAAATGTCTCATTGACACCCACACTTTCTAGGAGACTTCAGGTACTGAGATTTTTATTCTCAGCAGGTATTTGAGATATGATATATACTGTATATAATTTTATTACAAACTCATTTTAAACCAAAAAGATAAAGGAGACAGGGCTGCTGCATGTCCTCATGCAGCTATTATTAACACAGGAAAAGGGAACATAGAAGTTGAGATGAACAGGATTAACGTCTTAATGCTGCTCTTTTCAAACATTAGCCAGATCCGACAGTCCCTGCCCTCTTCAGGTTATTAAATTGCCCATTGAGGGCATCCATCTCCTCTGATAATTATGTGCTGCCTGGAAAGATACTCCTTTTATTTAACAATTACATGTCTCTGAGATAGTCTAAGTGTAAAGATATATTTCCTGCTGCCTGAATCGAGTTGTATCTGGCCCAGTTTTCTGCTGCCTGCTCCTCTTAGATGTAGAGAACTGATGACAGAGGAGGGGCTGTGAAGTCTTTAAAGCAGCTCTGTATCTCTAAAGAAGAAGGGAGCTCCAGTAGGAACAGTACAAAGAATGAGGGATAAAGTTAAGGTGAAGTGAGCAGGGATAAAAGGATGTAGAGGAGAATACAGAAATGCAGGCTGTTCCCAAAACCACTTGCCACATACTGTTCCTCATATTCAGATGTATATGAGGTAAACCTGACAAGGTTGACTAAGCAAGAGTTGCCCTTCTACTTAAAGGATAAGTTCGTTTTTTTGACACCTGGACCTTATTTTTAGGATTAAATACACTCGTAGACTCACCAAGGCAATGTTGGCGGGGCTCAGAGCCGTTTTCGAGCAATTTAGATCCATCCGACGTTTTTTTTTCATGCCATAGTAGCAGACGGGGCCAGAAATTGAAGCCCCTAAATTAGACATTATCTGCTGCGAAACTCGCTCATTTCAGCTACATTTTATAAATGAATGGCCAGTGTTATCACCATGTCAGCTCAACTTCGTTGTTATGGTCATCCGGGGCTTTACAAGGATGGGTAACTTTTGGTGACGTCATAGACAAGAACATGAGTAGAGCCGCTGTTGTTGCTAGGCTACATGGCTACACGGCTATTTTTGTGCAACATGGGGGAATATTTATCCAATGTAGAGGTGTCTAACGATGACTTTGGGTATAATGGATGCCTGTATCGTTTTAAGCCAGAATATACCGATGAGGAGCTATTTGAAAGGAGGATGCAGAGGGAAAGAGCCGAACAGCTGGCCAGAGAACAAGCAACCACTGCACGTCTATGAATGGGGGCTAACTGCTGTTGTTGTGGACATTGCACGGCAATGGCAACAGAGGAGGAGTGAGTTTCGCAGCAGATAATGTTTAATTTAGGGGCTTCGATTTCTGGCCCCGTCTGCTACTATGGCATGAGAAAAAAACACGCCGTCGGATGGATCTAAATTGCTCGAAAACGGCTCCGAGCTCCGCCAAAATTTTCTGGGTGAGTCTACGAGCGTATTTAATCCTAAAAATAAGGTCCAGGTGTTAAAAAACCGAACTTATCCTTTAACCTAGCTCTAAAACAAGTGACCCAATAACTGGTTTCCTTGGGCTAAATAATGTATGTTTAGGAGAGTCACCCAAGCTTCCCTAAACAAAGCTTTCCTGACAGTGGGGGTTTATGTGCCTGTAATGGCTTCATTCATTGTGTAGCTCAGGCATCACCAAATGATGGATCTTGGTCCGGATCCAGACCAAGTGCTGGTTCTGTCCGGATCCGTGATCAATCTCTGATAAATTTGCGGTGCTGATCCTGTTCATTTGTCAGGTTCATTTTCTAATTGTTTACTAATCGATTTAATCATTTGTTCGTGTTACTTTCATTGTTTCAGTTCTAAGGTTTTCCCGCTTGTTTGTTTTTGAATGTTTCATGTTTTGCCAGTTCTAGCAACCTTGTTGTTCATTTATTTGTTATGCGACTGTGGGTTCATGCAATACATGTAGCGCTTTTTGTGCGTGAGAGAAAGAGAAAGAAAGCGAGAGAAAGACCGAAAGACAGAGAGAGTGAGTTAAGGACAGAGAGAGAGAGAGAGAGAGGGACACCCGGAACCTGCGCAAATAAAATATTTATCTTCCTATCACTTTCTTGTTACATTATATTGCAACAATTCAGAGGAAAAGCAGTTACAGCTGACATATGATTGTACTTTTAAGTGTCTTTATTATTTTCTGAAGATGATGACTTATTTTTACTTGAAGCATAGGCCTTCAGTTTTTTTTTAGACTGGGACCTCTTTAATATAAGAAAAGGAAGAGAAACATTTTTAGTCAATGCTCTGTATGCACTTGTTCTTTTTTCTAAGAGCCATCTTTTATTTACCGTTTTCTGAAGATGTTGACTTTTACTTGAAGTATAGGCTTTCTATTCTTCAGGCTGGGACCTCTTTAATTTCAAGAAAAAAAGGGTTATTCGGCTCTGTTTGCTTTTTTTTTTCATTTTATTCTGAGGGTTTTGTTTTCTGTAATCTGAAATACAGGCCTAAAACTTACTTGCCTGGGACTACTTTTATTTATGGTAGAGGGCTAGCTGTAGACTCAGTAAAACCTACCCTGCATTGAAAATTGACAATAAATACCGTTGAAACCATGAAAATGTAGACATAGGGGAAGGCTATAAGACACAACTGGACTTGGGTTTGGACCTTTTACTTGGAGGTAATTTTATTAACTGGACCTCAGAGACTTTTAATTGAATACCCCTGGTGTAGCTTGTTCTTCAGTGGCTCAGCAATGGTGGTCAACCATCGTTCAGGTTTAGAAGGTGAAACATAAACCCCACTGAACAACAATGTATAAAAATATCTCAAGTTAAGACAGCCTCTTATTGTCTCCTGTGTTTTTTGTGTCTTTGTTTACAGTGCAGTAAAACCAGGGTCCAAAATTAACAACCACCAAGTACCAAATGCTGGTACATTTTCAGATTTGTGGGTAATTGTTTGTACCTAAATGTACAGATATTTTTTATGCTTTTTCTTTTTTTTTTTTTTTTGAGAACCAGTTCTCAATCAATCCTATATACATATACACACACACACACATATATATATATATATGTGTGTGTGTGTGTGTGTGTGTATATATGTGTGTGTGTGTGTGTATATATATACATATATATACATATATGTATACATATGTGTGTATATATATATATACATATATACATACATATATACATGTATATATATGTATATATGTATATATATGTATATGTGTATATATATTTGTATGTGTGTGTATATATATATATATATATATATATATATATATACATACATACATACATACATACATCCACACATACATACATGTGCACACACAAATACATATACACACACTCATGCATACGTACACACACATGTATACATACACATACATACATATATATATATATATGCATACATAGATACACATATGCAAGCACGTAAAAATAAATAAAAATAAACAGAATACAATAACAACAAATAATTAACTGTAAATGCAAATATAGTCTTGTTAAAAAAGTAATGTCTTGTAAAATTTTCCTGTGGAGCCACCTAGTGTACACCTTATTTTCTCCATATGTAAATACCTCATAAGTTCCCCAACCCACATATTGTAAGTGGGGGGAGCCTCCAGCTTCCATTTCATAAGTATAAGTCACCACTTTTTCATTTTGATTGATAGATCAGGCGTACAGGGAGGGTGATCAAGCACTGGGATTTGTTTTTGGGTCAGAAACTGCTTTACCAAGAGCTTGGTGTGGGCTGGCGTGTTGTCTTGATGAAGAATAAAATATTTTTTCCACAACTGTTGTCTCTTTCTTCAGACTTTTTCTTGCAGGTTTTGTAGAATATATTGGAAGATCCAAGTTCTCCACATATTTGCTTGGATTTTTCCTATTGATTGGGAGTCAGAAGTTTTGGGATAGCTTTGGCACACACTTTTTCATGTTTAAAATTTTATGCAAAATTTGCAGAACTGTCTCTTTCTGCTGTCATTCTTCTACTTTGTCAATGATCATTTTGAACAATTTGTTCAATTTGTTGAATGTTTGCAGTGTTAGATGTGCATGGGCCCCCAGGATGTTCATTTTGGACTTCCTCTCTGGCTTCACAAAATATTTTGTGCCATTCAGACATACATGCTTGTGACATGCATCCCCAAACATTCCCCAAACATTTCAGTTAATGTTCAAAAAGAAGAATTTCAAGTTAATGTTCGGCTTTAAAGGTAATCGTTTTCTGACACTTTAGCAAAGACACATGCTTCTCAATCAGTAGGTAGAAGTGAACTAAAGAAATCACTTACTGGAAGCAGTAGTGAGTGAATACCCAACCCTTAAAATATCACACTCAATGTGACTGAGAACCTTGCTGTTTTATCCTCAGAGACACAGTCTCATTATTTAAAAGCCATACATAGAAATCTAGGCTTGTTCACTCAGCTGTTTTTTAAGGACCAATTGAAAAGTAACCTTCTTTTATTATGCGAATGGAAAAACTAAAGGGTTAGTCTCTATTTTTTTTATATTTGGGTCGCTTGAGGCCCATGGCACTATTAATTATGATTGCCAATAAGAAAAGGAACTGGCAGGCTTTATCCCTTGGGGGAGATACCCGGGGCAGGCAGTAAGTAAATGATGACACTAAAAGCCTTGTGATCAACCAACTTACATGTTAAAACTGCTCAAAAATCTTTGTTGGCTCGACAGTACGCTACAGTAAGATTCTTTACAGAGTTTAACTGTTCCTCAAAAGGGGCTCCTGGTTTAGTATGTTTTGATGTTGGTGTTACCGTAAAATACCAAATAATAGCCCAGGCGTTTATTTGTTTCAATCACTGAGCAGACCAGGCGTTTATTTGGGACCAGGCGTCTATTTGGAAGAGGCGTTTAATTCCTTTCTCACAAAAATCTTGCTTAGCAAAAAATGAAAAAATATGGTAAATGTAATCATATTATTTATTTTCACCAGTATGAATATTACCTTTACATTTCCAAGGCAAGATTACAGTACCATAGTTATACTTTTGTCTTCCTCTATCAACTCAGCATTCTCTAAACACTCTTAATACTGGTAAGGAACTAGTTAAGTTAAGGTCTTCCTTTTTTTCCCGCTGTACCAGGGCCATGGCGAACATCAGCAATGTATCGGTAACTGATGTGACTGGCCTCCTGACGTTAGTTAAGGGCAAACGACATGCAGTGGCAGTGACAACGTCTTCTTCTTTGAATTTTTAAAGCCCTAGTATGTAAGATTCCGGCTTTCTGCTCTCTAGTGCCCTAGACGTAGTGGTCGTTGAGTGTAACTGCACTGTCGTAAAACAGAGCACCGCACACCAACGTACATTTGTTGACATACAGAGAGAGGCGAAGTGATCCGACAGGACGTCCCGAGAGAAAAATAAACCATGCGGACTGATAGTCTGATCATGTTTCTATTTGAATAAATCACTTTTCAAGCGTCAGCTGTCAGTTGGTAGCTCAGCGTTTGCAGGTGTGTAGCCTGCTGTAACTTTGACCGTAGCTCGTAGACTGTGCTTAATAAATTGGACTCGGCATTTATTTGGAACGGCGTTTATTTGTCAAAATGTGCTGCTACACCCTGCGTTTATTTGGGACTCGGCGATTAATTGGAACTCTGCGTTTATTTGGTATTTTACGGTATGTATCCCTCTGCCATCAGCTAGTCGGGTTGTCAGAGGAAACAACAAACACTAACTTCACTAAAATTGAACTAAAATTGAGCGATTTTGACTCTAGTAACAATGATGTTCCTTAAGATGTGGGTACGAGAGGATGTCTTTATGAACTAGAGTACACAGAGGAAGAACTTTAGCAGATTGAGTCACAGGGAGAAAGACGGACAGGACGGATCACAAGTTACTCGCTGGTGCAGTTGCATGAACCATGAGCCCAAGTCCACAAACTCTGAGGCCAATTGGTGCCACGAGTGGGACTTACTATCACAGCTTCTCCTGGACCTCTCATGAGAGCTCTTTCATTTCTTAAAGCCCTTAAACTGCTGTCACTTGGAGTAGTCCTGATAAGTAAAATGGTCACTGCAAACTCAATACTTTGTCACTGCAGAGGGGTGAGTCCTGATGTCCATATTTAAAAGAACAAGCCAAATTTAGCGGTTTACACCAGTTTGTGCTCCAGTGATCGCTACCTAACTCCACTGCAGCACTCTGACCTGATCTAATGAGGGGAGCTGCTGGCGGAAGGATACGTAGCCCTTAACAAATAGTTCTAAACACAGAAGTTTTGTCAAGGAAAAGTTCAAGAATCTTACTGTAGCATATTGTCGAGCCAACATAGTTTTTTGAATTGTTTTTACCTATAAGTTGGTTGATTACAAGGCTTTCGGTGGCACCATGTACTGCTATGTACAAGCTACTGTCCTCTCCAGGGGCAAAGCTCACAACTTTGTTTATTGGCACTAATATTCAGTGCCATGGGCCTCTAGCCCCACTTCAAAAAAACTGAACTAACCCTTTAACAGGTTGAAACATTACTATAATAAGTCACTGGCAACTGTGACCATTAATTTCTCCATAGCCTACAGAAGAGGGAAGCATTTTTTGCCTGCCAAGGGAGCATTGCTGTCAGTATGTGACATCACATGAAGGACATCAGTTGGATAGTCTGGGGGCAAACAACATATTTTGAGTTTAGTACAACCAGCGTGTACCGTTTTGCTCTCAATTCTCTTGTTTACTTCCGGGCATTTCTCACTCACACAAAAAGTTGCATGCAGTTAATTTGTGATGTACTACATTCCCTCTGTGATGTATTATTTAGTGTGAGTGGTGTGGAAGTATGCAGATTTGCAGACAGCCACAGAGATATGAAAATACAAAGTGTGTCCATGCGAGGGGGAGGGAGGAAGGGTGGACTGCTCAGCACCGTCAGAGCAGGGTGCAGTGACTGTGAAAGTGCTTAAATAAACATTGCAAGAGAGCAGGAAAAGGGGGGGAGAATGGGGGAGAAAGTGAGCGATTGGGTCCCTCAGAGGGAGAGAAAGCAGAAGAACAGAGTGTATGTGAGCTATTTTTTAAAGTAAGCAAGGGGAAGAAGAGGAAAGTCATTAAGGAGTCAGACACGGGGTAAAGAAAGAGAGGTGGATGTGGCATGTCACAAAAATAGAGAGATAAAGGGCTGGGTAATACGAGAGGGAATCAAAGGTGGAGCAATTTTAAAAGATGGAGGCAATGTAGGTGAAATGTGGTTGAGACGAAAGAGTGGAAAAAAGTAAGTGGCAGAGGAGAGTCAATGGATGGAAACAGAAACGATGAGTGCCAGAGGGGGGAAAAAGCCTCAGGGACAGATTCAGCTTTGACTCACGTACACCACTGTGACAGAAAAACCTTTTACCTGCAATTCAGGTGATCTCCATATTCACTTCAGTCTCCCGTGTTAGCACAGTCCTTTTACGTAGGACGCCAATGTCATGACTTCACAAGGATTATACACTCTATTTAAACAAAGTGACATTTTAAAATGCAAATGATCATTTAACAAAGGTGCTTTTCAAAGGTCTGAGCCTTTATTTCAACACTTCTTCCATCTCTCTCTATTGCTGAGAGTCTGTTTTTTACCATCTCCGAAGCTTGATTTGCTCTCTGCTCTTATACTGAGACAGAAAATGGTGTGTGTTTAATGAAATGAGGAGCTCCTTTTCATACACAGCACATGAAATATTCATGTGAATTATATTGTATGTATGCATGGGCTCATAGATAATTCAGAACAGACAAGTAAGGAACCTATAAAAGCTAATGTAAGTCACAAATGATGCAACAAAGTCTTTGGAATTATCTTAAGGTTTGTTTTAATTTGACTGACTAATTTTCACATAATCAAGGCCTGAATTATGAGCCACATTGAGGTGCTCAGCCATTAACATAAATCTTGTTTTGCTGGTGGGGAAAAACAAAAATCAACAAATCAATGCTAATTAAGTGAGATAAGAACAAGGAAATCTTTCAAGCTCGCAATCCACTAATGGAACATCCCACAAATGATTTACAGGCTTCAAACTTAATTATATTTTCCTAAAACTAGACATTTGTGCTTCATCCTTAAGAACTGTGAGTTACAGAGATTGGTATAACAGTTCTTGTTAAAGATAGTTAGATTTATTTATTAATTTATTCATTAGTTTGTGGAGTCAATTTTGGTCATTGACCATTGTGCAAATTTCAAAACTATTGAAAACTAGGAGTGGTCTGAGAGCACAAATCTACACCAAAGCATTACCAATATTGTCTTGCACTGTTAACAAACCCTTAAAAAATTCCTGGATCCACATCCAGATTCAGATCACCACCAAAATCTGATCAGTTCTCTCTTGTGCCATGACCAACATTCCCCAGAGACTTTGATTTATTAGTGAAAATGTAGAAAAATGCCCTATCTCACAATGTTAAAAAATCCTTAAAACAGTCCTGGATTGGCAATCATGTTCAGAGCATCACCAAAATGTTATTACTTCTTCTGTGTGCTGTGACCATCACCATCCCTGAACATTTCATAAAAATCTGTTGAGAACTTTTTGAGTTATTTGCAAAATTGTTCAAAACTGCCCTATCTTGCAATGTTAACAAATCCTTCAAAAACTTACTGGATTCACATACAGATTTAGACCAACCAAAATGTAATAACTGCTCCTTCATGCCAATTTAATCAAAATCTGTTCATAAAGGTTGAGCTATCCTGTTCACAATCTAGAAAATCCTGGCAAAAAAAAAACAACAACAAACACATAAACACAGATGATGCTTTTCAGTACTTACCAAATAAACAATAAACTAACAGGACGAAACAGGTGTAGGCTGAAGCTTTAGCTCATAACAACTTCCCTTTCTACAATAACTTCAGCTCCCTTTAACCTAACACAAATAAAAAACAAAAAGGTATCCAATAACAAATAAAGCCTGGGTTACACATAGCTATATCAAACCGGTACATCAACTTTGATGTTGGCGTACGAACATTTTGGAGCTGTGGGAAACTGGCAGCACGGATGGTGAGGGGGTGAAGTGAAGCCAGTTCATATAATTCATCTTCATATGATATAGAGCGGTGGATAGCACCGATTGACTAGTATTAGCTGTGACAAGGTGTGTAACAATCAGTCTAATTGCTGAGTGAGCATATAAATAGTGCAGTGACACTCGTGCGTAATGCTGCACAATGGATGCGCTGGCACTGCTGGAAGATCACACAGACTGTGGATCAGGATGGAGAGAGTTTTTAGAGACCATCAAGATTTCCTGGCCCATGTTAAACGAAGCGTGCGTATAGGTGCTGACAAACTCTGGGGTTTCTGGCAACCGGCTCCTTCCAGCGGGAATAAGTCGACAGGTATGTGTTTGATATGATTAACAATAATGTTACATTTTCTGTCTAAAGCCCCCTTTTGGGTATGACATAATACAGTTAAACTTTGTTCTTAGGACTGGGATGTGGCAGCCATCCCTCAGCACAATACTGCCAGCCGTTTTGGACGGCATTATCAACATGACCAGTCGATACATCAGGGTTCCTTACACTGTGGGTGAACAGGCACATTAAAGGTCAATTTGTCCAATTTCCCAAACGTAATCGGCGCAAATGTCAGTCTGCACTCACGTTGCTATAAGAGCTCCGAGTGTAAATGAAAAAATGTGCCTCTTCTTCTTCGCCTTCGGCAGACTATACATATCCAAGGCGTATTGCTGCCCCCTCTTACGCACAGCCGTGTCGGGAAAAGACTGCAAGCTGGCGATGCAAAAATATTCTTGAGGTACTTTGCATTGACCATTCATGGTAACATGTGGGTGTGTAGAGGGCGGGATGTGAGGTAAAACCACCTACGCAACTTTCCAAGTGGACTGTGATTTATAAAGGGAAAAGTGCTTGCAAGTGTGCACACGCACAGTTTTATAAATCAGATTTTTTTTGGCGCACGCCATTTTCAGCTTTCGGGCGCACGTTCATTTTAGTGTGGACCCTAAGCAATGTTTTATAAATGAGGCCCCTGCTCTTTCTCACTACTTTGTTATAGCCAGAAAAAGACATCTCACATGTGATAAGACCTGAAACATCTTGTTTTAAGCAGGGCTAAAACAGAGGGTTTACAGGCATGTCCGATTCAAATACATGAGTGGATTATTGTTTACGATTTTGTTTTTTTTTTTAAGGAACTTCTAAGAAAGTAATATTTGTGACCTTGAGATAAAAAGTAGAAGTATATGAATAAAAGTCTAACATTTCAGAACAGAATGTGAGAATTTGCACACAAATCAATCTCATTCTGCTGATTTCAAAAGTATGTTTGTTTAAAGAAAATGCTCCATTTGAGAGCATATTCATGTTACTGTGGTTGTATTTCTTAAGTACAGGGTACTCATGTGTGCATGGACATTTCTGCTCTGGCTGTCGGTTCCTGTCTGCCGTCCTCAGACCAAAGGTCAGCAGCTCAACTGTCACGTTTAGTCCGTCACAGGATCTGCTCTGTCTTACAACAACAGTGTGAGGTTCAAGCTCGGCTGACGACACCACACCGCTCCAGTGTGGGAGGCATGTGAGCTGGGAACAGAGTGACAGGGCCAGGCAGAGAAATGGCAGCTGACACGGGGGTCATGGAGCCAAAGGGCCATGAAGAGAGTCACAGGGAAGAAGAAACACAGACGGGGTGACGGAGGATAACCAGAGGAGAGGAGAGCATGTGCGACGCCCTCATGCTCTCTTGCTCCGTCCTCCTGTGTCTTTCTCCTTCCCCACACCTGGCTCTTCCTTCCTCCTCCGTTTTGTTTAGTGTCTCTCACTCTCTCTCCTGCTCTCTGCTGCTCGCTCCACCGCTCTGTTAGCTCCAGGCGATGCTGTCCGTTCCCCTCTCTCACTCTGTGATGGAGGGGTGGCTGCTGGAGTAAGGGGGCGATGGAGCGGTGGAGGCCTTCAGTGCTGGGGAAAACACACACTCACTTCCCTCTGTTGCCATCTTCTGCTGCCCCTGAACATCATTCTGATTAATTATTTATTGTCTGTGTGTCAACCTACAGACCATCACAGCTGCCCTGTTGTAACATTAAGGGGCTAGTTCACCCAAGTGACTAAGGAGCATCCACTGGCATTCATCCGTGGAGGTGATTTCATTTTTCAATTTTATGAGATTTCTACCTCTGCTAAGGCTTTTGGATTTTTATCCATGATGATAAAAGCTAGAGCTGTATAGCAAAACACCAGCATTGATGATAACAGTCTTTTTTATATCCTGACGATATGTCGGCATATTAATGTTTTAAACACAGGCCCATGCCATGTAACTTTTTTGGACTATAAAAGAGGGACAGCTCAACCTTCAAGCCTCAGTGACAGGTAAAAAAGAAAAGTAGCGCTACAGAGTGATCTGTGACACAGTCCCCCTTCTCCCCTCTGACACAAAAAGCAGAGCAAGGCACGGATATTAACTCAACAACACTGTGAAACCAGGTGTGTTTTCAATGAAGTAAACTGCTTTACAGTAATGTGCTTAAGTTTGATGTCTAAATAAAAGCAGCATAAAGACAATAATCCCATTTAAGATGCTATTTTAAGACATATTACAAACCCCAATTCCAATGAAGTTGGGATATTGTGTAAAATGTAAAAACAAAAACAGAATACAATGATTTACAAAACCTTTTCAGCCTATGTTCAATTCAATACAACACAAAGACAAGATATTTAATGTTCACACTCATTTTGAATTTGATGCCTGCAACATGTTCCAAAAAGCTGGAACAGGGGCAACAAAAGACTGAAAATATGAGGAATGCTCAAAAACACCTGTTTGCAACATCACACCTGTGAACAGGTTAATTGGAAACAGTTTAGTATCATGATTGGGTATAAAAGGAGCATCCCTGAAAGGCTCAGTCACTCACAAGCAAGGACAGGGCGAGGTTCACCACTTGTGAACAACTGCGTGAGCAAATAGTCCAACAGATCAAGAACAACATTTCTTGATGTACATTTGCATGAAATGTAGGTATTTCATCACCTTCTGTGGCATCATTTATAAAACCTGTAGGATCCATACTAAAAGTGTTGGTGCACCCAAAAGCTGAAAATGGCATGCGCAAAAAAATAATCTGATTTATAAAACCGCACGTGCACACACCTGCAAGCACTTTTCCCTTTATAATTTACAGTCCAACTGGGAGGTTGTGCAGGTGGATTCACCTCACGTCCCGTCCTCTACACACCCACATTTTACCATGAATGGTCAAAGCAAGTGCTCTTTATCCTGGGGTATTTTTATGCCTCTGCACTGGCAACAAACTGAGACCCGTGGAATTTTCACTTCCTTGTAAACCTAATAACTTGATCATGTTCAGAGGGATTTTCCTCAAACTTTGCACAGATATCAGCTCTGATTCAACAATTGAATGATAAATGTTGGTGGTCAAAGGTCAAAGTCATGCATCTTCAAGTGCATCCTTTACTCATGAAATTGACAATTCAAGAACACTTTGATGTATTTTCTTTAAACTTTGCACAAATGTCCAGATGTCTGAACCCCAGCCCCCATGACTTTGGGGTCATGGGGGCTGGAGCCTATCCCAGCTGACATTGGGTGAGAGGTGGGGTCACCCTGAACCAGTTGCCAGCCAATCCTTGGGCCACATTGAGAGACAGACAACCTTTCACGCTGACACCTAAGGGCAATTTAGATCCGCCAATTAACCCAACAAGCATGTTTCTGGTCTGTGGGGGGAAGCCGGAGTGGCTGGAGAGAACCCACTCATGCAAGGGGAGGACATGCAAACTCCACACAGAAAGGCTTGACCAACACAGGGATCTAACCAGCATCCTCCTTGCTGTGAGGTACACATACTACCTGCAGCGCCTCTGTACCACCCTATGATCATCTCTTGTAAACTTGATAATTTTAATTTTTGTTTTTTTAACTTTAAGGGACTTCTGTCAAACTTTACCCACACTGACTCAAGGAAGAAGTAATTATTTTTTTCCTATGCTTCATGATCATCTCTTGCTAATAAAAATGTTACCTCTAACTCTTTGAGAGTCTTTTTTAAACAACATCCTTGGGCCTGTAAGCAATGTTCTCACTAAAATAGCTTAGATATTGATGGGTCATAGGTCGAAGGTCATTTGCCTCTATGATTATCTCTTGCTTGAAAAAGCAAGGGATTACTTTTGGAAAGTTTTAAGAGATAAATGAGAGATAAATGTTAAACTTTGTACATACGTTCTCTCTGACTCAAAGATAAAGTGAATTATTTTAGAGTTCATAGACCAAAGGTCTTTGGGCTCCATGATCACCCTGTGCATTTATGTGTGATAACTCAACTGCACTCTGATGGATGTTTGGTCATACTTGGCACAAATGCCTCACTGACTGGAAAACTGTATGTTTTATAAAAAAAATCTGACATAAAGACGAACACTGACTCAGCTACTGTAACCTGAATTTGAGATGTTGGTTTGTCTGTGGGTTAACTCATCCTCTATACTTTGCATGGTGTTTGCAAACGTGTCATGCACACATTTTGCCTGTTAGCATGCTTCATTATATCCTCACATGCCTTAATGAGCCAGTTCCTCAAGATTGGACCAATTAGTCTCGGTAATCTGGTCAATTTAGCCATTCTGCTCTCTCCTCAGGGTGTTAAACTCCTGGAAATCAGGCTAACACTCTCTCCCATTCGATGTCTGAGCATTGACAGTGTAGAAGGAGATGTGGGTGGGGGTTTGTGTGGAGCGAGGCAGAAGGGGGGGCTATCGGACGTTCGATATCATAATGGTGCATTACAGCCCCAGGAGCTCTCACAACGCTGCAGCTAGCTACACCCGAGGTCAGACAGAGTATCATTTAGCTGTGATAGAAGCATCTGTGCTTTGAGCAGGCATTATCTCCCACAGGCATTATCGTTTAATTGCAGGTGTAGCGGGTACACAGGGTGAGCAAGGGTTATCCGTAATGCGAGGCAGAGTGGTTATGGCCATGTATCACCGTCACTCTTTTCTCCATTAGACCGTACCAAATGTTTCTGTATCGATCCCTGGGCCTCATTTGCATCCAATAGGCCGCACAATTATCAGCGCTTAATGAAGATTTTAAATCTTCGTCTGCATCTGCTGTGACCTATGCATCCAGACGTGTGGTCCGTCGCTCTGTTCGCCTTTCCCCTGACCCCTCGCTCCGCTATGTCTCATTATGGGGTGACATCTGTGCTGCTAGCATAACTCCAATCTAGCATAATTAGCTCCTAGCTATAATTAAAGCACCTCTCCTGGCTCTTCAATCACTGATTGTTTGGCTGTTATTAACTAAGCAGAAAAAAATAATCCTGACTCCTTTTTCAAGCTCATTTTCACTTCCTTAAGGTGCTCACCTCCATTAAAAGCATCTGGTGAATGTATTTTGTGATTCTTTAGAATAAATGTGCCTTATACTTTAACTTTTTTTTCACCATTCATATGACAAGAAGAAAAAAGTCATCTTAACAGTAAGAGCTCTATTTAAATTGTTCATGTTTGCAAAGATGTAAAGATATATAATTTAATAGTGCTATGAATAAGACACGTTTGGACATGTCATCGCTCACTCGGCTGCTTAAGGGTGCATAAATGACTCTGTTTATCAAAGTATACAGAGGCACAATGAGAAGTTAATTGAGATACACAGTGTTTGTCTTGGATTGAATACACTACCATCATATCGACCGCAAGGCCTTGTTTATGTCACATTTGACTGAGCATGATCAATCCTGTCCTGGCACTTTGATTGATCACCAATATGCTGTCACACGTATTGATTAGGGCTATGGTTAGAATAATGCCACCATCTTAAATGGGCTGGATAAAGATGAAGGAGAAGGACGTGCTGAGCAGGCTTGAGGCTGTTTCCCAGTTTTTCTTTGTTATGCCTTCAAAAAATGCCCCACTAGTCCTTCTTATTTGCAATTTTGTCTTTATTTTGTGACTGGTTGTTTGTTTGTTTACATGGGGATGGATGTTCTTGTGTTTAAAATACATAGGCTAGAAGTGGCTGGTAAACAAGGTGAGTAAATATGGTACTCTGTGCTATCTGAAGAACCTCCTGTTTTTGTACTCTTTGTATGAAGTGAAAAATAAAGTAACTGTATTTAATAGCCTGAAACAGTGCCATATTTTCTTTAATCTTTTATTTACATGGTGTATTTTTTCCAAGAATCTAACTGCAAATTTTATGGCAGTCATTTCTTCTGTGTCAAATAAATAGTTTTACTTGATATTATTCTCATCTCATACATCATGGGGCCTTTGAGGAGACAGCCCAGATCTTAGCTGCAGGTCTAGGGGTTTCTTCTTAAGGATTTTTGTTAAATAAGATCCTTGTGGTGCTATTTCATGTACATATTATAAATACTTTTTTTTACAACCATGGCAGCCTACTAAATGAAAATATGGTAAGTGTAGCTTAAGTAACATTATACTTAATGTAACTGTTCGTGTAATTCTTAAATTATAGGTTCGTTTTCACTGATTTTTTTTTATTGTTATTCTTGTATTCTTTCCACTGACTATAGTTTATTTATCTTTTCTATTTTACACTGCTTTCCCCTTTTTCTAAATGTCTCTCTAGTTTAAGTTACAATCACAAAACCTATACTCTTTTGTTGTAGGCTGATAGCAGTTTTTTACCACCAAAGTAGTGCCTTTGACTGCTTTATCTGAGGCCAAGTTCTTTTTTTTTTTGTTTAACTCTGCATCTAGATGTGCTGTGGCATGCACTGAGTGCATGAGATTTAACATGTTTTTGCACAATTTATGCTTATCATCTATCATTAAAAAATGTAATAGTAACAGTAAAAGTTCACAGCAGCTGTATCCATAACGCCAAAATTAACATGCCACTTGTCCCAGTTTTCCAGGTTAGCCACTCTGGGCCTGGCTACAGTGACTTCCTCTCAGTACCATAACATGGCAATGGGAGAAAGCCTTCATATTTCTCTTTCTAGAAGTATGAAGGCTATATTGCATAAGTTAAGACACCAGCCATAAGCTAAAAAGAAGCCAGTTTACTGTTGTCGGTCTGTTAAAGCACAATATGGAAGAGAAATAAGGCACATAAAGCTAAGAAAAGAAAATAAATACGTAATTATGCAAAAAGCAAGACAAAGACATAGGATGGATGCAGTTTGCAATGTAATTTAGTGCTTTTCTACTGGATATCATGTCTAATAATGCCAAAAATATTACGAGCATGTTGTTTTTAACTCAGTAAAGCACTTTGAATTGTTCTATAAATTTATGGTGCTCTATAAATAAACATGTCATGCTTTTATTGTGTGCCTTTTCCTCCCTTTCAAACTCTCTTACTTTTCTACGTTTTGTTCTCCATTTCACACCACAAACACACTCCTCCAGCTCCGTCTTTGCTCATTATCCCCTCCTTCCCCAACTTCTTGACTTGTCATTTTTCCAAAGCCTCCCTCAGATCTCCTCTGTGCGTCTGTGAATTGTCTTCCTTTCTCTCTCTCTCAGTGGCAGTGCCCCTGTTCAGACACACTCCTCACTCCATCTATCTCTGTCTCTCTCCTGCCTCTCCCCACTCCCCTCATCCATCTCTCCTGCTCCCTTATTCATATCCTCTGAGCTTTCACTCCTCTACTCTTCGTAGCATGGTATGGCAACCAGCTTTCTCCTTGAACTGGGGAAAATACACACAAATTACACATATCAGACTATACCAGGTTATACTTTAAATCTTAGGATGTTGTGTATTTTCAAGAAATTTCCAATGGAGCCTCTTAATCACTCGAAACAAGGCTGCTGATGATGTCAAGACGGACATAGTTCGTCATAGCAGAAGTCTGTGTGTGCGTGAGGGTAACAACCTAACCCTCATATTCCACATTAAGCAAATGCGCCACGCACCAAAGCATCGTGGTTTTGCTCCAACCGACAGGCTGGAGACATCGTGAACTTGATGGAAGCACCACAGCGCGCACAACATCAACATCTGTACAAGCAGCAGCAAACTGGTTCAGTCAACAAGTTACAAGACCCACTAATAACTAGGTCACTCTATTGGATGATAGTTATATCAATACACTTCTTGCAGATGATATTTTTCGTTCCACAATGTGCATATAAAATAAATATAGGACTATAATGTTGGGTGGAAATCACAATTTATGGGTGGAACCGAGCTGCTTGGCGGAGGTCTGTGCTCTCAGAGCGCTTTTCTAGTTTTCTAATGCAATTGTACATCACATTGTCAGTCTGTATTAATATATGTGAGTATTATTTTTGGTGGGATTTATATAAGTATGTTTACAGATGTCATAAATGAAGCTACCTTTTGCATTAGAGTCTTTGAAAGTTTTTGTTTTTGCTAGTTTCTTGGTATTATGATGTGCAATGAGGAACGCGTGGAGAGCACTTGCAAAAAAAAATTATGTCATTTTGACCACTTAACATTTTGAAACAAAGCACAAACCAGGGGCACACTTACATTTCCTATTTAAACAACGTGAGCACTGGTAAAAAAAATATGATAACAGTGTCAGGAGGTAAATAGTAAATTCACCTGCACTGCAAAGCAAAACACTTTGCTTTGGGAATATGATAGGGCTCTTAAACATTAAACTGCAATAACAATGAATTCACTTAGACTTGTGAGACATGGAATTTACTTGTTAAGGGAATTTATATAATGGAGAAAATAGCACTTAAACTAAGGGCCAGGGTGTGTTTGAGTGTGTTTGTGTTTGTGTGTGTAGGCATGTGTCTCCATGTGCCCTTTTAGTCAACCTCAAGCCAACACTAACAGTAATGCAGCATTATGCACTTCTGCATTGGCGTTATTTTTAGCTGCAGAGTTTGCAACTTGGTATTTTCACAGTTCCATTCATTTCTGAAAACAGAATTCAAATGCATCACATATAAACAATGATTATAGTGTGGCAACTGATAAATTAGTGGAAATCTAATGATAACACTTTGAAGAAATATTATAAACCAAGATAATTAAGCACAGTTATTTATACATGAATGAGAAAGGCAGAATTCAGTACAGAAGGCAGTAACTAAAGCTTCATATCTCTGAGGACAGATTCATGCACAAAAGCTCTCTTACACTCATACAGCAGAGCAGACAAAAGTCCAGTTATTCTTGCGCCTTCTCGTCTCCTCCCTCTTGCATCTGTCTCATTTCTCTCTCTCTTTTTCCTCCTCTCCTCCCTCACCGCAGAGCAGGGCCAATTAGAGAACATCCCATGTTCCTTCTTGGCTCAACCAAGACACTCTCCAGGGCCGCTAATTAAACATAAAGCTTCCCCCTTTCTCTCTTTCTCTCCCTCTCTCCCTCTGCCATGTCACCACTCTCCATCTGCCTCCCTCTCTTTTCTTTTTCATCAGCTCTCCCCTCTTTCCTCTCAGCCTCTTTCCATCAATTCACCCGTGCTCCTCTCCTTTCACAAGTCTCGCCCGGCCCTTCATCCCTCGCCCTCTTTGCCTATTTGTCATGGTGGAGGTTTGATATTCACATTGGGACAGTCTTCAGAGTCAATCTGTACAAAGCGCCGGACTTGTTATTCCTTTTTGCTGGTGTTAACCATGCGCCCTGTGACCTTAACCGTGTACGCTTTAGGAAAATGTCCAGATCTGACAGTGCTGCTCCGATTTGAACAACGTTCCTCTGAAACTTCTCCTGCCCACTGTCCACAGCTGAGCCCGCTGACACTGACAACCAGTCCTGTTAATGGGCCAGTCTTATAGTATCCCGCTGTACCCCTCGATCTCTTAGCCTACTTTTTTTTCTTCCTGTCAGGGGCTGGCATGAAGGAACTGGAACTACCCCCTGGTGGTGTTATGTCTCCGTGAGGTACACAAGGGCCAGATGGTGAAAATGCAGCAATGGGCCGAAAAGAGGGGCACTAGTGGTTTTGTGGTAATGTGATTGTGAGGAATCTTAAAAGCAATGGATGATCATGAAGCTAAAATGTCTTGACTTAGGAAGTCCAACATTAAATGAGTTCATCCCTGGGTCTAGGAGGACACTGTTGCAAAGTTTCTAAACTAGAAAAGCACTCAGAGAGCGCAGACCTCCGCCAAGCAGCTTCAGTCCACCCCTAACACACATGCATACATGTATTAGACAGATACGTGTATGCACATGTCTGTATTTCCTGCTTTGGAAATCCCCCAGTCTACGGTTACCATGACAACGGAGCACTTTCTCTCCCTTTGGTGTTCCAGGTGTTCTGGTCTTTGATTGGTCCCTTTGATGTTTCGCCCCTTGAAGTTGAATTCTGGGAATTCCCCAGCAGCCGCCCGAGCCACCGTCATGTTTTTCGTGGAAATTGTCTAGTTACCTCAGCAATGTTAAAGAATCCTTTAAAGAAGTCCTGGATCCGGATCAGTCCCAAAATGTAATCATTTCTTCCTTATCCTATTCCACACATATCCTGAAAATTTCATCCAAATCCGTTCATAACTTTTCAAGTTATCTTGAACACAGACAAACAGACAGACAAACCAACGCCAGCATATACATTTTTTAATTTCTTTTTTAGAAAGAAGTAACAACCTGTGGGAAAATCAAGGCATTTAAGGAAAACCAAATCACAATTTTGTTTGCTTGTTTAAAGGTTTTTTATTTTTTTATTTTTTTGCTTTACTTTTGTTGTTTGTTTGTTTCTTTTTTTGGAGGGTGTTCAACAAATGCATTTTTTTATAATTATGTACTTTAATTAATTGGATTAATAAATTAATATGAATTAAATCAACCTAAATATGTCAAGGAATGTCAGTAAGAAACATGTAAACCGCAAAGGTTTTGTTTTTTTTTTGGTTTTTTGGTTTGATACCTGTGGGAAAATCAAAGCACTTGAAGAAAACCCACTCCCATCCTCTCCTACTGATGTTACTCGAAGAGGGACTTGAAGAAAACCCACTCCCATCCTCTCCTACTGATGTTACTCGAAGAGGGACTTGAAGAAAACCCACTCCCATCCTCTCCTACTGATGTTACTCGAAGAGGGACTTGAAGAAAGCCCAAACCTTGTTGGTCTTCTTTGGTTTGGTCAGGTGTATCTTCAAGCAGTTAACTGTGTGCCTGATGGTGAACTGGTTCTGCTGCACCATGTTCCACCACAGGTCGCTCTTGCCAAAGTCCTTGCGAAGCTGTTTGTACATGTTGTCATAGATCCTCTTCAATCGGTCTGGGCTAAGGTCACACACTATCTCAGATCCCTCCATCTCTGCCCACAGCTGGTCTGTCAGAGTTGTGATGCTGTGTTTGTAGGCCTGGGTCTTCTGGATACCTTTGAGAAGCCGCTCAACTACTCCTGTGACCACAACCTGACACATGGTCCTCTGCCACATTGGCTTGTCCTTCTGGTCTGAGACTTGCTGAGGGTCGTCCTCAAACTTATGGCTGATTGTCTCAGATGGTGGTGTAAAGGCAAAGTTATCGAGGTCCTGCTCTGAGAACATATCCGAAGTCTCCTGGATCTTTACTAACACAGCAGCAGCAGGGCCTTTCTTCCTCTCATGCTGCATTCTCTGGTTGTTCAGCCAAATCCACATCATCTTCATGAACTTGTCCACCTCTGAGCGGATCAAACCCATATGATGCAGCTGCTGCTTCTTGTCTGGGGTGAGATGGAGAAAGATCAACTCTACGAGGCGCTCCTGTGTGAGATCGTACCGCCCGCTCATATAGCTTCTGCCAATTTTTCTGTACAGACACAACTCAGAGGGCAGTTCTCTGGTGACCGCCTCCTCAATGAGGTCCTCCACCAAGTTGTCAACACCATCAACAAAAACCTTCATAGACATCTCGTCCTTTTTCACATACTTGTTTGAAAATTGGTTCCTAAGTTTAAGAAACAAATTCAGGATCGCTCCTTTTATAAATTTCTTCACAAAAAAGGCTTTGACTTGTCTTGTGATTTTTGTGATGAGGGACTGTTCCTTGGTTTGCCTCAAGTGACCTTCATTTACAATAGCCTCAGTTATCCAGGACGATACTTTCCGTAGATCAACATCAAAATTGTTCTGGATTACCTCCAGCTCCTCTAAGGAAAGCTCCACATCAGTCTCTAAAAAGCCAATGTCCTCTGCCTCTTCCTGCAGAAAGGTCTTTACATCAACAACGCCGCCCTCTGGTTCTCCCTCGCCCTCTGGTTCTCCCTCATCCTCTGCCTCTTCCTGCAGAATGTACGTAACATCAACACCGCCCTCTGGTCCTCCCTCATCCTTTGCCTCTTCCTGCAGAATGTACGTAACATCAACACCGCCCTCTGGTCCTCCCTCGCCCTCTGGTCCTCCCTCATCCTCTGCCTCTTCCTGCACAATGGAAATAACTTCAACATAGCCCTCTGGTCCTCCCTCATCCTCTGTGAAGGGGGTCCCGTAGGCCTCACTTGATTCTGTTATCTCTTCGGCGCTCTCGCAGCTGGACTCTGACTGGAATGAAATCACTCCGGCCAATTTCTTCAGCACAGTGATGATACTTTTCACCATATTTGAGAGTCGGACCTTGAATTTGTTTGAGGCCTTCTGTTTGTCTTTCTCACTGGAGAACTGTGAGTTGATCCTCTCGGACACCTCCTCTGCTATGAGTTCTGTCACCTCCTCTGTTTTTCTGCAGCTGATGTCCTGCTGGATCCCCATGGCCTCATTCAGGGCCTCAGCAATACAGGTGCCCATGCTGTCCATGATCTCTTTCTCTGTTATGCTCATCTGTGAGTCATTTGACGTTTTAGTGTTCACCTGCTTGTCCCTGAATTCCAGCACCATGCAAATGTGCTTCGATACAATGTTGACAATATCTACACACATGTTTGCAACAGTCTCTCTGACTCTTGGGTCAAGAGTGCCCATTCTAAGGTTGGCCCATTGCTCACCTGTGATCTTTTTGAGGTTATTGTCCAAGGCAGGAAGAACGGTCTCCTTGCTCACAAAAGGTAACACCTGATCTGAATTTGAGCTCTGCGTCATTTTGTCTCTTGAAAAACTCTGAAAGAAGAATAACTTACCTGAGCTTAACAGTCTATATATATGCTTTTTCTAGAGGCTTTAATGGCATTGATCAAAGATTTGAGATTGGCTTTGAGATCAAAGTCACCAAATGTTTTGAGATCAAAGTCACCAAATGGTTTGAGATCAAATTCACCAAATGGTTTGAGATCAAAGTCACCAAATTTTTTGAGATCAAAGCCACCAAAGCCACATTCTAACTCTCAGTCTTTGTTGGCTCCCTGATTGGTCAACTGACCAGCCAATCACAGTCCAAGAACACTTTCCCATAGCAACTTGCCAGGTAACTCTAGTCTGAGAACTGTTTCCACAGCCGAGTCTGTCAATGCACTGTGGTGGAAAAATAGCTGTGTTCGAAATCGTCCACTCATTTACTCACTCACTATTCCCTATGTAGTGTAAATGAAATAGTGAACTACATTGGGAATGACCGAACGAGATTTCGGACACTACACTGACATTTTCTAAACGTCATAGCGTTAGTAGATGAGCCGGATATTCCTGTGACAGAAGTGAATGTGCCAAGCATCACGTAAACAAACCGGGCACTCGGGAGGATAAGTGGCAAATTTTGCAGCTGTTTACAGCCGTCAAATGATGTAAAAAAAGCTATGCTACAAACGTGTTAAAAATATTTTAACCTTTCTTACATTTATAAACGAAAGAAGCGCCAATTTGTGCCTTAGCAGCATTCTTTCTACGCTTCTTCTTCGTCTTCTCTGGAAAAACACAACTGCATTGCATTGTGGTATACAGGAGAACAACGTAGGGTAATTGTATGTACACTCACATTTGCTGTGCATTGTGGGTATTTTGTAGTGCAGTATATAGTGAATGAAATTAACCGCTGAGAATTCGAACAACACTACAAAATGGCGAACACACTATATCGGGCACTATATCCGTGATAGGAAACGATTTCAAACACAACTAATGTCTGTTTTCAAAACCACCTGCTACACACCACTACAATGCATTATGAAGTTTATATACTACAGACTGTAAACTGCATTTGGTAGCAGTATGTAGTATGGCCGTCAAACAGCCAAGCACATTTTTCTTTGTCTTCTTTTTGTTTCATGGTGGGTGGTGAATAACATCCAAATCTCATTACTGCCTGGGCTAAAGGTTGCTTCAGATCAACTTTTTTCTACAATATCATAACTATCTTAGAGTAAGGTGACCAGATTTCTAAAATGAAATACAGGGACATTTCCAGCTCGGCGATAAAAATGAGATGAGATAAAATGAGATGACCTTGGAAAAACATTTATAATTCATAACAACTGTAAAAATAAGTATTTATTTTAAAGGTTAACTACATCCTGAGCAATAAGTGTCATTAAAAAGTGAATAAAGACAAGAGACAATTCAATGTAGGATTAGTTATCAAATTGTAATTTCTTAGACTGGTGCACAGGATGAAGTTTTCAGCACTCCGTTTAGAGTGAAAGATTTTCTTTTGAAAATCTTACACTCTGGTTGGCAAATAGTGCCCACCCCCGGGTCCAAACATGGCCTACCAGTTATCTCTCACTCTTGTCACAAATCCAGATCATGATCTGGAAAATAACTTTTACATATATATTTACTCATTTTTCTTAACAAACAACACCATGATGATCAGTAACAGACGACCGCCTCAGTCACAGCATCAGCTAAAATCTACTTGGTTAATCTTTGAGTCAAAGAGGACATTTCTGTTAATTTGAAAGGAAATACTTTGAAATGCTTATCAAATTATACAATCACATGCATAGCAAGAGCAAGCAAGTGATAATCAATCACAAGTCAAAATGAACTTGATTTGTAATTTTGAAATCAATACTGTACATTTTGATTTGAGATGACACTTTTGCAAAGATTAATTCTGAACTGTCGTCATTCTTTCAAACATTCTTGAGACATCATGCTCACAAGCAAGTAATGATCATGAGTCAAAACAACCTTTGACTTTCTATGAATGGATGGATGGACAAACAATCTGTAATTTGAATGCCTCTAGCCATGGCTGCTACCAGCATGGAGGCATGAAGATATTTGACTTCAATGAAAAACTCACCTGACTAGGCAATATGTCAGTCATTTCAGACTGTGTGTACATTTTGGCTCTGAAACACAGAAGACTCTGTGGTTGCCATATTTCTCCAGAATGGGTTTCATCCAACAAACTTAATTAGCCAAAGATCCAGCCACAGTGTTTACTCACATAAAGGCAACAATTTGTTCTGATTTTTTTTGGCTGCCCTGCAAAGTCTCTTATTACCAAGCAGCTAGTTAGGGATCTGTCTTTTTGTTTTTCCTCTCACATTTACACAACTTTGAAGAAAACTTCACACATGGCAAATGTTTTTGTTACTGCATCATTTTCATATCCTCTATCACAGGAAAGAACACCCTGTTGAGCACTATTTCTGAGTTAAGGCTCCCCTGGCGGCCTCAATGAAAGGGAGAAATATCTCATAAGCAAATCTTTCATTTTCAAGGCAAAATACAAGCAACAAGAGATTCCTGCCAAGTGAAAAAAAGAACAACGAGATACTCATTCTGTTTCAAGTGCTTCAAAGTGTAGTCTTGTTGTTTTACTGATGAAAGTAATTAGCTGTGATTTTCAGGGATGGATATCCTCCAGAAACAAGACAATTCTGATCTTGTCACTAATCTGCTTTCTAGTTAGTCCCACAAAAATTGTTTGGCTTTAGTTTGCAGTGATTACAAACCTGGGGCAAAAACAAACATATCATCTGCATATAACTGAGTCACGTTTCAGATTATAACAAAGTCCAGTCGTGGGCCTGTGCAGGAGTACCTTGAATGTCAAGGGCCCACCAAAAACTTGATTGGGTTTCCAAATAATCTATTGAACCAATTCTTGGCAAAGTTCAAAAGGTTGAAAATCATATATTTTGATTTAGACTGTCCCTAAGAAGAGGATATGTGTTTTTGATTTCTGATTCAGTCTACATGCATGATTAAATATTTCCCAGTCAGGGGTGAAGCTTTTATATGAATATACTCTACAAGATGCTGTTATGGGCTTTTTCCCTGTAATTTCCAAACACACCAGGTCTAGACCAGGCCTGTATGAACCAATCATCTTTAGTCTGCCAAAGTAAAAGTTAGCTGTCATCTTTGCAGCTGTTAGTTTGTCTTTGACAGGGACCTTTGCGAACCTCTGTTACTCCTATCACCCCCTGTTCAGATCATCAGTGTCCAGGTTCAGACCATTAATGTTTGAATCCATACCATCAGTGTGTGGTTCAAGGTACAAGTGTAGCTTATCAGTATCTGGGTTAAGATCCTAAGTATCCAATCTGGGACAAGATAAACAGTGCCCAGGTTCAGAGCCTTAGTGTTTAGGTCAAGTTAAGCCTTGTTTCCACTGAGTGGCTTGGTTAAGTACGGTACAGTTTGGTATGGTTTGGAGCAGTGAACCCTGATCTTGTTTGTGGTTTCACCGCCAGCTGTACCTTCACTTGTGGGGAGGAGAGGGATGCGCCAGCTACGTAAATGCATAACATCACAGCAGCGCAACACAGTGTAGTGGCTGGAAGTAGATCATGATTGTAAACAAAGACCAACAACGGAGGACCTCCAGCACTCCAGAACTCTATGGAGCATTGTTTCATGCGATCATTCTTTACAGCAATAGTAGTGAACCAATCATTTTTAATCCACAGCTTATTTGAACATGGCGAGGAATGTATTTTTGGTTTAGTTGCTGTTGCACATGAATGGATATTTTTTGTAACCAATCAACAGACTGCAGCACTTTTACCTCCACCCTTTAAGGTTGGTTTGGTAAAGAGCGGTATCAAAAATTGGGATGGTGCGATGGTTATTTGAGTCCCTTTTCTCCTCACTTGACAGCACAAACACCTGTGATTGCGCACTGCACCTGCTGAACCTGACTGCTTGGTGGAAAGCGACTAAAGTGATTGTTCAAGTCCAAATTATTGGATCCAGGTCTGATAACTGGTGTCGTGGTCAAGCTTATCAATGTCTGGACCCTGACAATAGGTGACAATTCCTTATTATCAGCTTTTGAGTCAAGATAATAAGTGTCAAGGCTTAGACAATTAGTATATGTGTCCACATAAAAAGTATCCAAAGATCATTAGTGTCTAGTTTTGGAAAGAAAGTGTCCAGGTCCACATCATCACAGTCTGAATGACAAGTGTTTAGCTTTAGATCATATTTCTGTCTGGGTCCAAATAACAAGTGTTAAGGTCCCACTCATTAGTGTCCATGTCCACCAATGACCAGGTCCAGATCATCAGTGTCTAGGGCCAGATTATCAATGTGCAGGTCCAGAATATCAATGTCCAGGTCCTTATCGTCAATGGCCAGGTCCAGATTATCAATGTCTAGTTCCAGAAAACAGGTGTCCAGGTCATCTTTGTCCAAATAACAACTGTCCTTATCAAGATCATTAGTGTGTTGATTAAGAGGTGAGCGTCCAGGTCCAGATCATCATTATCTTGGACCAGATAACAAGTGTTAAGGTCAAATTCAACAGTTTTTTAGATCCGCAAAACAAATGTCCAGAAACAGTCAGAGCCCAGGTCCAGATCATCAGCACCCAGGTCCAAATATAAGTGATCAGATTCAGATTATCAGAGTCTGGGCCCTAATTGGGTCAAGACAACAAGAAACCAGATCCAGGTTATATCGGTGCAGGTAAAGGTAACAAGTGTCCAAATCTGAGTCGAGCTCATCCGTGTTCTTGGTCCAAATTTTCACAAGTTTATTCCATTATTCAGACTTCCTTGCCTATAGACTCAATTACTGTACAGTAAAAAAATACAAATGAAGTCTCTATACTTTGAAATAAACACATTTTAAATATTAACCTTAAAGGGAAACTACTATTCATCCCAATAGTATAACGATGTTTACATGAAAGTGAGGAGAAGACAATGAAACAACACTAGACTGTGGATGTATGATTTCCTATAGGATTTGTGACTAAGACCCTGACTGTGGTTGAGCATTTCTATTTACGGCAGCATCATCAGTTATAAAACTGCTGCCAGAGACGTCCAGTAAATAGACACATCCCAGAGGGCTGGTTGAGCTGGCTGGAGAGGTGAAAGGAGGTGAGAGAGATTATTCTGGGTCTCACTTTGTCAACAATTGATTGATAAGAGGTTTTGTTTTCGTGACGCCAACCAGATCACCAAACTCCCTCTCCCTCATTCAATCCCCGGTCCCCGGAGCAAAACTAATCCCAACTAAACTCCCGGGATTCCTCCCATCTTCCATCCCACTCCCCTTTTTTTCTCACTCCCCCGTGTTCTGTCATTCCTGAAGTGGCACTAATCCGCCCCCCTCCTTCTGTCTTTTTTCTGCCCCTCTTTCCTCCCCCTTGGTGTTTTTATGATCTGTCGTTACCAGAGCAAAACTAATCTTCCCCTCCCCTCCTCGTTGCCTCTCATCCTTGCTCTTCCCTCTCGACTCTGGCTCCCTCTTCTTCCTCTGACACCCCACTGTTATTCACCTCAGACCATAACTGTATTTACCTCCCTCCACACCGCACTACATCTCTGCTTCTCTCTACGGGCACTTACATTGACAGCCAAGGCTTTTTGAAAAAAGGGCCGGGGTGAAAGCTGCCGCCATGTCTGTGATGTTCTTCCTCCAAAACAGCTTACACAAATAGACTTCATCTGACACTTTGTATCCAAGAAGGAAGAAGATGTACCATGTAATAGTGCTCTTCCACCTCAAACAGGAGACAGCAGCTATGAGAAAGAAACTAGAGCTACTGCCTGGCAGATTTATGTCTCTGTGAATATATGGTGAAAGTACAGCCATGCCATCCCTTTTGTGAGAAGCATATACGATGAAAGTACAGTAATAGGTCCTTGGGGGCCAGAGTGGTTTTGTTGTAGTCATAGAAGTCTTCGGTTGCTTTCACATCGAATGTTCAGCAGACTCAGTTCAGTTCGAGGGTGAAGTTGCAACATTGTTTCATTTTTCACCTGGCTTGGTTGTCAGACAGACCAAAGCCTGTCAAATGCTGCATAATAGCCACCTGCCACTAGCTGGGGCTGTAGCTGTCTCTGATAAAGTAGAAAGTAGTATCAATGTAGTGGGCAGTGAGAGTTAGCATAAGGGGTGTGGCACTGGGACGCCAGAGTTCACTGACCAGCCTCTTTGAGGTATCATGGGGGCTAATTGGATAAAACACCTATGATGGGAGGTCCCTACCTGATGACCCCGCTGATGTTCTGGCTCTTGCTGTTCATCAGTCTAAGTACTGGGGTTGGAGGGCAGATAATGTGGTAGAGCAGGTAACATTAGCATTGCCAATACCTGGCTCTTGAATGTATGGAGCCTTGGTCAGTTGAAGGTGGTAATGCTGTGGCAACGAAGGGCCATGCAGTTGATTAGGTAAATCCTCAGAAGTGTATGTAGATGGGGGTTAGGGGTCTCTTCACTGAGAATTTGTCGTTTCATTATGGCACAAGCACTGCCAACCAGCCCAGTGTTGCACTGTGACCCGGTCAGAGAGGATATTTTTGCAAAATTTGACCAGAATTCTTGGGACAATGCATTCACACTCAGAAAGTAAACACAGAGTCATATGACATTTGACCTTGTACTCCCAATGTATAATCTGTTCATTTTTAACTCACAGTGGACAATTGTGCATAGTTTAAATATCTCACAAAGCACACTTAAAGGTGCAGTGTGTAGAATTTGGCAGCATTTTGCCGAATAGAAATGGTGAATATAGGATATAATGTTTCTATTTGTATGTAAAGTCCATCAAAATAGGAGTACAATCACCCCCATAAAACGTTTGTTTTACTTTTATTTAGTTAGAAAAAGCTTCGAAAAATGTACATCACCGCGGGCTGTGTTCATGTAGGCCGACATAACGATCCGCCATGTTGTCTACGGGTGGATTTCAGGGACAGAAGGAATGAAACGCGAATCTGTCCGCCGGTTCTGAAATCTACCTGGAATGCAGGCGAAGAAGAGGAGAGAGGACAACAAATGACCTATAATCTATAAAAATAATGGTTACAAACCTTGTCACTTTAGTAAATGATGCCGTGTTCACGATCCCTTTTGGTCTTCACAGGCTTCCGTTGCTCTGCGATGTGACGTTTTGGTTACGGTTTGGCTCATTCTAGAATCTGAATGATAGATGTCGCTCAAATGCCAAATTCTACACACTGCACCTTTAAGACTTGAGATATACAATATCATACATGTATGGGATGAACATTAGGCCCAACGACCTTAATCTACGACTATGACACTCAAAAATCTAACCGGTTAATCCTTGAGTCAGAGTTCATATTTTTGCAAAGTTTAAAGATAATCCCTCAAAGCAGTTTTTAGATATTAAGTTCACAATCTCTGCACAGGCAAAGGAACGAGTGGATGCACAACCTGAAATCCTAATGCCTCAGACCTCAGGTTCAAGCTGCCCAGAGGCATAAAAAAGATTTCTCCCTCACTTCTACCTTGACCTGCGGTTGGACAAACTCTGATGTCTCTTTCATGCACTCAGATACAGTCATAGGCCTTGACAATACAGACACATGCATTCTTATTGAAAGAAGCTCTGCAATTTTCTCTGTATTTCAGTGTCCGTGGAGGGAAAGTGGACGTAGACAGAGTATGAATCTGTCAGCTCATTCTTCACAGCACTGCCACAAATGTGTCTATCTGCCACAGCCGCATAATTACAGAGTTATCAGAGCCTTTCTCAGGTCCTCAGCTACCGACAGCATATGAAAAGATCCCAATTAAGTAATTATCTTTAAAGGTAGAGCCTAATTCAGTCATCTGAGCTCCAAAGAAGCACAGAGAAGGAGACCACAGTGCCTGGCAGCTAATTCAGAAAGTGGGGCTAAAAGCATTAAGGCTAAGATGTAGGAAAAAAATAGGAGAGGGCTTTTCATCATGTAACGCTCTGAAAAACTGCATTAGCGGTTCAAAAATGGGGGAGAAGATTAACGTTTAAATGCATGCTGTGGACATTATCATGCCACTTTGTAATACATGTCCATTCTCTCCTATGCTTCCTCCTAATACTGTTTGTGTTAATACCCAGATATGACGCTAATAGAACAGCATTAGACTATTATGAATGGAGCTTTTTTTTCCCTCTGTCTTTACATCATGCTCTTAAAGTAGCAGATAAATGGCCCTGTCATTTCCACAGTTAGTTTCTCACACCTTCACTCTCTGCTTTGACACACACACCGATGTGACAAGTCCTACTCTTAAAGACTGTCCTCTTATTGTAATGATCCTCACAATTCAACACACTACTTACACCTTACTATGCTGTATGAATTAAAATAAGTAATTGATGTGAATGTGCACATTCTTGCCCATCTGCCATGCTTTCTTTGTCTGAATCGGCTCCAATGTCAACAGCAATACTGGGTTCTGCTTTCTTTTCATGGAGCTCAAAGTACTTTTTGTCATCCATGGACATCCTATTTACTATGGATATGTCAAAGAGCCCATTTAGAGGCAGTCACACCAACACTGTTGTTTTATAAAGGGTGTCCACTGCTAAGTATTGTTTCCTTAAGATGATAAAAAGGCATGATACACTGATTTATCTGCACATATGAATACATTGTAGAACAAAAATAGGTTTCAATATTTTCTTTAACACAATTATTTGCTTGTAAACTCCTAAAACGAAGTTTGGAAACTGTACTTCGGTCAATTATTTCTCCCCTTTAATTATACTAATTGGTATTGTATTTTATGTCATAGCAAATCTTGATTGGCTACCTTTAGAATAACGTCCAACTTGTAAGGCTCCTGCATTTGTAAAATGAGCAACACAGCTACCAAATCCCCTGTAACTGGAAGATGGTGTTCTGGTATGCAGAGTTTCAGCCCTGGTACCATTTCCAAAGTTCTGTAAGACTGGTGAAGTCAAAGACAGACCACAATGTTAGTGTCCCAGGAGGACAACGCCCCAAGAAGACCAGTTCCTAAACACTGATTCTCTGAGGAACCATAGGTCTTCTTCCATGTGGGATTTTGGGAAATTTTTTTGGGGGGTGCTACCCACATTTGGCTGTGTTGTTCATTCCAGAAATGAACAATCCGAATAAATTTTACCTCACTGTAAAGGTGACTAATTAGACTTTCCAACTCTATGAAATACAATACCATTTGGCATTATTAAGTGGAGAAATAATTGACCAAAACAACATTTCCTAACTGTTGTTGAGGAGTATATTTATCAAGTTACACTACAACACTAGCCCCAGCTAAGGCACAGACTCACACTGGATCCTGGCAGCCCATAACTCTCTCTCTCTCTCTTCATATAGATATATATATATATATACATATTCATTTAATTGGTGATTGAAAATTGGAGGCTACAGCATTTACCAGTGAAAAATGATCAAGGAAAATTTTTTATCTCCTTCTCTCCTTCTCTAATAAGCCACATCTATTGACGACAGACCACCTAATTATAAGGCAGTTCTTCGACAACACTTCTTGAAATGACTCCCTTTTAACTACAGTGTTAACCACAGGAAATCAGCTCTAGAGAGAAACTTTTTCTGATCAACATTTTTCTCAGTTAAAGGGACTCAAGGGGAAGAAAATGTATTTAACACTTGCACCTTATAATAAAGTACCATCTAATACACTAATATTTACAGAAATCTGGATAATTGTACACTAAAAATAGAAATCATAGTATATATTTTAATAATTATTATTATTATATAGCTATATTAATGCAAATGAAAAAAGTGTCAACTTTTAAGAAAATGCTGATTTTAAGTTAATAAAAAAGCTCATGACAATAACAATTTGATTGCAAGAAATAACAATATTTACAGTAATAAATAAATTAATTAACAATGAGAATAATAATAAGAAGAATGCTCAAACAACATGCAAAACTGTTGTTTTTCAATTGAATTTGTAAGCTTTCTCTCTGCACGTTATCAAACTGCCAAATACAGTCAAATATTGTGTTATGTTGTGTTAGTGGGGGGCTGCAGCTGCGGTCAGTTATTCCCAGCTGCAAGTACACAACAGTAAAGCAATGGAGGCATCTAGTAGCAGTTCCCCAGTATTCTGAGCTATAGAATAAAGACAATGTTGTATTTAGGCTGAGTCAGACGAAACTGGACAATCAACAGGAGCTGGGAGTGGTGTGTGCTATGCAAAGCTTGGACACATTTTAACCTTTTGTACACTGTGTAAACTGTTTTAAAAATGTGACATCCGCTTCCATACTGATGTTGATTCTGGGTCCTAATATCCAGCCAAATTCAACCCACAGTGCACTGTTTTTATTTCATTTTCCTTGTTTTATCCAGACAGCTTTCATAGTGGCCCGAAATAAAGATCTCGATTTTAAAGCAGGCCAGAGTTTGTTTCTTAGGTCCTCACCAAAGTTCATTTAAGCATTCACACCATCGAAATCAAGCAAACTATCAAATAAAACAAACCATGGTTGGTTTAAATCAAATCAAAACAATGTTAGGTGCGAAAGTGACTCCTCAGAGTAGAAAGTTTGTATCTTAGTTAAACTGGGCGGCTCTAACTATGTACAGGTTAAGTTAAGGTACCTTTAAAAACAGCATATGTGAAGAAGCATTCAGTTTGTGGTGTTTCTGGTGCCCTTTTTGGACAAAGAGGCACCTTTTATTTTTCTAACAATCATGTCCTGCAATTTCTGTAAATGTTGTGTTTCAGCTGCTTTAAATGCTCAAGCTAATTGTAATGCTTCTCCCAGAAATAGAAATAAAAGGCATTTTAAGCACAATAGTGTAATTCATCTCTCTGTGGCAGTTTTAAACCCATTAAGTATAATCACATAGAAATAATAAATGCTGCTGATAGTCCTGTTTACTTTAGTGCAGGTTCTCAATCTTTTTTTTTTTTTTTTGGTATGTATATGTTTCTAAATGTTCTGGTAAGTCTTACATAAGCATTTGGTATGCGCTTCCATAGGGATCTGTTGTTGCTGCTGAGGTCTGCTTTGTAACGTCCTGAGCTTTCTTTGTGTCCCTGGGGTTATATCAATCTCAATTGTCTGCCTTACGTTGTTTGTCAGTGTGTCAACATTGCTGCAGCAGATTGAAGTGATTGACAACTCGACTTCTTTGTCGCCTCTTGAGCCTGCAATAAGAGGAAGTGACAAATGCAGTTCTGGCTTTGTCTAACTTTCTGTTGCTTTTCTGCAGCACATTACAAATATACATTATAGAGCAACTGACGTGGTTTATTTCTCCGGTGGGTGTCAAGCTGGAGCTGTGCTGAGGGTCTTTTTATTTTAACGGCAGAGCTCTGTTTTGCTCTGACAATAATCAACACGATGATAGGCCGACATATTGTGATGCATTATTCATTTTTTGTCTGTCTGATTACCCGTTACCATTTGACAACCATCACACTCAAAATGTGTTTGGATTACAAGCAGTGAGGAGTGAAAAGGGGGAAATGGTTCATGTATTACCAATCTATCATGTGAAGAGGGTGTTTTTGTCTGCAGCGAGGGGATTGAAGAAAAGATTCACAGACTCACTGGGAGTATAGTTCATAAACACAGTGCTCTAATTTGACACAATGTTGTTCCTAAGGGAGGATAAGTAGCCTTGTGAGTGGTCAATAAGTCAGACTGTGCTCCATTATCCACCAAGATGAATCCACGGTGCAAAAGCAATTCATAAGGTTTGAGATGTGTGGGCTCATTTAACCATTCCCATTGATTGCTGTCATTTTGGAAGTGTGTTGCCGTCATGGGGCCGGAATGGAGCAGCTACTTAAGACCCGACGTCTGCTGATCAATAGAGCAGTCTCCAGGTCCAGACAGCATCTCGCACATCAAGGCCATGTGGAAGTCCTCCACCATCCCTCCTCCTGACGGATCAATAAGCCATGCAAATGCAAAATCACACACCCTCCATTTACTCCTGCCGCTGCATCAACAGGTGCAGATAATACATATCTTTTATTTCAGTGAGTCATTAGATTGAGATGCCTTGTTCTACATAAATGCAGCAGTCAGGAGCTTTCACTGCCGCCCACCAGTGTGACAAATATACTAATGTTTAAAAGAGCCCTGAAGGATCTGCCAAGGTCAAAACTCAAGATAAAGAGGGCGGTCGATCCTAAAATTGATTTATCACCCCTCTTTCACAAAGAGCTCTTGAAAATCCATGAGCTGATCCCAGTGTTTTTAATGCTGATATTATTCAGAGCCTTATTCTGTCTAAATCACAAAATATAGTTGGATAATATTCAAGACAACTCCAAGAAAGGATAGAGGAGAAACTGAGAGTGTTCTCCTTCTATTGCCCAGTTTATTTGCACTTATCTGAACACAGCAATCAAACTCAGCCATACCAATAATCTCAAGCCTACACAACATTCTCTGTGTAGACCACCTTCAGAGCAGTCTCTAGTTTCCAGCACTGTCATTTTGGGGGTCACAGGCTGAAAACTTTGAGAACCCCTACCCCCTGAAGCAGTGTATTGTTTACAGTGAAGCAATTTTAAGGACAGGCTGTTTGACCCCTGCTGCTCGTATCGACGGGTGTTACTGATTTTTCTGCCGCCGGCCTCAGTTTGCTGTTAGCAATCCCTGCACACCGTCCAACTCTAAGAGCCCCTAACTGCCAATCTCAATATCCTTTTTCAATAGGCCCAAATAACAGAACAACTCTTACACAAACATACAGTCCAGTGAGCGGAGTCTGTGAGGTCAGATCAATGCAGCTAACCGGCAACACAGCCGTGACCAAACATCTTAAAATCAGTATCACTAGAGGTGCCAGCGTTACTCCTCAGACCAGATCAATGCCTGACCTGCTCACTCCATCAGAGAACCTTTGCTTATCAACAGGAGTGAGAGAGTGAGCAAGGTGGAGCTCAGGATTTAACCTCTGGCTGGAGGTTTCAGCTGCTCTTAAGTGGATGAACTCATTAAAGATTGTAGTGTAGCTGCTGCTTGTTTACAGCTCGGCTTCAACCAATGTTCAATGAGAACAAGGAGGAAATGAAGGAGTGGTAATCCTGCCAGAGACTGTGCGGATGGAGCCTGATTTTAATCCCTTGTTGGTAGGCCCCCTACTAATTTCAGAGTGGAGAAATTGGAGGATTGGTTTTGGTCTGACGTGCAGTTTGAGGGGGTCACTGTGCCTCAGCAATAATGGAAAAAAAAATCAAAGAGTTGGCCCGTTGGGATCGGTGTGTAGCTCGACAGATTTTATTTTCACTCAAGTTTCGTGGTATAATTTGCAATTTGGATGCTGCAAAGAGATCCATTACTAACTGCACTGACTTTTTTCCTATTTTCTTGGGGGTTAAACTGAAACAAAACCACTGATAAGCACTTGACTCCCAGCAGACTCAAAAAGCACTGTTGATATTTGCAAAGAATGTGTCTCCATTCAAAATTAAGGGATGTTTTTTTCTGCAAATATAAGCCCAAAAACCAGCTTATCAACGCCTCCTGTGTGCCCATACACTTCCTGTGTTCTTCATGGCTTTGAAAAACACATTGAGACTGGAAACATGGTAGATGGAGCCTGCAAGAGAGCCCCATGCTGTGGACAGTTTGTCAGCACACTCTCAATATGAGCATGCAGGGTCCTATCTTATGCCATGCACAAAACAATCACAGTCCACAGTGTCAAGACTTTTCCCTCTACCTCACTTTATGGCACCAGTGGCACCTTAAAACAGCTCATCCCCCTGGTCTCCATGGATAGACCTACCAGTGTGATGTCCTGCTATTGTTTTGTTGGAAGCTCAAGACTATTGGCTCAGGGTAGCAAGCCCAGTGCGAAGAGACTGTTGCATGAAAGCAGAGTTGTTGACAACATGGTGGGGCGCATTACTGTACTGACCAATTACCACAGAGCAGACAAGCCAACCAATCAGAGCAGACTGGGGCTGCAGTCGAATAGTCCTTTTTGCTTAGGAAGGTTCCTAATTGAGTGAAATGATCCGGAAGCAGTTCATGATAAGAGCTGTTCGAATAGTCTAAATGCTTAGGAAAGGTAGCTCAATGCTTCCTTTAACATCTCCTTTAGCATAGGATACACCGGACCATCCTTTACAAAAGGAGAGAAGATTATTCTGTCCCACAACTCTCTGTGGCAACAGCATTTATAAACAGCGTGTTATCCGACTGCTTCCGAATTCAACCGAATAAAGATGAACCTAAGTCCTTCCTAAGTCCTTCTGAATTCTCCTTTCTCCTTTCCTTGACCTCATGACGTTTTCCATTGGGGTGAAGGCAAAGTGGTTAGGAAAGGGCTTAGGAGGTGACTATTCGACCGTAGCCTGGGCCCATGTGGGGGGTAGGTGCCTTGAATGGGCATGAGCTCTAACAGAGTGTCTCAGACAGAGAGAAAAACGCTGAATTAGAGGTTCTCTATGTATATAAACTAGAAGGTATTTTAACATTACCATTGTGAATATACTGTAGTGGTCATAATTGAATGAATGAGCCAGAATTAAGGCAAAGCATGGCCTCTTTAGGACACAGGGACATCAGTAATGTTCCGAAATTATGTATCACTGCAAACACAACCCTGGGATACTGTCACTCACGTTAAGGGCTTCAGGCGTCTGCTGCCTGTGCCATACTAGCATGTGGCGGCTTAGTTAAGAGTAACAGAGACAAGCCTTACCTGTTGCAGCATCTCACAGCCAGAGTCAACTCAGCCAGCTCACTCTGCTTGGCTCAAATGCCTCCTCACAGTGAGCAGCCAACAGTTAATTTTTGTTGATAAAAGAATCAGGTGACAAAAACTCAACATTAACTTATTAACAGAAAGAAAAGGGGGGTAGCACTCTGTCTTATCAGATCCAAACAGTTCTCCATGGGGCAGCTCTCTGCCCAGTCCTGTTCCATGCACACCTGTGGTAACCTGACACGCCAGATGGACAGTTTCATATTGGAAATATTTCACTAATCCATCTGGGAACGAAAATGTTTTCAGGGGCAGAACCTTCAAAAACAACAGCAGCTTGTGATTGGACAATCGTTCGGCTCGTTACACTCATCACAGACCAATCCACATCAAGCAACGCTGCTACGTATGACATAGCATACGTAGCGGCTACAAGTAGTGGCTAACGGCTAACAACAGTTAACAGCCGTTAGCCGCTACGGCTACTTCCTTTCCTTTCCCGAGGATCAAACTCACGATTCCCGGGGCAAGAGGCAATGACAGTGCCGCTGAGCCACAACGAGCACCGGCATGTCCATGGAATGATTTCCGCGTTCTCTCCCAGTTTCCCAGCAGTGATCCCCCGGTCAGGAGAAGAGCAACAACATGACCTCTCGTAAGAAAAGCTTCAAGTGACGTTCTTTCCTCCTCTTTTAAAGAATAAATTGAGTCCATTTCTGATTAAAAAAAAAAAAAAAAAAACGCACATATTGAGACTGCTTCAGAAGCCGCCATTGTTTTCAAACATGCAGTCACTTCCTGTTGTCGTCACGTCCGCTGCTCCTGCCTCTCTTCCCTGATGGGGCCGATAAGATTCCAGCCGGAGTGAAGTCGTTGGACAATGGAGGCTGGCAAGACGGATATGCATGATTTCAGAATCAGGCAGGTCCATATGCTCTGCAAGGCTACACCTGTGGCTCTCCACTTCTGGTTGGTCATGGCTGTATGGGGCTCCTCCCACAGAAAAGTTTGAGCTTATATAAAAGCTTTAAAAACCTGAAATCTGGTTTATTTTAGCAAGAAAACTCCCTCTACTTCTTAATAAAACTTAAAGTGTTACTGGCTGGTGTTTGACTGAAAATCAGTTAATCACAAGTCTCAGTGTTGATGCAGAAACATCTCATAAAAACTATAAGAATAATTTCCATTCAAAAAATGAATAATTTAAGAGTTTAGAAGCAATCATTTCAGGTGTAATATTTTCCTGAGGGGAGTCGTTACAGAAGAAGACCCTCTTTGACCAGAGTACACCACATGGTTATCTTTGAGGATACCTTCTCAGATAAAATAATAAAAAAGCATATTTAAGGTGATCTTTATTCTGCTGATTCATGTCTGACAATGTTTTTAATGACACAGTTTTTTCATTACCTATCTTGATTCAAATGGATTTTTCACTGCTGATAAAAAAAACTTAGTTACAAGAAAGTGTGAATATTTTTCAGACAGCGTGTCTTTTTTTTACCATCTTTGTTATATTACTAAATCTGTGTCATTTGAAACTGAAAGAATCTGCAACACTGTCCCAGGATAAAACGCACAGCACTCAGGGGAGACCGCCATTAATCAAATCACCATGAGAATTTACAGGAAACCTTTAATAACATAGATTTGTTTCTTTTACTCATAGTGACACCCAGCACAAAGATCTACATAAAGCTTATGCGGCTCAGTGCTGCAGCTGATTCAATCTGTGAAATGGACGTGTCTGTGACCAGAGTGCTTGTTCTGTCTGTAAACAAAAATAATAAAGGGTGGGATCAGGGTATGCTGAATGCCGGCTTCCCAAACCCCAGTTCCAATAAAGTTGGGACATTGTGTAAAATGTAAACAAAAACAGAATATAATGATCTGCAAATCCTTTTTCACCTATATTCAATTGAATACACTACAAAGACAAGACATTTAATTTTCAAAAGGATAAACTTCATTATTTTTTTCTGCAAATATTCACTCATTTTGAATCTGATGCCTGCGACACATTCCTAAAGAGCTGGGACAGGGGCAACAAAGACTGGAAAAGTTGAGGAAAGCTCAAACAACACCTGTTAGGAATATTCCACAGGTGAACAGAGTAATCAGAAACAGTGAGTGTCATGACTGTCTATAAAAATAACACCCTCGAAAAGCTCATTCACAAGCAAGGATGGGGTGAGGTTCACCACTTTATGAACAACTACGTGAGCAACTAGTCCAGAAGTTTAAGATAATTCCCCCCATATGCAGTTGCAAGGAATTTAGGGATTTCCTCATCTACAGTCCGTAATATGATCAAGTACTAATGAAGTACTAATGGATGCAACTTTGTTTTCTGAGTGTCAGAAAGGTGCTGCTCCAGGCAGCCAATAACATACATGGAGGGATGGGACTAGTCTTTTAGATTATCTGGAGACTTGATAAGATGATGGAAAACTGGTAATTATTAAGGCAGAGAGCTCATCTTGGTAAAAAAAAAAAAAAAACTGTCAGCAAATCATATCTGAACTTTGTAACAGATATTATATTTACTGGACACCTTTAAGAGGTCATTAAATGATGTGAATACTGAGGCATCTGGCTGTATTTGTTTTGACAGATGATCTTGTTTCCTTCAGTCCAGCTTGTCAGTTAACTGCTGCTGCCTATCTTGGTCAGGACACTCTTGAAAAAGAGATTTTTAATCTCAATGAGTTTCTTTTCATGGTTAAATAAAGGTTGACTACAATAAAACAAAAAAGTAAAAGTTGGAAAACAGTTACATACGCAAAAGCATATAGGGTTAAGAAGATGACAACTTTTTATGGTGTAGCACGATTTTCCCCAAAAAAAACTTTGAGCATTTACATCTTTGTCATTTTCCAAAACTGCTCATAAGTAGCACATACATCACTAATGATAGGGACTTTATTTCTTTTTATATGGTTGAGACTTCAGTATCAGCAACATGCAATTTTTTGCTCTTTGCAGTCAATCCTATCCCCCGGATCAGAGCAACATACTTGTCCACTCAGTGTCTTTCCAGCTCTGATGACTGACTCTGATGTCTGTAGTTTGAGCTGATGGCATTAAATACTGAATAAGAAAAATAAATGAAATTCTATGTTAGATTTTTGTTTTTGTGCGCCACTCCAATATTTTTGTCGCCCCACCCAGCAGCCCCTGGAAAATTTCTGGGGGGTTTGCGGGCCAGTAAGAGGGTTAAAGTGTCACTTCTAAATAATTTGAAATGACTCAAAATATTCAACAGCATACCAAATTATCACAGAATAAAGGCCAAGTTGACAAAGGTTAAGAAATGAGGAACATGGCCATGTTAACCTTACTGGGGAGCCTCTCAGCTGTCGCAGTGAGTGACGTCCACTTTCTTTTTGAAGCAAGAAATAATGCACGCCATGCAGGACGCTCACAGTGGGTATTTTTCATACATTGCATTTAGACTTGAAACAAGCTATTCCACATTGCTTTTAGTCCTCTATAATGTGCTCAGCAGTGCGTCCCCCGCCTCTAGACACATCCCACCATGAGCTTTGATTTAATATATGACACTCATCCTAACCAGAATTGCCCTGCTGGCCCTCAAGGTCTCGTGTCGTGTGTTTTAGAGGGTGGCAGATCATTTCATATTTTCATTTTTCCTGAAAGTATCAGCCTGACTCACATGGAGTGAATTGCATTTACTAAATTATACATTTTGTGAAATGCATTATTCAACGATTAATTTCTCAGGGACAGTTTGTTGTTTCACAGAATATTAACCTTAGAATGATTTGTGTGTTTTTTGTGTATGCTTTGACAGATTAGTCTTATAAATTATTTCTCGACATTGTTTTTTTTAGAGCGTGATTCACTGGACACTCTAATGGAGCAATTTTTGGCTCTTTGTTCCATCAGCCGTCTTTCAAACAGCAGCTCTCTCACCCTGCTCTAACACTCTTGATCTTCCTTTTAGAAGACGCCCCGCTGTGCCAAAGACACCCAGACATAAATACCTCTTCTCGCCAGAGCACTTTTCCATCTCCCCCGTCTGACCTTCTTTCTCTCTCTATAAATGTGTTTCTCTCTCCAACTCTCTCCTTTTTGTATTTCTTTTCCATTCACGTCACCTCTCTACCTGCTTCTGTTAAGACTTCCCCTCTGCCCTGCACCGCTTTGTCTCTTTGTGTCTCGCCCACTTTTATCTGTGTAAAATTTCCTCTCTCCTCCAGTCCTTATCTGGGCACATCTTCAGGTTCGTCGCAGTCACACTCTCCTCTAACTGCTTCTCATTTCACTTTAAGTCATTCACACACCCAGTGATACCTCAAAGTTCTTTTGAAACTTTCCTCTCTTTTTTGTGATTAACGGCACAAAGTTAATCCCTGATATTAAACCAGAGGAATTACCTGGAAACCATGAGTCTTTTCATGTTCATTTATCATGATCTTAAATCAGTACGTCAGCCAGAAATTGAATTTCAAATAGTTCTCAGTTTTTATGGTCCAAAGCCATCAAATTCAAAAATCAAGATCTCTTTCACATTTATGACTGCACTTAGGTTTTATAAGGTTAAATTTTCAACCAGTTCAAGAGGGGCTGATCTGAGGGGGGATCTTTCAGTTGTTAATTTTAGTTATGTGTTAACAAAGCCTTTCATTTTTTTGACAAGGTTAAGCACTTTCTGCTTTTATATCTGCTTTACAAATTTGGTTTTAAAAATAGAAATTGTGAAAAATTTAATGACTAACAGATGTGTGTATGAAGATAAATACAGTTCAGTCTTTCATTCTCCCTATCAAAAATGGAGCTCCCCAAGGCTATGTCCTCGGACAAGTATTTATGAAAATGAAATTTACAATCACGTTATTCCAAAGTGCTGCACTACCAAGCAGGAGCAGAATAAAATGAAAATACAATAATAAAAACTAAGAATTAAAACCAAATAACAGAGTACTATAAAAACGTAAAAAAAAAAAAAAAACATATAAAACTCATTAAAAAAAAACACTAAACACAAGAAAATATAAATAAAATTAAAAATTAAAAACTAGAATAAAAATTAAAAGCCAAACATTAGAAAATAAGAAGCATGTAAAAACAGAGACCACAGAACTCACAATAGAACAGATTTTTAACAGAATTATCTCAACAGCTCAATGTTGCCAACATTCTAAAAAAAATCTTTATGTCCTGGAGAAACTTATTTTGAAAGTTAAAAATAAGATTTTGTTCAAAATAAATGGGATATGCAAATATGATTTAAAAAAAAAAAAAAAAAAAAAGGACACAGAGGGATGATTTTCCTGTTATGCATGAAGATACTGGCTGTGCTGTGTGACAAAGAAGTGCCGAAACAAAGCTGCTCCCAAGTGGAAGTGGAAGTCATTGTAATCATCCGAATACAGCGTGTAATCACTCAACCATGCTTTTTTTTTTTTTTTTTTTTTTGGCTCATTTCAGTTAAAAAAAAAAAAGTCTTAAAATGACATAGATTTGGTGACACCATCTGCAGTAATGCATAGCCCTAGCTGCCGTGCTGACTGTTTCAGTACAGACTGAGAGCTGATGTTTGTCAGTGTGGGTCAGGTCTTCAGGGTAATGTCATGTACCGTATACAAACCCACGTGACCTATCCTTTAAACATTTTGAGCTTATAGTCCTAACTACTCTGTCTTGAGGATGCCTACCTGTTCATAAGAGAATTAATTGAGTCAAACAACGAGTAAAAGAATATGCTGACATTCTAGCAGGGCAACAGTGAATGATGCACCAGGGGGAAAACTACTGAGCAAAGAAACTGAACAATCTGATTGTTAAACTAAAATTCAACCGATCTAAGGAAGATGTGTCCTTTGATCACTGTGTCTTTTGCTTTCTTATAATAAACAGGTTTTATATATATACATAACAAAACCAGACAAGACATCTGAGAGAAATAATTATAAAGCTCTTATCTCTGACATATTTCAGAGCTCAAACACTTTGATTTCTTTGCACGATGTAGATTTGAAAAGCCTTCTGTGCACAGAAAGGTAAAAACTTATAGTTTTCTTTACCAGAGAGTGAGGAAAAAAGAAGATATTGCTCAAAATGTCTTTAAAGCAGTGGCAGGAGGAATTGTGAATTTAGGCAGCTTATCGAACTCTTCACAAAAGATATTGAAATTTGGCCCAAAACTCTAGCAGGACTCAACAGAATGGCTTTTTGTTTGAAGAGTCCCAATCAGCATGACCTCTAAAAATGGTTCACGGCCAAACGTTAAAAAAATATATACATATCATAAAAGGTCAAAGGTCAACTTTGCTTTTAAACCACTAAGACCTGTAAAGACACATTTCTGGCAACAGTCCTGTCAAACTCTTGAAAACATCATGCCAGGAACTCCTGGAGGAGACTTGGTACCAACAGCCACCGGACTGAAAGATGAACTGATTCATATTTATCAGAATTATCCCAGCAACTCCTGAAGAAGAAAAATGTAATCACATCTACGTTTTTAACCATTTCAGAGAGCGATAGACAGTATAAAACACTTTCATACATTCAGTGGCATATATGCATTTCTGCAAATTCCTTTCAGTATCTTAACAGTTGAGTTTACCAAAGTCCAGCACAGTGACGACCAAGCAGAAATAAAAGACTAGAATAAATTTTAGAACAATACAACGAAAACCTAAAAACAAGCCATTTAAAGCAATAATAAAAGCATAGTAAAATCATGAAAACATATACAAATAGAAAACATGAGACAAATATTTAAAATAAAATCCAACAAAAGACCACACAACTCTCATGCTGAATAAAAAGCCAACATGTGAATGTAACTTTTAATTTCTTAACAAATAGCAGTGTTAAACACTCATTTCGAGAAAACCCACAGAGACTGCTCCAGCGAGTCAGTGCAGCACTGATAATGAATCTAAAAAAAAGATCACTAAGTGAAATCCTTTGCACTCATTTTAGTACCAAATAACTTACAACGAATTGTCTTTTCTTTGTCCATATGGACATGAAGAATACTTTAGAAATGCAAAATAATAAAATTTTAAATCATTGATTAAAACCTCTAAAATCTAATCTTTTAACAGCCCTGACTGTTTATATCTAACCAAGTTAATCATCTGAAGGTATTAGGCCTGCAAAAGAAAAGAAAAGATAAAAAAAGTTGAATTAAAGTAGTCCTAAAAGTCCTTCTCCTGTGCAAAGTCAGACTCAAAGCAACAGAATCCTGTTGATTATTGTGTTTATATGCATCACATCCTCTGCTTAATAACAAGTTATGGCCTCTGTTATCATTCAGTATTTTGTTTTATTTTCTTTAATTAAATAAGAAGTCATGCTTATAAAACCCCTAAAGAACTGCTGTTGTTTAAATGACTGCAAGGTTGTCTCAGTAACCTTGCAGTGCAGATGGATCTGCCTGATTCAGTGTCTGTAATCAGGCAGATCAGATCCATCGTTCAAAGCTCCAATCTGTAATGACTGTGAGCGGCCCAAAGCAGGATGGGCCAGTCAGCGCCCTTTCGATCAGGAAGAGGTGGGAGCTGCAAACTGGATGACAGCAGGGACTAACTACTCAGCTTCAGTAGCAGTTTAATCAGTTTAATCTGGCCTGAATATCTTCATTTAGAAAAAAAAAAAAAACTTCTCATTATAAAGGATATATTCGCTTCCTTTCCATCACGTTTTACCGAGAGTTTGTTTTATGGCGTGGCATTTTGTCCTTTATGCCCCAGCAGTAGCGCCCACCTATTACATTATCGGATTAGCCCGTGATGAGTGTGATTTACAGGATGATTGTCCAATCACCTGCTGGATATGCTTTTGAAAGGTTCTGTCTTTTCCCAAACACTTTCTATGGGCTCTTCCCCAGATGGAGTAGTGAAATATATTGAACGATCCATCTAGTGAGTTAGATAAGTAGTCTTGATGCTGTTCAAAGTTTGGCTTTATGTTTTTGTATTTTCTCTTATACTAAATTATGGTCATCCTGCTCACCCCTACCTATGGACTGATCATCACATCTTTAATATGTCTCTGTCATAAATTATTGTAATTCAGCCTTATATTAACGGCCATAGTACATTTGGTATATCAGGATCATATTCTGTCAAGTGTTGATTACACAAAATACGTCTTCAGTGTCTTTATACAATAATATGTCCTCATGGCTTGTCTACACCCCCCTCTTCCTCCAAACATGAGAAAAATCTCTGCTCTCCCTCTGTTTCTCACTCCATGTTTCAGAAAACATGTGCTCTAAGAGTCTATTTCTGATTTTCTAATTTCTCCTGATGTCATTAAGAGATATACCACCTCCACTTGATGGGAGATACTTCCTGAGCTAAGAGTTTCTACATGTGAAGACCCATCTCTTCTCAATGGCCTTCCACTCAAACCCTGAACCCTTCTGTTTTATCTCACTTTCACATCCCACAGATTGTTTTTACTATCACATTGGATGTTATGGTTTTAGCTTTATTTTGTCTGCCCTTAAATGCTGTGCTTTCTCGCCAATTTTAGCCACTTTGCTGCATTATGATGGTGCACATTGTTGTTTATTTTGTTTCTCTTTGTGGTTGTAAAGCGCTTTGGTCAATATACAGTGCTTATGAAATTTATTTAACCAACCGTCACAAAAATGAGGAACATAAATCTTTCAAAAAAAAAATTTAAACTCATAATGTTATTGGGTGTATATTTTGTGCATAAAGGAGACATTTTAAACTGAATTCCCCTTTTTGTACCCACGCTTGAGCCAGCTCACTCGGTTTCTCCGAGGAAATTAATCAAGCATAACATTCAACCACTAAAATTTCTCTGTTCAGAAAATACTGTAATAATAACTTTTTTCTGTTTTATTTTTAAACAGCAAGTTTGAAAATTCATGGATAGCAATAATAATTACATTTCAGCATTAAAAATAAAATTACAGTCAAAAAGCCTCTACAACCTGGTGTTTTAACCATTACAGAAACATTAAAATGATTTTGGTAATTACCAATGCTGTTAATTTAGGGCAGTTGTGGCGTAAAACCTTTCATTACGTGATGCTCTGAGAAATTTATGAAGCACTGTATGTTGTTTATCAATGTTCTTTATTAATATCCTTTACTTGACTTAAAAAAAAAGTTTGATATGTGACTACAGTTTGTAATAATTTATGCATTTATGTTGCTGTTTAAATCTCACTGGTTGTCTTGCAGCCTTTACAGCAGCCTGGAGCAAATGGTTAGATGGATCTTATGACAATTCTAAATATTTACCACTCTAAAAACCTGCAGAAAAACTCATAGAAAAACATTTTAAGTAATAATATTTAGACATAATTGGAGATGCATTTCCGTTGTATATTTGTGTGACACATGTTCTTACCATAGTTTTTAAGTATTATACTGTACAGTCATATTTGCCCTTAATTGCAAGTCTTTTCTTTGTTTTATTTGATCAAGAAATCACACAAGTAAAAGATGCTCCCTAAAGATAGTGCATTATTATTAGTATTTGGTATTTCTTTGACCTTTTACAGACCACACAACGTCTCATTAAATTAATAGAATTGTCTGATGCCTGGATGAAAGGAATTATTTTTAGTTACAGGTCTAACGTTTCTGTCTTTGCCTGGATTTGTTCAGGGTTAAACTTTGGCAATAATACAAAAATGTTAAACTTTTAGTGTAAGTAATGCAGACAGTGTAGATTTTCAGTAAAAAGGACATCAGATCAGTCTCTTGCCTCATTATTCGCTGCACCAAGCTATATTCTATAAATGCAGCGTCAGAATAGGGTTAGTATTTATTTTTAAGGCTCCAACAGGATCCAATTTTCAGTCTGATTCACAGATACCTGTGGCCGGCGCCCAAGCTTCTTTTCCACCTTAAAGCGTCAAACATTTTATTCTGCCCAGCACACATCGCAGGATCTCAGCAGGAGGCTCAGACTGCTGACCATCACAGCCCAGTGATTACCTCGGCAACATTCCCCACAAATAGTCAGAAATCTCCCTGTGATGCACAACATATTTTCTTTCCTCCATTACCCATGACTTTCAAAACTGTGCAGTTACTACCTGCCGTGTCCGTCTGTCCCCACCAGCCCTGTTTGCACCCACTGATGGTCTACGTGCACCAGGGACAAAAACATGTTTGCTTTTGTCAGAAGAGGAAAACTGCATCAGATCATAAGAATAGTTTTCATGAAGGTGTTATGGGCAAAAGTAAAGTGTCAGCTTCTGTTTAAGTGAAACCCTGAGTCACTCGTCCTTGTTTACGTTTGTACTCAAAGCAGCATGTATGCATGCAGAGGTCCCTAAATCTATCTGTGGCGTTTCCTGTCTTCAAGCTGTTGTGTTTTACTGCCCTCTACAGGCTGAATGTGTGACTTGATGATAATATGGTGCCTGATTAGAGGCTCTTCAAAGCAGTCAAGGTATTTAACTTGATGACCTTAAAGGTGGTGACAAACAGAAAGTTCACTTAAATGTACTCAATGGATGGATGGATATACACCCCAATTACAATGAAGTTGTGACATTGTGTAAAACAAATCTAAACAGAATACAATGATTTGCAGATCATTTCAGACCTAACTTCAGTTCAATACACTACAAATATTGTCCTCAGTTTCCAAACGCTTGTTGTGTGATGTTAAAAGGACAGGGGATGTAACAAAGTGGTAAATATCCTCATGTCCCTGTTTTTTGGGGTTATGTTGTAGGCGGCAAATTTAAAATGAGTGAATATTTATGAGTTTGAACAGTAAATATCTTGTCTTTGTAGTGTATTTACATGAATGTAGGTCAAATAGGATTTGCAAATCACTGTATTCTGTCTTTATTCACATCCCAGCTTAATTAGAATTGGGGTGATGGATATATGCTATACTGTGCTAAACAATACATGTAGAGTGTTTGTACTGCTACCAGGGCTTCAAAAAGATGTGATATCTGCAAACAAATTCACAACATTTATCACAACTACAAAAACAGTGACAAAAACATATCCCTCACCCTTGGTTTCACTTGTACAATAGAGAGTGACAGAGAGCTACCCTCGCTCTTTTTGTCACATCCTCTCTTTATCAAGAGTTTCTGCAGATGATTCGATTCAAGTAAGTACAGTAAAAAGTTACAGACCAAAGGTAGATACTGAAAATGAACTAACCGTGTCAATCTCCTGGTTGCACTAAAGACTTAAGAGTGTCTGCAGCCTGAAACAAGTCTACCATTTATTAAAATCTTTGTAGGAGTGTAAGAATGTTAAATAACCTATAACTAGACATCCATCGTTTCCCTTTTTGCAATTAGTTGTCCATCTTTAACAAAAATCGGTTAAAACCTAAATGTATAGACTTAGTGTTAATAAATAAGTATTTATTTACCAAGTCTAAGGTTTTTTTCATTTCATAGCAATAAGAAAATCTTTTTTTACTTGAAATTATATTTGATCACATCATGTACTGATCTTTGTCAGTCTTTTTCAGAGCCAACAGTAATCCATCAGAATGATTTTTACTGAATTTCAAACACATCTGTCAGTGTGGCACACTGGTTGTCAATAAAAAAAAAATCATGCATGCTTAAAAATGACCAACATTTGATCCATCACACTTGTAAACACCAGCAAGAGTTGACCTCTGCTCATCTTCGCTACCCTCAGTTACAGCTGCGTTCATCTTTCAGCTCCAGCTGCTTCCTCATGACTGGACTCCCGTTGTTCGACTTGAGGCGCCCTTTTTGGGTTCAGCCTTCTTTTGTGGCATGGACCACCAAGAAAGCCCCACTGCATGTCACAGTTTGGGGCAGAGCTTCGACTTAGCCCAATGACTTCTGTCCAATCATATCACTTGACTCTGCCCAATCAAACTTTTCAGCTATGCCCAAATTTAGCCCCAACCCAAATTGTGGCATGCAGTTAGGGGCTTTTCTATAAGTCTGCTTTACAAGGCATTCATTGAGTGACGTCCCAATAAGTTTAAACAACTTTCAGCCATGTCAGGCCATAATTCCCATAAGCTTAGCATGCTTCCCACTCATTACCTCAAAGTTTCCAAACATTAAAAATCCTTCAACAATTAGGGGGCCAGACTCCACCAACACAATGTTTCTTTCTGCTTTAAATATCAACCTGTGTTGTACTTTCACTCCAACTTTTAAGATTTCACAATGTTGGTCAAAGTCAGCTATTATAAGATGATTTGCGAATGCAGCTCAAACCTTAGAGATGGTACAGCATGGAAATCCCAGTAGGTGGAGCAGGTTTTGGACTCAACGCCCCCTCCCTTAGGCACGTAGCATGTTTGTTTGCCTTCAGCTGCCATTTACATTAACGTAACTATGTAATGTATTACAGCCAAAAAGAGCCACAAGCCACATGTCCCTTCATAAAATTAACATCACCTTTACAATCTAAACAAAGCTCATTTAGATACAAGCACATATGCTTTAGCAGAAGTTCAATAACAGCACTGCCCTTAAACTGAGCCCTGATTGGCCAAAAAGTGGGTGTCCCTTGCTAGATTTCCTAAAGGCTTAATACAGAGCAATGAGGGGCACAGATGTCTAATGATCTCTTATCTGTGTTCAGCAGTAAAATGTTGACAAGTAATTGTATTTTTTGGGGTCAGTGACACAAAAAACTAACTGCATACAGCAGCTTTAAATCACTTTTCTACTCTACTTTTCAGCAAGTTGTCTTGACCCTGTCTACATGCCTACAACTGGTGTACCTAATGAAGAGGCCAGTGAGTGTGTATTAATACTGTCATTTATTCTTTTATCAAATGGGCAGATTGTTTTGTCAGAAGAATTTTCATCATGACAAAGGGACACAAGGATTTCAAGCACCCTGCTGGTCTTGACCGACCTGCGTTGTTTGAAAAGCAGATTATTGTTATTGGAGAAAATGCAGGTCCAGCTGTAACAATATGTATTTAATCTAGATTTTGTTTGTCATGTTTATGTTGTGGGTGGATTTGTTTGACAGTTTGGTTGTTGAATTTTATGTACATCTGTGTGTTGCAGCTTTTGCCCATTATGAAGCAATTATTTCTTCTAAAATCAGTCAGAGGTAATTTTCAGGTTAAAAAATGATCAAACAGAGCTGCGCAGATTTTTATTACAGCTTTTATAGAAGAACCTTTATTTATGAAAAGCTGATTCCTGCGCTTTTTTAATGTCTGTTCATTAAAAACAGCAATAACCTGCTTGTTGTTTACACTGAGTGTGACTATGAATGTGTGGCAGATGCTGAGCCTGCGTCCCCTTTTCCGCACGATCACCATCATAACGACTTCTCACTCAGGAAAACATTTTGTCCATTAAGCTCGCGCACATTCACCCGGTTAGATGAGACCCCGGTATCACACAGTAAATGAGAAGATTGTTTAGATTGGCAACTAAAAAGGAAAACAAGGAGTCTGGTCACGGTGCCAGGCAGCAGATGCGTTATCGCCGAGCCGCTGGAAGCACACCAACTGTGGACAATAATATCACACATCCACGAGGTGTGCTGTCTGGCAAACATCCCTGTGTTTGTCAGATCACGGCTCAATCCCGGCACACCTTGTCACATTAGATTATCACAGGTAAGGTGTTGATGTGGCCCCAACACCCGGTCATTGTACACAAAGACACTGAGATCACACTGAAGTCCTACAGGGTTTGAATAAAGCTTTTGTTTTGGAGTTGTTTTCAGACGAGAATAATGTCAATGTCTGAATAGAAAAATGTTTAAAATTGGAAGAACCCAAACATTTTAATTAATGACTCCTAATTCAGGACTATTACAGCCCTGCACGGACATGATATTTTCATGTTTGAAGTGTCTAGATGTAATCATTCACTTATTATAATCTACCTTTACTGGCAAATTAGAGATTCACACAAATACAATTTAAAAAGTAAACATTTATTTCAGTTAGGGCAACACATTCATAAATACTGAGCAGCTCATAAGTACAAACAAACTAGTCAAAAAGATTTGTTTTGAAGTCAGCTGATGTAAGATGCTCTCATTGAAAGGGGATCAAAACTACACTCTCAGTAGCGGCCTTCCATGTACATGACAGAAAAAGTCAAATGCCAATTTTCAGTGCCATTTTAACCCAGCAGCAACATGTCACGTTAAACCGCAGATAAGATGTTTGAGACAAACTTAGACCATGAATCTGACCTGTGTTCTAACCTGAGCATGACCCAGAATGTACTCCTTTAAATTACTCATATGTTTGAATAAGTTTCACTCCCCATGTCTTATAGCATTTGTTTTACAATGTTGGAATATCCAAGCAGGTTTGACAAGGTGACAAAAAGGTGAAGTCAAAGAGGACAGTGTGAGCTGATTTGAAGGTTTCTGACAGACAGTGTGTCACATGAAAAGTCTTTTCCCTAAGAGAAGGGCGATGATTTTTTTTCCTTCAACACAAACTCCATTCCACATCCACTGTTCAGAGCTGTAAAAGTCTTTCACCAGGTCCAATGTGATCAGCCCAAATCACCGACACCCACCAGACAAGACTTCATGATACCTAATCTGATGAGTTGAGCTGTGGCACTCAAGGACCTGAAGAATCCATCCTTTATGACTTATGGTTAGGCAGGGGGCGCCGGAACAGCAAGATGTGCGGCTCTGGAGGGGAAAGAAGATCAGTGTAAAAGCTAAAGTATGTAACTGTTATGGAGAAATTTGACTCCTATTGTGTTACTTTTAATGAAGGGTGAGGCAAGTTTGACACCTGCTGTCCATATGCTGCTGTCAGCAGGTTGACTGAAACATTAACTTTATGTCAGCAACACCCCCTTTAAAGTGTGACACTTTATCTTTGCTCTTTTAACAGAGAACATGACAAAAGAGGAAAAGAAAAGACTAGTCTTAAATTTCAATCAATGATTCATAACAGTGTGCAAGCAAATTTGAGGCACTTAGCCCAACTTCTTTTGGTTTGATCAAATCTTTTAATAGACAGAGTGTGACTAACTGTTCATTTAATCTGCATCTTAAGAGTATTTAAGAATTAGTTTGTGCACTTTGCAGTTAATGACTGCAGTTATAGATAAAAACATTTTAAGTGACAGCACCAGAATTTCAAGACTTTTAAACAACATGATTTATAATAAAACTTATTATTTCAATAAAACACAGTATCAAGTACTGCCAATGCTTTTCTCTTCAGTGTGTAATATCATAACATAGCCATGATATGACTTCAGCTTATTCTTCCTTTGTCGATATGTATTTGACAGACCTTGACCAAAATGTGGATGAAAAAATTTGGTGCGCCAAATTGACAAAAAAGGGTTTGGGACGAATGTGAGCATGTTCAAACAAATGACACTGAAGTGAAAATTTGGCAAAACCATTTCAGTAAATGCTCATTTTGATCTGGGCACATGGTGCTGCAGTGTTAAATGGGGCATTATGGATTCCTCACTTCACCTGAAAACAACAAATTTATGAGTCTAAGCTTCTGAAACTGGATCAAAACCCAGTGTTTTTACATAAATACAATTCCAAAAGGAGGCATGAGTTGTTGAATGGTCAGTTTTTTAAACACATAACAGGGCTAGTGCAAATTTAGGGATTGATTTCAAGTTCTTCCTAAGCTCTATCAATTTCAATTTTCTTGTGCATACTTAGTTCCAAAATTCTTAAAGATTTGTTCGGTTCATAGCAAACTAAGTTCACTCCATCCAAAAGAGACAAATTAATAGAGTTCTGTGAGGTAAATTCATAATTTATGTGGTTTTGAATATGCTCAGAAGAAGAGCTGAAGTTAGTCGGGGTTAATGCACAGTAGGGCTGCTTGATTATAGCAAAAATCTTAATCCCAATTCCTTTGATATTTGTTACACAACAGGATTACCCACTGATTTTTATACAAGCATCACACGCAACCATTAAGTTTAATACTTTCAAAACCAGAATTCTAAACATAAAAAAGTACACCTTAAGACTGAGAGGAAAGGACATAAGTGCTTAATGTCATGTGTAAATCATTTTAATCTTGATTATTCTATATTCATAATTGTCAGAGGCAGTTATTGTGATAAAAATTCAATCTCGGTTAATTGTCCTGCTCTAAAGCACACTTTTCTAAATTGCATATCAGAGCTTATTTCATTCATCAGGTGTATGTAAGAGGAATTAATTGATCAAATATACTAGATTATACAAATGACGGGCATTTTGATACCAAATTGTTTATAAGGTGTTTGCACAGCTTAGCAAAGACTTGTGAGAGCTCCCTTTTTTATTACAATCAAAACAATAATACATTTTTGTTAATGGTATGTGTGTATGTACGCATGCATGTGTGTATGTATATGTATACATACATATATATTCATAAGGCATATGGTTATTGATGACTTCGTATGAGATTTAATATTTGAATTCATATCAAACAGTACATGGAATAATTGACCTTTGATACCTAATGGAGAGGGGGTGGGATTAAATAAGTTTGTACTTCTTCCCACTCCTTTTCGAGCATGTGGCTGAGATCAATTGTTGTCATTTTCTATTGACGGAAACTTTAATTACTTTTGGATTGGTATTTTGCTCCATTTGTATAAATGTACATAATATATGACATTTATTTCTTGCATGTTCAAAATAAACAACTACTACTACTACTACTACTACTACTACTACTAAATAACCCAGTTACAGTCAACAGAAATGTTTAAAAAGTTTAAATGCCCCGCATTATAACATCACATGTATGTCATCTTAAAAAAAACTGGTTCACGAGACACTTTCCTTCAGAATAGACCAACTACACAGGTTGGATGATATGGATTTAATAGATAGGCAGTTTCAGAGACAACTTAATGCAAAATGTAAACATGTACACTTAAAACAAAGATTAAACAAAAGGTACCCATTTAAGAAAAAATGTCACTAAAATGGCTAAAAAAATAAATGAAAACATCCCATTTAGGCTATATTATTTTGTGGTCAAAAGTATGTTGTGGTTTGAGTCTTGTTACAGTAAATAATCTTATTTTGCTTCACAAATGGTCCTGCATCAACTTTTTTCTGTTTGAAAAAAAGGGGCCTTAACTGTCAAACACTAAATTCAAGCTTTTTCAAGACTAATGGAGCTAAATTAATGCATTTTCACTGCATGACTGTTGACTTTTCTGATATAATGTGAGACAGCCAAGCTTCCTTTACCCTTTTCCCACATTTAAAGACATTTTAGTAGATATCTCTTTTCACGCACCATTTCCCTTCCATCATCTAGTTATTCCTGAAACTCAGTCTCAGGCATTAGATGGGTCTTGGGAACATTGATGCAATAGTTGTGGATTTTCACGGAAATTACCTAGGATTCAGACAACTACTAAAAATGAAGACCCTTTCCAATTAAAAAAGACCAAAAGACTTTCATTGTTAACATTCAAATTAAAGCCTGTAAAGAGCTCAGGGGAAACAATACTTTACGCCTAAAGCAATTTATCAGCCCACATATTTACCTGGGGTCCTCTTACGAGAACTTACTGCTGTTAAGAGATTTATTATTCATTTTTCCTTATGATTTAAGCCTGGAGCAAATACTTAGAAGTTTTTTATATATAAAATCGCTTGTTAAAAATAAGTTATTATTAGCCTTATAAGAGAATTCAATACCTGGCTGGTGGATCATGTAATGCACCCATCCTTGGCTCTGCTGGACCCCCAGGTTCCTCCACTCGGTCTCAGACATTAGATGGGTCTTGGGAACACGCTTTGCAATGTCTTTGGGTAACATGACGTGTCTGGAAAAATCAATGCAAGACGGACACAACAGTTATTTAATATTAAAATTATAGTATTTTATCTGTCTTTCAACACAAATTACTGGCACCTACACAATGTCAGCTTTAAAGTTCTTTTACTCGTGTTAATCATGGTTATGCTTATAGGTCTAGTACGCACCTGTACTCATACTTGTCATCGTCGTATTTGTCAGAGTAGTAGATCTGTTTGTGAGACATGGTGGAAACCTAAAGGGCACACAGGGCAAATCAAAATCAACTCAGAGTTTGAAGTGTAAGCCAGACAGGAAGTTCTGGAGAGGCCAAGTAATCGGGACAACAGCTCTCGATTTTACCCTAAAACATGCGGCACATTGACAATTTTCCGGAGCGTAAACACCTATATAATAAGGATAATTCCTTCTGTGGCCCTAAGGAACTCACCTCAGAGGACTGCCACGCTTTACAGACGTGAAAAACTAAATTATTCCACTTTAGTATCCGGCACGACGTGATGTTGTGTGTTTCTTTGTTTCCCTCTCGAATGGTTCCGTGCCCGCTTCTCACCGTTCAAATAGAGCTCGTCTCCTCCCATTGGTCGAGCGACATGAGGAACTTTCCTCCCATTGGTCAGTCCTTCCCGTCGCAGGAGAATGTCGTATTAGCCACAGGCACTTCTGATTGGTCGACTAAAATAATACAGTGTGGCTAAGTAGCGGAAAGTAATTTAATTCAAAACTGACATACTTTACTGCAATTACATAACTTATTACATGACCCAGATGTTTAAACTGTTTAAAAGGCCTTTCCTGAGTTTAAATAAAGGCTGTTACAGTGATGTAAGTCCCTTGTTGTTTCCACTCCTCCAACTGACAATCCATTTAATCCTGCACACAAAATACTACCAGAGATATTGATGCACAAAGGATGTTTTTGAGGATAATATTGAAGGTTAAATGTTACGAAGCATTTCAGTATGAAATCATAAGTTAATGTTGTTGGACGTCAGCTCAGTGTAAATGTCAATTTGCCAAGTACTACAGTTCAGGTCAGTATAGTTTATATTGATGTTACCATAAAAAGACACCAGGTCTAATGCCTTGTATAAAGATTGCCTATAGTAAAAGCCACAATCAGCAATATGCTAATGACCACAAGTTCATATGTAAAATACTTTGTCTTAAAGGGTTTAATTTGTTTATTTTTAGTTTAGCTTTGTAAGGAGCATTTTTATTTAGATTTTTGAAAACAATTATTTCTATTTCATTTTTTTTTATTTACATACTAACATTGAGCAGCTAATGGTAAATCAAGCTTTTGACACATTTCCTGTTTGACTCATGCCACACTGAGAATGGGCTATTTATGCTCTAAATGGGAAAAAATATATTTCAGATAGACATTTAGCTAAAAATTAAAGAAATGCTCTTCGGTGCCTATCGACCAGCTCTTCTTACTAAAAAACATGAACAAAAGTCCTTATCTTTTAATAAAAACAAAAATTTGCACAAGCAATTTCATTTTTTTTAAAGTTACTTCAAATATTGGCAGGGCACATTGGTGTGCCTCAAGGCAAGACCAGCTGTGCCTTGGGAATTAACTTAAATTAATAATATAATAATAATGAAATATGAGTGAGCAGCTATGAGTTGTTCTCACATTACAACTGATAACTGACTTTTAAAGTCATCAGTATTTTACCAGTGCAAATTTTCAAATACATTTACAAATAATTTAAAGATCCTTTAAAAACCATAAAGGCAGCGTTGCAGTTAACAGTTTAAACTGGTGGAGAAATTATCACTTTTTCTCTTTTCCTTTCATTTCTCAAGATGAATTATGTGTTGCTGCATATAAGAAATCTGTCAAAGTTTCTAAAAAATTATTCAGTAATTGTCATGACTATTATGACAAAGGCTATGTTATACAGTTTAATCAGGCAAAGAAGATGAATGCTGGGGCGCTTGGAAATGTTGGGCCCCATGTAAAGATATATTTAAAATCAGACACATATGTGTTAACAGTTAAAAATATTTACAATAAGAATGTATGTACATACATACATACATCATACATACATACATGTGTGTATAAACATTCTTATAGTAAATATTTGTTCATCGTTAATATTGTGAATTCCTTGACCTCATTCAGAACTCACTTCTATTTAATTTTTACTTATTTTTCCTTCATAAGGAAGTTGATATTGCTTAAAGACTCTGCATGTTGCAACCTGCTTACTTAATTTTAATTCTCATATTTTTATGGTATTTATTTTATTTTATTTTATTTTAGTTAAATTAATGCTCCTATCTATTTTATTGTCTTTATTTTATATTTTCCGACTGCTATACTGTGTATAAGAGCAACTGAAACAACCAAATTTCCCCTTGCGGATTAATAAAGTATTTCTGATTCTGATTCTGATCCAACTTTTAGCCTCTTTATGGCTCCCCTGAATATAAGTAAACATAAATAAGATGACAAGACAATGTTATACTTGTTTAATAAGCCCTTTTGTATAAATGCAAATGTGGTGTACCGATGATTTTAGGTGTGCCTCGAGTAAAATCATTTTAAATCACTGCTCTAACTCAAGAATAAAAGAAGTGAGATGATGAAACAAAAGTCCACACTGGAGCAACTGGAGGGGCTGTCCGTCTCGGTAAGTCCCCCTGGTCAAAAATAACCGTGCAGACGTGTCAGTGTGGGGCTGGTCCGCGTAGCCCTTCCCTTCTGTATATATATGCGTGCTTTTTAAAGCTTTGGTTCACACATGAACTCACATTATTAAAGCCCAGGCTAAAGAATCCACTTCCATCACCTGTGGACGTCAATCACGCTTGAATGTGCGTCCTTTTCCCTGACACGACACTTCTATCTGATTGGTCGAGCTGTACTTCAGGGGCGGGAGCTTCTCTGTCTATCCTAAAATCTGATTGGACGAACAGCGTGTTTGACGTGACGCAGCCAGGAATTCCCAAAGTTCCCAAGTTCAGGGGGATGAGAGCTACGCCGTTCAAGCTAAAATACAAAACATATTGAAAGAAAGGCAACGAAGGACTGAAGCGCCAAGAAGTGCGGTAAATAAAACGTGTCTTAGTGCTTTATTTGGACGAGTCGTACAGGTTTTTGGAGCTCTTGCTGACAGCGGGGCCTGAATGGGAACGCGGAAGAGTGGGAGTGGGAATATTCAGGCAACCATCCTTTGTTTACCTTCATGTGTGAACCTTGAATTGTGCTTGTACAGCAAGTGTAGCTCCAACTTTACCCCACATATATGCCAAAGAGGGGAATGTAGCGTCCCTTTTTTGGTCGACATGTGAGTAATGGTGCTTTTGTTGCTTCTGTGGGATTCAGTGACGGCTCCTGTCTGAGGTTTGACCATTTTTGGTCATTTCAGTAGCCCACAGATGGCGTGTAAGGATGGATCTGAATGAATGGTTGACTGGAGATTGTAGTACTGATGAATGTAAGCTGTATTTTTCTGTTTCTTGTGAGTGGAGCCCTTGTTTTACTGCGCAGCGGCATATTATGGATGGATGCCACAACACTGTTACATAACTTGCATCAACGACAATCTGTCTTTATCCCCCTGCGTGTGGTGCATTAAGGTCTAAAACTGTAACGTCATTGCATAATTGTGTGCTCTATGGGAACATTTGCATAAGCATCATCAATATAATGAACAGACTGATGCATAGATATTAATTTTGTGAGTATTTTAGTATGCAGAACTGAGCCCACATATGTATCACCTGCTTTTATAATCAATAATGCGTCATTTAATGCACAGATATATCAAGGTATTTACTTTATGCATCATGTGTAGTTGTATCTTCAATGAAAAAATGGTTTTGTCGTCGTCTGCAGAATACCATTCAGCTGATTCTGCACCGTGCTGTGCCGAGTGGAGCCTGAAGGGGGCGATGTCTGACAACAGCCACAGCACAGGCAGCAGCGGCTCTTCCACCAACAGCTGGACCCTCCTCTCCCCTGAAGTAAGACTGACAGGACAGCCCAGGAAACTCTGCTCTCAGCGTTTGGAGGAGGCTCATGAATACAAGTTTGGGATGTGGCGTGTCTGTGCTTGCATCCCCAGAGCTTCCCACACTGATAAAATTGTGGCAGGATTGCAAAGTACCAAAACCAGATGGGAAATGTTGTATAGATCAGTAGTTTTTGAGCTGTTTAAACCCTAGGTACACCAAAGATCAAGCTCAAATGTCAAGGTATACCATAGTCATAACCATGCAAAGCCTTGTAAATAAGAGCTATAGTATCTGCGTTTTCTGTACATATTTATTTTTATCTACAAACATGAGAGAAACATTTTTAAACATGACTCAGAGTCAGGCAATTTTTTTTAAACTGATGGTCAAAAGGTTCGGCATTTGGTTGAATTTGACTCTTATTGTTAATGTGCTTGGAGCTAATTATTGAGTGTTAATAAACTCAAATAATTTGTACTATAAAGTACTAATAGAGTATATTGATAGCAAAATCATCTGCTGCTGAATACTTGTAGTTATAACACCTGTGTGCAAGAATAAACACGTTGTTCAGGGGGCATCTTCCATCTGGTGTGGGTGGCATATCACCTGAGGACATCAATAGTGTATTTTTTTAACAGACTGTTTAGGCGCACATCTTTTAAAGGTGGAGCTTGCAAGAGGGAGATAGTATATAGACAAGCCATAGGCACATATTTTTGTATAAAAACATTAAATTTTTATTTTGCATCATATGGGACTATTTAAATAATACACTTACACTGGAGTAAGTGTATAGCCTTCAGAAAAGTGTAATTTGTTTTTCTAGCTCCTAAATGAAATTTCCATTAATTGATAACATTTCAATTGATTAGCAAGTGTTCTGTCAGAAATTACTTTTTAAAAATGGTACAGGTCTGTAATTTAATTTATAATCTGACTGACTCAGAGCCTTTGAGAAAGCACTCTTCAGTTTAGCCTTGTGCGTCACCCCGCTGACTATGCTGATGGGTAGGAAAATATTGTTTGTGTGAACCCAGTTTATTTTGCGGCAAAATATGCACATTTCCTCTGACCTCTTCTGGACATTGTTATTAGCCATTGCTCTGATTTATTGTGTTAAATGTATAAGGATGTGTGTGAGAAATGACCTGTGGGAAAGAGGTTCCAGGCTAGATTTGAACCCAGACTACCCACTATGAGGACAACATCCTCTGTACATGTGGTGCACAGACATAACCTCTTGGCTATGAACATCTTGGTCAGTTTATTTTACTGCTGTTTGTTATAAATAAATGTGGACATTGTGCAGCTGGCTGTTAATGCCCGTGTGACATTTGGCCCATGTGGATTTGATCTAGAACTGTTTTTGTTATAATTATTTTTTACTGGGAAAAATAGATGTGTTTAGCCATTCAACTAAGAATATCACTGGTAAATTTTGATCTATATAGCTCAGCCCTACTTAAGGGCCAAAAGTTAAATATGTGGAATGCAACTATATGCAACAGCTCTGCAGTAATTCCTTCCTGGAGAGATATGATGGTGTTGAGTTTTTGTTGAATCAGTTCCAAGGAGGTGTTGATTCAACTTTATGGTCTGTCTGTAGTCTGTGGTCCTGTTGCATTTCATTCCAGTGTACTGATTTATTACCCTGTTTATACAGTGAGAGCAGCCTAAGTATGTCAATGAAGTATATATAACGAAATAAGATAGAGCGCCTGTGAGAAGATGTAAAATGGTTATGGAACTGAAATTAATAATGATGACTCTCGAAGACCTGAAAAAGCAATCAAAAAAGACTGATTATTTCTATATAGTTATTAATAATACTTAAAGCCTCTGCAGCTTAGATGTCAGACTCGGTGATTAACAGAAAAAGCCTTTTTTATGCTTCCCATAATTCTCACAGTGAGAGATGCATCTGCCTGTATGTGTAAAGAATGAGATTTATCCACAGTGGGTGCCAAAATAAACACTGACCAAAATCTGTTCTTGGAAGCTTTAAGGGAGTCAGTCCAGTTTACAAATAAAACAGCATTAACTGTAGTGTATATTGAATTTGAGTTGACTTGTCAGTCATATTTGTCATGGAAGAAACTGAAGCCTGTACCGGCTTTGTTGTTAATTAAGACACCAGAGTGTCTGTGTCTCAGTCACAGCGATGGGTCATGAATAAGACATAATGATCTGCTGCCCCCCTCCTTGTCTTGTCTGCATGTCTTGGCACGTCTGTATTGAGTGTGCTATAAATGCCAAGGTCGGTGTTACAAATCAGAGAGGGTAACTGAAGGTGCTGAAGCCTGATCTCTGGGGATCTTTTCCCTCCACAGGAAGCTGCTGTTGAGAATGTTGGGCCAGTCGATGACGGCACAGAGAGCCTGGGTGATGCCCCGAGTCTCTCTGAAGATTTGACAGGTACTGACTCCTCAAGACTTGAGGATAAAAATAAACACCAAAACTATTGCTTTTAAAATGGTTTTCATATTTGTTTTGACATTGTTTTGTTGTTATTTCAGGAGCTGCTGTGGAGTTTAAACCAAGTGATGTCTCAGTGGAAACAGTCCTGTCTGAAGAAGGCCATCAGGTGCGAATGCAAACATTGCTCTGGTCAAATCAGGTCATTATTCACGCCATTGCTTCCCACTTTTTTTCGAAGAGCTAACCATGTTGTGTCTGAATAAGCTTAGCCCTGCATATTTCGGTTAATATATGACCAAAACTTCATCTTATGTCATCATAATCTGAATTACACAAGTGGCTGACAAGTAACCTGGTATTTTTGAGTGATTAAAACATGGATCTATATTGATCTACAAACCTTTGAGTAAACAAGCCACTAAGTGTGTTATCATTATTTTGGTTCATATGTGCAAATTTAATGGAAGAATCTTCCTCAGAACCTTTGATTCACCTAAGGGTACTCAGAACCTACAACAAGAACTTTTACATCTAGTTCGGGCATGTGCGTGTGGTACTCCATACGCTTGCATGTTGCTATTTTTGACTGAAAACGCATTAATTATTTAATCAAAATGACTAATAATGATTACTTGTAAATGACTCTCACTGCCAAACTGCAGCAAACATAAAGGTCGCCCCAAGTAATACCAGAAAAACATGGTGGCAGCAACATGGCAGTCGTTCAGTAAACATTAAAAGTCTTTTTTTTTTTATTTACAAATGCTCACCCCTGATGGCATCTCTGTCTCTCTTTTTGCGAAACAATGATTGATACTTCATTGTTTGAAAAATACTCAGTACCCTGGTTTATTTTGTTTTACTAAGAAAAAACAGTCTCACCTAATAAATCAGAATTTTGTTACATCATATAAAAAAAGTTCATTTTTCCCTTAAAACTTTTGCATGGTTATTTTGAAGGCCTTTTATTCCTTTATTTGAGATGAGAATGTAGCAAGAGTTTGGAGAAAGACCTACACAAAGGAGTTAGTCATGATCTCAGGTTCCCCCCGAGAACTGAAGTCTCTACAAATAGGCCCTAACCTATCCGTTGACCCTCTGATGTCCTGCGTTAAGTGTTTAAAACTGCTACAACTTTACACTGAGCAGAATGGAAAGCTATTTAATAAAGGACAGGAACCATAAACAAAACAGGATGAAGAGGAAGTCAAGTGCTTAAAATACAAATTCTGCTCTTTGTTCAAACATGACCGTAACAAAGGATATCACGATTTATAAAGTATTCATAACATTTGTCTCCAGGTGTGTCAGGAGACCTCCCCAGAGTCAGGTGAGGGCCCCATCCCCTCCAGTCCATCACGATTGAGTCCACTACCTCCAAATCCTCTGGACGCTGCAGACCCTGATCTGGAGAGTCAGCCTCCAGTCATCCATGACATCGTAACCAGCTCCCCTGGTGACAATGAGCCCCTCGGAGCCACACCCTTTGTCACCTCCATTGATTTGGGTGCTGCCCTTGATGTTTGTGCAGCTAAAATCCAACCAGAGGAGGAGCCTGAGGAGCCCAGCTCAGCTCCTCCCTTTGCGGAGACCCCTGTCACAGTAGAGCATGTGCTCGACGTGGCTACTGATGTTACCCTGATTCCTACACAAACATTCGAGAAGAGCCCAGTATTTACTGCTGAACCAGAGGTCACTGTCACCACAGAGACCCTCACAGCAGCTGAATCTTCCTCTCATGTCGAAGCTGATATCAGCGAAGCTCCAGAGAGCACAGAGCTGCCGAGCCAGGTCCCGGAGGGCCTAGAGCCAGAAAGCCCCATCACTGAGAGTCCTGCACCAGAAAGTGTGGGTGCAGTGGAAGAAGAGACACAGGAACAGCAGCAGCAGCAGCAGCAGGAGGAGGAGGTGGTGGAGGAGGTGGCTGTGGAGGAGGAGGAGATGGAGCTATTGGAGACATTGACCCCAGAGAAAAGAGAGGCAGAAGAAGGTATGATGTCGATCAATAGAAATGTATATAATGCTAGCATGATAAACAAGTCTGTGATATTGTTTATGAAGGGCTGCTTTGGACAGTACTGGGAATAAAATGGTGACAGCAATGGGTAGTACACAGGTCAAGGTTTTGTGTCAATGTGCACACTCTCTCATCTGCATCTTTTTTGCTCTTTTCAAAGAGCAATATAGCTTTATATCCTGCTATCAAATTAATCTTTAGCACCCTGGTGTTTTGTGTTTTGGTAATGATAATAGATACTATACAGAGAGACATAAAAATGCTCTCAGCTGCTGATTATCTAAAATGTAGATTATGGATGGATAGTTAAAATTATCAAAAACTTTCTCTATCAGCAGGTAATAGTTTAAAAAGTTGGTTATCAATACTGATATGAATTTTTTTCCAGATATTTACAGCCAATATTTTGGCTTTATACACTGGCCATATACATATATATTGACAGTAATATTGGCAGAATGTATAAATGTACCATAATGGTTTACCTCATTGTCATAAATCTAAAGTATCATTTGATAAGGAATAAAATGTTGTTTCTCTTGCCCCACATCTGTTTCAAACACAAATGGAGTGTTATATTTGCGCAGTAGCTGGATCTGCCTGATTCATTGTCTGTAATAAGACAGATCCATATTTTCTAACTCAAGTCTACAACAGTTGTGCCCAAAGTGGCACGGCCCAATCAGACTCCTTTAGTGCAAAAAGAGGTGGGAGCTACGAGCGAGACAACAACAGGAAGTGAGACGACTTCTGTTTTGTTCTTTACACTGCAGCAGTAGCACCCGCCTACCACATTATCTGATTGGCTCATAATGAATGTAACTGACAGAATGATAGCCAGTCACCTGCCAGATATGCTTTTGAAAGGTTCTGCCCATTCTGAAACACTTTTTGTGGGCTGTTGCCCAGATGGATTTGTGATATATAACAGTTCATCTGGTGTGTCAGGTTAATGGAGTGTCACAATGAAAGAAACAGGTCAGTTCTAGTGAAGCGGAGGCTCTGTGCTTGACAAAAAATACTGGTATCAGTCACAGTATTGGCAAAAATCAAATTTTCTGCATCCTTGAATAAAATTAACTTTATGTCCCTATGGCAATCAATGCTTAATGTGTTCAAAAGAGGGTATGTAAAAGTTCTGTCATCTGAATCAGATGAAAAGTGGTGAATACTTCGGCCAGTCACTGCCCTTCGACCCTGATGAACACAGCTAACCAAATCCCTCCCTCTTTGCCTGTGCGCACATGACATGCGGCACATAATAGCTCAAATTTTAATTACATAATTACACCTTGGGTGCTCCCAGGTTTACCCTAGGTTAGCTGAAAAACTACCACTGCAGTGTGTACTAGTAACCGTTCAGTTGTGTTTCAGGGCGCGGTGGGGTGGCTTCAGAAGAGCCAGGGAGGCAGAGAATGCAACTTTCAGGATTTTGCTACTTTTCCAGAGTTACCAACTCGTCCTAAAATACTAAAATCAGAAAAGCAGAACACATTCAGCATCTCTGTCATTGTGTTTAAGTGCTGCATACTCTCAGAAAACAAACTTAACTTTGTTCTTGTTACCACAAACCAGTTACAAACTAGCCTGGTCTCTTAAGCCGTCCTGTGGGGTCTGAGTTTAGTAAAACAGCCCTAAACAACATAAATGGTTCAATGAGTCTAGTTATTCACACTTTTCAATGGAGGCAGAAAATGGGCATCTCTGCAGAAGAATCAGTGAGCATGTTTTTATCTGCGCTCCACCAGCAGCTGGAAAATGATTTATCCGCCTGACAGAGAGCCATGTACCCCACTGAGAAAATGAAGAAACCTCCATGCATGAAATGACTGTTGTTGTAATTTAGTTTAGAAAATGTCATCCATGCTGTTCGCCTTTTTCTCCCCACATACTGTTTACACTCTGTTGTGTTTTTCTGCTCATGTGTTCACTTAGATTTTGGTATTTTATGAGAGGCAGCCTGCCAGAGCATAATTATGGTTTTGGAAATAGTCTCTCGCTCTGACACTTTTGCTGCCAAAGATGTCTGGATGATTTATCCAACTTGGTCTGGGACACATTAAAAACACGTGTTTTTACTTTAGGCTTTTGTCATTGTCTGCGTGATAAAACGTGACATCCCTCTGCTGTGCTGCCATCACTTTTTCATGTTTATTTCCCTCGTCTTTTTTTTTCCCTTCACAGAGCCTTCCAGTAGTTTTGATTCGGGCGACACACGCGGCTTTGATGACGGGCTGAGGAGGAGGAATGTCCCCTCCTTTGAAGCTCCGAGGCCAAGAACATCGGACGAGGAAGATGAGGATGAAGAGGTGGAGTTCAAGTTAGCAGAGAAGAAGGAGGAGAAGCCGTTCTTCTCCATGAACAAATGCATTGTAGGAGCTCTGATTCTGCTCTTCTTGGGCTCCCTCTTTCTCTCAGGTGAGTCCTCAGAAAGGTGGGATAAAGCAGCGAGCTTGCTTCTGCTTTCAAGGGTCAGAGAAGAAAAGTCAGAGCCATATGTTTTTCATTAGCACAGTCTTTCCTGAATTGAGATAACATATTTTGACCAGAAGAGGGCACAACCAGCTTTTTACTTCTTTTATTTGACTTTTGTCATTCACTTGCATCCCAGCCCCTCCCTTCAGGCATTCACAGAGAAGCACAAGGTAAATGAAACACAGCAAAAAAAATATGTTTTAAGAAGACAAGAGACAATCGTTCACCTATGTTGTCACTTGAGGTGATGATGAAGGCATAAACAGAATATATGAGCATAAAATGAATCAAACCACCAGGCTCTCCACACCGAAGGGGTCAATTGTGCCCAGCCTTGTAGGTTATGTCCCATTAATCTCTCACCTTGTTCAAATGGCCTGAGTTTGATCCAGCCTGTGACCCCATTACCATGTTCTTCCTCACTCTCTCTACCTGCTCGCCAACTTCTTCCACCGTCTGTCTCGTATAAACAAAGGCAAAAGGCAACAAATACACACAGCAACAGTGCTCTGATGTAAATAAGAACAGCCATCAGTCTGCTGTTCAACATCCAAAACACCTCCACTGGCAAAGTACTCTGTATTTGTAACTCTGTCATTTTTAAACACTGAAACTTTTAAAATTATTCAATAGATAGAAATTATAGTATGGGTTTTAAATTTCGGAAAAATATTCAAATCGTACAATTATAAAAACCCACCTCTTTCATGTTCAGCATTGTATGAACTTAACTGACATGAAAATTGATGTTTCAGACTAAAAGACAGACCCTCACTCTTTCAGTCATTATTTTCTTCATTAACAGTTTGAACAAGAGCTACAATATGCCACACAATGTAAATCTCTCCATCCAGAATGAGACTCTGTGTCTCATTGAGATATCCATCTATCCATCCATCGTCTATACCGCTTATCCCTTTAGGGTCGCGGGGGCTGGATCTTATCCCAGCAGACACTGAATTGATTATCAGCCAATCGCAGAGAGACAGACAACCATTCACATTCACACTCATACCTAAGGGCAATGTTGAGACACCAATCAACCCAAAAAGTATGTCTTGGTCTGTGGAAGGAAGCCGGAGTGCCCGTAGAGAACCCATGCATGCACGGGGAGGACATGCAGACCCCACACAGAGAGGCCCTAACGGACACAGGGATCGAACCAGCAACTTTCATTCTGTGAGGCACACACACTACATGCTGTGCCACAGTGCTGCCCTCAATGAGATAGCCTGTATCAATCAAGGTTACATAAATAAATGATTTATGGATTCTATTGTTATTTTCAGTTTCATTTGTTCTAAACATTTATTTATTTTGTTATTGCCCAACACTTTAGTTTTAATCCCATCATATACACACTTTTCAGAAACTGGCAGACTCATCTTCAATCCTGATGTTAAACTTTGCTGAGGTTTTTTAGTCTTGCTGGAACAATCAGTAAATGATGTCCAAAAAAGTAGGCGTGTCTGTCAGTGAAATTACTTCTGTGAAGCCTGTTTTCTTAAGATAAGATAAGATAAGATAAGATAAGATAAGATAAGATAAGATATTCCTTTATTATTCCCACAGGGGGATATTTCAAATATAAAATTCCAAATATTCTTGTAACTTATGCACCATCTCACTGACTCTCCTTTAAAACTGTGTCCTTCAAGCCACCAAGAGGCTTTGAGATGGTCCTTTACATTGCGAATCAGGAACTACTTTTGGTTTGACCAGCGACAGAGGACAGAGGGTAGATCATGTAAGAGATTCGAGACTCTCCTGTTTTGTGGATGACAAGACATTGTCTTTAAAAGCATCCTGTGCATCAGTACCAAAAACTGGCACCGTTCTCAAGAGAAAATTATTAAGGTAAATTATGCAGATAATGAAGAAAAAAGACAAAAAAGCATAATTACACTCAGACTTATTTGACAGAGGCGTTTTCCAAGCATGTATTTTTGCAGTTGTCAGCATTGGACACACATCTGTTTTTAGATCTTGCCAACTAAGCTCTACTGTGTCAACAGGTTTCCTCTCTGACCTGGATAATGGTAGGTCCAGAGCTGTAGATAAGACAGCAGTGCAAGCTTCCATGCTAGCTGGCTAATGCTCAGTAGCTTGTCTAAGTGCTTATCTGGCCTGACACTTCACGCTGCAGCAGCAGAAAATGGCAAATAACACGCATTCTGAATGTAACAATAATGCTCTTTATCTCTGTGTGGCAGCACTCACTTGATGTTAAAGAGGCTTGAAATGTGCAGGAAATTATCTCTTTCTGGTTACTTGCTTGGTTAGGCAAAGTACTTCCTAGTTTTTGTCATGGAATTTGAGAAATCTGCCTAAATAAATAGTTGTGCACAGGTAGTGCCTGAGCTTATAGGATGCACCTAAAAACAAAAGCACCTTGTGCTGTTTTAAGGCAGCATGTGTCAGTGATAGAGCTTGTAGTGAGACTCTAAAAACTGAAAGATGTGCTTTTCCTCCTCTGACAGGCGACTTTGATGGCACTGATGGAGAACAAAGCCAGGTCTGTTCCTCTGGTCTTTTTCATTTACTCAATCTCTGTGTTAAAATTTGACTATTTGACCAGATAAGTTATGCTTGAGATGTGATGATATTTCTTTAAATGGCCAACAGCCTTCTGAGTGTTTCAGTGATAAAAATGTGGGGAATTTTTTAAACTATGAGGGCTAAAGTATGAGGATGTCTACTTTTGAGCTACACCACAATGTCCAGGTAAAATGGGCCATGTAACATTTGGGTAACATTTTAAGGTCACAATATTCAATACATATTAACTATCCTCTGATTAGCATGCTAGTTGGTAGCATATTGGCTGCTTATTAGTCATGTTAAAGTACTTATTAGCAGCTTATTCTAAAGATATGCATATTCTCTAACTTTTTGGCTATTAATTGTTTCTCCTGTTTGATGAATTTTGTTCTCATTTAGCTTCACATAGTATGGCCCTCATATCTTAGTGGTACCACTAGAACAGTTCTTCTCCCACAACTAAGTATGGTCTATTCTCACTAAACAAAGGGCTAAATTCTTGTTCATTTGATTTACAGGCTTCATGCTTATAATAAATATTTGTTCACAGTTATAATGGTGCGTATTCGTCACACTTCACAATTTCAGAACTGCAAACAAGGAATATAAGTAGTGGAGCTTATTCAATGAAAGTGGGGGATAAGACAAAAGTGAAGCCTGTTTTCTTGTTTCTTCACGCACCATTTCACAGACCCTCCTTTAAAACTATGTCTCTCTCTTTCACTTCATCTAACACCCTGTCCATCCACCCAGCAACTCTGGAGCAACAAAATCTTTTGTTAGTCATTTAAAAGGGTGATGGTATTAATATAAGATCCGTCTTTGTAATTGGCAGTAAAACGTAAAAGAATACTGATGCACTGACCTTTTCAAACCCATTTTAGAAGAACTATTCTTATGTTTTAAGAAAAGAATTTAAAGAAAACTTGAGTCTTAAAACATAAAAGCCAAATGCTAATGGAAGGATAACAAACAAATATGTGTTTTCTTCATTTGCCAACCCTTTGGATCCAGGACTGGCTTAGCAGTGATCCACAGGATATGAAAGAGCTATTGGATAAGCTGACACAGGAAAACCAACAAATCGCTCAGCTAGAGGCTCAACTACAGGTCAGTACTGATACTGATGCTAATGAGGTTTGTTTTCCCCAACTTCATGTTTTAATGCACCACAATAAAAAGAAAACATGTTCCCAATCATTAAATGACAATTTGCAGAACCTGTCTTTGATTTCTGCATTTGTCTGCATTATGAACATTGCTATTTATTTATTTATTTAGTCTCAGAAAGAAGAACTGGACTTGGCTCTAAAGGCAGTGGCAGCGAGCGGGGACCAAAAGGGCAAAGTGGGTCTGGAAAAGGAAAACGCTAGGCTGAAGGAGGAGCTATCATCTCTGCCTGAGCTGAAGAAAGAGCTGGAGAGTCTGAGGGTCAGAGTGACCGAGCTGAACCAGCTTACAGGTAAGATGAGGCAGATGCAACAATAATGTCTGCTGCAGTCCTATAATCTATGGTAGCATTAATAGAGAGAAGTATGCATGAAGTTAGTTACTTAAATTTTATTAATTTTTTGCTGTGAATGATGTATCAATATCTTTGACTTTTACTAGAATGAAAAGATAAAATAACTGTTATTACCAAACTCCTTCCAGTTATAATGAAACTACATACCCATTTATGTAGTTATATTGTATGCCATTCTGTTTAAAGGTTCTGCAAAATTAATTTTCTTTGCTTCTAATGTTGCTAGAAAGGGTTTGGAAAGCAGAATAACATGACACCTCTTACTAAACTCTCAGTTCACAGAAAAATGCAGCATGTCTCTTTAAAGAAGATGCCCATTTAAACACTCAGTTTTTTATTTCCTGGTGTTATTATGTAATCGCTATACAGCCTCCACCTACAGGTGTGTTTTCTGCTCATCACAGGTCTACACCATGGTTGTTTTAAAAGTCCACCCTGCAGCCTGTAAGCCCTCCTCCCCCCTCTCATTAGACATCATTTAATCAGTGCAGAGCTCACTATCGTAGCCTCCTGTAACCTCCTTGCTCCCTCAGGGGAGGGGAGGGAAAAAGTGCTGCATTTGATCCTCTACAGAGAATTTCCTTTTGTTTTTTATTCAACTTTAATCAAATTCTTGCTTAGAGACACCTAAGACACAATGTAAACAGTCAAACACACCAGAACATGTGCCCTTAAAGTGTTATGAAGTTGTAAGAATTAATGTTACTGTTATATTTCCCAGTTTTTGTGGACCCCAGGAAGAATAACTATAGCAGTGCTGCAGCTGACGGGGATTATTATAATTTTAACCAAAACTAGCCCATCATAATTTTGATGCCTCTGATCCTTCACAGCTAACGAAGAAGTCCCCACTTCTGCCTCAACCTCAACCCCCCAACCAGCGGGCAAAGTTGAACAAAGTTCCCAGAAAGCATCTGGTCCAGAGAAACAGAAGGAGACTGGGGAAGAAAGAAAGCTGAAGGAGGAACTCCAGAGGCAGAAAGTCCTTCTAGAAGAGAGCAAGAAGAGACTGCAGGGGATGAAGAAAGATGGCGGTGACAGGAAAAGAGTGAGGGACAGCCTGGAGGAGATTCAGAAGAAGCTGTCTGAACAAGTGGAGAGATGGGGGAAGAGGAAGCCACAGGAGGCAAAATGGAAGGGAAACAAGGGCAAATCCAATGAGCGGGACCACTGGAAGAAAGAGGAGAAGAAAGAGTGGAGAGGAGAAAAGGATTGGAAGCACGGCAAAGACGGAGGGTGGAGGGAGAAAGAGGAGAAGAAGGAGAAGGAGTGGAGGTCCGAGAAGCAAAACTCTCATAAAGAGGCATGGAGGAAACATCAGGACGAGTGGGAGAGGAAGAAGGGAGAGAGGAGGATGGACCGAGAGGAAAGGAGGAAGGAGAAACCGTGGCACAGCAAACATGAGAAGAGCTCCCACAGCCATCATCATCATCATCATCATCAGCAGCAACAACACCACCAACACCAGCATCAGCAGCCTCGTCAGCCCCATCAGCACAACGAGCTCGACTTCTGGAGAGACCAGGAGCAGAAGCTGAGACGAAACATCCGCCCTCAGCTCGGGTGCATGTCCACGGACGACTGTGCCACCAAGGAGGGGCTCTACCCAGTGGAGCTGCCCGAGTTCGAGGAGTTGCTGGAGGGTTACCTGAGCAAGCTTGAGGGTTCGTCATCTGAGGGCAAAGACAAGGTCAGGAGGCTGACCGCCGAGTTCTTCGAGGGCGGCGTGTTCATCCACGACAGGGTGCGCTTCAGTGACTTTGCCGAGGATGTGGCGGACATCCTGGAGGACATGGTGGACGTCTTGGAGGAGGTTGGGAGGAAAGGCGACGACTCTCTGGAAGAGGAGATGGAGGAGTTTGAGCGGGAAGCTTTGTGGAAGTTTTCTGCCACAGCTTAGACAGACAAAAACATGGAAGATGGCTAAAAACAAAACAAAAAAACGCTAAGATGCAGCACAAGCAGTGGTTTTTAGGAGGTTTCTTGCCGACATTCTCCTCCTCAGAGCTGTAATTGTAGTAGCTTCAGGTCGGAGTGCTTGTGCCGCGCATAAAACATGTCCCCATTGAGTCTTTAATTATAAGCTAGACTTGTTCTTGTCTTTTTTGGACTTAGTTTGTGTTACCTACCTCCTAAACAAAGCCCCTTGGTGATGTGTTGTGTGGATTTCACTCTACTCTTTAGTGTTTTCTTGGTACATAGTGCAGCTCATAATGTAAATTCAAACTCATATCACACAAAAAACATTTCAAGGACTTTCTTTGCAGATATTTTGGGTAACACTTACTTTTAGGGATCATTTGTTCACCATTAAGTAGCTGCTCATAAGCATGCTAATTTGAAGCCTACTGGCTGCTTTTGTCATTCTAAGAGCTTATTAGTGCCGAATTCTACATGACCATATGCTGTGGCTAGAAAGCTGCAAACTAAGAGTTTTTTTTTAATTACTGCCCATTGGCAGTAGTTTTTCGTGTAATATCAATTAAATCCCATTCACACTCGCAAAAAACCCTGAAATTATCTTGACTTCACACGTGTGAGCCGTATGAGTGAACACAAACAGCTGAGTTTTTCATCCAGACTATACCTGGGTAATTTCCTCGCACCCCCCTTGTATTTATTCAGTCAGAGTGAGCTGATGTCTTACGCAGCAGTGAATTGCCTCGGTTATTCAATGAGGCGAGTTGGGAGGGCTGATGACATCATCCTGTTGCACCGTCACAAAACCGGAAAAGGGAGACTTGACATAACGGATAAAAAACAGCCGCTGTAGCAGGAGAAGTTTATCTGATTGTAAGGAGAGTAACAAACTCAGATGTGCACGTGGACATCGGAAGTGTTGTTTCCACTGCACATCATCAAAGTTCTGTAGAACATCTGCTCTGAAACCACCACCAGGTCTCTCATTCACAGAGCGTTGCTGCTGTTGTATCCGGCACTAAAACACTGCAGCTTTCTTTGTCCGGTGTAATCGTCATGCACGTAGTGACGCTGCTTCATATTCACCTCTGTGTGCTGCAGTGTTCCTTTCAGCTCTGTCTTCAATGCTGTTGACATGCATTTAAACATGTATCACTTTAGTAAGAATGTAAACAGTGATTTTAGGGTGGCGCTCTGCTCCGCCCTTCTGCTGTGTTATGAACACTCACTTCCGCTGCGTGTGTTTGACGTCGTGTGCTGCCTATTGGTGACCCCCCGTCCCCTCCACCCCTTCTCCCCAGTCCAGCAGGGTTTGCTTCCTGCTGAGAGGAGCAAGTGTGAACAGCTACGTCAGGGAATTACCGGGGCAGACTACTTGGGTGATATTCTGATAATATCAGGGTTGCATGTGTGAAAAGGGCTTGCGTTTTGCTCAGTACGGTCATTTCAAGGAAGTAGGACCACAGGAGAGGTTTTTGTACTTCAGTCACTCTCAGAAGAGTCTGTGCTTAAAAAATATAGTCTAAAAAAATCTAGTCACACCGTGGAGGATCTGAAATTTTCTTTTTCACTCAGCAGCCAAGGCGGCTGGAAGATGAACTCATTTATCCAGGGATAAGTTTACAGGCCAAAATAGGTTGTGGTTTTGCACCATTACATATGTACTGGTATGTTCTAGTGCATTTAACTAAGTTAAATGTTTCACTGATTGATTATTTTTAGACCAGTTGACAAGAAAGTGGTACAAAAGTTTTAACTCAATATTTCTACTTCTAAAATTGTTCAGATAAAATCATTTACCTATCATTTGGTGTACAGTCCTCTGATATTAACTCACCAAGCAGAAACTGTACCCGCATTAGGCATTTGCTGGATCTCTGTTTCCCTCCTAGCTTAGTAATACTCAAATAATGACTGTTTGACTTTGTGCAGATTATGTTCCTAATTTTAATGTTGACTTACACTTATGGTCTTATATTTCATCCCTATTATAAAGCTGCCTACTCTTCATGTGGCATACATTTACAGCACACAGCTAATGTAATCAATAGAGTACGTTTGATAAAATAAGTCAGTCATTAAAAGAAAGCCCAACCGCACAGCCTCTATTGTCAAAGAAAATAATTAAAGTAAGAAATATTGAAATATATATATATTATAAAAAGACTACCTTAGAAATGATGAGATTTGAGATGAGAGTTTATTCATGGACAAGAGCAGATATAAGCCCCCCCTTGAAATTCATTGGTCACGCCAGGTGCAACCCCAGGATCCAGAGCTATGATTGGCTTCGTTATTTTAGAGGATGTTACACTCAACTGTATATGCTGTGTTGCAACAGGCTGCTGGAGGCATTCATTACATGTCAAAGTCACATATTCTCTTTTATTAGTTCTTAGAGCTGTACATAAATACCTCGCTCCTCTTTACATTGACAACTTTGATGGAGAGGAATGAGTCAATGAAGATCTGCCAGCTAAGTCATGCACGCTGTCTCAATGAAATAAACAGATCCTCATTTTAAGTGCTGAAACATTAGTAATACATTTTTTTGTAGATTGAGCACTAAAAAATGCATTTATCATATATTCCTGTAGTAAGTTAGTGCAACAGACAAAATAAAAGTCTGTACAGACCCCTGCTCGTACTTTCTAATATTTAACTCAGTTTTTTAGAAACAAGCTCCATATCAAACCCTCACTAAACTGGAAACATATTCTATGCCACAAAGACAAAATTGGGAGTTTATTGGACATTGCAAAGACTTCTAGACTGGACTAGTGGTTCTGTGCTTGTTTTATAGAATTAAACATTTTCATGGAGAGCTATCAAGGAGGAAGCAATGTGATCATAAGGAATTCTGAATTTTAAAGATCATACTTAGCAAAGCTTACAGTGTCCAAGTGCAGACATTTGCAGTACCTCAACTGACCACTTGAGGGTTTCTGCATAAGCACTGTAATTCACATATACACTCCACATTAAAAAAGCTGATATTGAAAACATAAATAAACATGTTAAAAGCCGAGATCTGATCAGATCTTGATCTAAAAAAAAACTTCTTGTCTTAAAAGACCTCTCACTGAACGGGGTGTGTTCTTAAATAACTCATCTGTTTCGGTTTTATTACTAATTTGAGGTCATGCATTGTTAGTGGCATACTTGTCATAACTAAAAGTTTGTCAGACCTGGCCTAAAGTGCAGCCTCATCTTGGCCTCCTTCTCTGTTACTGGGTTGATCCAAATGTAGTTTGAGACTCCATTTTCAACATGGCGGCTGCCGCAGGTCTGATTCAAAACCTCCTTCTGCAAACAAACTGCTGTTTCTTGTTTATTGTTAAAAAAAGAAGGAATATTGTCACACAGAACAGGGTTTTAATGAGCTCTTACAAATAGCTAATAAGCTACTGATATGCTAATTAGCATGCTAATCAGCAGCTAGTTATACCTAATATATGGTCCCTGAAGTTTAGCGTTACCTGTTTCTGTTAAGCAGCACTGCTATGGTTAAATACAGTCATTCAGTTACAGACTGACATTTTTAATGTACTGTTAAACACTTATGACTTTTTGTCCTCTCTGCAGAAACAACCTGCCACTACTTGAAGCAGGTTAAAATGAACGCTGAGAACTTTTTGCCGATCCCATCTGCCTGGAGTTGTTGACAGTCCAATCCCAGAGGATGAGATCCCGCTTCTTTCAGCGGTAAAAAAAATCTGATCAGGTTGGACCAGTTTTTTTTCTTTTTTTCTTTCCCTTGTATGTCAGCAGCTCTTTAATAGATTTGGGCAAACACACAGAACGCTGTGAGCGAGCCCTGAGCGTCTGGTTCCACAGATTTGACAGACTTTTCTAACTGCAGATGTGAGTGGAAAAGCAGGAACTGGTTTGTTAAAAAAATGAAATTGGAAAATGAGATAGCCATAGCTGGATTTATGACTGCTGAACCACCGCAGCACTTTTCTCAAACATTCACATTTACAACTGCGCTTTTTTCATTTTACACATGTCTTTGAGACCATTAGCTCGCACTCTTGGGACCTCACATGTATAATTTACAAACACTTAGTATCCCAGAGCTTTCAAATAGAGTTTAGTGATCCATATTTATACCCAAAGAGTCTCATTGATTTGAAATGCTTGTTAGCCCAAGGGGACATTTGTAGCCGAGCAAGTTTTTTTCTTTATCGTCTCGTTTTGTGAACAGCTTGATTTGAACTGACATGCACACAGCTGATGGAGCCATCAGAGAGGGAAAGAGTGGCAAAATGATGGAGCTGCTGTTTTTCTTTTTTTGTTTTCAAAGATTAAATTAAAGAGGCAGACAAACTGTAAACTGCAGTGCAGAAAAAGTCGATTTAGTATTGCAGAACTGCTTTTCAGAGTTTGGTACTTAAACGCAATGACATTATATATTTTGTTTTCTTTTTTCTTTAATGTGTTTGATTCTACTTGATCTTGAAGTTTTCCCTTTCTTGGTGGATGTGAAGTTAAAATTGACAGATTGTGATTGTTGCTTCTTGTTTTTAGTAGTTAAAGCTCCTGTGAGGAGTTTTTGAAATCTGAACAAACAACACAACATAAAATAAATAAAACCCAAGAAGGATCCCTGAAAAAATGTACCCAAATTAACATGAAGATGGATTATTTCTAATTAATAGGGATGAAATTTTGATGTCATTGTTCTTTTGTTTGGCTTTTGTGGTTTACTTTCTCTTTTTTCACTTTTGAACCTGATCCACCACAGTCCTTTTCCATCCTGTAGTGTCAACCATTTTACCACACAGTACTGAGATGGACTAATTGGACTCCTTTAGCTTACGGCTGGAGTGTGAATGAGTGCGTTAACCTCTCTTATATTTCGCAAAAATATCATGGCCCACTGCCAAAGTTACGCAAGGCAGCCAAGGAACAGCTCCCTGTTAAAAGTTATATTGCTCTTTCAGATTTAAAGTACTGTTTTAGGACAGAAATGTACATATAATTACTTTAATTCACAGTTTAAAAATCAAATATTCCACATAATATAGCATTATCTCAATTAAACAATATTTTTTTCATTATTTTAATGTGTACCTGGTTTTAATGTATTATTTGCCAGGCTGTGGCTGCAAAAGCATCTGAAATCATAAATAAAATCATCAAATAAATAAATAAATGAAGGCAGAAGAAAGCACTAATGTCAAGTGATACATCTCTCAACTACTTTGCTGTATTTAACTGAAGGGAAAGTCTGTTTTAAAGGACATTTATGAGTACATTTTTATTTAGAAATCGATCTAACCTTGTTATGTCAAAGGTAAGATGCCACATAATGGATAATCTGGAAAATAGGAAAATATAAATGGATTTATTATTTTTATAGGATAAACAAAGCTTTTTCAGTTTATAATGTCATTCATTTATAACCAATATTCTACATTTTGAAATGTTGAGAAATTAGAATTTGGACTTAAAAATGCTATTTTTTTAGTATGATTTTTTGTAAATGTTTTGTGTAAAAATCTAAATTAAAAAAATAAAATAAAATTAATGGATAATTTTTAAGTATATTTTTAGAGTGACCCTTATTCACTGTTGAATGAAGGAACTGGATTGTTTCTCATGTTAAATCAGCAAGCAGAAATGCTAAATCTGTTAGCCTGTTAACCGCAATATCTTTTGCATATTAGCATCAAGCTAATAATTTCAGATGTCAACCATTTCCATCCTTTTGAATTCTTTAATTTTCTTAAAAATTGTCAGTTTCTGTCAAAAGTGACTCTTCTAGAAAACGCACATCCCTACGACATTTGGTTTATAATGACTGTGGGGTAGGTGTCAGCTGAGGCCATAAATAACACACTAAAGAAAGCGAAAGATTCCTCATGAATTAGACGTTGGATGTGATGAGGAGGATGTTTTTTCACTAAAAACACAAGAAACACATGTAAAGGACACCATTAAGCCAAGAGATTAGAGGTACTACCCTGTGCACAGTGGGGGCCAAAACTGTTGAGGAGGAAAAAGTCCTCACAGGAGCTTTAAAAAACCTTGAAGTGTTTCATATTTATTTATTCTGTCCGTACACTGCAACACTTTGACTTTTGTAACAAGAAGAACCACAGACTGTGCCCCAGGCCGAACATGTTGAATGTGTGAAAGTTCTACTTTAGTTTGCCAGCTCCTGCTCATGTGCCTTTTTGAACATAGATGTATTAGACTGTAAAAAGGTCTTGGATTTATTTTGCTTCAGCAACATTTACAGAAGTTAGTTTACACTATTTGTAATTTACCTGCTGTTTGTAGAGTGGAGAATGACTGTCGATGGGTTTACACATGAAGTGTTCAAAAGATTTTTGTTCAACTCTCTGCTGCTTGTACAGAGGATTATTTTTGGAAAGTTTAAGACCAAAGGGAACAGAGAAATGCTTAATTTCAACATAACATGAAAGTGAAGTTTAATCAATATTGAGGAAGTATTTTTGTCTTTGTGGGGGAACCGCAGGGCTCTGTGCTGACGGTGAGGCATAGACTGGCTCTGATGTGCATGTTATTGATCTCTGGAGAAATGTACTGATGAATTTTGATCATTTGGATCATTTTTAGTGTTGTCATCATCATTTTTGTCCTCTTTTAGGAAGTCCGTGTTAAGTTCAATAAATTTTTCACCATGACCTAAGACCTTTTGTCTTTATTTAGTTCATTTACTCGTCAAACAAACAAAAACAAAGCCTCTGTGAGGAGTTTTAACTGGTTATGAAACAGAACAAACTAAATTTAATACTGAAGCCCCCGTCAGACTGATAAAAGAAAACACAACCATTGACAGGTTGATTTATTATTCCTCTATTGTGAGTGTGTCTGTTTGGCTTCAATAGTCAAGGTTAGACTGACTAGGGCCAACACAAAGTTATAATCTCAATAACAACAGGCCATCTGATTTAAAAGAAAATGTGGGCTTTATGCCTATAAGCCACTCAGTGATTCCACCTATAAAAAGGGATGTAGAATACAAAGTCAATTAAGAGTCAAATAAAAGAGGTCATTCAGCCCTACTATCTTGCAATTTATTTAGCTATCCCTTAGGAATACATATATTTATAAGTGATGCACAATATTGAATTTTTGCCATAAGCCGGTATGCTGATATTTTTTTCATGAGCGCAATGTCTTTACAAAAATGGAGTTGTTGCTTTTATTGTGAGCGTCTATTTGAGTCAGGCACTGATGTAAAACAGCATAATATGTATATGTATAGCTTATATATGTATGTGTGTGTGTAAATATACATATATGTGTGTGAGTGTGTGCCTTTTGGGCTTGTTTTTTAATTTATCCTTGTTGCTTATTTCACTGGAAAATCTGGCAACACTGGTAGCGGCCTATAATTTCAGAAACCCTGGCATAATGTATCATGGACATGAACTAGCTCAGTGTAATGTGCAGCAAGCTTACTTTATGCAAACTTTATGTAGGCTAACTTATGTTAAAATTGTGACTTACTAAGCTTTTTGTAAAGCTTTTGTTAGCTTGGTGTAACATGCACCCAAGTTGGCATAGCCCTACTGTAATTTGCCCACAATTAGCTTTGTTTAGTGTGCATGTAAGCTCAATGTTGTGTGTACTAAAGTTTACTTAATATAAGTGTAATATAGTCTGCTAAGTGTGACATATTATCAAGCGAGTTTGATGCAAAGTGCAAAACTATGTTAGCTTAATTAATTTGCAACTAAAAAGTATAATGTAACATACATGCATGCTAGCTTAAGTTAAATTAAGGGAAGTTAAAGCAAATAATAGAAAGCACTTGGAGAGCGCAAACCTCCACCAAGGTAGGTTTTTTGTGGAGTTATAAGCACATATGCCAAAAATGGTCCTATCTCGCAATGTTAAAGAATCCTCTAAAAAATTCCTGGATCCGGATGGTGATCCGGAACAGTCCCAAAATCTAATCATTTGTTCCTTATCCCATTCCACACATTTCCTGAAAATTTCATCCATAACCGTCCATAACTTTTCAAGTTATCTTGAACACAAACAGACAAACAAACCAACGCCGGCAAAAACATAAACTCCTTGGTTATGTGGAGGTAATAAGATATTTGCAAATTAGCCGGTTCATATCTTGCACCTAAGTTAACTCATGTAATGCAACAAGTAAGTAACGTGTAAGTATAATAAAATGTGCATGTAACTAAGCTTAATACAATGTGCTCTCTAGTTAGCTCAATATAATAAACACGCAAGTGAGCTCTCATGTCACGTGCACATTCTTGATTCAACACAGGACATTTGAATCTTATCAACACATCAGTATTTGGCAAAGACACCAAAACTTGAAATAAAAATGTATAGTACAACGTTGAGACTTAATATGGATAAAAACTTGGGCCAAACAGTGCCATCTTCTACAGGGGTTTGTACAGGTGGGACAGAGCGAGTGAGTGAGATATAACCACTAAAGAAGGACTGCAAACTACCACACAAGTGCAGCATGGGGTCCAGAAGTCCTCACAGACTGACAGCACAGGCAATTTCCAGGTAATTCTATAAAACTAAAACAAAATAACTGAAAGATACATGTGTTTATTTTACCCTGTAAAATATCCTGTTTTTATGAAATATTATGGTTTTTTTTTTGTTAATAATGGGACTACTTACTGACAAAGAAATGTACAGTGATACCATGTTCGACTCAGTCTCTGGTGGGAAGTGGAAGTGTTGGCACGTCAGGCATCTATTATCACAGCTATGTTGGCAAACTAAAATATTTACATCCAGATTAAATCCTCTGTGCAGGAGCTTACATGTCCAATGAAACAATCTCTCTTTCACAGAATCCTCCCGAGACAAGAAACCCAACCAGTCATCGAACTGATATGCTGATGAACGAGAATGTAAGCAACGATTAAGACGGTCAGCCACTGAGAGATTGGCAAACACGCTTGTCATTCTTTGAATTCTACACACAACTCACACTGCAAGTTTTTCTGAATGTTTCTCAGTGAAAAAATGTCTGACAAGGGAGCTAAAAAACACTCGACTATGTTGTTATCAGTAAAATGTTAAGAAGAAGAACGTGTTATATTTTATTTTGAAGGACATACACATCAGAGAGCATGCTCTGCCCTTAAGGCTGTTTAATTTGAGTCATGTTTGAGATAAACTAATTACTGCTGAGGCCGGCATGATTCAGTCTCTTGATTAGAATGGCCTGACAGAAAAGTTTGCCGTCAGCTCTGCAAACATACTCAAATGGGTTTTGTGCTTTCATCAGTACAAATTTGCCCTTTTTGTCGGACGGGATGACAGTTTTCTCTGTGTTGTGATGTGTGTCCCCAGTGGAGTGGAAATCGGGCAGGGAAAGGTCAGCTGGATGGGGGAGAAGAGGGCAGGTTGAGCAGTTTTCTGCTGATGTGAGCGAGGATGAGGCGTATAAATTTGGAGCTGTGATGTTCGGTTTTGGTTCTTGGTACCTGCTCCAACACAACACGGCAAGTCTACACAACAGGTCAGTGTTTTTGTGCATGATTGTGTTTGTAACTCACTTTTTTTTTGTCTGATGTTTGTGTCTTGACCTCTGTTTGCATGGACTCAACCAGCTATCATGAGGACTTCAAGTATTTTGTGTTTCCAAACACCATATCCTGATTTCAGGAACCAGTGAGCTGCAGTTTCCTGCTTTCTAGAAACCCATTTTTGCACCCTGAAAAACTCCTGTAGAAACCTGGATCATGTTTACAACTTATCCTGGTTTCTGACAACTTTCTGCAGCAGTGCAGGTGTAAAAAATACACCTCAAAGGTACCGGTGCAAATGTGATGCTGTAATCAGAAACCAGGATACTGTTTTTTATCATGTATACAAGGAAACCAAAAGCCAGGGTCTTTGTGTGCATGTAACCACCAAATCTTAGATATGATCAAATCTCGGATACTGCTCTTAACCAGGACACTCCAGTTTGTTGGGTCTGTCTTATTTTATTTTTAGTCCATCATGGAAGATGCCATCTGCACCCTGGTCACCCTGTTTAAGTCATACGCTGGGAAAGATGGATCCTGCAGTACTCTGAGCAAAGATGAGTTCCAAAACCTGGTGATCGCTCAGCTGCCAAACTATGTTAAGGTAAACTCAGGAGATCTTTTAACCCTGTCTCAGCTCAACTGTTTGGTAGACCAAACTTTAAACCATTGCATCTAAATTAATTTGTATAAACCTGATCAGACCTTCTCTGTCAGTGAGCCGTGGTCTGTTATTTTTTTGGGGGGGGAGGGGGACTACTAGACGGCAAAACTTTTAGAGGAAGGATGACATACCATGCCAGAGACCACTTTCAACAGAGTTATGTAGCTTAAGAGCGTCAAATGTAAATTATCACCAAACGTTGAACTGGATGTTCTTGGTAAACTCATGGATCTAATGTAATTGAAATGAGAGATGAATGTTGATGAAAGGAATAAGATTCTGAATTGTCAGAGTTTTTCTTTACAATGACATATGCTACTCCATCATGTAAGAAAAATCACTAGAAGAATAATACACTTGTGATAAAGTGGTTCATTTTATAGAGTAGTATCCTCATGATGGTATCCAAATCAGGATGGGTTTGAAAAATGTGCATTCAACGGCCAAATAATTTAAAAGTTTTGATAATTCTTTTAATATTTTTTGTGTTCAAATAATGCAGATTGTTGCTATCAATACCATATGAGGACAAAGATGCAAACAAAATAAAATTTCCCTGGTGTGGAAGTCAAAGGACTGACCTCTGTTCATTTGTATCTCTGTCACAGTCACAGAAAGGGAGCGCCATCTGTCAAGAATGCAGTTTTTTACACATCTGAAGCCACCTTAAACATCTTTCAACAAATGTTAACATTTTGCTGTGGAAATAATTTTTTCAAAGAAAGGTAATCCTTCAGTGGGGTCTCTAAATCCAACGTAGAAATTCATTCAAACCTGAGCTAGTTTTGTCATTGATGATGATTTTCTTTATTAAATACATCTCCATGTGGACCCTCAGTAGCTTCTGCAAAAGCTAACGCCATGATAACACTAAAGTACGGGGTCCACAGATTATAACTTCCATGTACAATAACATGCATCCATCCTATATACATCCATTAATGGCTTATAAGTTATTAATGATATATATCATTTTTAACCATTTGTAATGTTTTTTTCTGAAGCCCACAAACTTGATGAAGTTATGACGACCTTATGTTCATGAAATCATTGTTACAAGACTTGGAATTCAGCAGATTAACTATTTTTTATATATGCGCCTTCCATATAAAGAATTCATGAACTTGTGCACTATTCTCTCAACATGTTATTTCATGCATAAATTAATGATCTTTCATGGCCTTTAGACTATAGCATTACCCTCTCTTATATTTTAAAGGTTAACATCTTGACAATAAAATATAATTATTCACATTGTTTATCCCAGTTTACAAACCTTACACACAAAAAATGTCTCTCTTAAAATGACTGAAAGCAATGATAATGACAAAAAACAATTGGGGCAAAATAACAACTCAATGAAAAAAGATATTGATAAAGCTCTCTCTGAATCTGAGCAATCTGCAAGAGATGTGCGGGCATAAACAGCCTGGACAATTTGTAGTTATTCTGTACATCCTACTTTATGCAATTTAATTCTGTATTTTATGCTGGGGTTGGTGCGTGACCACATGTTGTGAGTTCTCATGCTGCAGCTAAACTTAATAGTCTTTGTTAACCTGTCAGTCATATGCTACAACAGACCAATGAAGCACTGATGAATGAAAATATTTATATCTAGAATGACTACCAGAGCATATCTTGAATAAAGTATCGGCGTGATTAAAGCCTCATTTTGCCTGCCTACCATTGCATTTTTAGTGTTATAAATTACAAAAAAAGCAAACTGAGTTGTATTTAAAAAGGTGTAAACAGGAACTGAAATAAATTAAATGGATGACTTATCACAATGAAAATGACATGAATGATTTACCAGTAAAAACTCTGGTAGCAGTTCCTCATTTTGTGATATGGCAGTAGCTCATGCTGTAAGGACTTGGACTGGGTATAGGAGAGTCACCAGCTCAAGTCCAAAGATCACCCAGTCTGGAAAATGAGGCCACAGCCAGACAGGTTACTTCCTTTGCACTGCCTTGACCAAAAAAGGGCAGCATCTGTTGATGAGAATTTCCTCATATTAAAAGGGTGTGTATGTTTTTGTCTATCTACCTTTTCAGCCAGTGGGTCTATAAGTTATGATGCTTTCCATTTACCTCGGACATAGAGACTGGGAATAACATCACATCCCAGTTAATAAACATGTTTCAGTCACGAGCTGTAAGAGACAGGGCACCTGAAGATTGTCCAACTTTCCAAGTAGATATCCCGACCAAAGGGGGCTTTTCCAGTGATGTACCTAATTTGTAACTTGGACAAAATGACTTCTGAGATAAAATGGAATGCAACAATAATTTTGGGCCCTGATGTCACTGAAATGACACTTAAATATGTCTTTAAATGTAATGAGTTAGCTCAAAATATTTATCTCACATGTCAACGTGTCCCAGGGCAAGATACCAATCCAACATGTCCCTTAATTGTAGCGACAGTGGTGTGTTAATGTGCATGAATTTGCTTCAAAATCAATAAAGTGTATCTATACATCAGCTATTAGTTATCACTGATGGACACTACATATTAACCTCAACCCTCAGTGTATGAAGTCAGTGTGAAAAGGTAATTGTGACCAACGGAGAAGCAGCACTTTGAGTGATTAGATTACCAAAAAGGTGGGATCAAGCTTAAGTTCATTACTCTTTACTGTCATATTCTCGATACAGTTGCAGAGCAAACTGTAAGTGTTTTATGCTGAGATTTCTGAGGATCACGGTTTTGGTTCTTTGTCTTTCTGCATTGTGTTCAACAACATACCAGGTCATAAAAAAAGAAACTAATCATGCATCTAAGGGATTTTATCATCAGGGCAGTTAATGTGGCTGCTAACAGGATCTAAATCAGCAGTACTTGTTCCCAAAGTTAACCATTAGGTGGCAGGACAGTCTTACAGAGTGTGATGCAGCAGCTCAGAGTGATCCTGCTAATTACCCCCCACCCTTCTTTGATCGCCCACAGAGCTCCAGCGACCCTCAGGCCATCGAGCAGCTCATGGGCTCGCTGGATGAGAACAACGACGGGGAGCTGACGTTCTCTGAGTTCTGGCAGCTGATTGGGAATCTGGCAAGCAAGCAGGGGGGCTTCACTCAGTAGAAAAATCTGTCAGAGCATGATTGTGCAACACCAACCCAACAACTTACTTTGATCCAATCACATTGTTTTTTTTAACACTCACCCTGTGCCACATGTATAACTCTGTAGTTAACCATTTCTTCAATGCAGCGTACTTTGAATTAAAGTTGTTGCTGACTGAAAACCTTAGCTGCATACACCGTGTCCCCTGTCATTCATTCACCACGTTATATGATGTTCAGTCTTCAGCCCAGGGCCGGGTTTGGAGGCCCCAAGCTAAGATCGATATGGTGCCCTTCTCCATTAGGCTATAGAAATATATAGAAACATAACACATGAACAAAATATTTTGACGTTTTTTTAGGGCCTTTAGAAGTACAGGAGTTTGATCTGCAATCATAATCTTTAACCAAGACAGCTAAAGAGAAGCCATGTGTTGCTTACTTATTCATGCAATGTGGGCAATACCAGGAGGACTGCTTGTGTTTTTTGCTTAGTTGTGAGTATGAGTGTGAATGGTTGTCTGTCTTTCTATGTGGCCCTGTGATTGGCTGGCGACCCACTTTTCCAAAAGTTGCCAACCTGTTTGAACCAAGACAATGTGCAGGAATTTGACTGCATAATTGGTAACCTAAAGAGAGAAAGTATGCAATTTTTACCTTTTCTTCTATGCTGCCATGGCTTATCTGTGCTCCCCCACCCACTTCAAGAATGAGAAAAATCCCTCTGTTGCTTGCCCCACTTGCATCCCCAAACAGCTCATGTGAAATCTTCCTTTAATAATGTCATTTGGGGAGATGCCATTTTCCCCAGATGAGAGACACTTCCTTATGCTGGTGTTTGTTGGCCCCAATAGCTCGAGCTGAGCTAACGCATTGGTTGCCACAGTAAACATTAGAGCACAGTGAGGAATAAAGAAACCACACCAGCTTCTTCAAAGGGGTGTGGTCAGACACAGATAATGGGGATTTAAAGCTACAGACACCAAAACAGCCTATTCTGGGCAGGACTGAAACAGAGGGGTTAACAGGCTTGCCAAAAATTTATCAACATCAACATGTTCTTGGGACATCTGGGACTAGTGCCTACTTTTCAAGGGTAAAATATGCGAGGGGTCTTAAAGGAGGGAAAGCAAGGAGGATTCTGTGGCCCATGACTGATAGGGGCCCCTAAAAATATTGTGGTATCAGCAATATTTTGCCTTAGGTGTTTTAATATTTCTTTATTTCATGTTTTTCATTGGGAAGTAATATTCAGGTATCTTGCACATTGCTAAACCCTCATAAAAAGTATTTATGCAAAAAAAAAAGGCCCTATAGAAAACTCATTAGAGGATTTCAGTTTGTGTATGTATTTTGCTGTTTACCTGAATGACATGTGAAAAAATATTTAAGTCCTTAAAATAACAGGTTATAAAGGGAGACAAATGTATAATCTGAACAGATTAAAAGATCAGAGATTCATGGAACTGATCTTGTCTCTAAATTAAATGAAAAATAAAACATGTTAAATGTTTAAAATGGTCCCAATGCCATAAAGTTATTTATTGAACTTAGTTTAATTTACTCTTTATTGTATGATTATTAGCTGTGGAGTTTTTGTCCACTGATTGAAGCAGAATTTTTTTTAATCGAACAAATAGCCTGTAGTCATTTATGTGACCCATTAAAATAAATCATCATCTTCATTCTTGGTAGATGCTTGGTTCAAGAAACTGTGCAGAGCTGGTTTCAGATATGGCCCAATGTGATATCTTTTCATGAGGCCCAACATTTCTAGCAGTGCCCCTGAGAATATGTAACCTTTTAAACAATTTGCAAAATAATTTAGACAAATCTCATTTCCTCATACAAATGCAGACTCCATGAATGGCGAGTAACATTCCTGATGAAATCTCAGTCGCTTAAGTTAATTGGCAATATAAGTACATGTGGGTGAAACTGGGTGTATTTTTCTTTTTTTACTCTTCCCCAGTTTCACCCTCATTCACCCTCATCCTAACATTACCAGTGTATTTTTGGCAGTCTAGCCTGTGTGCAGATCGGTTAAAGTAAACGTCTTAATAATTAAATGTAACTGTAGACATACATCTCATATTTGATGCTGACCAACAGTGACTATAGGATGGGGCTCATGAAGCACAGGCCCCAGGCAATAGCCCACCTTTGCCTACTGGTGAACCGCTAATGCTCCCACCACCTCCAGTTAGGCAGCCTGTAATCCTATATGTGTCACCACTAAGACCAGATCCTGTTGCATAGAGCTTCATAATGCGGGTACAAAGCTGCCTGGCCAAGCGTTTAGCATGCAGCGATGCAAAGACAGAGCCCGGTCTTTACTGTCCCTGCCTGTAAACAAGGCCAAACGTATGTCCCACTCATCCTGCAGCACTTTCAGCTTTGTCTTTCCATGCATTGTGCAGGTTTTACTGGTAAATCTTGGGTCACTTTGTGTTAATTCTGAAGTCTAGACAGAGTTATGTGTGCTGGTGTGCTCCCCGGCTGTTTTATAGCCCATAGGCCCGTTTTAATTCTTTACCAGAGAAGAGGGTGCTGCTAACTGATGTTTTATCAGCGCAGATCTCTCCACAGATAAGACAATGTGACCTTTGTATCAGAATTACCAGCACCGAGGTGCCAGCGTGGGAGGGGTGACAGCAGGTAAGTGAGTCAGCAGCCACAAACAAACAAACAAGTCGCCTGTCTGCAGGCCGTGTGTACGTTATCTTTACGTAGCAGCAGTAATGCTCCCCAAGATAACCCCGGTGTAAGGACTTCATTTATTCATGGAGAGACACAGATTTAATCTTTCGAGGGAATTTCAAAACCACACACACTTCAAAGAGATTTCAAGAATCTGGCCGGACAGCTTTGAGTCTTGCACCACTTTTTGCCACCCAGTCTTGTCTGTCCTGTAGTTTTTTCACTTAAGATTCCTTTACTCTCATATTCCCAAAGTGACAGAGCGGAAAAACTGACCCGCCTATTGAGCAAGTTCATTACTGCTCTCGGTGTAAAATAGGAGCACCTTTTGAGATTTTCTAACATCTTATCAACCACAGACAAACAGTTCTCACTTTTCTGTCATTCATTAACTCAATCAGTTTACTTTCATATTTAGAAAGTGACAGTTAGTGGCTCACATACAGCAAGATTTCAGTTTTTGAACTTGTTGATGTGATTAATGAGAGAGCTAAGAGTTATTCCAACAGATTTTAAAACAACACATAAAGATCATCTTTTTTTTAACTTTGGACAAACAATTCTCTCACTTTTAACTACCAGAAGTGTAAACTGGGAAGATAATGACAAGTCAGCGTTTCTACACTTCATATGAAACTGTTTTTAATGATTAAAAGCCATTATTTTGTCCGTGCATTCCTGGAATGAGCAACACATCTAAACTTGGGTAATGCCAAAAAAATATGCTGTATTTTGGAGTCTCCTGCCTACGAGTCCACACAGATGTCTGGCATGTTTATAAACCCTTCTGTCTCAGCCCTGCTCAAAACAGGCTGCTTGTTTCAAATCCTCTTCAGCTTTGTCTGACCACGCCCCTCATCTTTTCAGCAATGTGCTTTAATGTTTACTGTGGCTACACAAGCATGGTGCTGGACAAACATCTGGTTTAGGGAGTGTCCCACCTGGGCAGGGTGGCATTTTCACTAATGACAGCATCAAGGGAGATTTTTCAAACAGCCTGTTTTAGCACATATTGAAAGCTGAAGAAAACAACACAAGGACAGAGGAGGGCTGATGGAAAGGTCATGGACATATATTTTTGTATTTCAAAAATAATAAAATGTATTTTGCTTTAAGTGTGACTTTTGATCAGTGGTTAAAAGCTACAATTGTATACATGTTCTAGCATTTTCTTTTTACATATAACTGGTGTTTATCTTTATGACATACTGTATCTCTTGAGACAAGTGTTAAAAATGTGCAAGCAAAGGCTGCATCTTCCTTGCTTTAAAGACCATGGATAAGTTTTAAAACAAAATTTAAACCCATGCAGATAATCGTAACTATTTTATCTCCTCCACCGAGCATATAATGTTTTTGCCAGTGATTGTTAGTTTGTATGTTAGTTTGCTCACAGGATAACTGAAAGTTATGAACAGATTTTGATGGAATCTTCAGGGAATGTTGATCAGGACACATGTAAGGCGTGTTTCAATTTTAGTGGTGATCTGAAACCTGATGCTAATTTAGGAATATTTTTAAGGATTTGTTGACATTGCAAGATGGAGCAATTTCTGCATTTTGCTAATAACTTGAAAACTTCTTCACAAATTTTGATGTCATAGCAGAAGGGGAAATGATGAGATTTTGGTGGTGATCCGCAACCTGACCCTGATCCAGGATTTTTTTCAAGGATTTGTTAACCATGGGAGATAGGGCAGATTTCCACATTTTTGACAATAATCCCTTAGTGGTGGTTTGTTCTCTCAGAGCACTTCATTTTTATACATGTTTTGACTTCTTCTTTTACACAAAACCTGTGTTTCTCGTGTGACACAACTGTTAGAACTGATCCTACAAAGGATGCATGTTCCCTTCTTTTAAAGTAAAAGTTTTACACCAAATTTTGAACCAATTTAGATCATCTTTCCTGTATTTGTTTTTTGAATATTTATTTACTTTTCAACTAAAAAATGAGCACTGAGGAGAAATGTACAGCCAATCACATTAAAATTCCAGCTTCAACATTTTCTTAGTGTTTAAAAGAATAACGTTTGCTGAGTTTTCTTCACTTTTTTACACAAAATGCACACTGTTACACAGTTTTTGACACATCTGTTGGGACAAGATATACAGATGTGCAAGACAGAAGATGCATCCTCCCTTTAAAGGATTGCATGGTTGTGGATGAAAGCCATAGTTTAAAGATTTTCAGCCTGGATTTAATGAGCATAATACTTTAGAAATGGATTTGCAGAGATGAAGTAATCCCTCCCGCCCTGCCTGTCTCCTCTCCTTGTCCCAGCTCATGAAGCCTCAGCCTTCCTAGCTGGCGTGAAAATTGTGCAAATCACACATGACGTGAAACAGCTGGAGCCATGAGCCAAAGATGATTCCAACAAAAACCCAAAGTTAAAGTGTTTTGATTCACTTTTCTCCCTTTATTTCCTGACACTTCGAGCTCTCTCCCTCTCTCTCTCCCTTTGCTCTTCCACATTCCCACTTCTCTCCCTCTCCCTCTTCCAGGTACACGCCCTTTGACTTGTCAGGGGGGAGAAAAGTTTTAAGGGAAAGAAAAAAAGCTAAATCACGGAAGAGATTCTGCTGTCCTACTAGTTTGGCAAGTTCCCTGGGCTCAAGGCAGCGTAGAAAGGCGGAGAAGAGGGCAGAATCTGAACATTTTACGCACATTTGTACACTTCTCTTGTCCCCGCACACGCTTTACGGTGAGTTGAATGTGTCTTTTGGGGGTTTCTTCTGGGTTTTATCCTGCGTGTCAGCTTTGTATTTGTTCATGGTTTTTGCCACGTTTCGGTAGACTCTTGCAGCAGCAGCCATCCCATGAAAGTTGGCCGCGGGCTGACTGACTGTGGGACAGTTTCATTGACTCCACAGCTGCAGAAGCTTTTTGGTTTATGTTGCACTTTAACGACAGAGAAAATATGAACAACCGTCAGCGGATTTGACTTCATTTACGTCGACTTTGACGCCTTTGTCGCGCGTATTTGGTTCCATATGCTCCCTCTCCCTCACCACCACTGTCTTCCTCCCTCGGAGAGATATTTGATATTTTGATGCATCAGTTGTCAAGTTGCCGATCAAATGCAAAGAGACTATCAAAAATTCAAGTGCCTTGTGATGACAGAGCTTGGAGATAGTGTGTCCAAAGTGTGTCAATGTCGCGCGTAAGGGCGCAATTTTGCGTAAAATCAACTTTCTGTGCGCAGGGAAGGGAGGCCCGCAGGAGTGACAGCCCGCTGTATTTCTGTCCTGTCAGTGTCAGCATATGCAGATACTGTTTTTTATTATCAAAATTCAAAAAGAATTAGAAGTTTGGGGTGGATTGGCTCATAAAGATATCGGGACATGTAGACCTCTTGTAGGTGCTCAACCCTTCTTCTAGGGGCGTGTCCCGTAGTTTTTGACTGAGGTGGCCTAACTGGGACACCGTCTGAAGAAGAGGTGGCATGATTTTTTTGAACATGATAGACCGTTATGATATGTTTGAGTGACTGTCGTGTAGAAACTCTGTATCTCCAAGATTACTACTTTACGGAAATGGGAAAAATGCAGTATTCTTCAAAATAAAGATGTACTATATTGTCATACATGACAATTACATTTGATACGTTTAACTGCTTTGAAACGTATAAATGAGACGCTTCAGGTGGCCACAGCAATGATTTATTCAAAAATAGGAAAATGAAATCGTGAAAAATTGATGACTTTTTTCTGTTCATCTGAGGCCTCAAATGCACGTAATATTCCTGAGTTTGTTAAACTTTTAAAAGCAACGCAACAAAATGGCAACCTACCAACCCTTATCTGCCAGCTTCAAGGCAGGGGTGGGCAACTAAAGCCACATGTGACCCTAGGGGTGTCACACAAGTGAAAGGAGAGAGAAGGATTTTAAGGGCCCATGGCAGACAGGGGCCCTAAAACATTAGAATCTTGGGAATATTTCTGTTCTTTACATATGAATCCATTGACTGACCATAACAGAGGGTTGTGTTCACTAATTACAGACAGAAACACCAGTTTCTATGCTTTTATCTGTCTTTTATTGCAGAAAAAGTAAAATCTCCACAATAAAAACATTTCACAGATAAAAATGGTGCTTAATTAAAAAATACATAATGTATTGTTAGACTTTGTGAATGTTTCTGATACTCTTAATTGGTAAAAAGTTTGTAAAACCCTTTTTACTGATGTGGAGGGTGACCAACACTATTCATCTAATAAAACGTAAAAATCATATGTAATGGAGATACAGAGTTTCTGTTTGACAGCAACATGCCGATATGTTGTTAAAAATATTATCGTGTTTATATGATTTAACCTTTCAGAAGAAATACTGAAAAGTGGCAACCCAAACCATGTCAGCTGAATGCTTCAAGGCAGGGATGGGCAACATACAGCCCCAGGAGTATCATAAGGGAGTGACCCATTTAGAATAACAATTTATTTGAAAAGATGAATGAATACTTTGAAGTACTTTTAAATTGAAGACCATGAGATGAGATGATTTAACATTATAACATACTTAAAAATAGCCCATGTGTCAGAACATTGTTCAAAGTACATAGTTTATATGCTCATTTATTGCGTAATTCTAGTTGAAGTGTGTTACCGCTCCTTTTTTGTTTTCCGTCTGTCTTTGAACAGATTGGCGTTTGTAACAATTCACTTCGTGTCAGACGACAAAGGAGTGTCCAGGTTACTTCTAGAGATAAGTTAGAGCTCATTTAGTGTGTCTGTGTGTAATGGAGGTGTGGTCCGAGACTTTGTGCAGAGACAGTTTGGGAATCGGGCTCGGTGTAAATGTGAAACCTTTCAATGGGACCCACAAGAAGTGCACCTGTGTGGCCCCCCAGTCAATATAAAATAAAGATTAATAGTAAATTTGAAGAAAACATGTCAGGATTTTTGACTTAAAGAAGTTCAACCTAAGTTATTGTAATAATAATAATAAAAGAAAATCACAAAGACAGTATCAGAGCATTAAAACAGGAACATATCAGTAATTACCTTTGATCACAGTATGTGTTTGTGTCTTTGCAAGAAAATAGTTGATGGCATTTCCTATAATTATTTTCATAGACCTCTGTTACAAATACAATTGGGAAAAAAAGCATGAGTCAAATATACTGAAAAGCCACACTTGATAATGTCTACTAAATAAAGTCAGAACAAGATCTAATGTGTGTTTGGTCATCAATAATCAAACTTTTAAATCACAGAAGAATTTCATGAGACAGGAGAGCAGTGCAGTTTAACACCTGCACACTGTCTGCAAGAAAACATTTATCTGCAACGTTTCTGTACCAGATCTTCATTAGGAAAAAAGAGGCAGTCTGTTTGTTGGATGATGATCAACAGTTAGGTGTTGGAAATAAATGTTTATTTGCAAGTTGGACATTTTGCCCTCTAGGTAATAGTTTTATTGAATCATATGAAATTCTGTATGTCTTATTGAGAGCATACAATAATTAGTGAAAAATTAAGTAAATAAATAAATGAATACAGGCCCAATGGCAGTGGGTATAAAGTAAATGTGGCCCTTTTGGTAATCAAAGTTGCTCTAATTACCCTAATCAACAGACTCTCACTAAACTCCTATGTCCAAAGCTACAAATAAAGCACCTCGATGTTGTAAGGGAACTCCTTAACTCCCCTTTACAGAACCATCAACTAAAAGAGTTTGTTTTCAATTTTTGGTGGACTAATCCCGCCCGAATGCTCACTCGCCGAAACAGCTGCAGAAATTATTTCCTATAATAAAAAGTAGGGGTGTAAAAAATATGAGTACACAAATATATATTGCAGTGTGATGCTATGTTTCACAGCACAATATCATTTTTACGTCAGTCAACAAATTTTGGTAATTTGCTTTATAATGTAGTTCAGCTTCCAGCCACTAGTTGGCAGTAGACATTTATCAGTATGACTCTCTGACCCTCTGTTATATCTATTATCATTCCGTCAATGGACAAACAGCAAATTTATTCAAGCTGCAAGGGCCATGCTTTCAGTAAAAGTTATTAGAAACTATATTTTACACATATGAGATGCTGCAATTATTAAAAAAAGAAGACCATTTAACATAATAAAAGATAAGATAAAAGATAAATAATATATCACCCTGCTTATAGTCTCACTGTATGTTTTGTTCTAACTTATGGTAGGCACACCTCATTTTAAAAGTATTAAATATTCTTTCGTACCATTAAATGTAAAATAATGAGAAATGCTTTTACAGCCTGCTGAAGCCAGCATAGATGATTTAGACTGAAGCTCTTCCTCTAACAGATTAGAGAACTAATTAATGACCTGGACTGGCTCATGCAACTTTTGGCTGTGGATCTGGACACACCCCTGCCTTCCTCTAAAATAACACAGATCATTAAGCTTTAATAAACAAGAACAGCAGTAACATGGACAGACTTGAGTTTTGCAAAACAAGATATCTGCCTTTTGTTAGAAAACACAACCTGTTATGTATTGCATTTGTAAAATAATTATTTTGACCGTATAGTATTAGTATAATTTTTACTCATACTATTCTGTCGGTCAATGAAATAAGAAATTTCTCCAGATTAGTTTAACATCAAAACGCTATCATTCAAGGGCGTGTCCAGATGGGTGGCCTGTGGTGACTTTTGCCCCCCTTAAAATCTTTCTGACCATGCCAACATCAAAGTCCATGATGGTCATTTATCTTACCAGGGGTGGAAATAAAGGTACAATCAACTTTTTGCAATGTGTTAGCTGGATGCTAAAGTTATTGTAAGCAATAAAAAAAGTATAGATTAATTTATTTTATTACTGATTACTTATTACTGTACTTTACTCATTATTTTGCTATGTGTGTTGGATAGGAATTAGACAGACATTTCAAACATTTTTTGCAAACTTTTGCCACCTTTTTAAAAGTAAATTTTTTTTAATGTTTTAATACGTTGCCTACATTTTTTCCCTCTCCATAAGTACAAATGCACGTGTAAAGAGGAGTTTCAAAGTAAATTATGACCTTAGACAAAGATTTTCTTCTGCATCTGGCTAGGTCACAACTAACTCTATTAAGTTAGTTGTTAAAGTTAAGTTTATTTAAACAGCAATGTCACATCCATTCAATATCCTGTTTTATCCTAAGAAGGCAGGTTATGGCTCATATTAGCCATATTCATTCCTGTATATGCTCACAAACTTCACAACTCCCTCTTAAGTCAGTGTTCCTGGTGGGTCACCCCAGTCCAGAGAATCTAGACATCCCCCTGCCATTTTGACAATTAAGCTCTGTATGTACTGCTTTATATTTAACAATAAATCTCTATACTATGATCACAAATTCTACAGATGTAAATTAGAAATCATGCACCTGATGGGAGGTGACATCTCCTTAAATGTAAAGCTTGTTTTAAATCATTCTTCAACATGACAGTTAAAAAAACAATGAAGACATTTTTCATAGTTTCTGTCTATAACTACATTGGTACAACTGCCCCTGTTATTTATATTTAAAGGGTCATAAAATAAGTTATCAGTTCTCATTGCACCAAAGAAAGGGTCTAAAACCTCCAGTGCTCAAAACGCTGGTGTCGTTAATGCTGATGAGTTTTGACAGCCCATACACCTCTGCTCCTAACTGAGGCATAAGATGAAAGAGAGCTGCTGTACGTCTGCTCACCGCCAATTTACAGCCACAACCTAACTTGTTCCTCTTTTAATATTTGATGCCACGCGAGCGGGAGTATTGTCATTACTCTGCGCACATACCGGATCACATTCACCCATTTGGAAACATAACACTCAATCTCCTTTGGGCTCTGGAGGGAAACGGGAAACCTCTAGTTGTAGGCCTGTATGTTTAATTATTTGCGCAGTTGTTTTTTTGGACCTTTTAGAGTGAATAACACAGGTAATTTTCCTTCTCTGTGGGGCATGCTGAAACTTTCACATGATTTTTATGAAGCAGGTTTGTATTCATTTGTTTAGCTGCTGGAGCTCAAGCAGGTAATACACCTTGAGAAAGGTCAGCAGGTGAATAATGGATGTGAGAATGGACCGTCAAAGAAGAATGTCTTTTGCTGGGTATTTTTAGACTTGACACATACAGAACAGAGCTGCTTGGTGTCCTGTATTTTCTGTTTAAAATTATGACTAACAATATTAACAATATATTACATTTGTTGACTACCTTTTTACATTACAAAAAGCAGCTCACCCGGTAAAATATTTCTATGATCTCAAAATCTCTGAGTAAATGTATGTTAACATTTATTCTGTTGGACAGAACAAGAATAAACTGTTCAGGTCTTGCAGACAAGTGAAAAACAAACTATTCCAGCTGAGTTGAAGACCCTCGAGGACAGAAATGATAATAGCTAGCTTAAATCACATTTTTGGATTTTCTCGCAAAAATAGTGACAAAATGAATGTTTTCTTTTTTTCTTCCACCCCATTATTTCTAAGACGCAAGGGTTGGGCTGTTGGATATTTAAAGTCCATTATATATCAGTTTGTTGAGGCTCATTTTTAAATACAAAAAATAAAACAACTACCTAAAAACACAATTTTGATTGCCTAGCAAAAATAGCGCAAACTGTTTTACTTTTTGCCAACCAGACAAGATTGGACCTTTCTGCTACGAAAAAAAGACAAAAGACAGCTATAAATGAATTGCTAATAGCCTAGCAAAAACTGACATAAAATATATGTTATTGCATTAACTAGATTTCAAAAAAATCATCTTTTATGACGAAAGTGATTTAAGACTAAAGTGTTAGGGTTGGACATTCAAAATATCTCAGTTGATTAAAGTAATTTAAAAGTAGTGTCGTGTATTGGTAGCTGGCCACATGGGAGTTCCAATAACGAAGCCAGCATCAGTTTTACAAGTCCATTTAACTATTTTATAAATATTTTTTCATGAATTCTCTCTCTAATCTGAGACCTAGCCACCTGCTACTGTGAACCTCTGAAACTCCACATAGAAAAGTGCTGCCTTAAAGCTAAAATTCCAAAATGCAAACACAGGACGTGAAATGTATGCTATTGAACAAATGGATAGAGTTTGTAATCTAATAGAAACAGTGCAGTTTGACTGTATTTTCATTCAAAAATTAAGATTTGATTTGCTTTTAGGCTGTGTCACATTAAACTCCCGTATAACCATCAGACCACAGCAGTGAGTAACCACATTCAGCACAGAAATATAGACATTAAAGTAAAAGTTAGACCAAAGGCTAGCAGTACTAGTACTGATATCATAAGCGCAATACTAGCACCAGACTTTACGTTTATCTGCTGATGCTGTAACCCTGTGTCAAATAAGGACAATTAACTTTTTTAGCGTTTTCTTTTTGTTTTATTGACTTTTGGCAAGTCTATTAAATTATTTTTGTTTTAAACTTGCATTTAGTTGGAATTAAAATTACCTGTCTAATAATATCCTTACTTTAAGAGATAATATAATGCCTTTTTATATGCATTTTGGTGTTTTATGAGTATTTCCTGAATGATGAGTTCCTCCATGCACAAGACAACAAAGTCTGTGGTATCAGGACTTCTCCCTCCCCTACCTGAACAGCGACATTAGCTGCCTGAAACAGTTAGTTCCCCTGGCCCCTCCGAAAAGACCTACAAGTGTGACTTCATACCGTTGTTTTACCGGCCGATTAAGTCCATTGGCCCGGAGTGGCAGAACACAGACTGTAGAAAGAGTGCAGAGCCGTTGAAAAAATGGCACTGATCGGCACTTGACTGACGTATTACCACTGAGCGGAGTGGAAGACTAGTCAGAGCAGACTGGGCTCATGAGAGGATGGGGAGCCATGAAGTGACAAAAGCTTAAAAAGAGATTGACTGAGGGGCAGACTGAGAATAGAGGAGGATCAGGGGTATTCAGTACATGAAAACTGAAAAGATTTTTAACATCTGCAATTTTGAACATTCTCTAGCAGTCATTGAAATAGAATATATGAGCCGCATTTAAGGCAAAACATGATCTCTTTAAAAGGGACACACTATCTAGCTAAAACTAAGTCTTGATGACAAAACTTTGACATGTTTGTAAATAAGAACAAAGACCAATGTTAAGAATCCATGATATCTCAGTTGATTTTACAACCCTTTTCCAGGACAAAAAACAATAACCAGCTGGATATAAATTTAAGAGGAAATGTGTGTTTACCTTTGTCAGCTAGACAAGATGAGACCAAAATGTGAGGGATGGGCTGTAGGACGTTCAAATCATTGATATATCAGTAATTTTGAGAAGAAATTTGTTTATTATTATTTCAGCAGCATAGCAAAGGTATAGAAGTTCTGTTGTCTAATCTATTTGACAGATTATTCAAAAGTCTTTATATGGATATTAATAAAGAATTGCTGGTAGAGACATTTAAATAGGTAAAGTGATATCAATAAAAACTAAGTTACTGAGGAAATACTCTACTACAAGTGAGAGTCCCTTATTCAGGATATCATTTTTTTTTATCAAGATATGATTCATTAATTGAAGTATTGACTGTGTATCTGTGTGTGCGACTAAATTACATTCATTTTACAAGTTTCATTGAATATAGAAAACATTCTGACTAAAAGTAATTGCCAAAACTGCTTTAGCATGTTAAAAAATAATCTGATTGGGGCCAAAAATGACTACAATGTGACTAAAACTAAGACGCGTTTTCATTGACTAAATCCAAAATAGCTGCACAAATGAGCTGTGCATGTGTTGCAGGCTGAAAAGGGTGTGTCACCATGCAGGGAGAAGTCCCCTAAAGTTCCTACAAAACAAGAAGAGCTGTGCCCATAACACAACAAAACATGATCAAAACATGAACAAGGGATTTAAATTCTCAAAATGTGCTAAATCAACATGCTTCCTTTTGAATCTGAGAGTTTATCTTTATTACCATTGTTCACTGGCAGCTGTGTTGACAGTCAGAGCAGATATGCTTCCTGTACTGCATGCAAACGTGTGGTTTTATTGTGCTCGTGTTGTGGCGGAGCAAACTGACAGTTAGAGATCAGTAGGTCAGTGCGTAAATCCTGAGAGGGGCCGAGTGAAATCTTAGGTTTTAATGGCTCGACAACGTCAGAGCTCTGTGTCCCTGGTGTTACAATGAGACTGTGGGGGAAATTGGCCGGCTGGATGGTGTTTGAGAGCGACATGCACTTGAGTAATTGATATATTAGTGTGCTGCCTACAAATGACCCATCAGCTGACACCAGGTTAAGACAGCATCATCCTGTTGAGAGTCGACAGGGTGTTCTTTCAGAGCCACAAACTGCTGTTTGCTCTGCAGCATTTGTGTTTCTCAAGCTGACAGACAAGAACAGTCGCCTGGAACATTTCCTCGCACTGCTTTGGGGCAAACTAGCTCGAAGTTGGCCTGTAAATTCCTGTCTAAGTGATCTCCACACATAGCAGAGTGGAATTCCTGCAAAGATGTGTCACCTACTGGCATGTTATGCATTTTGTGCAACAAGCAGTTTATCAGTGCAATTGTGGAGAGATTAATTCATGACTAATTCTCTGTCTGGGGCATGACACATTCAGGTAAACTTAAGAGTGCTTGTGGATGTTGGTAACCTGTATGAATTTCCTGCTGTTGCACAATAAAGGCCTGAAAATCTTCATGTATTGAATTGCTTCATGACTGATGCTAGCATGCCACTACTGCTTATGATAGTGACAGTGCAGACTGGTGCTGTATTGAGTCCTAAAATTAAGAAATGACTTAGCACTCTAGCACTTCTGGATCCATCATCTCAAAGTGTTTGAGATATCTGAATATGCTTTTGGTTAGGTGCCTAAAATAAGGTCTGTGTAAACATAAGGTACATCTGTTAATGCTGTACTGATAAATGCTAAAGCTTTTTTATGTCTTATGGGAGGCATTTGCTAACAGGTGGATAATTAACATATCAACATTTCTGGAAGTCTTTGAAAAATAATGTTGGACTTGTAGTTGACACAGCTATGTCCTCTAACTATGGATGGGAGTATCATTACTCAATAATCAAAGTATCTATACTTTTATAGGAACTCTTTTGGTACCAAGTACCTTCATAAAATTTAGATACCAAGCATATACTTGGTCTTTCTTTTGCCCTTCCCACTAAGACAGATCCAATTTCATGTGACTGTGGAGCTTACACACAGACACATAATACATTTCTGTAACAAACTAAAAAGCAAACACAAAAAAGCAAAATATTCTATACAAGCAGTAAAAGAGTAAAATCAAAGTTGGAAAGTTCGTGACAGTGATGCTGAGCTTAATCAACCACAGTGTGGTTTCTTTAGAGCCTAACATAATCTTTTGACTCTCACCAGTTACATTCATGCTCCAAAAAGTGAAAGTGGTGTTAATTTTTAATGATTTCCTTGATAAGCAAAATGTATGTGTATATGTTCAGCAATAACCCAGAATAAAAACTACCCCCTGGTGGTGGAATGATGGGTAAGAAAAAGGAAAGGATGGTTTTTGAGGTAGTCTGATCAGTAGACATCCCTTATACAAGGAGTAAACATGAGGGATATGTATCTTAGCTTTTGATCTTTCTTGAAAATTAAATTAGTACTCTGTTTTGTCAAAAGGTAAATTTTGCAAAGATTGACAGGCATTCCTCAAGAATATCTTGAGTTAATTGCATTTACAAGAAAGTGATATGATGACAGCTACAGCAGTTGCTAACGCAGCTGACAGGGGTTGGCGTCCCCTGCCTCTGGAGCCTTGAGGTGTAGGGTTTGCACCCTTACACTTCATTAACACCTACCAACAGAGAAGGGTTAATGTTGCTGGTGGTGCAGAGGTGTCATCAGGAATGGTGAATAGCGATATGCTCCCTTACCTGACCTGACCCTACCTGACATGATGAGGGTCAATGATGTTCAAAAACGTATTGTTCATTCTGATGTCAATGTGGACATTTGTGCAGAATTCAAAGAAAATCAATTGAAGCATTTTTGAAATATTAGGTTCACAAGCAGGAGTTGAACATAATGCCTATTGATCTTTGACCTATGACCTCTCAAATCTAATCTGTTCATCTTTCAACCAGAAATGACAAATGTGCAAAGTCTGAATTTTCCTTTGTAAAGGAATTTTTTTAAAAATCGATGTTGACCCTGCTCTTAGGTAAAGCAACTGAGCCTGTGTCTTGCTGTCCACATGTGAGTTTCTAAGTGAAAATCTGTATAATTGACAGGTGAAGGAACTGAGCCTTTGCCATACGCTCCACATGTCAGGGCAGGGTAAAGGGTAAAAGTCTGTAACACATCACTGTTTGTCACACTGTATAAAAAGCTTCTGTTATCCTCAAATAAACTGATAGAACTGACTGAACCACTCACTGGTTTGTTGTCGTCTCCCTTCTCTCCCTTTGGCCAAAGACGTAGGTCGGGCCTACAAAGGATTTAGGCTTGGCCTAACACAGTGTTATTTCAGACACCATGACCTTAACCTTTGACCTATGACATCCAAAATCTAATCAGGTTATCCTGAAGCCAGAGAAGGCATTTCTTAAAAGTTTGAAGGAAATTCTTTAAAGAATCTATATTTATTGCATGATTTTGTTTACAGGCAAAGGTGAACATGAGGCTCCTTGACCTTTGACCAGTGACTTTGAAAATCTAATCAGCAAATCCTTGAGTCTGACTGGACATTTGTATAAAATTAAAAGCAAATCCTTAGAGGCATTTTGAAACGTTAACCCACATGATCTTGTCTACCATCAAAAGATGACCATGAGGCTCCATGACCTTGACCTTCTCCCCATGACCATGAAAAACGTATAAAGGCATCTTAGAATAAAAGTGGATATTGACACACATTTGTGGACATTTACGTGTTCTTAAGACATTGCATTCACAAGAAAGGGACAAAGTTGAGGCTTCATAACCTTAACCTTTTACCTGAGACATCCAAAATCTAATTAGTTCATCCTTGAATCCCAGTGGAAATTTATTTCCAACTTTTGGAGTATTCCAAATATGTGGCAGCAGTTGTCTTGCCTTGATTCTACTTTGTGTTTTTTGTTTTCCATTGGAGATCATACCTGGTACTTAGTACTTTTCCCTGCCACCTCTGGGTGAGCTGAGCCGTGACTAAGATGTGACACAGTAACATGCCAACCGCTGACTGGTCAGAGAGTATCGTCACTCGTAGCGTCACGAGTGGACTGTCAACGCGGAAATCACACCCCTCTCTTTGTAGTGCTGTTTGACTTCCCAAACTCTCCTTTACTTTTAAAACTATTTTGTCTTGCTGCTTGGAATAGTCTCTGAATCAACACTCATTTCTTGCTGCAACAAAAAGCCACAGGCCCAGAACCAGGAACACTATTGCCTCCATGTCCACCGCCAACTAACTGCCAAATGAAATGGCGTCAAAATATCTCCTAATGTTCTTCAATTGTCATTCATCTATGACAAAAGCAACTTATAAGTTCCATTATTTTCTGTATTTTCCTGCTGTACTCCCAGAGAGAGGCAAGTAATAAACATGTACTTAAGTCTGAGTATCAGAAATGCCATCAGGAGGCCAAGAGGGGTATCAGGACATCTCTATTTATCACCCATCACTGTCAACCATCTATGTATGTGCAACAGTGGGAAGAGGAAAGGGCAGCAAGGTGAGAACAAGGAGGAGACAGTGGTACTGAGAGAGAGGCAGGTCCAACAGGTGAGAGAGAGAATCAGACTAGGTAATCCCTCGGGTAATCTGAGGCTCGCTAGCTTTGGTAGATCGGATGACCTATCAAAGATCAGAACTTCCATTGTGCATCACGGCTTGTCTCTCAATCAGACTCTCGTCCTCTTCACTTATCTCACGTCACTATCCCCCTCCCTCGCTGCCCCTCTGGACTCAACATGTGAAACGAAAGGCCTTGTCGGGACACGAGGAGAGCCTCTGTTTCATTTTCCACTGGATGTGCCGACCACTCTAATATATTTCCAATCAGGGCATCCCAGGACTTCCTGCCTTGCTCTGCATGCAACATAAGCGATGAGTTTAATCACTCCTGCCATGTCTTGTATCTATATTTCAACCTTCCTGTTAATCTATCTCACACCACTTTCTCTACCTTTTCCTTTTCACAGACAGAGGAGTCATGGAGAGTGCTGTTAAGACGCTGGTGACGGTCTACCTGAAGTCGTCCAAGGGAAAAGAGAATCTAGGACAGAAAGAATTTCAGAACCTTGTCAAGGGCCAGCTCTCCAACATCCTCTCGGTTAGAAAACTTCCATTATATCACTCTCACATGTCACCAGCACCTGCATTATATAATCACCACACAAAAGGGCATTTAGTTGTTGTACATTCTGAGTTGTGCCTTCACTAATACCAGTACTGATAACAGTTAACACAAGCCTTCAGTACAGCCCGTAATGCAATATTTACCTCCATCTTGTATGCCAGTGAATGCATCAGTCTACTACTATAACTTAATACACTTCCCAACATGAAGTGGTTTTAGATATCCTCTATGTGACAACAACATACAAAGTGGTGCAAGCCAAGAGTGTACTGTTCGTCGAAGCCAGCTGCAATATGCTTTTGTAATCTGCAAGTATCATCGGCAAGGATCAGCAAATAGTGGTCTGGGACCGATTTGCCAACCCCACTTCACTTAGAGGTTACACATTTTACAAGTTTACACTGGTGCCAGATGGTCGTAGAACGTATTTTTTAAGTTTCTCACCTGAAAATTCAGTCACTGAATTTTTAGATGCCTTTAATCCTCTCTGTTTGAGCCTTGCCCATAACAGAGTCTTTTAGTGTAAATCCTCCAGAGCTGTGTCTGACCATCCCCCTCTGAAGAAGTGGATGTGGCTTCAACTGTCCAGCCCTGTGCTTTAATGTTTACTGTGCCTGCACAGACATTCATGGACATGTTTCTTCTACTGGAGTCTACTGTGGCCTAAATAAACATCTGGCTCAGGGAGAGTTTGTCAACTATGAGAGGTGGCTTATCCCGTAATGACATCATTGGATGGGTTTTTTTTTTAAACAGATGACAATGATCATGTTGTATCTTTTACAGACACAAAGTCAGAATAGAGATGTTACTGGGGATGTCCCAATCAGCTGTTTGGCCCCTGATGCTGATTGACTTTTTAAATAATGAGTATTTGCTGATTCTGAGTCCCGATACAATATTAACATATACCTAAACTATACATCTGCACAGTTTTATTTGTGTTTTTGTTGTTGTTGTTGTTTTTTACCAAATTAAGTAAACAAGGTAACAAGATGCCCTTATGTAATTTGTTATAAGTCCAGCTTGCTTTATTGTATGACTCATAAGAAGATAAAAATTCTACCTTTTCACAGTGTAAATTCAAGTATTTCCTCACTGCTAATATGTTAGCCACAGGGCTGCTTCTGCTATATCGCCTGCTCATTTATAGCCTGCCGTTAAGTGTGCTTAACTTACTGGAACTGACGTAAAAAATCAGGGTGAAATAATCAGTATAAGTTTCGATCCCTGATTAATTATGAAATGCACACATCAGGCCTATACTTTTACAGATACCGATTCAGTGGCGGTCATCACTAGATATTAGTTAGTTTTTTAAAGTACAGTTCACTGTTTTTCTCTCATCCTTTATGCTGTATTGAACTTCTTAGCAAGCAGCTTCACATACAGGTAATCATGATAGCAGCCTACATAGGACAAATAGTAACTCAGTAACTAAGCATTACTTTGATTAGTACTATAAACACTGCTTTGGACACAGTAATCCCTTACATTACAAGTTACTTAAAAGTAACATTATCACATTAATGTATTACAAGTGATGAGTTTCTGCCCAACAGTGAGCATAATTGTATTCAATGCAGGTAAACATGCTTCACTAACTGGTAAATAATCTGCTCATTACATTTGAAAAAAAGCTTAAATCATATAAGTTGATAATATTATTAACTAAGCATAATATTTGATTTGAAAATTGTTTTTGTTATAATAACAAATTTTGTTAAAGCTATTTACTTGTTAATCTTATTTCATATCATCAATGTTGTATTAAGAGTATTCAACAATTTGCAAAAAGTATACCAATGGCACTGAAAATAAATGTTGCCATTTTATGACCAAAGTTGCCCATCCCTTGTCGAAGGCATACTTGGAATTGGCTGACATTCAAGTCCCAGATATTGGCTTCCTTTCAACTTAGAGATTTGTTATCGAGCATTATTACAAACAAGGGGTAATTTACAGTTGTTGAATGAGGAAAGTGATCTGATATGATAGAATGACATTCATCAGCATTATAATGCTAATAGAGACACTGATAGAGACTAATTTACGAACTGTTTATGGTAATTTATTTGATGAGAGACCAGGTAGAGTTACTCATCATCATGCTTCATTGTCTCATGGTTGTGTGTACCTTCAATTCAGGACACAGACAGCAAGGAAGCCATCAACAACATGGGCCAGGGATTGGACGCCAACCAAGATGGCAAGGTCGGTTTTGAGGAGTACTTGAAGCTGATCGGCTACCTGGCGTGCTCACTCAGCGAGCAGCGTACCCTTTCCGCACAGGAACCTGCCCAAAATTCTGCCTCTGGACAAGTGGCACAAAGCGCCCCAGACAAGAAGGAGGAGAAGCCGGAAGCAAACGCAGAGGCAAAGGAGGAAGCTAAGCCAGAAGCAAATGAGGAGCCAAAAGCAGAAGCGACAGCTGAATTAAAAGTAGAGGCCAATTCAGATGGAAACCTAGAAGTTAAAGTAGAAGCAAAGGCAGAGGGGGAGACAGAGCCACAAGCACTAAAGGTGGAGAGCCCAGCAGCAGCAGCAGTGGCAACAGTAGTAGAGGAGGCGGCGACAGCGGTGGAAGATGCAGTGAAAGAAGGGGAAGCGGAGGCAGCAGAAAAGGTGGAGGATGCTGCTGAGAAGGTGGCTGCAGCTGTGGAGGAAGAAGTGGAGAAGAAGACAGAGGAGGCGACTTCATAGGGGACAATCAATTCCTTCACCAAAAATCACGCCACAATCTTAAACACAACAACACACAGAGCACAATAATGCCAAAATAATATGAAAGCCACTAAAGAGTTTTTGTTCTAATAGTTTTGATAAAAGCTCAAACTCTACAAGAGAATCCCAAATCCTTTTATATGATGAATAATAATGTAACATGTACATGAAAGTAGAATTATTGCTTTTTACTACCACTATGTTCATATGTACAGCATATCCTTCCCACTATTTAGCACATTTACCTCATTATGACATTCTATTACTAAAGCATGCAGACATGTTGTATCCTATGCATGCTAAGTCCCAGTGAAATTTTTACTGCAAAATATGGCTTCCCTGCAGCACACTGACACACAAGGCCACTGTATGTCGACATACCACTACAGTCAATTTTTTGTATAAATTACATTTTTTACCATCTTTTTGTTTCTATCTGGGTCTCTTTTTCAATTCTGCTATGCTACTTAGCTAACCGTACATTACAGCCTACCATAGTGAAACAGCAGCAATGTACATCTTGCTAAGCAGTAATGGCTTTGAACATTATTTGGACATTGTGGGAGACTAAATTCTTTGCCAAGTGTGAGATGAGAGTCTTGACAGAATTAATAATAGCCATCATTATGTTACTGCTAACAGCTGGTTAGCTTAGCATGGCATTTAGACTGAGCCAGACAGCCTAGCTCCATCCTAAGATACACATCTTCTAAGCTCTCTGATCAACATATTGTGATATGTTTGCAAATAACATTAAGTCTAAATGGGATTTAAAAAGGCTAATGTATTCATTGCTTTAGCTTTGTAACTATGTAAGTTGATTTTTTGTGTATTTTTCCTAACAGAGTTAATTTCAAGAAATTGATTGGTTGGCTTAGTTCTGTCAAGACTACAACACGCTAGCCTGGCACTGTTTGCTAAAAACAAAAACAACAAAATAATTAGCTCTTCTCAAACTCTGTTTATTTTTCATAACTATTCATTTAATCTACCAAGACACAAAATATGAAAAAAAAACGTTTTAAAATATAGATTAAAATATGTGAAAAAACAAAGTCACACCGTGAATGTGCTAGCTTGCCTCTGTTCTATGCCTCAAAAGCAGCATTATGTGAGAGTGGCATAATGTCGTGAGCTAGCCAAAGGATTCGCAGTTTTCCCCGCAACAAGCATGTATGCTAGGCTGTAGCTAACCACTGCTGGCTGTCGCTTAGTGTCCTTCACATGCTGTATCAAATCTCTTATCTCACTCTTAGCAACAAAAATCGTTGATATGTTTTCCAGTAGCTCTTTCTAAACTTATGAGGGTTGCATGAAAATCTGTCAGTAACACAACATTTTTTACATCCTTACCTTTGGATTCACAATGCTATGGAGCTGTTTTGGCATGACAATAAACAAACTGTTTTGCTGAAGCTTTGCATTACTTTAGCTCATTTTCATTGTGTGCTCAGTGTCTCACCACACCCATTTTCTCTCTTATTCTAATCCACTCTGTGGGCTTTCTCTTGGTTTTCTGTAGGGCTATTTCCTGAAATAATTCTCTTTAAATCAGACTTTAAGTTTACTCTCTATGCTTGTTGTCAACCAGGGATTAGGAACTTGAAGATCTTACCTAAATTATTAATTCTGAAGAATGGAATCCACACCAGAGGACCCCTACGGTCAAAAAGGACTTAAGATAGTCTCATGGGTTTGGGCTGGTGCTCAAAGATGCAGGTCAGAGAAGGTTTTCATGCAACCTAATCCACCTGGATAACGCAAACAAGACAACAAACATGAGAACTTTTTGTAACATGGTAACTGTTTATATGTAAAGTAATTTGAAATACAATTAGTATTATACAATTAGTAATTATAATTTGATGCATGTCCCTCAAGCTGCATGGCATTTAGATGGTCAGTTTGAACTCTTGTGCCCTGAAGGTGTTTGATGGTACGGTATCTTGAAGTGGTAGAAACTTGACCGTTACATCAGGAGATCTTATCAAATGTTGTCATTGTTCCTCACTGCCGGTTTAACTTGTTCGGGCTTGTGTGTTTGTTAATCGGTCACACCCTTATGTTGCTTCAAGACCCTGTTTGACCTGCAACTGGATCCTTTAGCCCCAGCCATTGGGAAACAACTGGATTAGGCACTGGATGGGTAACACGCTCTGGGAGACAAACAATTACATGAAAGTAATCCTGGGCTCGAGTGATCCTGCCCATTAGACAAGGTGATAGAGTCAGTTGTGCTTTTATTTTAGTATAAAAAATACTGAGCCATAAATATAAATCTATGGTGTGATTTTTTTTCTTTTAAAAATGCTTATACATGAAAGATTGCATGCTATCAGAAATTCATTTTCTAGTATTACCATTGTATTGAAATTTTAGAGGCTAGTATTTAAATTGAAATGGCCTCTTTATATTTAATTTTTTAAACTAACTCTTTCTTGGACCACTATGGAGATCACTTGAACATGTACGTCTTTGTCACATTATATGCAATTTGTTAATTACAATTTAATGATTTGTAAATTGTCTCATCATCAATAATGCAGCCATGAGAAAAAGGCTCGTGTTGCAGCCCCTGCTACATTATAGGTCTACCTGGCCAGCCTGCTTGGTGCTTAAGGCGACCACATTGTTGTGGGCACCCTACCGAATGTGCAGCTCATGCACTGTAACAGCACCTGGCACTTCAATCTGCTTGGCAGCAAAACGGGCAAGGCAAATAAACCCGGGTCACGTGGTCGCTATGTCTCCCTGCGACACTCCCATTGCAAATACTCTCTCATTTACACTGCTTTCTTTGCTCCAAACGTTTCCTGCATGCTTTTTTACTAGCCCACATACTGGACATTTGGGACTTGTTAGGCTGTTTAATAACTTCTCTTTACTAAAACCTATATTCTTATTATATCAGACATTTTCTAACCATGGTACTTCCTTTGAATAATACAAACATATCACTCTTTTGCACCATCTAGCCAGATTCTTGCTCAACACAGGCCCCAGGCGCTTACATCTTGTATATACTGGCAAGCCACATTCATTATTTGCTAGTCCCCATAGACTGGGCGTGTTTCGTGCATCGTTGTTTTCTTTCTTTGCTCCTAACCCATCATTATAAGCACAGCATTGTAAGAAGAAACTGGATAAAGCTTAATTTACTTCACAGACAGCTGCCTGTACTCCCACTAGATTGTGAGTGAACAAACCTGGGTTAAACATTGTCTGGAATTTATTATATGACAGCTTGTGTTTTCTTCGAACCTATTTGGAATAGCAGATGGAGTCAAGTATGAGGGTTTTTTTTCAATAGGTTGAACTGTCTGCACAGTTTTGTAACAGCCCCAAAGTGTAAACCCCACCCAACTTTAACCCCGCGTAGATTAAAAACATGCTGGAACGAAACACGGCAGATTTGCAGCAGGGAGTGTTTGCAGCCGTACAATACAAGTCATTCATTCAATGACACAGGCTGTGAAGATAAAAGCCTGTGTCCATAAATCTTCAGTTGATACTGCACATACTAGTACATGGATGTGCTTTAAAGCAGTGGTTCTCAACTGGTGGAACGGGACTTCAAGCTGTTCACAAAGTAGATTAAAGTTGACTGCATATATGTTCCTGTGGGTAAATCATGGCAAAAAGTTAATATTGTAAGGAGGCCCTTAGTGGACATAAACACAACTAATATTTAATTTCTCTGGTTGATTGCTGATCATTAGTACATTTTTTTTAATTTTCTTAAGATTTTGACTCATTTATTTTGTTATCCTGGTAACAATGTTGGATGTCTTCATTTGACAGTGTAGATGGTTTGTAGAAGTAAGACACTTGGGGGCTAGAAGGAAAATTTCATGATAAAGTTGCAGTGAAAAAACCTGCAGTTTTCATTTACGCTTGCAGAGCACTCAGCTTTAATCACTTTGAAAATGAAGTCCAGTTAACACACGTGCAAATATCCTATGGGCTGCATATGTAACTGCAAACTGCAGGATCTTTCAGTTAGACTAGACCCAGAAATGTTGGCTGCTAGCTAGCTAATATTTTCCCCTTCCCCTACCCCTCAAATGTCTGAAACCCCATTTACACATGCACAAAACATCAATATTATGATATGCCCTTAGTGAGCTGCAGCAGTGAAACAAACAGCACTGTCTTCCTCCCTGAAACTTTCCTGATATCCCCGAGAGTTTTCCTTCTTATTACTGCACTACACAGTTGAGATTGTGCATGAAACTCTGAAAATTCCTTAGTTAACTTGAGTGAACAGCATATTTGAGTTCAAACAGGGTTTTTTTCTAGACTGTACCCTGAAATTTTCCTGCGAGGTACCTACTTTAATCCCCTCTTTTACCCTTCAAACCCCACTCACACATGCACAAAACATATTTTAAAAATTCCTGCATGTGTAAATGCAGACCAAAGGGACCTCTGGTATTTATTTCTTCCCTTACTCCATCACTAAATAAAACTCATTTATACACAAAAACCCTGGAAATTCATAGTTACCCAAATGTGCTTCAACACTGAAGTCTTTAAATTAGATTTCATGCTATTTTTTTCAGCTAGATACCCTGTATTTCACCTCCATCACTCTCTTTTCTGTAATTAATTGAGCTGAATGCCAAAATCAGGTACCTGTACCAAAATTTTCCTGAGATTGTTTCCTGCTTGTCCCCCTTGTATGTTTCTTCTCCCACTCCTCCATTGTCTGAAACAACATTCACACATGTACAAAACCCCTGAAAATTCGTTGAATTTACCTCAGTGACCTGAATGCAAACAAAAGGGTTCCTACACTAAAACTTTCATCTAAATTTTTCCTGTTAGCCCTCCTGTGTGTTCCTTCCCCACTCCTCCATTGCCTGAAACCACATTCACACATGGCCCTAAACCCTAAAAATGTCTGGAATTTTCATCAGTGAACTGAATGCAAATAGTAGGTTCCTGTTCCTGCTTCCTCTGATTTTTTTTCTTGCTATGCTCCTAAATTGCCCTTCTCCCACACCTCCATTCTCTGAAACCTCATTTACATAGTATGTACAAAAACCCTGAAAATTTCCTGCATTTACCAGGATGGGCTACATGTGTGAGCACAAAAAAGCATCCTTTTTACCCAGACATTACCCAGAAATTTTCCAGTTCGCCCCAAAGGCAACCCTCCACCCCCATCTCCTCCTTGCCTGACAAGCACTTTGCAGGAAAACTCTCGCTGTGAGGGACATGTGTGGACAAGCAAAATATGACCTTTTTAGAGTAACTTAAGTTGAGAATTTTGGAGAATTTCAAGAGTGCATGTGTGTAAAGGGTTATTTCTTTTTAAATAAAAAAAAAATCCTGAATGAACTTTTTGCCAGTATAGAAAAATGTCCTCCTGCATGTTCTGTGATGTTGCATTCTGTCTCTTACTACGGCTGTGTGTCCAGATACATCCAAGATCCAAACTACAATAAGTTTGAGTGGTTAAAAGTTTTCAGAAAGTCGGGTCTTGATTTCTCATAAGGAGCTGTTGGTGGGTCCTGAGGCTGGATCACTTGAGAACCACTGCTTTAAAAATGAAAAATGTTTGTGATTATGAGACCTTTCCCAGCATGCAGTGAGGGCGTTCATCATTGTGTGTGGATGTTCTTTTGTTTATTTCCTGCAAAGTACTACAGTAGAGGGTGTGTATGTGTGTTTAGCAGCTGGACTCATTCCAGTCTATTTGTCCAGCAGACTCCACTACGCTAGGATTTCGACTTCATATGTGTATGCTGTATCATTTTTGCTTATTCTAACATGTTTAAAGGCTAATAATGAATAAAAACTGTGACATTAACATATCTCTACTTGTTGCCTTGTGTTACTTAGGGGTGGCTGTGTATCAGTGGTAGCGACGGTTGCCTCTCTAATGGAGGGTTAGGGATTCAAGTCTCAGCTCAGTCATATGATGATGTGTCCTTGAGCTAGACATTCAACCCCAAACTGACCCCACTGCTGTGTCAGAGGCTGGTAATGGGCATGACTAAGTATGGATGGAATGAGCTGATACAGATGGAAACATAACTCAGCAGCCTCTGCCGTCAGTGTGTGAATGTGGCCTGTGGTGTAAAAGTTTTTAAAGGGGTCTGGAAATCAGAAAAGTGTTTTACCAGCTCAAGTAACTGGTAAATGGAAAATGGACTTGAGCTCATGGTGTTATTTTTAGCCATGACTACTCAAAGCGCTTTTGCACCAGGGGTCACATTTACCCATTCACAGCCATTCACACACTGACAGTCGAGGATGCTGTTCAGTTGAGGTGGTTCTGTCCCTCTTGAGGGACTCGATGAACATTATTTTCAAGAGTAATATTAAATGTGGACTCCTAAGACTACAGCACACTTTTACAACCAAAGCTTAGTTCATGTTACAACTGTTTCACACTAGATGCATTTTTACTGCGTGATGGCACTGGCACATAGTTTTACTTTTGGCTACTAAGTCAAAGCATCGCCAGTGAGAATGTCACATCTGACACACACACCAAGAATCAAGGTCAAGAGAGTTAAGAGAGTCAAAATATACAAGAAAATGAAAAATAAAGATCCACATTTACCTTGACGCTGCAGAAATGCATGTCCGTATCCAAAGGATGTTACAGACAAGATAAACACTGTAGGGTTACACTTTAGATTCATGCTTTTCAAAGTAAAAGTCTTGTTTGCCACTTCTTTGGATAAAAACCATTAGTTTGTACAGACTGTTTTTATTCTGAAGATTCATCAGGTCATTACTCTAACAGATCTTTGCTGCACTTCTCCCTAATATTTCCGTTTCTCTATTTTCTGATGAACACATGACTTATCACCCCTTTTTTAAATCCAAGAAGACAAAAAATCTGTCCTTTATGGCCATTAACTAGTCAAAATTCATAAGGAGAGAAGGGGCAGTAAGGGGAGGCAGCCAAAATATGCAACTTGGTCTGAAAGCCTGCTACCATCATGCATCCAGTGTCTTTAAACAGATGATAAAGCTCAGACCCAGAGAAGTCCGCAGTGCTTCTGGATGTTGTCTTATGGCTTTTCCTCTCATGTTAGAGTCTTATTTCACACTTTTACATGCAGCAAAGCACTGTGTTAACTGGCAAGCCAAAGGTCACAAGCGTTCAGTGTTAGTACTGGCTCTGCCTCTTGTGAAGAGATTTCTTTAGATACTTTTGATGCTATTATGGACCATTAGATGGTGAAATATCTTCAGTTCCTTGTTGGTCAACATTGCTCAAACAACAATGGTATATTTGCCCATGCACTCTCACAGAGCACAGGATTACACTATGAATGTTTTGAACAACTGAGCCTTTCAAGACGGCAACTTTTATAACTGTATGCCACTGCTTTAACTGATGTTTTTTATTACTTTTTTAATTACTTTTATTACTGTTGCTTATGTTGAGCTGTGTGAGACTGAGTGTGTTTGATTTTGAAACTGCATTGCTGCCATTCTTGGCCAGTCCCCCCTTGAAAAAGAGATCTTTGATCTCAATGGGACTAGCCTGGTTAAATAAAGGTTAAATAAAAAATAAATAAATAAATAACCAATCACGGTAATATCCCTTGTTACCAATTAACTTACAGGGAGGATGTTTCAGGTTTATTCTCCAGCAAGAACCATGGCATTAACTACATGATGGAATCTGACTGTAATTTTTTAGCAATATTGCTGACATTGATTTAGGGAAATGTTTTAGTGGATTTATGTAACTTTTGGGCACAACTGACTGTCTCAGCGCCTCGTGAATAGGAGGAAAGGGTCAAATAGAGAAAAGGTAGTGGGAGGGAGGCCTATATAGTATGAACCTTGCTTGGAAACTTTGCATCCCACCTTGCTTCTGTCCCAACTGTTATCGGAATATTGGAAAACACATGAAAATCCGAGGCTCTCCGATGAAATTAAAAAGGGATATGTCCCTAACACAATAAAGGATTTTTGATTTCATCGGAGTGCCTCAGATTTTCATGTGTTTTCTAATGTACCATCGTCCTTGGATCCTTGAAGAGCATCCGAACCCACCATTTTCATATGTCTTGACCCAATGTAGCACTCACCCCTACATGTTCTTTTTGCTGTTTTCGGAACATGTTGTAGGCATAGTTTGTCACTTAAGACTTTAAATACATTTTATTTTAGCTGTATTTAACTGAGTATATTCTTAAAAGTATTTGCAAATGTCATTTATTTACATTTTTCACATCATCCCAACTCTTTTGGAATCAGTGTTGTGTGTGAGTTGGGGAAAGAATAGAAGGGGGTGCACCTGTAAAGAGAGAAAGGGAGGAAGGATGGAGAATCCGAGCCAGGGGCTATGTAAGAGGGTAAAGGAGTTGGATGGAGGAGGAGACGGTGAAGGAGGAGGGGTGCAGGTGATATTTAAGCCACTGGCAGACTCTCTCCCCATCCATCTCTGCCTTGGCTCAGTCCCCTGCACCTCTTCAGAGACAAAGGAGGCCCTCCATCAGCACTCAGGTAAGACAGATAGACAGCTTGCTCGCCTTACTTTCTCCTCTGTATCTGATGAAGGTTACATAAAAATATTGGAGTGTGTTATCAGGGTTTACACTGACATGAATTACTGCTGAATCAAGATTATTTCACCAAAAATGTCCAGATTGTGGAGACTCAGAGGAAAACCTGAAACAATATTTGGGGGTTGCTCTAACACTTTTTTCGTGCGCTTGAAGATGCTGTCAATTTTTCTGCTTTATTTTCTGCTTCTAAATCAAACATACCAAAGAGTTAAAACATCAAAATCAAAAAAACTAATTGGGGAACTTGCTTCAAAAGTTTCAGTAATGGCAAAATACGCAAATTAATATTGATTGCCTCCTTATAAAATTTCATAATTTCATACATGATTGTAGCTTAATGTATTGGATTAAAGTAGGTATACATGAATATGTTTAAGTATTTCATTACATCTAACTTTTAAGATATGGCATAACTGTAAACTATTCTGTACATGATTTAGATGATTTGCTTGAACAACTACGGTTGTTACCATGAATGAAAAAACAGCATCTTAAACTGGAACAAATATGTAAAAAGTGAACTTGCATGAACTGGATTTTGCAGATGAGAATTTTCACTTGATATTCAGTTCTTGATTCAAGCCTTGAAAGTTGTTGCAGTTTTCAACAATGGCAATAATTTTAAATGCAGTGAAAAAAATCCAAAAGTAAAACTTCTCAACAAAAAAATGTACACTTATCCCTTTTTGCTAAACTTTTCATAAGTATTGCACCATCATTAATCTAACACAGTGCATATGTCTTATATCCATACTAAATATAGTGTTACTGACGGCATTTTGGTCTCCATGGTTTCCTTTTGTGTTGTGTCAGACAGTGAGACAGATGACCCCTATAGATTTTCCATTTAGCCTGCTTTGGTGTCCACTCACTCCTTCTTTTGTCTCAGCTGCCAGCTGCACTGACCTCTCCGACAATAAACATGCATGTGCAGCATGATGAGAGGCAATAAGCGATGACATGAGCACCGCTGTCTCCTTTTGTTCCCTGCAAGTGATAGTCAATAAATCATACACATGGGTAGAATGACGGACAGATAGTGTCCTGCTGTTTGACACTGGTTATGGATTAGTGTAAAAATATTGCTGAGGACATTAATTTCAATTAGGGAGATTTGTTAACTGAGACAGTTGCTACATTATGATATATTAGGTTGGCCAGCCTCATCATCTTTTGTATTACTTTTCTGGTGTCCATTTTGGGAAAGGAAAAGTGCACTCTAACATCCACCCTGGATTTATAAATTTGGTTGAAACGCAAGTCACAAACTCCCTGGGCTCATAATTAAGTAACATTTTATATTAACGCCAACCATGAAGCATCAGACAATTTTAAGCTAACATTCAGATAGAACAGGCATAAACACATTTTTATCAAAATACCTTTGAAGAAAGTACATAGTAAGAGCATTATCATTATCTAAGACAATATGTGTTAACTCGATCTTGAAAGCTCTCCTCAAGGGTTAGGGCAGAACCCAGATTTGAAAACAAGGACTTAACTTATCATCTATGAAGGATTAATGATTACTATTTTATTTAAAAGCCCAGTTACATGGCATTATTGGTAGTTAATACTTTCACCCTACTTCTAACTGCCAGTGTCATGGGATCCATCTTCCTTAAGTTGTCCCTCGAACCTTGCCAGCACATCGGGAGCCACCTCCCTTACGTTACCCTCTCAAACTGCCAGTGCCATAAGGTCCATCCCCCTTTCATTGCCCCTCCATGTGCTTTTACCCTAACTACAGCCGTCTTTATCGGTGCATCAATAAATTGTATATAAATGTATTAATATAACATATATAGATTAAAGGTGCTTAACAGATGGTGAGTTACGTCTTTACTTACTGTTATGTCAATAAAGTATTTCTTACTGTCCTGATAAGTGATAAGAACATATTAGCCAATGCCTCAAAGATATAAGTGAGCTATTTTCTAATGGTTGACTAATGCTAAATATTATGTTATAGTTTATATAGTATTACCCACGATTAGAGGTTCATTAATAAACTGACAATCTGCCCTTGGTTTCAGAACTTAAGAAGGGAAAACTTTTATCATCTTCATCAAATTAAAGTAATGTATGAATGAACTCTTGAAAAGGTGAAAATTAGATTAAATTGTGGAAGATAAAAATATCCACATCAAACAATGTATAGCAGTACTTATCCGTAATGCAATCCCCATTAATATATGCAATCAATTTAACAAAAAAACAGTAATCAATTAGTTTCTTTTTACTTGATTGACACTAATACTTTCACATTGCTTATTATATGCTTACAAATGTGATAACCCAAGACCTGGACTATCTGTGCACCTCAGAAGTTCCATAATTAACCTTTTTTTGCATGCTGTTGTACTGAGAAAGAGCTTCTGCCTGATTGACAGTGACTTATCCTTGTCTGTTGTGTGCAGTCTCTCCACGCGTCCAGCACAAGAAGCTCCAAGATGCCGGACACAATGTGTGTAAGATTGTTCGAAACAGCTCTCCTCCCAAAAGCTCTCCTCCACCTTTCAACCCAAAAAACACCCCTCTGAAATGTAACACCCAGTAAGGTCACACACACAGTGACCACGCTAATGCCTGAATGAGGGTCAGTAATAGCCTCTGTGCGTCACACGCATCTCAGAGCGTTACTCTACCCCTCAGTGCAGAAATGGGAAAACCTCCCTGCTTTGGTTTCTTTTCCACCCATCCAACTTTCTGTCTGTCTGTCAGGCTGTCACTTTATCTTTGGAGGTGGCTGCACCCCCGGCTCGCCATGTGGCCGCACATGCAGCCAGGGGGATGGAGCGGGCATTTTGAAGACGAGTCTGACCTTTTTACTCCTTTTCCAGCATGTCCAAGGAGCCCAGTTCCAACCTGGAGAGTGCCATGCAGATGCTCATAAAGACCTTCCACAAGTACTCGGGGAAGGAGGGTGACAAGTATACACTGAGCCGAGGGGAGCTGAAGGAGCTGCTACTAGAGGAGCTGGGGACTTACTTAGGGGTAAGAGAAAGAAGGAGGAAAGTATTTGCTTATACACTTGGTTATGCAACTTAGTCCCCTCCGAACATGGATTAATCTTGTCTTCCCTAAAACTGTTTCTTCTACAGGTCAACATGAAATAACAGATCAAACATGGAGCCATACACTTTTAATATTACAGCTGTCATTGCCACGTCTAAGCGCATTACTTTACTTAAGGGCCACATAACAGTATGTAGAGGTAAACATGGAGAAGTCCATTCAAAAGAGGCTGCAGTCTTACACAAGCTCCACATGAGCATCCCTGTGATATCCTCTGTGACCATACAATCCTCCCAGAATTTGCCCTTAGTACAATAAAACATATCTGACACTACAGAGACTGTGTGACAGCCAGCTAGCTTAGCTAACAGGCTGCCAACTAGCTAACAGACTATTTCACTCAATTAGTTTACAATGTTCATTACAGATACCAGCAACACAAACAAATGGGTGTGAAGCATGAGGGTTGGGCTGTCAAACTTTTAAAATCTATTAACTTTAAGAGGCAAACAGACACATAGTGACAGCTGCTGCTGCTGTGGGACAGACATCTCTCTCATTCACTCATAGCAGCCATGTAAGCATTTTCAAACTTCTAAGAAGTCCAGTCAGTAAAAAGAGTAATCTAACGTTAATATCCATTTAAAATCTGTAGAATGGGTGCAACTTAGCTAACCAAACGAGGAGACATAATGCTCAGTTCTGATGTGTTCAAGATCTTCTCAGTTCAACAAGTATGAAAAAAGATAAATACGATGTCACTGTAGTGACTATCATGCAAACATCATGCTTCTTTTAAAGCCACTGTCATATGTGCAGGAAGGTTTTATGCACATCCAAACCAATAAAACACATACAAAAAATTAACTTCTGGGTAATGTTCCCCTTTGTTTAAAGTAACTTATAGAAAATAAAGTTGACATTATCACTGAAGACTATAGAATCAAAGACGACTGACTCGTGTTACCATACAAAACGTTTGTTCCCAGTAGCCATGACACCAACTTCCTGATTACCTATGTCCCTACCCACCTGACTATATACCCTCACTAATGACCTCCTGTGACCCACTATCCCCACCTAGTGCGCAAATAAATCCTCAACTAAAATAAACATTTTGATTCTACAGTCATGAGCACAGAATAAGTTTATAACAGTTGTACCAAATTTACAATTCGTCCAGTCAAATAAGTTTAAGGCAGAGATGAGCTGCTTCAGTTACTGTGTCACATTAATGTAACTCTCATTTTCAGAGGACCAAAGTTTTACAAATGAAAGCCTATTGGAAATTCGATAAAAATTTAATTTTACAAAAAAAGGAAAATCTACATTTTCAAGTGAAAGCTTAACTTGATGAAGTAAACATGGAATTGAAGACAAACAAAAGTACAGTTTAATGCAGAAGTCTGATGTATCCTCTTCTTGTTTTTATATTATATTTATTATACAGTCAAGTCCAACTGATAATGAAAGTTTATTATATAACGATGACCTGGCCAAGGAAGGACTCAAAAAATCGTGGTTGTTTAAGTTAATTGTCCCAAAGTCATATATAATGCCTCATGAAGGACCTTTGCAGAAAACCATTTTTGCAAATTAAATCTACTTATTTGCAGTAACAAAAAATAAAATAAAACCAGGTATAAAGACTTCATAGGATTTTTTTTTTTTTTCATTTTTCATGCTGTAAGGACTTTGCCCATGTACATGGTGTCACAATGGCAAATCTGAGTAAAATAACTCATGGCAGATTTTATGGCTGAAGTATCTGGATATTTAAAATTATCTTGCGGGCTGCATAGAGTGAGGTGGAGGGACACGTGTGGCCCACAAGCTGCCAGTGCCCACATCCTTGTTTAAAGGGTGTGAATGTCTGGACTTTAACATGATTGAAATTTAAGGACTTTTTATAGATGAAACTGAGCTCAAATGTTTTTGACTTTTTAATCTATTACCAAAATGGCCTTAATGACTTGAAAATGACTAACACTGATACACTATACTTTTCAACTAAATGTAACAGCTGTCAAAATTAACACTGAAACACACAAGTGAAGGAATGCGCTCACATACTTAGACGCACAAGTTGTGACAGGCTTGTGCAGTTATGTACGTCCACACACACATAACAGAGCACACATTCTTAACGCTCTCTCTTTCTTTTTGTGTGGAATCCACTGACAGAACTCTAAAGATAATGAAGCAGTGGAGAAGGTGATGAACGACTTGGACGCCAACAACGACGGGGAGGTGGACTTCACCGAGTTCATCATCCTGATGGGCGCCCTCACCGTTGCATGCAACGACTTCTTCCTGGAGTTCAAAACAGACGAGAAACCCAAAGACGGCAGCACGGCGGAAAAGAATTGAATCAGAGGGCAGGAGGGAGAGGAGAAGAGAGGAGAGGGGAGGGGAGGGGAGGGTGGAAAAATGGGGAAAAGAAGAGGAGTAGGAAGGGGGGAAAGAACTGTAAATCAGGGGAGATAGAGGAAAGAGGTTTGTCTTATGCAATTTGTAAACACTCAAGCTACACACGAGGGGAGCAGCCCTGCAGATTGTTTGTGGGTTCTCACAATACGAGGCCTTCAGTGGGAGGAACTGAAGTGTTTGTCATACCACAGCATATCCGGACTAAGTTAGTTAACAGGGTTTATTTCGACTTCTTTCGTCTCAAATATAGCAGTTTGACATGACAGTGGTGGTGGACAGAGTACACAAAAGTTCATTACTCAAGTCAAAGTATAGCCAAAACTCAAAATGAAAAATTACTCTGAAAAGTTGCTTTGTAAAATTATTATCTGAGTTGCAGTACTGGAGTTCTAAAAAGAGGATGCATCTTTAAAAAAAAAAAAAAAAAAAAAAAAAAACTTTTCAGTATTTTTGCTCATAAATTTGGGTCTCCATCAACCCAAAAAATGTGAAGTAAGCCACCCTAGTCTTATGAGGTCGCCACATGTCTGAAAACATGAAATCTGTTCTGAATCTGGGCCACAATCTGACATCATAAATACCCATAATGTCCTTCACCTGGTATATCCACTCTTCAGGACATATCAGCATACCCCTAGGATGAGAGGGGATGGGTCAGTGGGAGACCATTCGCATTTATGGAGACACAAAAATGCAGAAGGCTGTTTGGTGCTGGTTTATACAGAGTCAAAAACCTTCTCTGGAACTTGATTCAAGTTCACACAGTTGGTATTTCACACAACTGAGACACAATCAAAAATACATTGCTGTACATTCTAGAAACAATAGACTCACTCTCTATAAAGAAAACCTCTCACCTTGGCCTTAGATATGACCACAGGTGCACAGGAGAATAATACTCATCTTTCCCTGCCATGGTCATCATAGCTCAACAGTGACCATCCACCTTTTAGATGGTGATTCAGGATTTCAATTTTCCCATTCAAAAGCTTCTTCTGACATTTTTCCTTATACCGATATATTTAATCTTTGAAACGGACCTTGAATTTGGTGCAGAAAAAGGACTAAAACCAAAGACAAGTGCAAAGTTATATCTGCATATCAGCTCACAGGAAAAGCTCAGCCTGTGAAAGGTCCAGCATTTAGGACTCTTCCCAGCTGTCTTTCATGGCTTCCACGGCAGACTGAGGTAATGTAGTTACATGTTCTGGCATGGCTATGCGAAGTCCAACAATACAGGCCTTATAGTGAAGTTTTTGTGCTACCAAAAGCCAAAATGATTTACTCCTCTTTCAGTATGAAATAGGCAAGCAGCAAACTGTGAGTCTGCATTTCAACGTGTGGACTTTTCTTTGTTTACAGTCCATGAACTGTAACTCTTCAGATGTGATTGCCTTTAGAGCTCATCAATATGCTCACATCAGACAAGAAACTGTGCAGGGACTGACACTGATATGTGCGCCACAGCTGTTATCCTCTATATCTTTTCATTAGCTGAATCGAGTAGCTTTGCACTCCACTGACACAGCTGTGTTTACCTCCCACCTGCTGCAGCTGCACTATGATGTGGCAGTATGTAGGAGAGATACAAAAACTGTACTTATACATCTTTCTATCCTCTTTTCACCCTCTTGCGATAAAGGGAAGGTGAAATACAGCAATTTTTGTTCAGTGAAGACCCCATGAAAAAATGATGGATTACTTGACTTGTGATACAAACAAGTTTCTTTACTTCTTACAGCACATAAGTAATCTGAGTCTCTTAACTGATTATTTAATAACCCTAAACACTGAACTCCATAGAGGAAGAGAATGTTTTATTTTCCCTGCCATGATCAGTAATAGTCAACCACAGGCCCCACAATGTAGCTGGGACCCTAGAGAGACACCAGCCCACCAACATGTCCTACATGTTCCACAGTCCACTTTGAATGATGCTCTAAACAGCAAGTCTTAAAAAAGGTTAGCTTAGTGCATTTTTTTTAAACATGCAAACATCTATAAAACTGATTAAAAACAAATGTGAACTTATGGTGGCAGTAGCAGTCAGCAAGTTTCACTATTCGAGGATTCTGGGAAATGTAGTTTCTCTTCCTTGAGATTGTAATTAAACCTAACAATAAACCAAAATATGAGGCTGACATCATAAATATGTATCTTCTTTAGGAGCATATATTATGTCTTTATACTCAGCTAGCCCGTGGCTGGTCATGGTTAGTAATTCAAAATCTCCACTATGGAGAAAATGAATGGATTGTTTACTTCTTTGTTTACTAGAAATACAGTGGGGTCAAGAGTATGTTAGTCTTTTAATGTGGTGCAATAAAGTTACTCAGGTAAGGAATGGACTCTCAAAACATGTAGCAAGTTTCAGTACTCAAATAAATTCACTTTGTAGCTGTCCACCACTGCTTGTAATAAGGCGAGGAAGACGTATAAGTTGGATTTCTGCAGACAGTACACCGGGATGTTGAAGCAATTGTTGCACATGAATAATTTGTGAACCTATATTACATTACAGATCATCATATCATTGTATGTATACTCAGTGTTGAACATTAGAATATGACTCTCCCCTTTCTTGAGCCTATTTTGTAATCCTTTTTGGTAATAACCAATGCATTCTTCAAAATATTAAACGTGGCATTTAACCAACTATTTCATGTGGCGTGTTTGGTTTCACATACTCAAGTATTCGTCCACATGTCGGACATGATTTGCTGCACCTGGAAATCGAGTTGAATGGTGAAAGAGAGAAACAATGTCAGCAAACTGTGTGAGTTTGTCAACGTCCATGTCCATGAGTGTGTATGTGTGTATTGGGGATTCCCACAGAGTAAACTGCTCCAGCTCACACATCCTGCCAACAATATCCTGCAAGTCTTGTTCCACTAGATATAAGCTGACCCAGATGTTTGACTTGGATCTGCATGGAAAAAAACTTCTTCAAAAGAGACAGAGGAGAGGAAGAGGGAGGAAAGGAGAGAGAGAAAAGGCAAGGGAAGATAAAGGGTGTTTTGTGTGTGTGTATGTGGGTGTGTGTGCGTGTGTGGGTGTGTGTGTGCGTGTTTGTGAATGAAGGAAGGGCTGCATGGGCGCAGGGAGTGAATCCAATTTATGGATAGCATTAGTCAAGTATGTAAGCTGGAGAGCAGTGGTATAATCACACAGGAATGCTTGAGTTTCTGTGACTCTCAGCAAACTTTGTGTCCCTCGGTGTCTCAAACACACACAATGGTAAATCAGCATGTTCTCTTCCACGTCATTGGCTTTTACAGCTGCTAGTCACTTTTAAAACACGAGCCAAGAAGAACTGCTGAGCAGCTGAATGACAGCTCTGTCCCTCACACACCCCTGAGTGTCATTGTCCTTGAACACATCGTAGCATGTTCTTACCTTTAGCAATGAAAAATATGAAGAAACTGATTCCAGGTCAGCCAGCGTTTGTGGGCGTGGTTCCTATCAGCTTTCATTCCTCAGTCCCGCTGTTTTCTCCAAACAGTCCCTCTGATTGGACAGTTTGAATATTTGAGTTGAGAGTGCACAGCTTGCAGAGAGGTAAACAGTCCAAAACAAAACACTGTCTCTATGATGACATGAAACCTGTTACAGCCTGGAGCAAAACAAATAACTTGGCATAGCTGTCAGCTTCTGTCACCTGCTTTTCAGGTCAAAGGTGCAATAAGTCATCTGCAGAGAAGAAAGAGAGACAAAATAACAGAAATGCCTTGTTAATTAACATGAACTTAATGAAAAAACTAAATCTGAAACTGAATAATTTTTAATTTTACCACAAAAGTCATTTAAAGATTATTTTGCTTATTTTGTGATAAATACTTCAGTTTTAACAAAAAAAATGTCAATAAGATCGAGTCAGGAATTAAACTTCTAGAGTTTAAGCACCTGAAATTATTACTTTGCATTTTTTTTAAAGATTTTTCCCCTTGTGAAATGAATGGGCAAAACATAAATAAGAGATTGTGTGCAATAAAGGGCAGTCTAAAAATTAAATAGATGATCTTTCTGGGTAAATTCAATCCAAAAGACTTTATTCCACAAATAAAAAAAATAAAAATAAAAAAAAGTAAAATATACTGTATTTACTCTATGTAAAGTTTACGTGTATGATTTACATCCTAACGACAGAAACATAGGATATCCTTGCACATTCTTTTTCTTTTTAGCTTTTATTTTATTGTTTTACTTTGCATGTTATCTGTTCTTATTTTTTGAATTTGTTGTTTATGTATTTGCACCTTGATTTTGTAAATGTTTTTATTGCTATTATTCATGTATATAAGTGTTACACCAATGGGTGAGGACAAAGGACTTTTTATTTTTTTTCTGTAAGTCTTGTTCATGGAGCAGAAATTTAAAATACTAAAGTATTTTTGAATGACCCAGATATCCTGCTAAACAAGAGTTCAAGATATACTTCATGTCCAGTAAATGATCACTAAAAATAAAACAATAGTCATTCACAAGTGTAAGTCAAAGTGGAGTTACATATCATTTGCAGCAAAGACTGCACTGAATACATTATGCAATAAAGGCCCCTCATGAAGGTGTATGTTACGTCATTCATACATTTTAATTATTGTATAATTCATAGCATCTTATTTTTCATGTTACTGGAGCTATATAGACTTATAATGTCTCTTTTTTTGCTAAATTATGTAAGGGAAGCAAAATAGCAAACAAAAGCTGCTCATACTCTGCAGGGCTCTAAAATTCACATTATTTCCTGCACAGAAGTTACATTCTGAGCATTACTGCTCTTCATCAGTCAGGCACTAATGACAGGATAACCTGCTTCCTGTCTGGTCATAAAAGATTCCTTGAAAACAAGAGGATAGTACATTACAAAAGAAGAAGAAAAAAAAAACAGAAGTGCTGAAACAACACAAACCTCCTCAATGAAATTTATCAGCCAGTAATGGCAGAAATGTTGAAAACTGCCCTAACTTGAAATGTTAAAATCCTACTAAAATATTTCTGGATCTACATTTGGATTAGGATCACCATCAAATCTCATTACTTCTTGCTTGTGCCATGGCCAACATCTTTGGAAAAAAATCAGCAAATAACTTTCCGAGATATCTTGCACACAAACAGACGAAGGTAAAAAGCTCCAACCCGCTAAGCTACAGCACATTCTCACACTGTCATCTTCCTGCCTAGGTAGCTAAAGACTGGACACTCCAATAGAAAACACATTTTTCCTTTACCCCGTTTCTCTCCCAAGACTACACCACCTGTCTGCAGGGACCGGGCGCCACCATCTGTGAAACACATACCGGAAGTACACACTGGAAGTTGGTCTTCTTCGTGCATTTTATTACTTTTTTTTTTTAAACAACTTTTATCAAACAATTTCAGAATACAAGATAAATACACATCGTCATGAGAAAATTAACCAGGGAAAGCAGAACATAAAGACAGCAAGAAGAACTTAAAGTGACGTAAACAAAAATAAATAAATAAATAATAAGAAGAAAAAAGTAGATGATGTTTTTTTTTTAATTAACTGTTATGCGAGGGTGAGAGATAGAAAAATTCATTACATTGGATTTATTGAATACTTATGCAATCTTTTTTAAAGTTGAAATGTTTTAAGAGCTTTCTTGCGAGTGGAAATCCCAGACATAGATTCCTATTAGGTATAGTTTGTAGCACTCTGGCCTTGTGGAGAGTTTAATTGCATTGTCAATGTGTTGTGAGTCTGACACATAGTGTAGAAACAAAACGATTTCTTCTATTACAGGTATCAATCTATTGAAACAATGATAAATCATCATAGACATTTTAACCAAAAATGTTTGAGAATGAAAAGTGTATTTTAGTATTTATTCGGCACTACAACACCACACAGGGACATGGGCGCCCCTCAACCCGCGCTGGAAGTTCAAACCGGAAGTTGGTCTTATTTGTGCAAATTATTCACTGATATAAATATATATATATATATATATATATATATATATATATATATATATATATAGATAGATAGATAGATAGATAGATAGATATTTATATATACATATATATATATATATATAAAAGTAAAAAGTAAGTAAGATGAGCTATTTTGGCTAACAGTGATTTTGGCTAGAAAATGTCTGTTGTTAACTTTGCCATGATTGATTTTCGATAGAAAAGAAATATCCAGCCATGGTAATGTATTATTTCTGTCCTTAGTTTCACTTCACATTAATTTTAGTCACCATTTTGCAGAACTTACAAATAAAAGTATTCGATATCAGATACTCCCAGCTAATATAGCTCGAAAGTGGAGGATGCTAGCATTAGCTGATCTAGTTGTAAATTATGCCTCACCTAATATATTGTCAGGAGAATTTTGCCCAGTTAGGTTCCTTTTATAGTATTCGTTGATTCTCCGTCGAGGGCAAAAAAAATACTTAATTTTATTGTTATCTAATAAAAGCTATTTACAACCCAGCCTCTTCAATCACACTGGGACAAACAAGCACATCCTGCAAACATTACCTAAAAGAACGCCTGACCTCCTCAGGTGAGCTGATTGAACATGAGAGTCTGCTGATGGATCACACGTGGCAGGTGCTGCCGCTCTGTGTGAGCAGATGAGATGAGCAACACAAAGCCGGGCCGTGTCACAGGCATCGAGCCTGCAGCATCTGATAAGGAACACTTCGGTTACCAGCAGATCAGGTCAAGCGACACCCAGATGTCAAGCCACCATGTCCATCAGACGGAGTCAGGCTGTGATCACGCCAAGCTGTCATGCAAGCCTGAGAGGGGGCAGCGATTGCATGAGAGTAGTGTGGCATACATGTGAGAATGAAACCAGATTATTCATTCAAGTATACAGTGGCGCTGGTGGCTCCAGGTCTATATTGTGTGATGATTAATTCCTTTCCAGGTGAGGCAGGATCGCTCTTGGGGAGAATTTGAGAAGGCCGGCTTTCCTCAGGTTCATGAAATCCATCTAGACAGAAGACCGCAGGGAGACCTTATGACTGCAGCTCAATGCCAGAGAGGAGACAGGAGACATATGAATTACAAGAGCCCAGTGCTCTTAATTCATAAAGCTCATGATTCGATACACCAGGCAGTCATGGAATGTAACCAATCGCATTACAAAAATATCTTTCTCGATAAAGTTTTGAATTTCTCTTTGTTTGTTTGAGTGTTTTTTGTTACTGTATACTTAAATTTAGCTGTTTAAGGTGGGAATATTAAATTTTTGATACTCCTCTGTCTATTAGAGTTATTTCTAGATTTGATAAGTCATGTTTTAGGTAACCATAAATATTGCACACCTGTAGCAAAGAGATGTGTCTTGGGGTTTTTTATGTAAATGTGTAGAAATCACACAATCGATTGATGAACATGAGGCTAAAAGACCTTGACCCTTGGCGTGTGTGCAATTTTTGAATGAATCCCTCACGCTTTTTGTGAGATTTTGTGCTTGAAAGACAAGGTGAAATATAAAGTCAAGTGACTTTGATTTTGACCTTCCAAAATCTAACCAGTCAGTCCTAGTTAATCTAGTATATTCATCCCTAAGTCAGAGTTAACTTTTGTATAAAGTTACTTATGTAATATGTTGTTACTGTCTATTATATTTGTGATTGTCTACACTTGGGCATCCAAAATATGGTGCTGGGGCCAACTGCGGTCCTTGAATGAATTTAATTGACCCTCAGCAATTTCAAATTTGCCTTGAATCAGAACATGATATTTGCTCTTGACTAATGAATAAAGATTGGCTTGTGCTGACAAACAGCATAAATTGAGCTATCTGCAGCATCTCAAGGTCCAATATACAAAGAGTGAAGTGCTAACCATCTTCAAGCACCAATATTTATTTCAAATTTAGCAGTTCAGTTTGCTCTTGTTTTGAGTCTAAATGTGAGGATGAGCTGTTAGCATGTCCCCTCTCTGTTAGACAGAACATTTTTTGATTTTCATCCTGACACAGAACAGACATGGTTAGTTTTTTGATATTGTCCTCTTAATTGGGACCTGAATACCTCATTTTGTTTTCTCATATACTGTTTGTGGTAGAAAGGCTCTTTTTATCCTAGTTGAAAAACACTGATCTAGGCACTGGTTCAGGTTTGAAAGTAATTAATCATTCCCCACTGCCGCTCCCCCCTTTATCTAACTTTGTTCCCTGTCTTATCTATTTTGTCAAAGACATAACTCCGTCAACACACACAATTAACTGGAACTACTGCATGCAAGTTTTATGCCTCTGCAAGGTGTGCACTAACCAGAAGTTAGAGAACATTGGTGGGTCAACAAAAAGAGCTAGGGTGGTTTTTGTGGTACTGTGAAGGATTCATAAAACATTATAGGAGATGGATGAATATAAGACCCCCTGACCTTATCCTATGACCTTATACCTCCCAAATATTATCAGTTTCTCAACAAGTCAAACTTGTGCAAAATAAAAAAAAACACATCTGCCACAAACATCTGCACAAAGACATACTGACTTATCAAGTGGACAAGCAAGGACTGATCGTGAGGCCCATGGAAGTTTGATCTTGTCCCTCCTTAATCTTCCCAGTTCATCCTTGAGAGAAAAGTGAACATCTGTGCAAAATTTAAAGATAAACAGTTAAAGCATTTTTGAAATAATACATTCACAAGCAGGGGGTGAACATGACCCCTAATGACCTTTGACCTCTAAAATTTAATCTGCATATCCTTTAGTGTTGAATATGTGTACAAAGTTTGAAGGAAATCCTTTTTTTTTTGTTAGATTTCACATCTGCAAGCAAGGGAAGAATTTAAGGTCAACTCCAACCTCAAGACTTTTGCACACCAGATGGAATTTTTACGTGCAAATAATTCACACACATTTTTTCTAAGCTGTAGTCAGTCAATGTAACCTTGCACATCAACAACGTAGTGCTGCGGGGCAAAATAGCAGCTTTTATTTTATCAGACCACAGTCAGCTTTTTCAAGCTCTTGTGGGCAGTGACCGTACATCTGAGGGCATTCATTGTTGGCACATACGTCACAGCCAAAACGTTCAATATGTCAGCCTGCTCGATTTTGTGTTTGTATCACAGAAGACTGTTTCATTCGACAAAAGTAATTAAAAATGAAAAGAAAGCACTCGGAGAGCACAAACCTCCACCAAGGTAGCTCACATATTGCTGTTAACTCTATAAGCAATAGTTCCATGATAAAGTTACCATCATAATATGATTCCTTGACCCTGAAAACCCACACCTAGCACTCAGAATCATGTTGATATCATTGCAAGTTAGACAGTTATTGAGCAAAAACGATCATTCGCTAATGGCAGTTATCTGGATCGCCACCAAAATCTAATCATTTTTAAGTTGGGCCATTACCAACATCACCTGAAAAATTCAGGAAAATCTGTCCCATAGTTTTTGCATAATCTTGCTAACAAACAAACAATCAGACAAACAAACAAACTCTGGCAAAAACATAAGCTCCTAATGAAATCACAGCCACTTGATGTCAAGTCCATTTTGACTTAAGCTGTGAAATTACATAGCAATATCGTGTTGTTTATTCACATCAGCCTTGGTGCATGTGTGTGTTAGAGCTGTCATTTTTATCAAAAATCAAGCAGCATTCAGGCTAATAAGAGATGCAACACAGACCTATGACCTATGTCCTCCAAAGTCTAATCACTTCACCTTTAAGCCAGAGTGGACGAGTTAGAACAGAGTCCTCTCAGACTTTCTTGCCCAAAAGCAAAGGATGTTCACAAGATGCCAAAACCTTTTTGACCGATGAGCTACAATATCTCATCAGTTTATCTTTGGAGCAACCTGTGTTAAGATTTAAAGAAAATCCCTTTAAGAAGTTCTGGGATATCATGTTCACAAAAATCAGCCTTTCAACTGGACAGACGGACATACCTAAAACAGACAGACTTCATAAAAGCAATGGCTTCAGCTGTGATAGCATGAAGATATAAAAGCTATATCTATCTTTAACTGAGGCATCTGCAAATAATCATTGATCATTATTTGAGGTCATGAATTTTTATGTTCAATAAAAAAAACTTAAACTTCACATTTTTACTTGCTGAGCAGAGGAAAGCCTTTATAGGTGACCTGCATCCATCTTCAAAAGCTCACAGCTAACAGTCATCCCTGAGATGACACAACATTTAAGCCCAGCCTGGATGCTGTCAATTGCTTTACTAATGAAACCAAAACCGTGGGTCAACCTCCTTCATAAATTAAACCTCAAACTCTCCTTGGCAGCACACAGTGCGAGTGTCCTCTCCGAAGGGTCAAGGAGAAAGCGGTGACAGACAGAGACCTGCCTCGGATGACACTGACAGAGTGAGGAAAGTAAAGAAGAGGGTGTAAGAAAAGTAGAGATGGACGGAGAGAAGGTGTCAATTGCTCTTTTCATCCTTCCCATTAAGAGTCCTTGTCTCTTTTTGTGTTGTGTTCAGCTCAGATCATGCATTTCAAAGGCTTAGATGTATGATGTTTGTCCTAAACATGAGCCAATCTGAAAACCTTATCTTCTTACCTCCTCGTTCTCTCACCTTGCATCATAATCAATCCACATTTAGCTCAATTAGGACCTAACTATCCAGACAAACTACAAACTGCTGAAATAGCAATCAAACTCTTCATTCAAGCATTCATTATGCACAAAAAATGCCCTCATTCAGTCATGCCAGGATGTGTGGGGAGGCTTCTTCCTCCGGGACGACGAGACACTTTGATCGTTGACTTTCAGAGTGAACATCACCAACAAAAAACACCCGCACATTTCTGCTGTTAATGTTGTTGATTTATTCAGATCAGAAAGAAGCTCACAGACGATCTCCAGCATTCAGATTCAGGACCTTTTTTCAGTCAGTTTTACAACGTTTTTAACAGCAGGCCTCCACATATCAGAGAGAAAAAATGTAAAGCAGGTGTGTCTCTGCAGAGCTCTGCCAAAAACTACAACCTGACATCTTTTAAATCTGTGAGGAGACGTGGGAATGGCAGAGCTCCAAAAATGTACACGATAAAATCTAACCTTAGTTTAACCATGTTTCATTGTCGGGGTAACCACTAACAGGCTTTGTTGCAATAATTCTCATCTTGCCATAAAAAATTAAATGTCTGGATTACACTAAATATGAAAAATAAAAGGGGAATAAAATATAGTTATTGCTTTTCTGTTTGGTGTTCAGCCTCTAGGGAAACATTAACCCTGAGGGAGAACAGCATTACTTTTTAGCAACATGGGATTTATATGAACATTTAACATTTCAGTACAAATATTTGAACAGCTTTCTCTTGTTCACTTGATTTAAATGCTTATAAGTTTTTACAACAAAAATGACAAGGGCAAGAGGAAAAGAACAATTAGAGATTAAGAATGACTGTTTTATTACGCACTCAAAAGGAAAAGGAAAAATGTTGAGAATAACATTGACTACAGCTTAGTGCTGTCAACCCTGATTACATAGTTTAAACCTTGTTTTCATAATTGACTGATCGAATCCTTTCAACACTGCTTTAACCCTTTATACATTTTAAACCCTAAATAAGACCAGAGTAAGAATAAAAAGCTGAACAGGGATATAATAAGTTTAAAAGGTTAAATCAGGGTTGAAAGATCAGCATATAAAAGGCCAAATTAGGGTTAAATTGTGTTTATTAGACATATCTCTCCAAAATCCAGGACTTAATTACTCCATTGTGTTTATAAGCTAATAGACTAAGGCGTTTATTAACAAAGCCAGAATGAAAGTTCAGTTTCAACAAGTCATTGATACATGGCATTTTGTATTGGCGTTTCCATGCTCTGTGTCACAATTAATTTCAAATTCATCCTTGCCATCGTGATTTTTTTCCAAAATTTTGACATTTTGACTTGATTCTCAATTTCAACTCTGTCCTCAAAGTGCATAATAAAAAATCTTTCCCCTCTCATTTATTTCCCTCTTGTGTCTGACCATAATTCTCCTCAACAGCTTCACCTAAAACTGTAAGTAAAGTTTTAAGTGGATGAGATTTCTGACACATTTTCTTCTCACAGACACAAATAACTTTCTGCATCATTTCACAGATATTAGCTAAAACTAAGTGGCTTGTTTGGCAGAATTATTAAGATAAACTGAAGTCTCAGTTCTCCTCATTAAAAGCCCTAACTCTTGTAAATTCAGCTTCTTTGAGCACATTGCATCAGGATGATTCACCCGCTCTTCACAGTGCAGATAACAGTACAAATAACTCCCTCATTCACAGTACAACAGAGGAACTCCTCGGGGGACAGCGCGGTTACAGACAACCAACCAGTTTAAGAGCATAAATTAAGAAAATGCTGTAAGCACTAGAGATAAAAGGAAAAGTCTTTGTTCGTATTTGATCAGAGGAGTGATATCCGCTGTGGACAGGTTTATCAGTTTTGAGGGAGGAAGAGGAATCAGTAGGCTTGTTGGTGTAGTGAACCAGCACGTCCACCAGGGGGAGAAAGAGAGCCGTAATAAGAGTTTGCCTGTTTGGAGGGGTTTCCTGCCTCACTTTGAATCAGCAACAATGACTGAAGTATTACATGCAGCTTCTGACTGAGCCACATTGGATAATTAAAACATCACATCTGGGTAGGAGTCAGATTTAATCATTGATGGATCTCCTCGCTGCGCTGTGCCTCCCTCTTGTTCCCATGCAAAACAGCAGCTTAGATGATTTGCATCAGCTGCACTTCAAAGGGAAATAAAGACAGAAGAAGAAGAAGAAGGGGGCATCTGGGGTTTTAACACTCAAAGAAAGATGCAAACTCATTAACAAATAAGATTATAAAAAAAAAAATAATAACCTACTGTCATACAGCCAAGTTTAGAGTGAGATGTTCAGATGTCTGAGCTGCACATGCATCTGAGGTGAGGTTATTTTTGGAAACATCTTGTCCATGTTGCTGATTTTAATTTGTATACCTAAGCGATGACTGAGCAGGAGTCAGTGTAGTCGAGGCACAGGGTGTAGCAGGGTCATGTGCTCTGCGCCATTAAAAGGCAGACGCTGGGTGCAGTAGTGGTGCACCACCTCTGGGATGCTGGGGAACACACAGCTGCTCTGGTCCAGGGTGTAGCCGTTCTCTTTGGTCTGAGCAACGATGATGTGGACGCAGCCTTGACTTGTCCTGAGACAAAGAGAGCAGAGATATGATGAGTTAAGCAGCATCAAAAGCTGATAGGAGATTACATTTGTCTTATGTGGATTAAACCAGGGGTTTTCAAAGGTATGGCCCGGGGAAAAACTGCGGTATGTGGTCCACTTTAGCTGGTCCACTGCAAGTTCCAAAGAAAATGTGAGTTTGACCCACTCCAGAATATAAAGCTGATGACGAGAAACTAAATGCAGCATTATGGGTCAGCAAGGCCCACAGTCAATTAACTGTCTTCTCCATTGTGAGGTCTGAAATACATAGAATACTGTGCTGATTATCTTTAAGCACCAAAAAGCTCCTATAAAGTGTGTCATCTTAGTGCAGTTTGCTCTTGTTTTGAGGAGAGATGAGCCTCAGCATCTTCTTTTTACTGCTCATAGGGGAGGCAGAGATAATGCATTGCCTTATGCCTTCTTGAGCCATAAATTTTTTTTTAGTATTTTTAACAATTAAGCATATCTTAACCTACATTACATTATTTTTAAATTCAATACACTAAAATTGTATTTAAAAAAGTGGCCATTTCAGCCTTTTTCAAGGTGTTTTTCTGGCCTTTTGCCTTTAGTGATCGTAGAGAGATAGCTGATGGAGTCTAAACAGGGCAAGAGAGCAGGGGAAGACACAGGGGGAAGTAGGCTTCAGGCAGAACTTAAACCAGGGCTGCCTGCACATACGTGGCACGAGCCTCCATACGTGGAAAGCTTGTAGCCCACTTTGCTTCCTGCACCTCAGCCCAGCTATCCTTAAATTTGTTTGTATTTGGTCCTCTGTGAAAAAAGTTATGCCCCTATGTTAAACAACACAAAAACTACACAAACATTGTACTCAAGAGAAAGTACAGTCACTCTAAGGAAATTTTACTCCAGCACAAGTAAAAGCAGAACTCCATGAAGCCGCTGAAGTAAAAGTGCAAAAATATTTCACTTTAAATGTACTCAAAGTACTGAATATTTTGAGCATGCTTCTGGGATGGTAATGTCCTGATGTGAAATATTTACCTATGGCTATTAAGGAATCATGGAGGAGGCGTTTTTATCCCCTGTACATTTTTTGTATATTTCTAATGAGGTCAAATTAAACACTGACGACAGAAATAAAATTGTAATACCAAGAATACAGTTGAGCTTTGTTTTATCAGTAGTTCTAAAATAATCAGAGGAGCAATTTTTAATGATCTCAAGACATTTTTGAGCTTCATATATAATAAATTACCTTTTCTTCTTCATAACAGATTTGTTTCAAAATAAGTACATGTAAATTGACAGATGTATAACCAGCTTAAGAGTCATGGTAACCAGACACACTTTCTGAATCACCATAATTTATGTAGCACCTGACGTTTTGTTTATAATAATTTTGTTATACAGTATTATATCCCGTGAGACCGCACTTCCAGGTAACACTCACTTGAGGGCGATGGAGTACTTGCTGTTGTCCGACTCGCTGTTCCTGACCAGGAAGCTGGCCTCTCTGCAGGACTGCAGCTGAAGCTCCGCCTCCTGTCGAGTCACACAGCCATGGTACCAGCTGAGACAGAGGAGGGGTTACTTTTCATCTGCTATTGATCAAGTCGGGAGCCTTTTTTTGAATAAATTCCCTTGGAAAAGAGCAAAACTCTTACATAATCCTGTATTTTATAACTTTCCGTAATAAGCTTTTATTACAGCAATAAGAAACACATGCAGACATATTCTGACATCTTAATTCCCCAAAAACTGTTTAAGAATTTGAGTTTTAAGTTTCTAGGGAAGAATAAAATCATTGAATCCTGCCTTTTATCCTCTTCTCCTCTCCTCACCTTTGCTTTTCGAGGGGCAGTGAAGGGTCCACACAGCAGGCCTCTGACTCAGGGGTGGAGGATGGCGACAGGGTTGGAGGTGAGGATCTTAGGATCTTCTGCGTCCAGCTTTTCTGCCTTAAGTGTTGGTTCTGCTGCTGCTGTGGTGGGGCTGGTGGATGTTGGGGCTTCCTGCTGAGCGTGTGGTGAGGGGTGTCATCTTTGGCCGGGCTGTCAAACTGTGCTGAAGGAAGAAGAACGATGAGAGGAAAAGATATGCAGTTATACAGAGAAACAGCCGTCTGTATGCCTGAGTTTGAACTTTGCGCAGAAGCCTCCAGTACGTCTAAAATAAGAAGACAGTATTTGATGATTCATGCACGATGTTTTTCAGTATGCTGTTGGTCCATGCAGCCTATAAAATATACATGCAAAAGGAGGCCTGAGTTGTTTTTTGAAACAAATATTCTTCATATTGATCCAAGGCAGAGAGGAGGCAGGGTTTGAACCATGTTATATAACACTTAGTGGTTAATAGTTTAGCCAAACTGGGACAGCTTTAAGTAAGGGATGTATTTTTTTTCTTTTAAGGATTTTTGAAAATGTAAAACCACATGATATTCAGATGTGGTGTAAAAGTAACTATATATTTTTTCCTTTTCCTTTTTAAAGAAATTATTCATTTTTCAAGGTTTCTGTGACGTCTGACGAGTGTAACAAACATGATTTTGTACCTGACAGTGTTCTGACAATCTGCTCCTTCCTCCACTCCCAGGGCAGCTCATACTCCACAGAGGGACGAGGATCCAGCTCAGGACACGTCACTCCTGTTTTGTCACCATCACTGTTCCCCTCGTATGGGATGTCATATAACTGTAAGGGTGCAGGCTGACCTTCCTCCGACGCTCCCTCACTCCCCTCCATCAGCACACACACCTTCAGCAGGTCCTTTGACCCCCGACGTCTGATCTCTTCAAAGCAGAAAAATAAAAAGAGATTAAAGATCAAAACTTGTGGTGAAAGGTTTGATAGGTTTACTGACTTTTTATATTAAATGGACTTACTCTGCCTCCAAAGGGGGAACCAGTTTAGTGGCCTTAAGCCTGCATTCTCTCTAATGACCAGCAGGAGGCCACTGGCTGCAACCTGAATTCAGACTGCTCACAGTCTGTTGCAAAACCGACTTTATTTGTTTTCATTATACACACTGTCCTGATGACTCCACTGTCTAAATCACTTATATTTAGTCTTTTTGATCCAGATCTGCACATTTCATGAAATATGGTTCCATTCTGAATGTAACAAAAAAAGTAAATGACATGTGGCCAGGTAGTGCACATGCCTCACAGCGAGAAGGTCACCAGTTTGTTGCCCCGGTCAGGCAGGGCCTTTCTGTGTAGAGTTTGCATGTTCTTCTTGTGCATGTGTGTGTTTTCTCCAGGCACTCTGGGCACTTCCTCTCACAGATCAAAAACATGCTCAGTAGGTTGATTGGTGACTCCAAATTACTCTTAGGTCTGAGTGTGCTTGTGGATGGTTCTGTCTATGTGGCCCTGCGATAGGCTGGTGATGGGTTCAGGGTGTATCCCGACACTCACCAAATATCAGGTGGGATAGGCTCCACCCCACACGACCCAGAAAGGGCTCGGTGTTGTAGATAGTTTGAAAAAATACATCCACATCACGTGGAGTTCAGTGCATTTATTCATTTATCAGTGTATTTATGCACAGTCAGAAAAGCTGAATCAATGTGCTGGTTGGTCCAAAACTGTACTTCTAAAATACTTCTAAGTCTAATAACAATTCTCAACATTTGATATCACACGTAGATAATGGAGATAGGCATACATCTTCTCCTACATGCATCCTAAATTTAACCCAAACTGAACTATGCACTCTGCACATGCCAGACAGTTTCAATGTCAAAATTGGAACCATGAGTAAGGATGAAAGTATCAGTACTTTAATATTTGATTTAATAATATAATTTATTACGCCATTTTTGTACGTTTATAAGGGTTCTTGATTTAAATTGTGCTTTTTGTGGGTTAGCTCTTTCTGTACTTAAACTCTTGTGCTTGTCCTTTGTATGTTTTCCTGTCTGTTTGTCAAAGCACTTTGTAAACCTCTTTTTAAAGGTTTTACTATTATTATTATTATCATTATTATTATTACTAATATTATTATTATTATTATTTTAATATTATTAAAAGAGCAGCTCATCCAGAAAATACATACTGATCTCTGCACAACAGATTAGATTAATATCCACAAATAAAAATTAAAAAGCTGTGAACAGCCTGTTTTAACCCCCCTCAACTTTTTATGACAAAAATTATGCCATTTGTGTATGTTTGTAAAGGTTCTTGATTTAAAAAGAACCATTACAAAGTGGACTTCACTGATGTGTAATATCATGGGACTGTAACAGACTGAGTCTTACAGAGGTGGATCTGTTGATCTGCTCACAGGGGAGGATTGCTCTACGCCACAGGTGTCAAACTGATCCAGTAAAGGGCCACTGTGGCTGCAGGTTTTCATTCCAACCAAGCAAGAACACAGCTGATGCAAATAATTCAATCAACTGGATTGTCTTTACACAGTTGATTTGTTGGACCAGGTGTGTTCTTGCTTGGTTGGAATGAAAACCTGCAGCCACAGCGGCCCTTTACTGGATCAGTTTGACACCCCTGCTCTACGCTATTACAACCTACTCTCATCAAACTTTAGAAGTACTTGTACTTGTTGCTCAGGTATTTGTTGTAATGAGGCTCATGTGCAAAGCAAATGGCTGTTGTTGCCCAAAATAACAGCATTATGACTCAGTTAAGCGCAAACAGAAACAGAAATACTGCTTGTTTGGAGAGCAGTGGGTGTAGCTCTTGACTCTTTGAGTGTGTGTTTTGTTCAGATGGTATGTTTCTTTCTCATTATCACAGATACTGTAAGCTCAAAAGTTGCACTATTATTTTTATGAATCAGGCCCTGAGAAATTCAGCAGATCTGCAGTTTTCTGGAAGGTTGTTAATTTACCACAGGGTTGAGATTGAATTTCAAATACAAAGAGAATAAAAGATTATGAGCAGACTACAAGAATCATCAACCTTGGCTGTATATATCCTCTAATAAGGCAATTCTCAAAGCGGAATCATAAATAGATAACTATATGAAAGAAGATATGATTGATAAAAAACAAATCTGAGGTTGATCAGCTGTAACAGCCCATCAGCTGATGTGTGTTTTGTTTAAAACAAGTTCAATTATTAGAGTGTGTAATCCATTAATGAATACATGTTATGAAAAAGATTTGGTGAAAAGATGAGCTGTCATATTGACAAAAAAAAGGAAAAGGTCCGCACACTGTCCAGCTCCCGATATGAGACTTAATTTAATACAAGGCAACGTTCTGATCTACAAGACCTTCCTCAGACAAACGGAGAAAAAGACAAACAGGATTTACTTATGTGTGGCAATTAGCAACAAACAACAACACCTGTTGAGTAACCACAAACAGGAAGTCATCACAAGCTCCACAAGAGGGGGACATCCACCTCAGGAGGAAAAAGACATAAAGCCAAACAATAAATGACATTTCATGACACAATAGAGAAAAATTCACCATACAAATGAATTCATGTAATATCCAATCTGTCCAAATACCAAAAGGACAGAGACTTTGACAGGGAAACTTCTACACTCAGGAATACAAACAGTCTACTGTCATCCTACTGACTTTAAATCTTGTGACCACATCATTTCAAGAATCCACTGAAGACCTTTTTTTTTTTTTGTCGAACCTAACACTCATACCAATTGCATTTTAGAGGTCATATGTCACTGGAGGCTAACAATAACAAATAAACAGTCCAGCTCTTCCACTTTACCCACCACTGTGTTTCCATTTTTACATCTTGTGAAGGCATTTCCCGATCAAAGCACTGCCACATTCAGTCTGACAGTCTGAATTGTTGTAAAGTAGCTTGTTAAATTACTTTTACATTTGAGTTTCTATTGTTTTCAGTTAAAAGCAGTGTTTCTCAGCAAACCTCAAGTCACTCCAGCCAAGATGTACACATAAAAAGGAACCCTCTGACCACCAAATTACACACACAAGGGGTTGTTGGTCATATTCTGCAACAATTCATTACTGTAAATCAGCATTTATGGGAATCCTGAGCCTGGGACACGGTACGAAGCCCTGATATTATTGTAGCTGCCAGGTAGCTCGCCTCAGTTGCTTTCTCTGATAATTTCTTAAACTTGTCATCAACTTGTCAATGTGGTTGACTTTTTAAACTAAAAAAAAAAAAAATCCCAATTTTCCCTCACTGCTGTGTTACCACCAGATGATGAAGCTGAAGGCTCAGATTCAGAGTTATGATGACGAAAATGTTTGTTTGCTGTAGCTCCTAATGTTTATCTCCCACACTCCAAAACCACCTGACAGTTGCAAAAGCTTCACTTCTTACATAATGCTCATTGATGAGAATCTTAACTCAGATATTAAAACTGTGATATCAGGAGAGAGGGCATATAAAACAATTTAGTCACAAATCATATTTTAACTAGAAGTGGTCCGGAAGCACAAACCTCTGCCCAAGCGTTTATTGTCGAAAGTGTGGAAAACCGCTCTTTCTCACACTGTTAAGAAATCCTCTAAAAAATTCTGGATCCACATCTGGATTAGGATCACAACTAAAATCTTACCACTTCTTTCTTGTGCAATGACCAACATTCCCTGAAACTGTCATAAAAATCCATTGAGAACTTTCTGGGTAATTAGTGAAAATGTGGAAAACTGCCCTTTCTCGCAGTCCCACTTGCATTTTGGTCACCACCAAAATCTGATAAGTGCTCCCTTGTGCCACGTCCATCACTCCTGGAAATGTCATGAAAGTCTGTTGAGAACTTTTTGAGTTATTAGTGAAAATATGGGAAGCCGCCCTTACACAAAATGTCAACAAATTCTTTAAAAAAAATCCTGGCTCCACACCTGATTTGGATCACCACCAAAAGCTAAGCACTTCTCCATTGTGCAAAGATTGACATTTCCTGAAAACGTCATCCAAATTCATTCATAACATTTGAGTTTTCCTGTTCCCAGACAACTTAACAAGCAAACTAACTAACAAACAGTGGCAAAACAAAACCTTAATGGCAGGGGTAAATACCTGGATAATCCTTATTACAATCAGTTGAATTTGTAGATATTTTGAAGTCACCCCTATCCAAGACAGAGGGAACCATGAAAAAGGCACAAAGCTCTGACTTTTATGCTCAGTGTAGTCTTCATTTAAATGGTTATCAGAGAGGACAACTGAGTAAGAAGTTCAGTGAGCTCTACAACTCACAGTCACAGATGAAAGGAAAATCCTTATTCTCAATGAACATGTTATTCCCCTTGGACAAATAGAGTTTCATTGCTAACTGATGTCGGCTGCTATATTAAGTGTTATAAATAATGAAGCTGTTAACTCTCATATCCTTGTTCACTGAGTCAGGTTGACATCAGGCTCTTGCTCACTTCCTTGATATGATTTAAGCCTCATAAATGGACTCAGTCATATCATCACATCCTCTGTGTCTTCTCTGAAGGAGGCCTGGACGTAACAGCAGGCGCTGGTTGTAGCCTTATCTACTCGAGAGCGCTGCAATAAAACATGTTCACATTCACAGCAGGTTATTGTGTAACCCATTTAGTCGAAACAATGGAGTGATGGAAGGAAAGGTCAGGAGAGCATGTGATTGGACGATGGACCACTAGTCTTCCTCGATGCTGGGAAGTTTTGATAAATGGCCAGACAGGTCCATATAGGGGGTTACTCCAAAGAGGAGGCGAGGTGGGGGAGTGGAGGGGCCATGAGGGCCAACTTCCTTTTAAGAGAATAGTACCAGGAAACAGAGACAGGAAAGAGGAAGCAGGAGCAGGAAACTACACCCATTGTCTGAACACAGTACGGTTACTCTAGCGCGGGAGCTCTACGGGAGTGAGTTCACAGTCTTACTGAAAGACTGTGAGCCTGCAGACTGAATCCTGTCTTTTTATGGGGTCAAACACAGGAGTATGGAATCACGGATCAGGAGCTGTGTTAAATATCAAAGCTACAATAAAAGGGATTTGAGAAGCAGGGAGGAAGCAACAGTGGCTTTGTCAAAGTTAAATTGACAAAAAAAATGCTCATGACAGTTTTTAAATTAGGGCTTTAATTCTAAAAAAAAAGGCTAAAACCATAACAGTAAAAATCAGAAGAGATACAGCGTATAGTTCTGATAAAACAACACAACTCATTGAAGGTGAAAGATCTGGGGAAGCATTTGTCTTTAGACTATATTGGTATCCGCAAATAAAAGTCAAAAAGTTGATTACTGGTACCTGTAGATATGAAATTTCAGCAAGTATTTACAGCTGGATTTATAAATGGGGGTAAATTAACATTTTCCACAGTGTTATGTGAGCACTACCAACCCTCCTGAAGAGGGACCCCATGTCTCAGCTGAACACTCATTACACATGGCTTTGCCTTATCAACACTGAAGGTCTACACTAAAAAAACATGAAGTATAATTTATTATAAAACTGAAAGTGCTCCGAGAGCACAAACATCCACCAAGGCATTTACAACATTAGAACAGGTTACCGTGTGCTCTTGTTTGTTGTGTGGTAAACTCCAGGTAAAGGCCAGGTGTGAATTCAAAGAAAAGCAGACAGGGCTGTCTTTAGGCACACTCGCTGGGGTCAAGGATTAATGTTAACAGCCTTTATTGACTCGGGGCGTAATTAAAGAAAATAATTAAAAATCAGGAAAAGCTGACCGGTTTCAGTCTACACAAGGTTTCCATCAGGGCGTGGTCAATGTGACACTGCGAAAACTGCCCTATCTGGCACTGTCGGGAAATACGAAAAAAATTCTGGATCAGCACCCGGGTTCGTATCTCCACCAAGATCTAACAATAGAAACTTTATTGAACCAGAAGAGCCTCATTGAGATTAAAAATCTTATTTGCAAGAGTGTCCTGGCCAAGACAGGCAGCAGCACATTTACAAAGTTACAGACATAAAACAATTAAAGACACAGTTACAGACAAATCAACCAGTTAAGTCAGAGTCACAGAGCAGAAAATTTTCAGTCAAGACACAGTTTTTCTTGTAGCAGATTCCAGTCTGCAATCACTAATGTAATCACTTCCTCCTTTTGCTACGAACAACATTCCCTGAAAATTTCAGGAAGATCCATTTAGAACTTAAATCTGCATGCCGAATCAGTAACCTGACACACAGGATAGACCTTGTGTCTGCTGCGAGCAACACTTGCACTGTATTTTGGGATCACTCACAGTAAAGTCTTACCTGTGATCATCTGCTGAGCGTCATAAGGCTCCATGTAACCATCATTCTCACCAACCCTCTCTGCCTCCCTCTGCTCTCTGGTCTTCTGAGCATCAAAGGGGTCTGCGTAGTCTTCAAGGATGATCAACTGTAAGAAAAATCACAATAGACACAAGTTAACACAGTTTCCTCTGACTAAATACTGATGTAATGGAGTCCTGCTGCGTTCAGACTAATCATTATCAATATTTACCAGCTATGTTTAAAAGAATGAGGGGAGATATTGGGCCATAATCTCAGCTACAAGCTACTTTTTAACAGTATTTGTCTGTTAGCATGATATCTCTAACATGTATGAACAGGTTTTTCTGAATTTTTTAAGGCAATGTTTGTCATGGTACAAGAAGAACTGATTTGATTTTGGTGGTGACAGGAATCTGGATGCAGTATTTTTTATAAACGATTTTTTAACATAGTGAGACAGGGCAAGTACTTTCAAGGCAAGTATTGGTATGGTATAAATTTTTTTAAGTTTGGAGTTAGCCATCACTAGTTCGTACACTTTGCTTGTTTAAAGCAAATTCTGTAAGACAGCATTACACAAAACTATCAAGATAGCAGTTAGCAAGAGTATTTCAAAACATATTGGTAGTATTTAAGAAACTGCAATTCTTTGCAGTCCCTCACTGCCTTCATATGTAAACTGTCTCTTGAGTTAAAAAGATTAAAACGGATGGTAGTCTAGCAGCAGTAAACTACACCTCAGGCCCCACCTAGCCAGGAGAAAACCTGATTTTACATCTCATCTTAAGGGCTGAAATGGCACTTAAGTAGTAAAGATCTTCCTCCTCTCTGTCAACATCCTCTGTTTTACTCCTTCAGTCATGCCTGACTCCCTTGTCATCCTATCTGGGACGCATAATTTGTTGTTTAGTTTACGAGCTGCTAGTCAGGAAACAATGGCATAGGCTGTAAAATGGAGCTGTTCCTCTATAATCACTTCCAGTTGTGTTCTCTGCCAAGGAAATGTTAAGATTAGTAGGTATTGAATCAAAAAGAAGTTACTTGAGGCATGATGTATGTTGTGTTTCTGCCAAGTGTTCCACTTTGGTCCAGTTTGGTTCAGTGCATTTTTGTATTGTAAACAAAAATCTTGTTTGTGTTTCCACAGCCAACTGTACCTTTTGGTGGGGGTGTAAGCTGGATGGTGATAGCTGCTTCAGCCTCATTACAGCATGACACCACTGCAGAGCAATAGTGTGGCTGCTCCATAAATTCACAGCAGGGGAGTACAACATAGCAAACAAAAGGCATCAATGGGAGAAGTATTTTTTGTTCTTTCCTCTTAGAATGTGGCTACTGACTACAAGAAGATGACGCACCTTAACTCCATTGCACAAAACGATCCGAATTAATTATGCTTACCTAGGTGAGCACCACATCTATATACAAACAAAATTATATTTTACCCAACATTTCCCTGGTAGTTTCTGATCCCACATCCCTCCATTCTCTGAAAGGAAAACTGCAGGAAAATTTACTGCTGTGAGGGACAAGTGTGAACAAGCATGAAATTGTAACTTCAGGGCAGACTACCCTAAAGTTTTATTTATTTAGGAGAATGTTTGTCAGAGAGAAGGCAGCAAGCCCCAAAGAAATACTGTTGGAAATACTAAACCCCATTGACACATGTCCAAAACATAGCATTTGCAGAACTTGCTCAGTTCAGCTGAATGTGTGAATACAACAGAGGGGTTTTTCACCAGGAAATGTCACTGCCAGCCCCCCTCATAACCCCCTACCCCACTCTACCAACTATAGTCTGACAAGCATAAGGAGCACTTTCTGTCATGGGGACACACTATCTGAACTAATAAGATACATTTGTAGGGCAGTCCAACCCAAAAAAAAAAAAACTAGAGTGGGGTTGTGTGTTTTAATAGTGCTATTGCTAAACACACAATAGAACTATTTATGAAAAACTGGAAGTGTGCCAAGAACAAAATCCCCCATCAAGGCATTTCCAATATTGTTGAGCAAGCTACTGTCAGAAATGTGGAAAATTAACCTGACACACCAGATGGGCAGTTCTATATATTGCACTGGTCCATCTGAGAAAGAGCCAGATCTGACAAAACTGCTACTGAAGCTGTTAGCATAAATGCTAATCTCTGTACAAGCAGTCACACCCTTATGGAATCATGCTTGTAGCTCCAATCTCTTCCTGTTTCAATGGACACCGATCAGCCATGCTGTTTTGGGCCTCTCACAATCGCTGTAGATTGGAGCTTGGCTTGGCTGCCTGAGTACAGACATTGTCAACAGTGAAAGCACACATCACTGAGTACCATACTGATCCAAACTGAACCAGGCTGTTCACTGGAATAGGCAGTCGAAGTTTGGTGTAGTTTATAGAAGTTTAGTGGAACAAAGTTTGACATTTTAGGAAAGATTGAGATGAAGACATCTTGCACAAAGCTCAATCCATCAAAACTTGTGGCAACTGAAAAAAACATCACACCAAAAATATGGATTCACCCGAATTCTGACACATAAAACTCAGATTTTACTCTCCCTCTCTTTTATCTGTCACTTTTCTCACCATTATCCCTGACCTCTCCATCTCTCTGCCTGATTTTTTTTTTTTCAAAGAGGTGCTGCAGGGGAACTTGGGTTAGCACCTAGGTGTCAAGTAACGCTGTGCTTTTATAACATGATAGTCCTCACCAGGAGGCCTGAATGTGGTGAAAAGGAGGGAGGAGAGAGGGTGAGAAAAGGGGAATAGTGAGCCTGATTACAAACAGGAGACGGGTCACAGCTTTGTATTCAAGGTGGGGAAGGTGTGAGGACGAGAAGTGGATGGGAAGAGAGGGGGAGATAGAGGGACAGTCTGAGGGAGTGGACACAATGGTTGGAGTGGAGACAAAGAGGAGGCAGAAAATGAAACAATAATATCATTTTTCAGAGCTTGGACTGGATCATCACGTCTTTATTTTCAGCACTGCTGATGACAACCAGTGTTATTTCTGTCTGAATTTAAGATGTTTAAAAGTTACTAAAATATGAAAATAGTATTAAAATTTTTTTAAAACTGTTTAATTTCACATTCAAACCAGAATTATTGATCTGAAGAAGTTTACTGAGGTAACATTTAAAGAACTCTAAACAGAAGTTAGCTAAAATTCAGGATTAAACAACAGATCTGCACGTAAAGTTTCAAAATGTGAATATTTCATTCATTAGGTATTTATTACTTTAATTTTATAGTTTCATTCGCTGATTATGATTAACACTGGTGGCAGGAGTCTAAAATTTTATAACTGTATTTACTTCATAACAGTTAAACCCCACTCCCTCAAATCTTCCAAAAATTTTAAAGTACACATAGGCCATGACAACTTTTGATATTTTTCAAATTTTTGTTTATTAAATCAGTGGTTCCCAACAGGTCTATTGGTGTGTTTCATTTACATATGAACTGGAAAGATTAGAGCAGGAATTACGTCACATCCAGCAAGACATGATCGAGTTTTGAGCTGGTAAAGTCAAGGTGGCTAAAGGACATCCGATTTTTAAGGCCAACATCCAATGTTGACCTTATAAGTTGAATCTCGGTACTGGCTGATATTAAAGTTTTTGCCGATATTTACAGCTGATATATCCCATATATTGGGAGTAATATTGGCAAAATACACCAATGTACCATATCGCTTTACCTAATCATCACTGCACACATACAATTAAAAAGAAAGATGCTATTTTTGAGGAGTTAAATGTTGTTTTTCTTGTTTTACATCTGTTTTTAACATATATATTCTCTCACATTGAAAGCAACAAGTACATTTTTGTAATGTAAAGACTCTCTGGACTTGACAAAAAATATCAGTTTTGGCATTGGCAATAATGCATGTAGAAATATTGGCAAAGATCCAATACTGTGCATCCCTAGCTTTTGTGCAGTGTGTGATTCCTTTGAATTTCTAGAATTATGTATTTGTCCACCTCTGTTTTTTTGTTTGTTTGTTTTTGTTTTGTTTTGTTTTTTCAGAGTTTTGGAGCTGACAACAGCAATGACCACAAAAAATCTATCTTACCAGAATTGGTCAGTGTTTGTGTAAATGTTAACAAATATTCTCTTATTCTACACGTTCCTACATGATGTCCGACACAAGAGGAAAGGAAACTTATTTTAGATTCACAGTAGCTTAAAAATCAATTTTCATTTATTACTCACAGTTTCAGTCTTGCTCTGCATTGGTTTCTCTGCTTCAGGTACCACATGGTTGGTGATGGAGCTGCTGTTGAAGTTGGGGGTTTTGTCCAGTTTATCCACCCTGATCAGTCTGTTGATGTAGGCATTAGCAGATGGAGAGGTCTTCAGAGGACGGTGCTGCTGCTGTTCCTCAAACACAGGTTCTGCTTTGGAGTTTTTACGACTCTTCCCGGACAACAGGTTGTCCCAAACTTTCCCATCCTTCTGTGGGCTCACTCCGTTTCTGCTCAACTCTATGGCTGAGTTTTTTCGGTTTCTCCCGGACAGTAGAGACCCCACTCCTCCTCCAACTCCTCCACCTCCTGTGCTGCCAGAAGAAGAGTTTTTTCGGTGGCTCATTTTGGAGTTTGTTGTCTTGGTACCTATGCCCACCAGCCCGGGTTTGTAGCCTCTTGGTTGTGAGCCTGACTCGGAGGCTGAGCGGATCCTGTCGGTACCATTCTTCAGGGTGATGGGGAACTCTTTGAACCACTTTGCCATTTTGTATCACAGCTGGAAACCAACAAACTTCTCCGCCTGCTGCGCCACCTTTATGCGCCATGCACCAGCAGGGCCCCAGAGATTCACCTTTACAAAAGCGAAGTCCTTCTAACAAAAGACTTCCGCTGCTTTATTCTACTAACAGGATCTACACACCTCAATAAAAGCCTTTCAAATGGCTCCTTTCTCAAACATCTAAGTTTACAATCTGTTTGTTAGCTGCATGCCTTTTGGCATATTAAAAACGTCCCTTTATCCCATCTGTACCAGTCGTACACCTGCTTCTTCACCTGGTTAGAGGATGGCTTTATTCCCTTTGAATGAACAGATGTCTCCTGAGGGGAATAACCCGAAAGAAGGCAAAGTTCTTCTTGCTTCTGATTTGTGGTCCCATTCCCAGAGTGACTGATGTGGTCCCTCACAGCCTGCCCCTGTCGCAGTGAGGCTCCTGGCTATGCCTGGAGTATAGAGGAGGAGGGGAGGGGGTCTGGAGAGAGGAGGGGGCCGGCAGGACGTGGTGGGCGGTGATAAGCTTTTGATTGTAGACACAATTGAAGAAGAACAACTCAAGGAGATAAACGTGTGAGTCCTGGGTAACCGAGCAATGAACCCCTTTTTTATAGACCCATAGTAGTTCCTGGATATAAGTAAGTGGATTCAGGGTCATTTGGACGTAAAGTTAGATGGGACAGAGAAACAAACAAGAGTTTAATTTCTCATCTGGTAAATACAGGGGTATGTGAGTATACAGGTGTATAGATGGGTGGGCAGGGGTGGAATGGGGCCTCATTAAATTCTGACAAGGCCACCTTGATACATAAGTCAATCAGTATGCTTACATGCAGTTAGAAAGTCAAATTTCTGTGTTAGTCTGATAAAACTGTACTTTAAAAATGTATGCAACCTAAACATGCTAGTCAGACTAGAAAGCCCTAGATACTGAACTTCTTGATAGGAGACTAATGCACCAAGATAATGCAGTAAGAGATCAATATTCTCTTGTACCAGAACTGGACCAGAATGGGCAAGACAGACACTCTGTATAAGATCTGGCAATAAGCTCACTGGCCCTGCAGAATAATTTTCATAATTCTAAATCAATGTATTTTCACAAAACAGGGGGCTGCTTCCATGAAGTGTGAGCCATTCTTTCAGAAGCATGGTTTAAAAAAAAACAAAAAAAAACTCTTTTCTCTTCAAGTCTTAAAGTGGATGTGTAACGTCTTCACCAAAACCCAAATTTTTTATGTATTTGATGATTAAATTCATATTTAAAAAAGTCAAAGATTACTAAAACTAAAACATTTTCCCAATGTCCCTGCACAATATGTACCCCCCTGAGCAGTAAGCATGCCTCTTTTTAGTGGCATATCATTTGCTGTTGTTTCTTTGGAGCAGCAGGCTATTACAAACATCTGCACAGCTCCCATTCTTCTCCATTCATGTGAAAGTTTACTAAGATTGCGACTTAAACTTAAGTTGACAGTCGTATAATATATTGATGTTGAACGTTAATTCAATATCAATCTTAGTGTCACTCGATAATGTGGTTAATTGGCTGTTTAATTAATGTCCGGCCCTTATTTAATTGCACAGGCTTGACTTGGAAAATGGTCCCTTCTGAGCTGCTCCACAAATACCAAACAAAAAGGTGAACAGTACATTTGTTAATTTAAATAACTACAATAAGCTTGCCTGGATCTGGTTAATTTTCCAGGAGTTAGCTACATCTTCAGGCATTTTATCACACTGCAGGCTGAGTTGTGGTGATTTATTGACAGAGTGTATTTAATATTCATAAGGTATTCCTATCAACAACCCCGTATTAGCTTTGAGTTGGTATCTTCCATGGTGCACGATACCCCTGTCTGTTCCTCGCAGCGTTGCCACGTCCGATAAAAGTAAGCGAAGCTTGGTTATTTTCTGTAGAAGTTGCTTAGTGCTGGACATAAATTGTCAACACAAATGCTGTACTGAGCCCTGTCTGGGGAAAGAATAAAAAAGAAACACCATTTAATTCAAATCACCTTCTCTAATTGTCGTCTAATTGAGCCTTTGACACATTTGATACATTAATTAGCCTCAAACAAAACCAAGTATTTTGCAGACGGGTGCTTATTCACTGCTGCAATAGGATTATTGTATGTCAGTGGAGTCGCATAATAACTGTGGTTGGCTAGGTCACTTGCTTTAAGTTTTCATATATTCATTTATTGGTTCGCTCATGTTTGTGCCCATGCCCATAAACCTGGTTGCTTGTTTCCCTCGTACGACCTGGCAACGCTGCTCCCTCTTTGTCCGGTGGCGATAGAAGGCCATGATAATTATGGCAAAATTTGCGTTTTTGAATGAATTATAGTTAAATGGTGGATCAACAATCATACACCGAGTGAGGACTGGTTTGCTGGCAATGACACACCAGAGAGTTTCATTTTAAAGGACAGCAGAGCAGAGCGAGCATCGGAGAAAGGGTACAGTTTGCTTCCAAGACAGTCTGCAAGATGGCTAGCTATCTTCAGTGGCATGCTAACGTTAGCCAGCCGGCTAATGTTAGCATAGTAAACAACAATATATAAAGACATGATAGATTGTTTCATCTCAGCAGTAGTATGCACATTTTTCACATGTGAATACGGAAATATAAATCACAATTTGGTTAACTGTCTGTTGTCGAGGCTGTAGTGTAAAACCTCACCGCTGCTAGCAAGCCACATTGAGTAACGTGGCTAGCTGGTTAGCCGAGGTAGTAACTAGCCTGCGTTAGCTAGCTGGTTGGACTGACTGCTGCACATCTGTAAGTGATCATCCAGAGAGGGAGGTGGGGTGCTCTGTAACTTTCTTGGACTGGTAGTGACAGCAGGTAACAGGCAGCCAGTTTCAGTCAGCTTGTAGAGACTGGCTTGCTTCGTGCTGAACAGTCAGGTCCGGTTTACCTGTCGCTTATTTGGTGACCAAATCCCGGCGTGACAGACACCGTGGCCAAAGATTTGCAGCTGGAGAAGGAGTTTCAGACCTGGGCCGGCTTTGTCATTTAATTAAACTGTCAATACACGTCAGTTATTTTTGTGATAATGGTTTTAGAGCCAATGAAATGACCTGAAGGCAGATTCCACCTACTCGGCTCATAGCATTCAAGACGTCGTCATTTTTAACTTTTTTGTGATATGCCACTTCACCGACAGTCATATTAGCTAATGGCTGCTGAATCGGGGAGACTACTGGCGGGACAAGGAAAACGAAGCAAAGGTAGGACCTTAATTTCACCCATCTCCCAATCAGATCGGAATCATCCATTACTGCGCTGCAATGGGCTGCACTGGTGCTGTTAGCAAACCCCTCCTCGCCTCCCCCATATGTAAACTTCACGACTGTCTCCGGTGGTGGCTGTTTCTCACAGAGTGGACCTGTGAGCGGGGTTCATGTCTATCTTGCTATCAATGTATCTTCAGCTCCGTTTCCTCGTTTTCATGTCTGCGTCTCTTCCTGTCTCCCTCATTGACCTTACCTTCTCTGCCTCTGTTTGCGGCCTCTCTCCCTCTCGCCTGGGTCATTTGGTCTGCCTGGGTCATTTGCGATTCAAGGCTTCATAACCTTGGTGATGATAACGCCTGGATGTTCAGCATCTTGTCCTCATGCCAGTCTATGTCCCATCATTGAATCCATCCCAACTGTTGGACTTGAAAAAGAGGCCCTAGGTCTAAAGCTGCTCCACTCTGTCACTAAGGGGTATTGGCCGATCCAAATGTGATGCTGCACCTGAATGGTGGTGGATTAATAGCATGAAGCATAGAGGCCTTTTTATGTGATGGCTAATGTTACATTTGCCCCTATCAACCCTTCCCTCCTTATTTTACTTTTTCAGCTTCACAGATGAAGAGCCCGGAGAAGAAGAAAGCCAGAAAATCAACTACTCAGGTCAGTGTACAGGACTACCACTTCATGACAAAAAAAAAGGTGTGCTCACAGCCAGTCAGGTTAAAGGTCTTGAGCCTATACAACGTTTTCCTAGTCATTCTGACTACTCAAAGTGCTTTAACACCACAGGTCAAATCTACCTATTCACTCTCACAACCAATCACTGATTTCTCCACGTGTCTGTAGAAGTTGTTTATCAGTTTACCATAAAATACCAAATAATAGCTGGGCCGTTTATTTGTTACAGTCACTGAGCAGACCAGGTGTTAATTTGGGACAGGCTTTTAATTTACTTTCTCACAAAAATCTTGCTTAGCAAAAAATGAAAAAATATGGTTATTGTAATCAAATTATTTATTTACACCAGTATGAATATCACCTTAACATTTTCAAGGCAAGATTACAGTACCATAGTTATACTTTTGTCTTCTTCATTCAACTCGGCATTCTCTAAACACTTTTAATGCTGGTAAGGAACTAGTTAAGTTAAGGTCTGTCTTTTTTTCTCTCGCTGTACCGGGGCCGTGGTGATCAGCAGCAATGTACCGGTAACTGATGTGACTGGCCTCCTGATGTTAGTTAAGGGCAAATAACATGCAGCGGCAGTGGCAACATCTTCTTCTTTGAATTTTCAAAGCCCCAGTATGTAAGATTCAAGCTTTCTGCACTCTAGAAGCCTCTATGGTCAATTAATTGGGACCTGCCTATTATTTGGTATTTTACGGTAAGCTAACAAATCCACACTCTTAATCATTTACATGCTATTAATGATGATTGAACCCTTGACCTTTGGACTGATGATACTAGGGTCATTAATACCTCAAGGATAAATATATTTTGCAGACAGGTCGGCAAACAACATTTAAAACAAAGACGGCAGTGCACAATATGACAATTTAAGCAAAACAAGTCATGATTAAGTACACAAAAGATGTCATTCTAAAATCTAAAATCTAAAATCATTCTCTGTGGTCAAGTGCATCATCTGGTACCGGCTTTGTGAAGTTATGGACACGGGTACAAAAGAGTTTCTGTACATTTATGATGAGACTAAACCATTGATGCTTTGATGAGTGACAATTAAGTGTTTGTTAATAAAAGCAACATAAAGATAATTGTCCTATTCCTCTTGTTTTAGGCGGCGGGATTCTCCCACCTCACTGAGTTTGCACCCCCTCCTACCCCCATGGTGGACCACTTGGTTGCCTCCAACCCCTTCGATGATGACTTTGCAGCCCCATCCAGACCCAGTGGTGCAGGTGGACCAGGCAGTGCTCCATTTCTTCCGAGCCCAGGTGCAGGCGGAGGAGGTGGTTATGGAGGTGGAGGCAGAATGGGTGGGGGCATGGGCTTCATGGGAGGCCCAGGAGGACCAGGCGGAGGCCAGCCCGGAAGGAGGCCACCATTCGGCCCCCCATCCAACGCAGGACCACACCACCAGCTAGGTTTCGCTGCCATGCCTGGCTTTGGAGGAGGTGGTGGTGGGGGGAGTGGGGGAGGAGGTGGAGGTGGTGGATTCCCCCCTGGTGGACCCTCTCAGTTTAATATGCCTCCAAACTTTAGTCCACCCATGCACCCAGGACCAGGATTCAACCCCATGTTGTCCCCAGGTGGTATGGGAGGTCCTGGAGGAGGGGGGCCACCCCACCCTCGCTTTGGCATGCCACCACAGCAGCAGCATGGACAGGGTGGACACCCATTTAACAGCCCACCATTACCTGGTGGTGGAGGTCCAAGAGGGCCCCCACATGGCCCTCTGCCTCCCATGGGAGGAGGCATGGGTCCTGGTATGAACATCATGGGGGGCATGGGTGGTGGCCCAGGTGGAAACATGGTGGGTGGGTTGCCTGGTATGCCCCCTCAAGGACAGTTCCCTCCCCCGCAAGATGGTCCTTACCCTGGTCCTAGCCCACCAGGGCCAGGCAGCGAGGATGGAAAGAACTTTGGTGGAGGAGGGGTCCCGCCTGGGCCTCCACAGCAGCAGCAGCAGCAGCAACAACTTAACATGAATCCCAACGGCCCCCCTCCAAATAATTCCACTCCTGGCCCTCCACCCAACTCTGGCCCCTCACAGCCTGGGGGAGGCTTTCCTGGCCACCCTGACGTTCAGCAGCCCAATGCCAACACACCAGGTCAGCCTCCCTCAGCGCCACCCCAGCCAAACCCCAACTCTTCTCCAACTGGTCCCCTGAATGGGTCAGGCCAACCTCAGCACCCTCCACCCAGTCAGCTACAGCCCCCGAACAATTCAAACACCCCCAACTCAAACAACTCAAACCAGCAGCAGCAACAATCCACTCCGCCTAACTCTACCCCTGGTTCCACCCCTTACAACCAGCAGAACAACACACCTGGTGCAGGTGGTTCTATGCCAACCTCAGCCTCTAATTCAGGTCAGAACAACATGACCAATAACAATGGCGGCAACACCCCTGGCAGCAACCCCAACCCCCCTTCCAACTCAACTTCCACCCCAAACACCCAGTCTCCTCTGCCCCCTGGCCCTGCTGCCCCCTCCACCGGTCCAGGTTCTGGTCCTGGGAAGCTCGGGGGCCCTGGGATGGTCTTCCCCTGTGGCCTCTGCATGGCTGAGGTGCATGACGATCAGGAAGCCATCCTGTGTGAAGCATCGTGCCAACGCTGGTTTCATCGAGACTGCACAGGCCTGACGGAGCATGCGTACGGGCTGCTCACCGGAGAGAGCTCCGCCGTTTGGGCCTGTGACTTCTGCATCAAGACCAAGGACATACAGGCCATTTTTGTGCGCCAGGGATTAGGCCAGCTGGTGGCAGCTAACGAAAGTTGAGGAGTGGACAACAAGGGAGCAGCATGGAGGTGCAAAGCATAAAGACAAACAGACACTCTTTGCTCTGATCTAATTGAATGACCTGTGTGTCATGTCTGCTATTTGCCCAACTCTCTCTTGACTAGCCCTTTACTCGTACACTACAGAGAAACACTCACTGATATTCATGCTTATACATAGCACTTTGAGTGGCTAAAGGAAAATGATTTATCCTACCCCCTCCCTAAAAGGAGTCACATCTTAAAGAATGTTAACAACACAGTCCTTCTGACATCTAGCCTGCCAACCAGCGAAGCACTGACACCAACACACTACCTCACATACTTTGTGACTGACTGGCACAGAGGCTCCGCACTGACTTGACTGTGATTGACTCATCACACTAATGCACCACATGGACGTGATGGTATTTAAAACATACACAGACACAAACAAACACAATTTTTAATGTTATAATGTTTAAATCTTCCCCTACAGTGTACTGCAAGAGTGACTCAAAGCCAATTTATTTCTGTATATTCAATTTTATTTGACCAAAGTTATATGGTTTTCTTAACCAAGAAATATTGGAAGAGTGCCTACAAAGATCTTCGCACACTGAGTCTGTTCTGTATATCTGAAATTTAAGTGAGCTTAAAATGAAATACAACCTGACATTGTGCCATTCATTTTTGCACCATGACTCTGAAACTTTTATGCAACATTGTCTTTTATGAAACCGGTTTGTTTTTCTGTTTTTTTTTTGTTTTTTTTTTCATCCCAATCGTTGTAGAGAGCTTTTTGACTATTTAGAGCAGCAGCTGCAGAGAGTTGTGAGCTGCGACTTCCTTTATTTCCCTTTTTGCTGTGAAACCTGACTTTACACACTGCTGTGCCCATTCTGTTGATGTCATCCATAATAAATACAGCCAAAGTGTGAGCCAGCATCAACATATGACATGAAAGACTGACCCTAAAAGACTTGTCATCTCTCTCCAAGTTTTTTAATGCGTTACGTCATGCTATAATGGACGACAGCGGCACAGCAGAGAAGTGCAAGTGCATCACAGCAAAAAGGTTGCTGGATCAACTCCCTGTGTCAGAGAGCGCCTTTCTGTGTTGTGTCTGTGTGTTCTCCTCGTACCTTTGTGGGTTTTTCCTGGGCACTCTGGTTTTCTCCAACAGACAAAAAAAAACATGTGCTTTAGGTCAATTGGTGACGCTAAATTGCCCGTGGGTACGAGTGTGAGCATAAATGGTTGTCTGTCTGTAGTGGTCCTGTAACCAGCTGGCGACTGGTCCAGGATGAACCCAGCGTCTTGTCCAAAGTCAGCTGGGACGGGCTCTAGCCCCTTATGACCCCTTATAGGATAACAAATGGAAGGATAATGCTGAAATTCACAATTTTTTTTCAAAAGGGAATGATCCTTATGTTTTTTTTCTTTTAAGGAATGAAGAAAAAACAAAACTTTGCAGCTTGACAATTTTTTTACTGTTGTCTTGCAAAGATTCACAAAAGAAAAATTGCATGGGATGCAGTGTTCAAGGTCTGTGTTTTATATGATTATGTTTCTTAAAAAAAAATGCATCAGAATAATATGGACTCAGTGCGCAAAGATCTTAAGTCTAAGGGAAACTTTGGTTCTGTTCAATTTATATTTTATCATAAGCTCCATGTGCCATTAAAATTCTTTATTTGCTCTGCTCCCTCCATTTATGCAACAGCTTATTAGGGCCACTTAAATAATAAAACTTTTTTTCTAAGATTATTAAGTCACAAATATACAAGAAGACAAACTCGTTTTTTAGGTTAAAATTTCATAAATTAATGAGAAAAATTTATGTACAAGTAGTTGCAAAATAATGGGAAACCAAACTGTAAAATTTTTGAGATTACGAACGTATAAAACAGCCTATAGTGTGGGAGAAAATCATTCCAGAGGAAGCCATTTTCCTTGTATCTTGTCTCCACCTGGGAGCCCAATCAGACTGCTTTTCACTTGGACTAAGTGATAAGGAAATATTTTTGGCTTTAAACTCAGAATCACCACATTATCATTAGTTTCCCAACTTACGAGAGGTATTGTTGTAAAGTTAAGCTATTCAGAAGGCTAATGTTAGTCCATCAAGAACTACAGCACACTGGGAATCTTGGCAAATGCAGGACTAAACCTATTTAAAAGTCAAACTTAAAACTTAAAACTGAAACTTTGAATCTTTTCATGGGTATTTAGGACTTTTTAAACTAGAAAATTTGAGTTTAGTTGCCTATAAATCCACCGTCTGTAGTTTGAAAATCATCTTTAAAAAATGAAAATGTTAGCGATCCCTTTTTAAAATTACTTCTTGTGTCTTAAAGAGTGGTCCTTACATGCTGTCATCGAACCTTTAAACTCGTACAAATGGCTAAATGTAAATTGAGAGCATATTGCAGAGTGAAATCATACTCACATTGGCACATAAAACTTAAAGGGAGAACACATTTGAAGCTCTTTGGCCAAGTCTTATATTTGCAGACATGCACGTACACACTCATTTAACCCTGTACTTCTTGTAACTGTGCTGTTGAATCCAGAGGAGACACAGACTCAGATTTTATTCATACCTTGCAAAGCAAACACATGCCTATAAAGTAATTGTGAATATTTAAACATTTTTTGTCTGGAACTCGTCACATGTGGACATGCCACAGAGTTGACCAATGAACAAAATAGTCCATTGAACTTGTGTGTCTTGGTTGTGTACAGTACGGCGTTTTGGTTTTTCTGCAGTACACCTGAGTCAACCATTTCTTTCTATCTCTCTGCAGTCCACATGAATTGTGAAATCAGTGCTTTTGAATGGTGTTGGCATAGCAAGTAGTGACATCATGTCATATCAGATGTGCATAGTCCTTTTTAAAAAAAAAAAAGAAAAGAAAAGAAAAAAACTGCAAAAGGGGGGAGGAGGGTTGCATGTGAATCAATGCAGTAATTGTCTGATCTGTTTGTTGATATTCTGGCCTCTGTGCTGTACGAGGCCTTGAAGTAGACCAAATAACTTAAGAGTGGAAAAAATACCCCTTTTTCACGATTCTGTCATGGTATAAGGTGTTTATAACTATCCTTCCTTCTCTCTTATTTCTTTATTCAATGTCCAGGTTGCCTTTCTTTCTTTCCTTGCTCTTTCTGCTGTTCTTTTTTATTTTGTACTGGTATTTGTGCTGTGCTATTGCTCTACTCTGGCGCCTCCTGGTGGATCCTGGAAGACCCAGGGAGCCCCTCACCAGGTGGGGAAGGGAAAGGTACTGAATTCTGAAGTAAAGAAAGATTTTTTTGTACTTGTCTGTCTGTTTTTATTCATATTTTGTTGGATTAAAACAAGGGTTGGAAGACCTGATTTATTGGATGGTAATATATGTCTTTTTCATGATGCAAAGTGTCGTAGGCTTGCCGTGGCTCCACTGAAGCTTTCTGTTCTGATTATTATAAAGTTAACTTAACATCAGACAAAAATTTCACAGAGGGACAAAATTTTACCAGTGGTGTTTTCTCATCTTTTTGTTGACTAGAAAGTTCTGAAATTCTAAATCAAGTATTGTGCTTTCCAAGAAAACATACTGAAACTTGCAGTTTAATGCTAAATGAAGGTAATATAAAGGCAGTGTTCAGTCTGTACACTTCAATTAAATACTAATGAAATTTGTAGATGGCACAGTAGAGTGTTTGTCGAAGGCAAATGTGGATTATCAAGTTTTCAGTAATTGTATAATTATGGTAATCAACTTAAGTGTGGGACTGTCTTTTAAGGAAATATATTTGGGAAAAGTTGTAAATACAAACATGGCTGAAAGCTTTCTCTATCAAGACCTTTAACCCCCAGTTAGTTCTATCTTCCCCTGATATTTTAATGAGCCTTGAGCTGTTCTAGCTATTTTCAAATTATGACCAACTTGTTACAGTATTGTTAACGTTTAAGTACTGTTTTGGCACATTATGCTTAGTATGTATATTAATATTAAATACTGGTATAGGGGTAACAGTTGATGAGAGCTTCAGTAAGTTTACTTCATTCTCCTATGTAAAATAATTATAACAATTTGTAAATCACTTTTAAAAACATGTTTATAAAGTGCTTTGACATACAAATAAAAACGAAGAAGATGAAATAAAAAAAAGGAAATGAATTATACCTAAGTGAGTACAAAATTCTGCATAGACATCACAAGAGTAAAAGCCAGTTTTAAAATCTTACCCCAAATAATAAGGAGTACATTGAAAGCAGGGATATTTTCAGGATGATTGAAACACATAATTGAATTAGACACCTAAACAGAAAAGGTCTTTTTTATTTTGATCAATTTGACTTGTTGACCTTATAATGTATGATTTCTAAAATCCCAGAAATAAGGCATTAATTTTTATCACATGATTATTATCTCCATCTGTCTTATCTGTGAGTAAGGTCATTCAAAAAATTCTCACAGATTTTGGTTAAATTTTCAGTGAATGGTGGTCATGGCACAAGAGAGAAGGAGTTAGATTTTTGTGGCGATCCAAAATAGGTCATATTTATAAAGGTGTATTTAATATTGTGAGATGAGCTATAGTTAGTTGACACATTTTTAAAGATATGTTGACCAAGAATGTCAGAAAATCCTTGGCAGCACTTGTAGTTATTTTTCATTTTGCCTAATGTGTATTATATTATTAATTCTCAAACTTTGACTTTTTTTGTAATGTTGATTTTGGGTAGGATTTAGATTTGTTTGTCAATGCGTATTTTTTTTACTGGCACACATCTCAATAAAACCTGTTCATTAAATTTTGATTTAAAGCAAGATTTAACATATATGAAAAACTGATCAATGGAGACAAAAGCCATAATCAGTGATCAAATGTACTGTCCCAGTTATTCCAAGACTAAGCTACCATCATCTAGGAAGAAAAGGGGAGCTATTAGAGCCCATGACACAGAGGGCCCTAAAATATGAAACACTTAAATATTTATGTTGATAACATTGATTTTGATTCAGGTGGCCTTTGCAGTGCTAAAAGACTTAAAAAGCTGTTAGACGTTTAATTAAATGACATTAAAGTTTATATATTTTTCATTTTCCAAGCTATTTTTTCTTCAGCCAGAAAAAAGGGCTGTAGTCATTTTCTGCCATGTCAAGGTTGTCACAAGAGAGTACAATTGGCTCTAAGTTGGTTTAGCGAAGCATACAAGTTATCATGAATCATTATGATATAATTGTTTTATATATTTGTATCATTTTTTGCATAATGGTGGTGCTGTTGCAGCAGCTGTGCAGGGCTGGTGTGGGCTGTGGTGGTGGGCCTACAGTGACCTTTTTCACAGGGCCCATGATACCTGTTTAATCCAGTGACCAGAACATTTGGTTTAGGGACAGTTTCTTTCTTTCCTTTTGAACATTAAAGCCTTTTCTACTCTTAAAATATCTCCAGTGTAACAGGAATGTTGGATTTCTTTTCTCAAAATTACCGACAAGAAGGCTGATATCAGACATAAAGGGTCTCAAAATCCCATAATTCCCCCTGCCGTACAGTTTTTAATAAAATGGCGGAATTGTGTTTCCATGGATTTGCCTGCACCAGCCGGGATATAATCTGCCATGCAAATATGAAAGAAAGCCCCATTGAGAAATTGTCCCAAAGAGCAGATATGGGTCACACTGTGGCCCACTGTGCACACACACACACACACACACACACTGATGAAACTGAACCCGCAGGAGGCGCCGCCCTCTCCGGGATCCTCCCACCAATGGAGTCGGTCCTGAGGCGGGACGAGGACTGTCCGATGTGCTGGCAACAGGTTGCACTGGCAGCGGGGGAGAAATTTCCCGATGAGTTACATCTTCCCATCCCACCGATAGTGAACGGAGCTGCTGTTGCTTCTGCTGGAGGAAAGCCGGACTGAGGAGGGAGGACTACTTCGGGATCCGGATCAGTGAGGCAGGTGCAGTAGAACAAGTGTTTACACAGCTGCTGTTTACTCCACATGCACTTTAGGGGTGAAAGTGTTGGAGCTGTGTTGTGCTGAGCGGGCATTTATCACATTTGGGCGCAGAGATGGACACCTGTGGCTTTGGGGGTTTATTTTCGGTCGTCTCCTGATGCTGGTATCGATAGTGTGGACATGAAGCCCCTCTCGTGTTCGTCTCTCGGTGTTTTCAGAGCTTTACGTGCAGACTGTTGGTGTACTCCGTCTATAATTGGATCTGGCTGCGCTGCGTAAAGAGGATATGAAGGGTTAATATAGCAGGTAAGGGCTTCAAATAGGATGGCGGCGGGGTCTCATTAAGTGCAGGTGTGTGGTTTGTTTACCTTGTTGCTCCTCGGCTCGCGCGCTGTGGCTCGTGTAAACAAGCCGGTAGTGGTTTCGACTCACACCGATACTGACTGACCGGACAGGTGGGTGTGACGCAAGTACTCCCGGAGCAGACAGGTGAGAGGGGGTGATGCTACTGTAAGACGTTTAATGAATATTTACATTAAACTGATAATGACATATTCTTTAATTTATCCGCATACTTTGTCAACAGGGACGATGCCAGAAATTCAGGGCCCCACCAAGCAGCTCTGGACAATCTAACAAATAAATAACTGGATGAAAAAAAATGGGCCAGATATGATTATTACAGCCAAATTGATCTGTTTAGACACACACATGAGCTACAAACAGCGAGGAAAACAGCTTAAACTCATATGATAAATGGTGAATTAAATTATGTTCAGTGAGTTACTCCCTGGCATTTGGACTATAATAAGCAAGTAGTTTTTATTCCTCATTTGATTTCAGGATATAATAAGCCCACATGAATTACAACTCTTCCTACTCTGTCATAGATTGAGAACCTTTGCAGACAAATGATCTGTCTTACTCCTTAAACTGTTATTTTAACATACCATTCAGACATTCAGATATATGCAAAATCGATAGAAGAAATGATTATCCTCTCATAAATGTTCTAAATTACCTAATTTTTCTATAAATGTCATTTTATGGGAATCTTGTGACACAAAAAAGCCTAAATTTAGGCAAATATATTTTTGTAAGAGAGGAGCAAACAAATCTTGTTTCAATTTTATTTATTGAAGCTTTATGTAAGCAGGAAAGTCTAACTGAGATTAAGAATCTCATTTAAAACATCTAAATAATCATATTAATTAAATTAATATTTAGTTTATTTGATTAATTTCAAACTTAGCCTTGGTGCAAGAATAAAGACAGGGGTACTGTAGGGTGTATAAAGAAAGCTTAAATCTTTGGGGTAAATGCCGTTACAATGATTTAAATAATCAAAATACTTTTTCAAATCATCACTTAGCGTCACTAAAACATCAAATGTCATCCATTTTTATTTTTGTGTATGTAGGTTTTCTCTGCTCTTGACGACGTTCTAGTGAAAAATTAAAGACAAATTCCCCACAGTGCATTGAAAGGCTCTGCTCAGACAAAAGTTTGTCAGTTACTCAAGGAGGCTCTATGATTGGTTCATTAGTGTACCAATCAGAGGGCCAACTAAGGGTCAGCTGCACAAATACCTCAGTCAACAACATTTGGAAAAGTGGATGGACCTGGTGCAGAATAATGCCGGGGTCAAGCTAGACAGTTTTAACACCTCTGTACTGTGAGTGTGTCATCGATCTGGGATGCCTCAATCCCCGACACCATGTTTAAATGTTTGATTTTGCTTCTGACTCCTGCAGTTTGTCCTGTCATGCCAGAGATGAAACAAAAACAAGCCAAGGTTAATGCCTCAAAATGCAACTTAGGGAGAGGAAAGTCTTGTCAACATCTAAATTCAATGTTCCTGTCTTTATGTGTCAAGGAACTACAACAACATACAGAATCAGGAGAAATGTTGAAGAGAAACAGCAAAAGCATGAAAACGCCTCTGTAAGCATCTGCCGTTAGCATTTAGCATCAAGCTATCATATCATTCATCATAACATTTGTTAAGACAAACAAAGTACAGTACAGTCAGTACAGTGTTTTTGTTTGCTGCCTTCAGTGTCACAATTCCCTCTTCCAACACCATCATAGTGGTATGACTGTGCGGTCAGGTACACAACCATGTTGTACTGTATGAGTTGCAATATTATAAAAATTTGTAAAATGTTTTTGTATTACAAAATATTCCTAAAATTTGCAAGCAATTCAATGCTCCTTACATTGTCTCCTTAAATATGACTTGACTGCTTAAATCAGTTTGACATTCTTAAACAGATTTAATTTAAACTATAGCATCCATTTTTGTTGAAATATGAGTGAGGGTCTTTAAGTCTCTGTACTACCAAAGCCCCTGGCTTCCCTTTGAATATTTTACTCATTTGCTCTGGGGAAATGAGGAAGGCCTTCATATGGGTCTTTGCTCAGGGGCTCAGAATAGCTAAAGCCACCCCTGACAGGAGGTTCGTGGGCTCTCCTCTAAAGGACTTACATTATTTACATCTGAGGAGAAACAGAGCGTGATATTCTTAATTTACGGGTCAGTCTGTGTACACATTTCCACCTCTGCCAGGTAGACACAATGCAGGCTTTGTTACCTAAGTGCAGACTACATGGCTTGGTGAAAAGTAAGATAAGCCTCATATCCTGGCTAACGTATTTACACTCTGAAGCTGTTTGAAGTTGTTTGTCTTTGGAGATGTTTTTTGCTTTATTTTAAGTAAATTACTCCAGAAATAGACTTACCTAAACTGTGTGCTCGGGGGCACACCTCAGGCCAGCCCAGATGAGTAAAAATAAACACTGCCAGGCTTTAATGAGGGACTAGTAAAAGCTTTTTGTTGCTATATGACACAAAACATTCTGCACTGTGGGCAATGACAACACGGCCCCAAAAAACATTAAGTAGTAGAGTTTCTCTCAAAAATGTGCTCAAGGCTGACACAATTCAATGGCATTGTAAGGAGAGGATAGATTGAAACATAACTGCTGCTTTACAACTTTGTTATATTTTCTTGTAAACTAATTTTTCACAGAAAAATAAACACAATATATTACATATAATAAACACTTGAACTCGATGTTCAAGGTCTGTACCTTTGATGCTTTTGCAAAAATTGCATCCTGAAAAGAGGATTCAGTTTGCAAACACTCTAACTCCCCATCACGCAAGAATCACAGTAAAATTCATTATTTTTCAAAATGTTTGATAATCCTATATTTTTTATTTTTATCGAGTTACATTTCTCGAATCTATTTTCATTTTGTTTTTTGTTGAGAGTTAAAGTTTGATAAATATGCAGATTTTGTCAAGTCTATAATCAATTGTGTAATTCTGTATCAGTGAGAATAGTCAAATATGATATTTGCCATAATTGATCAGCCTCAGTTGTTTAAGATAAACATGAGCAGTCTGTTATGATTCTTAAGAGCTCACTTTTTGGCCACCTTTAGTTGAGTAGTCACAAATGTTTGACCTTTAACATAATGCTTGTAAAAAATAGTTAATTTTGATATCTGTTAGGACACCATGGCAATAACAATACCATTTTCCTACAACAAATATCAAGGAATGATTAGTCTTTAAATATCAGACTGTTTAAGCAAATACCGTAAAAAGTATTGGCACCAAAAGGTTATCAACAAATTTGTGCAATATAGACAGTATGTAGGTGATTTCACACCTCTCTTGTGATTTTGTTGTAGTTTTTATTAGATTTAGTACTTTTTAACACGGTCAATCCCTAAGTTAACAGAGACTGTGTCATTTAAAAAAGGTATCAAAAGAGTATTTAAAAGTTTAAGTTGGGACAACCATTATCTCCAGTTCCAGTATATTTAACATACATTTATTTAAAGTGATTAACATCAGTGATTCATTGATTTAATTTGTGGAAGCAGAAGAAGTTTTGCTTTTAGATTTAAATTAAGCTCTGGAGTATTGCATATACTCTCAAAATCCTTCACTTCTATAATAATCATGACTTTGGGTATAAGTGATAATACTCTAAATATACAGAAGAGGCCTTCAGAAAGTAATATAATCCAATTCCGCTGTCTCAGCATGTCAAAGTTCTTATCTTTTTGTTCAGACATCCAAGGACAAGAGAGCCAGTGGGCAAAAGTGTGAGCTCTGATGTGTGTTTGGAAACAGAGGAGGGTGCAGGTTAGGATTAGGGCCCAAGGAAAGGAGAAAAAGGCGAAAAGCCTGCTGTGCAAGGAGAAAGGGAAGATCAGCGGCAGATCGTCTCGTTTGGTGACATTCCTGTCTCTGTTGACACAGCCATTGCTTGTGACAGGAGACAGAGGAGATGAAGCATTTGTCACAAAGTGGTGTATGACAACTGCCCATTGAACATGTGCAACAACAGTGCTGTTGTTGAAATTTACCCAAGGAACATGTTTACACCCGTGAGATTAATGTGTGACCAGAGAGCCGAGCACGTAGTAAACGGAGAGGGGACTGTGATACAAAAAGTGTTTAGATGTTGTACATTTTTTAAGCTGCTGGTTAGGGATGGGCAACTCTGAACATCAAGAGGATTTTATTAATTTTATTCTCGCTGCCGGAGGATGAAATTAATGACATACCCAATGAGATAATTATAATAGCATGTTATTAAAATTTGATGACCTAAACACACAAAGGGGAGTTTCTGGTTATATCCCTGAGGTAAAGTGTTTTATTAGCACAAGTGTAAAATATTTCAAGTTTTATTTTCCCTTATTTTTTTCTTATTTTCGTCTTAATTTAATTTTTCTTATGTCTTGACACCCCCATTTTGTAATCAGTGTTTTTTCGCATCTCAAAAAACAGTCGCCAAAAGTGGTCACTCAGGGCTATGAAGTTTCTCATACTTTTTTTCATCATTGAAATCCAGTGTTAGACTCACAATTGACAAAGTCATGATTGTTACCTTTCACAAAGGAGACTCTGTTGAGGAGATAAGAGCGTGAAATAAAAGCTTGAAGCTTATTTGTGTTGACATTCGCTCAATTTACACTGCCATTTCAGCTCATAAAGTTAACACGCCTGTGTTGTTCACCTTCACTCCCCAAACAGTGTATCACTCTTTTAATTGACACAAATGTCATCTCACTTGTTGTCTGTCACTAGCTTTTTACTTTCCCTCGTCATGTTTATGCTCAAAAAATGAAAAAAATGTTCTTTATTTCTGGAGATTTTGTAAATGGTAAATGGACTTGAGCTTATATAATGCTTTTCTAGTCTTTGACTACTCAAAGCTGCTTCACAACACAGGTCACACTTACCCATTCACACTCATTCACCCTCACATTCACTCACTGATGGTTCTGAGTTTCTATGTTAGTTATCCATCAGCATCAACTAACACACTCACGCCCTTTCATGCCCATTTACATGCCACTGACGCAGCAGTGGGAGCAACTTGGGGTTAAGTGTCTTGCCCAAGGACACATCGCCATGTGTCGCCTTGAGCTTGCAACCTCCCGATTTCTGACCAAGCACACTATCCAACAGCGCCACCAACGCCCCAAAATTTTGTGTGTTGCCCATTAAAATTACGCCATACCTGCAAGGGATGGATGTTAAAATGTAGTATCCATGTTGAACTGCACTCAGTTTACATTACCATTCACTGAAATGTTGTCACATTTCCTCCACAATAATGCATTATTGGTATTTTGAGGCGACTCAGGCCACAGTGAGTGAAGACTGGTGCTGCGTGTGGCCCTCTGGCCACCAGTTGCCCACCTCTGCTGTTGATAATCCCTTTGATGTCCAGTATGAATCTTGATCTCCAAACCTGGTTGCATGTCGTTAAGTTTGTGAATTAATTTTGTTTGGCTGTATTTTTAGTCTGTCCTCTTCTAATTAGTCTGCTAACTTTCTTATTTACTGCCTGGGTGGACAGTTTTCTCTCTGCATGTGTAGGCTTTGCAGTAACTGCTGCCCTAGTTCTCAGTTTCCTCTTAATCTGTCCTTATTAATACAAATGCAAACCACGCGCAATGCCGAGTGTAAAGAGAACGTCTGGAATCCTAAGAATGTTTTTAGGAAACACAAAGGCCCACTTTGATTCACTGATCGAAGCCTCATTGCTAGTCAAGGTGCGGTGTGTTACACTGTAACCGGGCATCAGTTAGAGCTGGTTACTTTTTAATTTACATCTGTGGGAGCTGAAGGTTCGGACAGAGAAACATAAGCTGGAGGTGTGATGGTGAAACTGTGAAGCAGCTTTAGAGGAGCTTAAAAACAAGACAAACAACCCCATCATTCATGTTAGAAAATAAAAGCTGTCAGAGAATTGTTTCACTGTGACCACACATTACATTGTACTTTCTTGTCAAGTCAGGAAATACATCAGGTGTTTCAGTAAGCTAACAAATTTATGAAATTCATGCTGATTTAAGGAAAAATAATGAGAGGCTTAATGCTCTGTGAGAAGATTGTTTACAGCTGAAAATCTCTAATGATGCCAATGGAGAGCAGTAGATCTAACCCCAGAAATTTACTGAGAAACCTCAGCATGTGGCTACATTTCAATGACCATTTACAAACCCTAATTTCAGTGAAGGTGGGGCATTGTGTAAAACATAAATAAAAACAGAATAAAATGATTAGCAAGTCCTTTGCAATGTATATACAATATAATACACTTTGAGGACAAGATATGTAGTGTTTAAACTGATAAACTTCATTGTTTTTTAGTAAATATTCACTCATTTTGAATTTGATGCCTGCAATACGTTTCAAAAAAAGCTGGAACAGGGTAAACAAAAGACTACAAAGGTTTAGGAAAGCTAAAATAACCTGTTTTTAACATTCAACAGGTGAACAGGTTTATTGGAGGGAGGAGATGGGCATGATAAAAGCAGCATCCTTGCAAACAACAATGGGAAAGAATTCTACCTTCCAAGCTTCAACAATTAGTGTCCTCAGTACCAAATGCTCATTGTGTGTTGTTAAAAGGAAAAGTGATGTAACACAGTGGTAAACATGCCCCTGGAATGTGTTGCAGGAACAAAATGAGTAAATGTTTGCAAAAAAAAACAACAAAAAAACAATGAAGTAAATCAGTCTGAATATTAAACACCTCAGTGTATTTGGTTGTATACAGATGCAGCTGCTTCAGTTTTCCCCTTCCAGCCAAATATCTTCCATATTCTTGCCAAGTTCCAGCCTCTGAAATCCCCCTGACCTTTCTGGGGGTGTGCCTAAAATCATTGTAAGGGTTTCTCTACTGCCATGACAGTAGGCAGATCCCAGCATGCTCCAGTCTTAGACCAGTCAAGACTCAGTCAAGGAAAGTGGGAGAAATCTAAGTGGCCTCATCTGTAGGTCAAAAAGGATTTGCAAATCATTGTATTCTCTTTTTATTTACATTTTATACAATGTCCCAACTTCATTGGAATTGGGGTCTGGAATTGGGGTTGAAAAATTGACCAATATTAGGACTTCTGATTTTATTGATATGGTATCAAAGAGTTTTTAATACTCATGTCAACTAGAATTGTATCAATGTTTATTAACCTCCACCAAAGCTGTTGGGTTTTCTACCCTTTGTCCATTTGTTTGTCTGTTGATGTGTCCGTCCGTCTGTCTGTCTGTCCATCAATCTGTGGGCAAGATAACTTAAAAAGTTCTTAACGATTTTGATGAACTGTTTAGGTAATTTTGGTCCTGTGTTTTAGAAAAGATGCATTAAAGGAATATTAGTTTTTGGTGGTGATCTTAAGGCAGATGCAGATCCAGGATTTTTTTCAAGGGTTTGTTGACATTGCATGATAGAGCGTTTTTCCTCATTTTCTTTTTTGTTTCAATGAAATGCATTCAGAATAATGCCCTACAATATTCATACCAATAAAGCTTTAAATCGAATTGAACTCAACTTGACCAACAATGTTGGAAATGTTGCTGTGGTGGAAGTTTGTGCCCCCAGAGCACTTCTAGTTCTGGTATTATGACAGTCATTTTAAATGTTTACAGACAAAATCTTAACACGTCACGTAAGGCTATTCAGCTAAAAAGTATCAAGATCTATTTTGGCCCATGTTTTCCAGCCCTACTGTCATGCCACTTTCGCTGCCACTGAAGAGAAGCGATGCTCATTAGATAAACTACCTGCTGCCAGATGGGGAATACTCAGCGGGCTTGTGAGCATGTTTGTGCACACTCTTGCGCATGAGTGTGTTTGTGCATGTGCTTGAGCCTGAGTGTGTGCGCGTCTGCCCGACTCAAAGTAAACAGTGTACGCCTGAATGACTCGACTCTGAAGTCTGGTGACTGTGGAGACTCAGTAAAGGCAAAGCCAGAGAGAGAGAGGCCCATTCCTGACATAGCCCCCAGTGTTTAATGGTCCACAGGGCTCGGACAATAAGACGTGTATTCTCCTTCTCATCACTGAGCTCATTTTAAGAGCCTATTAGGTACACATGCTGAGATTATACTGCTAACTTTGCACATGAGTGAGCCACTTGAATTTAATACACAAAGGGAAAATTAACCTGCAATGTTTAAAATTACTGGTTAATAATAAACTGTCTTTAGGTATGAGGTTTTTAAAGGCATCTGTGTCTTCTATGATTTTATTATTATATTTATGATCATATTTCTTATATTGTGAGGACAATATTTGCAAATGCTACCATCTAATTTAAACCTGTAGTTAGGTGTCATCTACATTGATCCTTGATCACTTTGATATTGTGCTTTTAAAAAAGGGATGGAAGAAAAGCAAAAACATTAAAATGAAGTTGAAGAGCTCTGAGAGCACTAACCTCTGCCAAGGTATTCCCATGTTATTGTCAGAATGTGGAAAACTGCCCTATCCCGCACTGTTAACAAAACTTGAAAGATTCCCGGATCCACAGATGGATTTGGATCACCACCAAAACATAATCAGTTGTCCCTTGTAACATGACCAACATTCCCAGAAAATGTCATCAGAATCTGTCCAGAACTTTTTGAGTTATTAGTGAAAACGTGGACGCTGTCTATCTCTCAATGTTAATAAATCCTTATAAAATATCTAGAGCCACATCTGGATTCAGATCACCGCCAAAATCTTTTGACCTGTTTTTGAGTTATCCTGTTCACAATCTAACACACAAACAAACTAATCTTTCCAAACTATACAGGTATTCTTAACTTCAGGTACTGCTTTTTTAAAAACTTGATACTAAAACTCCAATCATGCATTGTCTTATTTGATCCATCTTTGATTGCTACTATTCCTATGTCCACTTTGAGGTGCAGACATTTTTAAACTAATCTCTGGTCCTAAATTGAGTCCTCCCTGGTGCTTTCATTTGGGTTATAAAGCTCTTAGAGAAACAGAAGACAAGGAACAACTCCTATCACAAGCTGAGAGGCACTCCTAATGAGCAGTAAACTGACCTTCACACCATCAGCAAACAGATATTTTAAGTCTTTGTTGCTGTTTGTGCTGTATCAAATTCACTGAGATCTCTTTTTCTCTGAGACCTGGCTTTTTGAATGCTCTGAAGGGTTTTACAAAATTTACCATAAATATCCCTCACGTGTCTTTAAATTCTTTTGGTTTAAACATTAACATGACCGGCATTCCTGTGTGAGTTTTAAGCAACATTATTGATCCACTCCTATATGCTTCCCCGCTCTGTTGAACATACCATATGGGAAAATAAACCTGTACAAAGAGGTTCTCAGTGCCCCAGTGGTATAATTGGCATAACAAGAATACTCTCCATTCTGGCAGAGATGAAATGAAACCTGAAGAGCAGTGAGAAAATATGTCAGTTTCATCAAGATATACCAGAAAAATCCGGTACCAGGAATCTGATATGTTCACCAAATCCAGGGAAACTCCTCCTGGGAAGAAAGTCTGAAAATTGCACAAAAGCCAAGAACCCTTGTCAAGAGGTAGGATTACTTCCAACATAAAATGAAGGCAGCTGAGAGATTTGTAAAACCCGAGATCTTTTAGGATTAATGAAGCAGGTCTTTGGTTGAGAGAAAGAGGTTTGCCTACTAGTGTTGGGCAAAGTTTCATTTTTAAGTAACTCTTTTTGTCGCAGTATTTCTATCGTTGTAAAGTAGACACTTACGATACTAAGTTTTAACCCATCGACTACAGAAAGAATTGGACAAAGACATGTGAGTTATGTCAGCTATTTGATTATCAAATCAGCCTTTTGAGTTCTTTTGAAGCCAACCTACTGTGTTGGAGTTGAGGTGCAATCTAAGTGTTTTACCGGGCTTATAGCCATATAATTCATTTCCCTAACTGTCCAAAACTGTAATTCCTAAATAAATCTAAAATCAGTGCAATGTTTAAAAAATGTGGCAGCTGTACAGTGAGAGGCATTCGACATGCTCCATATCAAACAGGGCTGTTTGATAAACCTGACTTTAAATGTGTTTATTTAGGCTGTAAATGCTGTCCATTCTGCCTACACTTCCCTCATTTTTAAGTTTGCCACTTGGCTATACAGAGAAATTGACAACACAGCTGTGTTTACCCTCTGCTGTTACGTAGTTACATGCCTAGGGGTTGTAAGACCTTAGAAACTGTGCATATTCTCTGTGAATTTATTGTGGTGACAAAAAAGGGAAGTACAGATCTTTTTATTTGTTACAGACTCCCTCTATGAAAAAGAAACATAATAGATTACTTTGCAAGTAGAACTCCAGGTTAAATTACTCGTTATAATAACTGTAGGGTACTAGCAGAGACTTTTAATGAGCCAAATTAATCCCTGGGCCCCAAACTAAATTTAGACCCTTATTTCGATTGTCTAAATGCACAGAGATTCTCTAAAAGTTTCAATTTATTGGAAAAAGTTCCTGATGTCACGAAGAACCATTCATGTTGTTACAGCCATCACTGCTGGCTCGCTAATGAGTATGCTACCATGCAAGGTGTCTTCCTGTTAGAAAAAAAGACAAAATCCTTATCAAGGTTGGTATTTACTGGTTGGATTAAGTTGGATAGATGGTTTAACTTTTTTTAATTTAATGCTTTAAAAATAAAACTGGCAGATAGATAAATGGCAAGGCTCTCAGCACTTTCATGTTCAGTGTTTCACTGCTGATTCACCTGCTGATTTGCATCTCTGCTGTTTCCCCTCCCTGTCTGTTCAGGCTGCCTGCACAGTAACCAGGAAGTCAACATGAGCAGCCTCTCCACCGACAAGAAGCCTCTGGTGGATTACGGCGTCCAGATCCGCTTCATTAAAGACCTCCATGACACAGGTGGAGGCTTTTCTGATAAATCCAAAGGCAACAACACTGTCACTCCTCCCTCTAATAAGTACGGGGTGGCAGTGCGGGTGCAGGGGATATCTGGGCATCCCTATGTGGTCCTGAAAGATGGAGAGAAGGGTGACTCTTATGGGGTTCAGCTGAACACTAACAGCCCCACATCAGGGCCGCCTTCCCCTAGCAACAGCCTCCCAAAAATAAACAAAGAACCAGCAGAAGTAGCAAACCCCTACAGCCCTGCTGTGAGTGCAACACGTTCTCCTGTTTCTGCAGCAGAGGACGAGGACGGGGAGATATTTGGGAGTCCTCTTAAAAGACCACCAGGGGACGGTCAGGCAGGGACACAAGGAGAGGAGGAGGGGGGTCCTCGAAGAGATGCACAGAAGGAAAAGCTGAAAACAGAACTTAAAGGAACAGAAGCAGAGAAGAGCACAGATAAGGAAGAGTATAATGAGGCAGGGCTTAAACGGGTTAAAGTAAACGGTGTTGGACCAAGAGGGTTCAAACAACCTGGATCCAGTCTTAATTCTTTAGGGAGACGTGCTAAAAGTACAGAAACCCCTCCAGAGTCAAAACCTCCAACTTTAGCATCTGAAGAACCAGTACAAGCAATTGACACAAACTCCCTGGCTCCCATTACCAAACTCATCACCAAGTTTAACAATGGAACACCAGGCGCCGCCCCACAGACGAGAGGACGCTCCGGAGCGAGGCAGAGACTCAGGTTTGACGAACGCAGGAGGTCCAGGAGTCTGGATGCGAGAAAAGAGCTTGAAGCTGAAGATTCCCCTCCCTCTCCGACCCCAAACCCCTACGCCACCCCTCTGTCTCCCTCCTATAACCTCATGACATCATCTAGCCTAGGAAGGAGTCCTGCATCCGTAGCCAAGGTGACAGCCCTCGAGGCCCCTAAGCCCAGCTTTCAGTCTCCAGGGAAGTTTGTTGCCAAGGACATTGCTCCAGCTGTAGCAAAAAAGCCTGTAAGTACGGGTGATTATGAGATTATGAGTTATTTGCAGGGTTTAAACTGCCTCTTTGTTTTGTGTCCTACTTTGTTTACGTTCTATTTCCAGGATATACCTCTGAGGACCCCGAGTCAGAGCACAGCAGTCATCAGCGGAGAGGACGCTAAAGTGAAGCAGGCTATTTACAACATCCTCAAAGATGGGTAAATAATCCACAAGCATAATATACTTGAGGAACTAGAGTCAATGTTACTTCAAATGTATAGGTTCTTACTTTGTAATCCTCCTTTCAATGTTTTCTAATCAGCTCCAGTGAGAGTGAGGCTGTACTTAGAAGAAAAGTCAACCTCATCTATGACACCACAAGCAGTTATAAGGTAAGAAAAAAACACTGCAGCCTAATAGTTTTTGGACCATGTGCAGTAGTGATGTGGAGATTAACCAAAATTGGGTATCTGATCATGATGTTATATCAGTGGTTTTCAAATTATGTTTCAAAAGCCATATTTTTTTCCATTGTCACAGCTGTTCATGAAATTAATTTACCTAAAAATTAGAGCATGTAGATTAAAAACTCATTCATTAGTTATTGAAATAATAATTTATAGCCATAGAAATTCCCCAAGGCACACTAGACTTGTCCAGCCACACCATTTGAGAACCACTGCGTTAGATATTTGAGTGGATTGGTCTGTGTATTGTTGCATCAGTAAAAAACTAACACCAACTGGCAAGTGATGGCCCGGTAATGATAATAATTATGACTAGAAGTGCTCCAAGAGCACAAACCATCCACCAAGGCATTTCCAATACGGTTAACAAATCCTTTAAAAATTACTAGATCCCAGTCCGGGCTCAGATCACAGACAAAATCTAATCAGATCCCCCTTGTGCCATGACAAACATTCCCAGAAATGTCATCTAAATTCTTTGAGAATTTACTGAGTTCTTCCCAAAAATGTGGACAATTACCTCACAATCCAATTCGTTGTAAAACAGGCAAAGGAAGAGTGGTGAAACATCTTCAAGAACCTCTAGGATGTCCAGTTGCCCGTTTAACAAAGAATTGGTTAACCATGACCTGGATGAATGAGAACCTACACAGTCCCTTTCTCACAATGTTAACAAATCCTCTAAAAAATTCCTGGATTTGCATGTGCATTTGGATCGCCACCAAAATCAAATCAATAAGGGGGTAATAATAACGATAAGGGGGTAATAATAACTTTAAGATGCTTTATATTTGATAATTCAGAAAAACAACATAAACAATACAACTACAAAGAATACTCGATGAAAATCACACATTAAAAGCTTAATTTTATAGAGGAGTCTTGAGTAATGGTTTGAATGTGGATGGGTCAGAGCTGCTTTGTATGTGAGGGGGGAGAGAGTTCCAGAGGGGCAGCGATGGAGAAGGCTCTGTCCCCCCCAGGTTCAGTGTTTGGTTTTAGGGGTGGAGTGAGAAGGTTAGCAACATTGGAAGAACAGAGGCTACAGGAGGGAGTATGACAATGGAGGTGAGGTGACGTAGGAGGGGACTTAGTGGGAAGGGGCTTTGTTGGTCAGAGTAGGATTTTAGAATAGATGCAGTAACAGGGCTGGCAGCCAGTGGACATTTTGAAGGATTGGGGTAGTCATAGGGCCAGATGTGGGCAAGGAGGCAGGCCACAGAATTTTTCATAAATTGGTGCTCAATGAGAACTGTGGACGATAAGACAATGTTTTGTATTGATGTCAGAAGAAATGTAACCTGCAAAGTCCAGCCTTAACTCCTCTTCTTTGTTAATATGTTTATCTTAAGTTTGTTTGAGACAACATTGATTAAAGCAGGTAGGGAACAGAGATAGCCACAGATAAGCTTCACAAAACAGAAAGAAACAGGAATAAGTCCAAATGTGCAGAAGTGAGTTTGCATTTCAGCATTTTCCTATGGCTAAATGTGTACATGGCTTTATAAATAAATAGCTTTTTGGATAAATGCCTGAAATAAGGCCAGTGTTGACACATGCATACAAGAATCAAACGTTTTATTTTGCTCCATAAAATGCTTCTGATATTGCCCTGCTTTTGAATTTTGAAGTGTTTTTGGGTTTTTAAAAGAATATTTTCCTAACTTGCTGCTAACAAGGACATCAAAATTGTCTGGAGAACCGAATACAATCATTTCTGACCATTTTTTCATATAAAAAATAATACATACAGAATAGCCACACCATGGAAACCAACCTGATTGTTCATTCAGATAAAGAAGACATTTTTAAACAAGAGGTTACTCATTGGATATGTGGCTGCTTCTGAGTCAAGTCGACATGTTTTAGTTCCATTATTGGTTAATAATAGCATTTTAGTCTCACCAATTACGTTTAAGCCTGTGAAGGTTATCATGAAAAAAAAAAATGGCGAGTTTCTGGAATTTTTCTTTCACCACAGACTCTATTATTAGCACTGATCTAAGAACACAGAGAAAAAGCCCATAGGCTTTTAGTTGAGGGAATTAGCACAATGCTAACTTACTGGTTGACATACAAAAACACACCATCCGTGCACCATTCTTCAGCTTTAGTGAACAAATGGTTGACGTCCCCCAGACTTCATTAAGCACATTTTATGGTATGATATGGAACCACTGGCTTAGCATAAGGATTAAAAACATGGGAAGGAGCAAAGTCCTAACCGGGAGGAAAGTCTTTATGCTTAGTTAAGCTAACCTGCTGCAGCACTCATAAAGAAGTTTCTATCAACTCTTGGCAGAAATGTTCAATAACAGTGTCAAGCTAGATATATAACTGAGTGGTACTTGTTAAACATAGTTGAAAATGAAGCAGCTAAGCTAGCAAAACTTCCTCTTTTACACAGTTGGAGTTAAAGGACCACAATGCTGATAAACTAACTGTGGTGTGCAGCCATCAAAACCAAAAGTTTCTGGTCTGACAAATGACTCCACAAAATAGTTTTGTGACTTTAAATAAATTAAAACATCATAAAAGACAGACAGGAGACAAAGAAGTAATGCAATTAGCTGTAGCATTGTGTGTCAAACAAAGGGCATATTGTTTATTTCATGAGCATCTTATTAGCGAACCGTTCTTGTAACAGATGGTGGGCACGCAGACTTCTTTTCTGAGGACATGAAGTTTCTATTTCACTCAATTTGTCTCTGAAGGATCCTCTTTCTGCACACGAAAAAACATGTTAAAAAATGACAGTATACCTCCGTCATTTGCACTACCATCTTTGCTCCTTAGTGGCACCTTATAAAGATGTTTTCTACCAGCACAAACACACCACTTGTTTTACATTTGCATCGTTTTACATAAATCTACATACAGAAGTTATCCCTCTGTGTCATTACCTTCTTTTATTACACACACTTTATTATGTATGACCTGGTGTTATGCGCCTCTCTCAGTGTGCTTGTGAACATGGTAGCCTGTGTATCATCTGCCCGTCTCGTCTCTTGGCAACGCTGCACCTGCGGAGGAGAGCTGTTGAGGGCTCAGTGTGCGTGGAGGTCGCAGTCATTGAGAAGCATCAATAATTGAGTCGGACTGGAACCCTGCACCAGCTGGAGATTGTCGAAGAGGGTTCTTCTTGAACAAAATCTCCCTTTTTCAAGGAGATCTGTCCATTTCAACAGATCTAACAGCTGATTTCTTCACAGAAGTCATTTGAGGCTCTTCGTGAGTGATAAAAGCTGCTTAAACATCCACATCCAGCTTCAAACTGCAGGATTTTTCTTTCTGCCTGAGGCTGTTTCTTCTCCAACTCTGGCTCCAAACCAAAGCATTGCGTTTTGTCTATTTGAAGCCAAAACACAACATCAGAGGAGGATCAGACGAGTGTGTGTAAAAAACAGCTCTGCCGAATACGCTTTTGGGGCATTTGTGATAAAAACAGATGTTCTGATGAATCAAGTGACACATGTTACAGCCTTTTTTTAAGTTTGAAGGGTACCAGCTTAGGCAGAATTTACAGAATCCATGTTATTCTCTTAATTCACTGGTTGTCACCAAGTGGATCAGGATTCATAATTGGGCAGTTCAGCTGTTTACATTGGGTTGCAAATACCGATATATGCTTCTAAGAGTTAAAAATGCACAGAAACCCGATCTGTACATGCATCAATACATATTTTATGACCTTCATTTTGGTTCGATATGAGCAAATATTGGTTATTTTCTCAAGACTGGGATTTGTTATATTGAGAAAACAGAAAGTGTTGATGTTTCATCACAAAAAAAATAAGTGGATGTCCCCATAAAACAATCAAAACTGACAAAATTAACACGGGAAACTGAGTAAATTAAAGGAGGTATAACATAACTCCTTGTGGTCTAAATAAAACTTTGTGCCATGGTTTTATCAATATTTGATTTACATTGATCATTATAGGAGGTTTTTGAATCTCCATAAACCAGTGCTAAACAACTTTTTTAGGGACAACTATTCGTCTCTTTAAGTGCAGTTAAAAGCTCTTTCCCATCCACCCTCTCCTCCAAGTGATGTGCCAACATGAGTACAGGTGTGTCCTTCACGTCTATAGCTGGAGATTGATGGGTGGAGATCAATTATTATTATTATTATTATTTATTAGCCTGGTTCAAAAGTCTGCTTTGGTCTTAATAGTTAACTCATTTTATACCAAGGTGATTAGGTACAAAAAACACGTCAGAATAGGTGATCACAGACCTATAAAAACGTGCTGTGACTTGCTGACAAGAATGACAGACTACACAATTGAAGTCAACTTCATATAACGGCCGACATGATGATATTGGAAGACAGAGTGCAGACACTGAAGACAGGAACAGACATGCAGTATTTAGGATGCTATGTATTTGTTTTTTCAAACATTGTGATAATTGAGGTGTTAGCTTGATGAGAAATGCAAGCAGTCACTCACCAAGACTGTAAGATTCTTCTGCTGTTTCTCTCCAACATTTCTGTTTTTACAGTCTGGTAGTAGCTCCTCTACAACACATCATTAGGGCAGGGATATTGTTTTCAGAACATAGAAGACTTTCCTCTGTCTCGTGGCCCTCAAGGCAACAACTTCAGTCTGTTCACATCAGTGATTGTAGCAGATGTGGACTCCCTGTGCTTTCATTGGTCAATGTCTCCATTGTGAAGCAACAAGTTGCAGGAGGCAGACCAAAAATCAAACCTGACAGACTTTCCACATGTCAGTCAGGGTCTCCCTGTGCATGTTTGTTCTCTCCAGGCACTCTGACTTCCTCCCACAAACCAAAACATGCTCTTTAGGTTGATTGGTGACTCCAATTTGCCCTTAGGTATGAGTGTAAGCATGAAGGGTTGTCTGTCTCTGTATGTGAACCTGTTTCTCTATGCGTATGGATGGATGGCCGACACTGTTATGCATTTAAGGTCCATGTTATAAAGACATGATGTGTTGATGTTTGCTCATAATTTTTTTTTTTTTAAAGGTAATGGACAGTACAATATGATTTCAGACGTAAATTTAAGAGAAGGACGTTTAGGTTTTGGTGAGGAACTTGAATAGAGTAGCTTGAAGTTGAAAGTTATTTGTTTCTAAGTAAAATCAAATAATTTTATCAGTTGCATCATGAAACCAAGTAAATATTACAAGACTTTTATTGTAAGAATAACAAAGAGATCCCTGGATTCAGATTCTCCTGAAAATATTAAGTAAGAATATGTTTTTAACCACCAGCCATTACGCAAAACTGCTTAATTACCCTGGAGAGTCCCATGTGTTTTTGCAAAGTTGTTAAAAGGTTATTGTTTGAAAAGTTTGATATTTAGATGTTATTAATGTCTGAAAAGATTCAAAAACCAAGTTTTTCACTCTGCTTGACATTAGTGCACTTTTTAGAAGCTTAAAGTGGAAAACAATCCTTTCATTTATGGTAAAGAAAGATGAAAGCAATCCATGTCCAATACATGTTTTTCTGGATTTCCTGTTTATATCGCTGATGAAATGCCCCTAAGACCCTTCCCACAGATACCAACCTCCATGTTGGAAAACACACTACACAGGCTTCAATGATCAAATCAGTTTTTTTTATAGATCAAGCTTTAATTGAATCTCCTTTACATTATGTAATCACTTCATCCTCAAGTATTTGTGCTAAGACTACTAATGGGTTTAGTGGGGCAGCAGAGGTTCTTTCATTGAAGAAGATTAATTCACATAAGAATAAAGCTGATGCAATGCACTCCAAGTGCTTAAAAGAACTTAGACTATGTTATCTTCTGTTAATTATGTCTTTCAGAGGAGCAGAGATGTCCCTCAGCTGGATTATCTACAAACTGTCCTGCAGGGAATGAGAAGAAAATGAAACAAATTTGTACAAAATTCATCTTCAGAATCCATCATTGATAAGTAGCAGAAATGCAAGGTCCCCTAAGGATCCAACCGTGCGTGATCCTCCCTTTGTCTCGCTCCCCTGTCTCCATGCCTTTAATGACTGTGTAGGAGGATGAGAAAGGATTCATGGGCAGGCTTTTCTTATACCTTTTTTTCAGAGAGAGGGAGGCTGTGAACGGCGCAGTAATGTGGGCGACATTGCTCCGGCTCTGCTCCCCCTGCAGCCTGTCAGAAAGACTTGTTATCGCGGGGAGATTGTCTTTTTTGACGGTGTCGGAGCTCACAAGCAAGGCCCCGTTCTCCCAGAGATTTTTTGACTGTCAGAAAGTAGGGCAAAGAATCCAAGTCAGGGATGTTTTTTTTTCTCTCTTTTAAACTTTCAGACAAGACAGTGCGAATAATGTATCCTGCAAGGTCGACACTGACTCTCTGTAGAAAAGTTTCCAGACGTCCTGTCCGTGTCTTTGTGCTGAAGATGCTCTTTCTTTGTGTCCCATTTCTCTCTGTTTCACCCTGAAAATCTCACACACTTCTCTTTGTGTTTTGCGCAGAAAGGAGGATATGATGGGAGCTCTAAAAAGGGGAACCTCGAGGAACTTCTCGAACAGCTCAACCGTTGCAAGAAAGACCTGCAGCAGGCCCACGATGAGTAAGGATATGTGTATATCTGTGTCAGTCAGTCAGTGAGCATGTTCACGCAAGGCTGCACTGAAGAAGGACAAGGGAAAGGGTTCAGAGCCATGGAGGGGCCCACAAAGGGTTAACTAAGACATGATCTGTCCTAAATTAAACCAATAATTACCTTTGGTTTTAACAATATCACACAGTTTATTTCTCCCAAAGGGCAATCCATTTTTGCAGTTCACCAAACAAATAACAGGTAGGAGTATGTCAGAGATAACGAATAAATCATCAGTACATTGACTAAGATGCTCACCAGCACTTTGGCATCCTCATGTGCCCCCTTTGTACAATATTACCACATGGGAACCTGGCAAATATGACACAGCTAGAACCAAACTTTAATTAATATTGTCTACGTGTCTAGCCATACTAACTATATATCTCAGGTCTATTCATGGGGACTTTAGGGGCCCAGACATTTCTGTGGGCAGACCAGTATTTACATGCACAGTAAATGAATAGATTAGGATTGGTTTGGTTGGGTTGTATGAGGTACATGGCTTTAGCCTGAACATTAGCCCAGTGACAGAGATCAGCCCTCCATCTGTACCGAAGTAGTAGGCATGGAAGCTAAGGCTGTATATTACTGCAGATGGTCCTAAAAACATTGTGTATCTTAAAGAATTTTGGATGAAAGCAAGCCACAAAACAGCATTGGGTGATTACAAATTGTACCTCATACAACACCAACAACACACCAAGTCTCATTTTAGTCCAACTAATGCAATAATTTGACATTTAACTGCATGTAAACACACTGACGGTGTTCTGCATGGTTTGGCATTGTTTGCATTTCACAGTAAACATGAAGCTTGCTGTTAGTGCTTCCATGGCCTTTTTGTCAAAAAAAAAACTATCATTTAACTGATGGGCTTGTTAATGAGTTTGAAATATTGCTAATGTGCATGTGTGTGCGTTTGTTTGTGTGACTGCGGCAGGCTTGCCGAGGAGCGTATGTCCAGAGAGGTTGCAGATTCTCGTCTCCGCCTACAAGAAGATCAGCTGGCAGAGCTTCAGGAGGAGCTGAGGAGGGTTGAAGAAAACTCACCTCACTCAGACATACTGAAGACGGTAATCACACACACAATCACACACTATTTCCTTCTCTTGTCCTTGTGCATCTCAATAAACTACAATATATTGGAATATCATAGATCAAGTACACGATGAAGTTCACAAAAAAGTTTAAATATGTATGGATATCATATAAAGGAATTGAAAATATATTTATTAAACATAATGGTTGATCTTCTGAGAAGCATGATCATTTATGTGCTTTAATCGTTAGTTGATGCTAAGGCCGGGTTGCTGTGATAGCAGCTTGTCTGTATTGAACGATCTGTTGTCCCTCATCTTCTTTTTGTCAATACCTCCAGGCAAGTTAATCAAGCTCCTAGCTGAAGCTCACAGTCAGTAAATCAGTTGCAAGTAGTTTTGGAACTTGAGACAGGTGTCAAGTCCCTCTGGTAAAGGAAGCCTTTATCTCCATTCAGCTTGTCAGTGAAAAACCTGAAATGCCCTAAAACCTCCCAGTAGACAGCTGCAATGCCTCTGGAGTCTAAAGGGAACACAGTGGACCAAAATCAGCAGATGCGATGCACCCTCACTTATTTCTAAATATGGAAACTTTACACTATACTTTAAGCAAATTTAATTTACGCTCCTGTCTTCTTACAGACTAGGGGACCTTGATTTGCAATTGCAATGCAGCATTTACTTTCATTTGAAAAGACTTTAGATCACTGAACAGTGTTTAAATTATTTTTCTTCCAGCACATGTAAGATGCCTCAAACACTGTTTCTGTAATGGGGTGGCTTAACACTGGGAGTGCAACACTTTGTGTTCATATTTGATAGCTCTTCATGCACTGACTTCAGCAACTGTCCACTCTTTGTGAAGTTCCCCTAAGTTTCTGTCAAGGTCACTGTCATCCCTGTTTGCCTTTGCATCCTTTTACTACCATACTTTTTCCTGCCAGTCAGCTTTTTGTGAATATGCATTAATACAGAAGTCTGCAAGTAGCTAAGTCTTTTAGTATAAACCCTTGGTGGCTCACTCACTGTGAGGGGGGGTCTTCTGGACATCTGTCAAGTCATTTATCTTCCCCATGAATGGCATTATGTTTACTGCACCAACAAACAAAGACTTAGGAAACCTCTGCAGATGTTTAGAGCCAATTAGCTGAAGCTTTTCCAAGACAATGAAAATCTAACACATAAGCAATTTTCACTTTCTAAATAACTGACTTGAAATATTGAACTTTACGAAATCCTCATCTTTGAGATGCTCCTGTATTATATATTTATCTGTTTCTCTCTACAGGATGTGATGGCCCTGCAGGCTGATCTGGCCGAGTCCACCATGCTTCGACAGCGTCAGGAGGAGACTCTACGGCAGCGTGAGCGTGAACTGACGGCCCTGAAGGGGGCACTGAAGGAGGAGGTGGAGTGTCATGACAAGGAGATGGAGGCTCTAAGGGATCAGTACACCCACGACATGGAGGACCTGAGGAGGACCATGGAGCAGGTCACACAGGTGGCGGGATCTATCCTTTGCAGTTTCTGCAGTCAAACAAATCTTAACTTGGCTCAGGAACTTAGAAGTTAAGATGGGATATGTAAAGTGCATCTCCAGAAATGTCAGCAGTAGAGGAGCGATTGCTCACTAGAAAAATTATAAAGATGGGATTTATGCAATTGAAATCTGTAGTTTTTAGTCTTTAAGATCTGAGTATTAGCTGTACAGCCTAAAAAGGCTTAAAATCACTTAAGTCAGTTATTTAAGAATCCAACTCCAAGACTTCTACTTCAGGTAGAACTTTGGTATACGTGTTACGTGTTTGCTTGATCATTTCCGGTCCAAACCTTTTGGACAGTTTGTTGACAAAGAACCCCTGACATCTCTGAACAGTACACGTCTCAATAAATTCACAAAAAGGGAACGAAAACTCTTCACATAGCATATCTGTCTCCAACGTTTTTAAAAATGTACATAGACTTACTTGAGGTTTAACTTATAAATCAACCAAAAACTTCAGCGTAGATTCACAGCTTGAACTCCCTGTATTATTTAGGAAAGTGGGCTCAAGCAGCAGCCTAGCAGAGGAAAGCTTTTGTTTGAATGTATCTTTTATTTCAACGAATTTTGATCCAAACAGAACAAAATGTGCCTTTTTAGCATGTGCATATGGGTCTCAGTTGTTAGCTTGTAGAGCATTTACCCATGAGGTATTTAGAGCACTTTGAAGACCACAGCAAAACCTGCACCAAAGCAATAGCTGTTAATTCTGAATTTCTGTTGACTAAAACTCTCATAATTATTACTAGCATCAAAGTCTGCTCATGACTTCTTAAGATAGCAAAATATTTCCCTCTGTTTGAGTGTAGCACAGTCTGGTTCTACCTGTCAGGCAGTTTATGTACTCTGCATGCTTTATTAAGAGATATTAATTTTGTTTCTTTGATGTTGCACTTGCCCTATTATGCACCCAGGCCTTGTCTTGTCATTCTGTTTAATGTGTCAGTATTCTGTGAGTGTTCAAACACTGACTCGGGGTATTATCAGGTCAGGCTAAGCCCTGTGTGCACACTAGCAAAGAGAATTTTGCTTCTTATGATTGCAAAACTTTTTCCCTTCCATTGAAGAGTTTCACCACTATTTTTTTTTTTGGTTTTGCACCGTGCTGTACGATGTGGTGAAGAAGATTTTGAAGCCTATCTGTACCTACAGAAATAGATCATTATTGAAGAGTCTGGAAACAGCAGCAGCGATGTCAGAGAGAAGAAGTCATACAGCCAGAGTGCAGGAGATAAGCAGAAAGGTTGGCAGCTGGGTTTGATGTGGTGATTTATTTGGCAGGAGGAGGATTAAAGTAGTCCGATCACTGTTTAGTATGACTGTATTAAACTCTGCCTCACATTTTATGACATTATTTCTCATGTAGAAGATTTTTAACAGGTTAAAAACACGGGTGAAGACATAAGCTAAAAAAACATCTCGTGCTGACAACTTGCGCAAAAAGCAACTAAAATAAAAGACTAGGACTACTGCCTGGGGGTTCTTGCTGTGCCTCCTGGAGGTGTACAGGTGCCAGACAGTGAGAGTACAGTAGTGGTTCAAAAACAAGGCTGGAGTGTATTTGAGGAATTGTGATTGTAAGAGTTGTTATTTCTTGAGCTTTACATGAGCACGTTTTGTAATAAGGTTTGAGGTGACTGAATGTATAAAGTTTATCCTTGATACAGGGTGGACATTTTTGCTAAGTTTAAAAAAATCCTGCAAAGTACTCAAACAACTTCACATTAACAAGCAAGAAATGAACATAAGACCAAATAACCCTGACCTCTGACCTCTTACTACCAAAATCTGATTATGTCATCCATGTTTTTAGTGAATATCTGTGCAATGCCTGGGGAAAATCTCAGAAGCCTTCTTGCAATATCACCTTCTCAAGCAAAGGATGAATATGAGGCCCAAAGACCTCTGCCTGTGATCCCTAAAATCTTAGTAGTTTATTCTTGTTAAAAAGGTTTTGGTGTGTAGTTTAAAAGAAAATCCCCTGAGGCATTTTTAAATGCCACATTCACTGTAAAGGATGATCAGTAGTCACAATGACCTTGACCTCAAGCCTGTGACTTCCAAATCAAATCTATTCATGTTTGAGTCAGTGTTGACAAAGTTTAAAGAAAACTTGGCATCAAAATTCTCTGACTGACCGGCAACCAGCAGCCTTCTTGCTATGAGGTATGGGCACTACCTGCTATACAACCGTTCTGCCCAGGGATGAACATGAGTCCAAATAGGTTTGAGCTTTGGCCTGTAAACCCAGAGACATTATTATTTATCCTTGTGTTGGAGTGCACAAGATCTTGACCCTTTAACCTCAAATATTTGAGAAAAAACACAAAGCTGTTTGTCCTCATGCTGCACTATAATGTATTTTGTATGTGTTCATGTTTCAGTCCCAGGAGCAGATAGAGGAGGAGAGGGAGAGAGTGAACGCCTCCATCCTGACGATGGGAGAAGAGCTTGAGAGCTGCAGAGACCGGGGAGAGAAGTGGAAGAGGGAGCTGGATGCCACCACAAAGGAGTCAGTATCTATAGGACATGTTGTTTATTAAAAGTATATTTAAATGTGTTTATTTTAAAATGATGGCACACAATAGCTTTAAAGCAGATATCAACAACGGACCCTTTGTCAGGTTTTGCCCTCATTGGCTACTTTTTTATAAAGTTGGAAAAAATCTGCTGTAAAACGTTTTTTACTATAGATTTTTTTCTATTTTATTTTAATATGCATCACCAGACCAGCAATACTGTTATGTTGTAAGTTTATCCTGAAGCTGGTTAGCTCCCATAACAAAATGGCTACATCAACATGGTTGTGTCCAAAACCAAACCAAACTGGATACTATTTTTACATCTGCCAATGAGGTTATGTTTTAGCCGGCATTTTTCTCTTTCTGTTGGTCTTTCTGTCTGTCTGTCTGTGAGAAAGATAACTCAAAAATTCTCAACAGATTTTGATGGAATTTTCAGGGAATGCTGGCCATGGCTCAAGGGAGAAGTGATAAAATTTTGGTGGTGATCCAAATCCAGATGCAGAGCCAGAAATTTTTAAATATTGAGAGATGGGCAGTTTTCCGCATTTTAGCTATAACCTGGCTAAGAATGTCAGAAATGCCTTAGTAAAGGCTTCTAGTTACTAAAAGTGACATCAGTTTCAGTATTTAGTACACTCTCAATTCAGAGTGAAATTTTCTGTGTGCAAAATATCCTCAGCTGTATAGACCATTGTTGTGTTTGTGTACACTGATGACATGTAGTATGGGCAAAGCCAAACTGGTGGCAGAAAGTTCGCTAGGTCAGTCTTATTGTCATTTCACATCCCAAAGTTATGCGTGATTTGATTTAAGTTGAGAAAAAAATATGAAAGTCTTTGTTGCTGAAGGGGATCAGATGCAGCTCTTTTTCCTTCCTTTCGGAAATGCTCTGGTAAAAGGAGGTGTGTAGGCCGTGGGAGGCCATGATAATGAGCTCTGTGCTGGTTGGCTGCCCAAATCATGCCTGATGGGAAGGAGTTAGAGGGGTAACTGGCTGCTGAGCAGAGTTTCAAAACAGTTGTGGCATTTGCCACACAAATATAGGTGGAGGCTGTATGACTATTACATAATAAACCCCAGGAAGTAAAACTAAAGCATTTTAAGGGTCATTTTTTTCTTTAAAGAGGAATAGAGTATTACTCTGTGAACTGAGAGTTTGGTAAAAGTAGTCATGTTCTGCTCCTCAAGCCTCCTCTGACAACATTAAAGGCAAAGAAAATGTATTCTGGAGGACATGGGACCATGAAGAAGGCAGAGATGACAGGCTTTTAAGTATGGTGGATAAACCTGCAGCTACGATATGGATGGGCCTCATTTGAGATATGCACTGTATACAACATATTAGTGATCTTTTAATTGGCGTTATGTTGAAACTCCACAGTGGTCTTTTACACAGTCGGACCAAATAATGTAAGTTTCCATATTTAACACTTGGCTTAGGAAAAGGGATCAGAAATACTCAGATTTTATGTAAATGTATTGAGGTGCTTTTTCAGACAACCCTGTTAACAATGCTGAAGTGTAAAAATTAAGCTTATAATACAATCCACTAAAAAGACTTGGCCTGGGTGACAGTTTGTTTATCCTGAAGTAGCCTTGTAGTGATGGTTGTTTTGATGGGGGCTGTCTTATTGGTGGGTCAGCTGACTAATCAAAGGTCCTTGATCCATGTTTTTCAGACTTTACTGACAACCCTGCAAAAATTAACTTCTTTTTGTTTATATGAGATATGGTATCTTGACTGCTGCATTTTATGACTTTTTTCTACTAACATCAGAGGCTTCTCTGCACACAAATCATTCATGAGCTCTGAAAACACATACTATATCATTTTCAAAAAACTTTCAACTTCAAAAGTCTTAAAGGAGGAGGAACAGTGTAAGCATATAGCAATGTTCAAAAACCATAAAAATGTTGGAACATCAATGTTTCTTTTCAACAAGCCTTTGTTTCTGCTCACACATCAACAGCAGGGCCACAGCATTTCATGAATCAGTCTTATATACACTCATGCTCTTTGTTGTTTCACATTTTCAGCACACTCCAGGCTCAGCCAGCATCAAACAGTTTCATATTAAATATTTCTAACAATGAAGATTTCAAGTCAAATCATTTACAGTATGGACTGAAAATGTTAAATTTTGTAAACTTAAATCTGTGTGGATTTCCTGAAGTTGCTGTTTCTCTTTTTGAACATGCAGTGTGACATTTCTCTTGAGTTATTTTTAACACATGCACTCTTTCACTTGACTTTTCATTTTGCAGGAGCAGGAAACGCCTCGGCGGGCGAATGTGAGGGAGAAAATCAATCTGGCTGTGTTTTTGGTTTGAGTAGCTTTAGACTAGTTTTCAATCAGCAGCTTTGAAAAACTTGAGATACTTCCCCTGAAATTCACTCAAATGTCAGAGTGGATTTCGGATCTGATGTCATCTGTCTGATCATTAGATCTGTTCAAACTTTACTCACAGAAATCCAACGTATATGAACCCAATCATGTCAGACTTTCAAACCAATCAACTTTTGAAAATTCACTTGATTTACATGATTTTGTTTTAATGAACTGTGTCGATCAATTGTGTTTTTCTCTAAAAATCCTCTTAACACAACTTATTTTAATATTTAATAATATAATCAAGAAAGAAACATATTATTTCAAGTTTATTTTAAGCCACAAGCAGTGTTGTAGTTCTGTAAAACATTATTCAGATTAGAGTCCTGCTAGAGCCCTGACAGATAGGACTTGGGACTCAACACAGCTTCAGGCAAATGTGACAAGGACTTTAACTCGGATGCTAAAAAAATTTTCAGTGAGATTTAGACTTCCTGCGATTATGATTCACATGCCTTGAAGTGGGACTTTCTTTGAGACTTGAACTTGGACTTGACCACTGGGGAATTAAAACTGGAGTTCTTGACTTGACTTTAACTCAGTATTTTCACTGAGGACTCAAACATGGACTAAAACTGGACCAGGGGGGTATCAAGAAATTGACTCAAACTCCAGTAATGAGGACTTGACTTGGACCTGACTTGGAACGTACTTTGGAGTTTCAAACTTTGACGTTGACTTCAACCACTAGGGTATTAAGAATTGGACTCTAACTCTGGTCATAAGGACTCAACTTTGAATCCATTTTGGGGACTCAACCACAAGGTATTTGGGAATTGAACTCCAACTTCAATAAAGAGGATCCCACTCAGACTCACCTCAGACTATTCTTTTGGACTAATGGTTCATTCAGTTTACCTCAGAACTCAGATGTAGGAAGTGGGAATTAAGGCACATCCCAGTGAAATGTGTTCCAGTTATGAGCTAGTGTAGTCACGGTACCTGAAGAACTTTTTAGAAGGAAATTCCGACAAGGGGGGCATTCCCAGTGATGTATCTGATTTGCAACTAAGACAGTCTGACATCTAAAATCTAATGAACCGCACCATTAGACCAACTTGGACACCACCACTGAGGGTTGTGACTCAGACTCGAGTTTAAGTTAGAAGGACTCATCTGAGGCTTGACTTTGACTGTTTTTTGGAGCCTTGGATTTGACTCAAAGGATGGGGGCATCAGACTGACCTGGACTTGCAAACTGCTGATTAGACTAGAACACTAGCTACAAACCCACAGTTAGAGATCATCTTGGTAGAAAAAAGACACAGGATGCTGATGTCAAGGTTTAGGCTGTAGTTTGAATACCTTGTGCTTGGTTTGCTGTTGGTCCCTGCTGTATCTGCTTTGTTGTTTTGGCCTAGGACTGGGCAATATGTATAATTCTTTAGATATTTCTACAGTAAGGCATCACTTAAGTATTACTTTTGCATTATATTGTTATTAAAAGAAAGAAAAAATGCTATATGTTTAAGAAAGTTTTAAATTAATTATTTGATCAAATGAATGTGGTCCAAGAGAAAATGATACTTTTGTTCCCTGACCAGAGGTCACTTTTGTTACCACAGTTATCCTTACAGTGAGGAATTTAGTTCAGAAAATTGTATGATCATTTTTTGACATCAAAAATAAAAAAATATTGTTATTGTTATATTATAATTGAGATAATGTGTAATAATTTGGCTGAAATTTGTGATATTTAAAAACCCAGTAATGCATGTCGGTGGCTACCATTTTTCACTGTGATGGTATCAAACAGGTATCAATCATTTGAATTTTATCAAATTTTTTATTCATTTACAGATTTTTAAGAAATTTAGATTTATATCACATTTTGCCTCCAGCCACAAAAGATAAAGATATGGTTTTTGGTCCATATTGCTCAGCCCTATTTTGGTCTTGCAATGAGTGTGTAGCGTGCAGAGCTTCTGCCACTGTGTGTTCTTTAATATTGACTTTCTCTGTAGGCTGCTGAAATGCCGTCAGGAAAAAGAAGATTTTGAGGCCGAGCTAAAGGATCTTCAGGATTCACTGCTCAGCATGAAGAAACAGATGCCTGCATCAGACGATAATGGCTCTTTAGCAGAGGTATTTCACACGTCAGGCAGGAGGCAGATTAAGCCCACTGTGTGGGTGAAAAGCAGGGGCTCATCTCCTCTGCTGTACAGTGTTTTGTGTTCTGAAATATGTTGTGTTATTCCAATACTATCACTCATTTTTACAATGCACACACACAGACAAACGTGCTCAGACTCAAATGCACACTCACAAACCCCAGCACTCATATTGTTATGCTCCCTGGCTCATTCTTCTCACTCACGCTCATTATTCATCTGTGATTGCTTATCCCAAGGAGCTGCGGCGTTGCCATGATGATCTGAAGAGGGCTCACACTGATCTGGACAAACAAAAGAGCCAGTTAGACGAGAAGAGAGAGGAACTAGAAGCCCTGAAGAGATCAAGCAGAGACAAAGAGGTCGAGCTGCTGTCTGAGATCAGCAACTTGAAAGAGCAGTGGCAGAAAGAGAAAGAAGAGCTGGAAAAGGCACTCGAGAAGGCAAAAGAGGTGAGCAATCATCTGGAGACTCAAGGAAAATAGTTAAAGCAAGGGTGTCTTGGAATTTGGTTTGATGCTGTTTGGCACCCTCTACAGGTCTTGAGTTCAATGACAGCTTTAAAACAGAAATAGTGCTGTTACGCCTTCCCCTTTAATAAACATTTGTTAACCGAGAAGTAACAATACAGCAAAGATGAAATAATATGTCTGACAAGGTATATCAGTGTCACCTGATGACTCTACTAGCATGCACAGCCCCTTATATGCATATAACTCTTGTATTAGCATATTACTCACCCATCCAGTAGCGATTGTTTTAAGGGCTTAAAGCCCCAAATATTTTCTACAAAGGCCCAATTTTTTAAGGTTATTAGTAAAAGTATTGAAATCCTTTCCCCTTCAGTGCATGAAAAATCAACATAATTCTATAAAAATATAGACATTTTATTAAGCTTAAGATTTTATTAAGCTTGCATAAGCTCTTTTCTAAAGCTTGCATACACTCTAAGAATAGCTTGAAAATAATATGTTATGCTGTGTTATCACAGAGACTTGTTGCCAAGAAAAGTATTGCCAGCAAAACCTATGTTTCTATGTGGCACTGGTATTTGGTGGACACTCTTCTTGACTGATGCACTAAGCATTTTTTTGCAGCTTTTTCATTGTGGCAAAAGTTTTAAAGAATTTCAACTTTTCAACTTCAGTCTCAGTGCAAGTCAGTGTGACTACTTGCCAGAGAAGCCAAACAAATTGTGTAGTAGTCAGGTTTTAAAGTTAACCACAGCACAGAGACTGCTCTAGTTAAAGTAACAGTAGATTTTCTCTCAGCTTCAGACAAGGGACTTCTCTCTGTGCTTGTCTTGCTGGATCTCAGTGCAGCTTTTGACACCATAGACCATAATGTTTTTCTGCAGAGGTGAGAGGAAGTAAAAGTAGAAAAACCCAGCACAACAGTAAGAAATCTTGGGGTACTATTTGATCAGGATTTCTCATTCAACTCCCACATCATACAAGCATGGTTAGCATTTGGCGCTATACAAAGAGAGATTCATTGATAGTAGGCAGGCTTTACTATTTTCCACTACATACTTAATATTTATCTTCTGCCTTGCTGTTCTCAGTCTCGCTCTTTAAAGAGAGCTTAAACTGATCCTTGCTCGGTCTAATTTTGGACACCATTATTGTCCAGACAGAGTTCTGTAAGAGATAGTTAAGTTTACCACAAAGATACTTTTTATAGTTTCATGTCCCTAAGACCTCCACTTTTATGGCTATTTATCACTGGCTTGATGACCCATGGAATATGAATTACTGGACAATGGATCACAAAGTTCTCTGCAGAACCCACAATTGATTTCTCTTTCTCTATTGCTTGGTTCTGCTAGCTTATGAAAGTTATGTGCATAGTGCATACAATCTTCCCAAATGTGACAGACATAATGATGATAACTTTAAATGAATGCATTTCTTTTGGTTAAAGTAAAAAACATACATAAAATACAATCATTTAACACAAACTTGTTAATAACCCAAAAACGGTATAGGCTAAAGCTTGTGACTTATGTTTGTCCATCCAAACTTTGACCATAAAAAAGTGATTGCTAACTTAACTACAGCAAACATCTAACAATTACATATAAAAACTAGAAAAGCACTCAGAGAGTGCAGACCTTTGCCAAGCAGCTTCAGTCCACTTACGCGAAAATGGTCCTATCTAGCAATGTTAAAGAATCTTTTAAAAAAATTCCTGTATCCGAATGGTGATCCGGATCAGTCCCAAAATCTAATCATTTTTTTTCTTATCCCATTCCACACATTTCCTGAAAATTTCATCCAAATCCGTCCATAACTTTTCAAGTTATCTTGAACACAGACAAACAGACGGACAAACGGACAACAAACAAACAAACTAACCAACGCTGGCAAAAACATAACTCCTTGGCGGAGGTAACAATCAATCATACTGATTTAGGGTCAGGCTTTTTAACATCAATCACATGATTGATAACATTCTCCAGCTAAAAGTATTTGTGCCATTGGATTTACTTCAAGTTCATTGTTTAAGTTAAAAAAGTTACATATTTAGCTTTATAGCACAAACAAAGTAGAATTAAGTCTTATTTTGGAATCTTTGGTAGTTTTTAATGCAAAAAAACAAGAGGTTCAAAGATATATGGCTCATGTTTGTGTTGTCATTAAATCCAGTTATCTTCCTCTCTACAGTCATCTTCAGGAAAGACTGTTGTGGACGGCACCAACGAGGAGCTTCAAGAGGCAAACACTCGTCTCAGAGAGAAGCTGGCTCGCATGGTACCACATTATAAAAATATACACTGCTATGTGCACACACACAAACACACACTCACGTATGCATGCAAAATTAGAGTAACAGACAAACTGTATTAGAACAAAAGAAATAGCCTCCCACACAAAATCTATTTTCAACCCGGAGAGTAAATTAGATCCAAAGAAAACTCAAACATGTAAGCTCAGAAAATAATCCCTGCAAGATATATTTCTGTAAGACATGCATTTTGTTCTATGAGCAGTGAAAGAGCAATGTTTTACAGAGGGTTTAAGAGCTGTAATCTTGTTGCTGCTTATGTGAAGTGAAAGTCTACTCAGGGTAGATGCAAAGCCTGTAAAAATAAACAAACGCCAAGAAACCAGAGTTTAAAAAAATATTGCGCCATGAGCGTAGAACAAATGATGAAACACTGGAAAATAGTAGGTAAATATTTCTCATTTCTAAACAGAGACTCAGAGGATTCACGACAGAAAAATACCTGCTTGAACAAGTGGTAATGTGCCTCAACAAGACAATTATCCAACAGTGAATGGACTGTGGCTGGTCAAAAAGAAGGGCAGGGTTGGTTTTTGTGGCAGTGTGATTGTTTGAAATCCTGTTTCTTTATTGAAACAGTACGGTGTAAAACAACAATTTATGACAAGTCTAAGACAGAACATTCATCCACAGAGCTGTTTAAGTAAATGAGGGTGAAATCAATGCTTTCAAAGTTAATGTACTGATACAAATCCCTGTAAAGGAATCAGAAAGTGATGCAGCAGTAATGTTGTGAATGCCATCCGTTTAATTTCCCACTACCAAGCCACTATTTTGAGACACGGCACACCCTACGTGCCTAATAAAAGAGGCTTGGTGGTGGGAAATGAAGCAGATGTGAACCAACTGTTTGTAGCGTGTGATGACTCTGCACTGTTTTTGTGGCCTGTTTTCTCCCACACTTCTTTTAATTCCACAGAGAATTTGAAACCATGGACAGCATTGTATAGCATTTACTTCTGTCCTGAGTTTTTCTGAACAGAGAGAGAACTGAGCTGTGACACTATGGTGCACACTCAAGCTCATACCGTGTACCTCACAGAACCCCACTTCAAAAAAAAACTAGCTATCCCTTTAAGGCATTGTTGAAATTTATTGCATTGCACACAAGATTTAAGGTCATACTTTCTTAAAATATCCCTTTCATTACAAAGTATGAGTTTAAAGCCCAATGACCTTGCCCTTTAACTTGAAACCTTCTATATCCTTCAGAGTGATCATTTTTGCAAAGTATGAAGAAGAGATGTAACCAGAAAACACAAAGCCCCTGCCCTGGTTACCTCTGGAGTGGAGACATAAAAGCTCTTACGAACAGCTTTATCGTAGTCAGAGATAAAAACTGCTTTGTGCTTTTATTCTCTATTTATTTTGGGTTCACCTAAGGTTTCTTTCTTTACTGTCTTTAGACTCGGCTCCATTCCATGCCCCGCAGCCCAGACACTGAGGAGGCGGTTGAGGCTCTGGAGGACGAGAAACGCTCCCTAAAGTCTCAGCTGGAGGAGGCCAAGAGAGGAGCAACCCGCCTGAGTAAAGAGAGGGACGAGCTGGCCCGCAGGCTGGAAGAAAGAGACCTGGAGAGAGACACTCTCAGGAGGGGAAAGAGCGACCTGGAGGAGCAGAAGAGGTTGCTGGACCGAGCGCTGGAGAAGCTCAACAAGGAGGTGTGCAGGCGTGTTTTAGTCGGTGAAGTGTGGTCGCCGTTTTTGTAGAAATGTTTTAATCCACATATATCCCTCTCCACTGTCAGATGGAGCTGATGATGGGAGATTCTCGTCAGTCTATAGTCACATTACAGTCACAGCTGGATGACTACAGAGAGCGCTCAAGGAAGGACCTGCTGGAGGCTCAGAGGAACAGTAAGGACAGGCTGGCTGAGCTGCAGAGAGCTCAAAGCAACCTCAAGGCCCAGCAGGAGGAGGTGAGGATGAATGGGGTTAAAAATAGAAAGGATCAGACAGAAAGGGAAGGTACAAGAGTGAGAGCAAATATAGAGCCTGTCCATTAACCTGTAGGTCGGTATGCTAATTTGTTCTAGACTGAAATGTTTTTTTTCTTTTTAAAAGTAAATATGTTTTGTGAAATAACAGATCCTAAAAGATAATAATAGTTCTAATAAAAATAATAATAATAGTAACATCCCATTTATGATTATGATAATAATAAAAAAGGATAATACCCTATTTTTTCCCACAAAAGTCAGAATATACTGTCAGAATTCAATATTTAAATTAGTTCAGTATTATGTTGTTAATTAAGTCTAGAAAATAAATGTTATTCTATCTTTTTGCTTGTTTAATGGTTTATTATTTAAATTTCTGTATCTGTTTATTTATCAGGATACATAAGAACATGTAAATATAGATGCACCAGACTATGCAAGTCCCTGCTTTATGTTTGTAGTCCCACTTAATAATGACACAAGGCATTCAGTAAAACATGCATTTAACAAAGAACAGCACATCTGATAATGCAAAGTTTATATAATATACTATGAAATTCACTAGACACTAGCATTTGTCGTATTTTGGTAGACTTAACAAAGCCTATGAGCTAGGCAGAAATTTACTATGTGACCCTAATGATCCACTGACAAAAAGAAGTCACTTTAGGAAAAGTGGCATAAAATTGTATCAGTGTCATCGTATGTTGATATTGTTTCTGCCTTTAATGGCTTCAGATATTTTTATCTCCTTCAGTTCTGTTCAAAAATAGCTGTAAAATATTCATTTTTCGAGGGTTTAACCTCCCATCTGCCAGCTTAAATACATGATACATTGTCATCTTTATTTTTGTAGCACATACAATTCTGGAAAAGAACTCTTTTTTTTTTTTTTTTTTTTTTTTTTTTGTATTATCGCAGATTGGGTCATGCCAGTTTAAATAACCAGGATACTTTTTTGGTGCATTTTAAATTGGTTTTGTTCTGTTACAGCGTAGAGGAAAACAGTGGCTCAAATCCCACTGTGCCCAAAAATGGACCATTAAAAAGGCAAAAGAATAATTAAAAATGAAAATCAGTTTCTACTGTCACTGCTTCACATATTTTTACCAACTTTGATCCTGTTTAAAAATAAAAAGATTATTTTTATGTTTGGAAAGATTAGCCTGAATTTTTCTCTCAAGATTGTAGAACTTGTAAAAAGACATTTACAAGTTAAACTTGCTTTCTGTGTTGGCCTATCTTTTTATTACCTTGGACAAAGAGTCTATGTCTTTTGCCAGCATTTTGCCAGGATTTTGATTAAATTTTCAGGAAATGCTGGTCATGGCTGATACACTTTAGATTTTAGTTTTTGTAAGGGAGCAATTAGATGTTACCTGATGTTGCCAGTAACATGACTTACAGCCATTTTTAGGCAATGTAGATAACCGTGAGAAACTACTACTCATTGGCAAATAGATGTTTAGATTTCTAAGTTTTTAAAAGTCTAATCATCAGTGTTTGCTTATGATTATAAAATCAAGAGCACACTTTGATAAAGCATTGAAACTCTTGGAGACTTCATGTAGAATGCACACATGCTTGTTTATGAAGCAAAAGTAGTAAGCCTGGATCTTCTGCTTTTTACAGACCACATGTAGACAACTGAAACTACAAGAAAATGTTTGATTAAATTAATTTGAGATACTTCTTGCCTTTTTATTATTTTGAAGGTTTCTCGCCTGAGGAAGGAGCTGCTGGTGTGCAGCGAGGACAGAGACAGTGCACAGCTGGAAAGAGACCTCCTTAATAACAGACTGAAACACTTAGAGAGTGAACTAGAATCTGAGAAGAGCACCTACACTGACCGCACCAGAGAGATCAGAAGCCTGGAGGTGAGGCTACAAGGTCAACGGTCATGAACTAGGAAATCTGAAGTTGAACAGTGTAAAAACAGGCCACGGTTACATGTCAGTAAATAGATTTTGAGAGATAGTTGTTTGTTTGGTCTAGAAAAAGGGATGTTTTGATAAAGGTGGGAGAGGTTGTAAGGGAAAAATACATGAGTTTATTTGTTTGTTTTTTTGTGTGTGTTTTAAGGATAAAATTAAGACACTGGAGATTGAACTGGACGAGGAGAGAAGCAGCGTGGAGCTTCTGAACGACCGCATCACACGGAGCAGAGATCAGGTGCCACATAAAATATTTGAATACTCATGCAAATGAGCAGCAGGACTTTCTACATAAAGTTCATCTGATAACAGCTATACTTACACTCCCTGTTTATACTTTTCTCCTTCCTCTCTGTCCCTCGGCAGGTGGACCAGCTGCGGTCAGAGCTGATGCAGGAGCGATCAGCGAGACATGACCTGGAGATGGACAAGAGTGCACTAGAAAGACAGGTACTATTTAACATTTAGGGCCCTCACATGTGCACAAATATTAAAATCCAACAAACTAATATAACCTCTGCAAAGTCAGTAGTAAAATTAGTTAATTTGTTTCTATTTTTCTCCCAGCTGAAGGAGCTGAAGTCTCGAGTTGCAGACTTGGAGGGACAAACTCGGCCTTCAGCAGGAGCAACAGTTCTGCTGGAAAACAAAATACAAGAGTTGGAGGAGAGGCTTCGCAGTGAGGAGAGGTATGGCAACACCTTAAAGGTCAAAAAGAAAGTGTTACTTTCAAGATATGCAGGATCTAGTTTTTAGCAATCCATAAACTAAAACCATGGCCAGATGGTTTTATGCAACTGTAAGGACTGTGTTTGCCAGACAATGACATAGAGAGGGGGTCAGGAGAAAGGACTGGAGTAGTTTTTGTAGACGTGTGATAGGGAGAAATCTTATTTCTTCAATGATGTAGGTGAATATTTTCAAGATTTCCGGTCACAGTGACCTTGTCCATGTACTTCTGTAATTAAACTAGTTCTTTGGTCAGATTTGACAGTTTGAAGACAATTCCTTAAAGCATACTTATGGTATCGCATTGGGAATCAAGTGAAGATCATATGGCCTAATGATTCTGACCTTTGAGCCATGACCTCCAGACTATATTCAGTTCATTCTTTAGTTGGAAAGAAAATAAAGGAAATTATTCAAATGATGCTTAAGATATTGTAGTTACAAGAAACAGATAAGGCCTGTTGACCTTTGACATATGTCCTTTAAAATCTGAATAGTTCATTTTTAGATCAGAGTGAACAAGAGTGCAAAGTTTGATGAAGATATCACACGCACAATGATGGCCTGGACAGATGGGCATACATAATGCCTGCAGCCCTGTCACAGGTGCAAAACAGAGGCTTAACAACAGTAGTCTCACACAGTTGTATCAAATTGTTTAAATATTGCATGTTTTTTAGTACACAATCTCTGATTTCTTTCCTACACAGAGAGAAGACCAGCATCCAGGCATCACAGCGACGAACAGAGAGGAAACTAAAAGATCTGAACGCCACATTAGACCAGGAGAGAACCCAGCATGTGGAACAGAGAGACCAGGTAAATAACACAGTTAGCATGCAAAATATCTTTAGAGGTTTTTATGTTGATTGGTAAAATAAAAAAAAAAAGTTCAATAAAACCTACTAAAAAAACTACATTTAAAAAAAATTTTGTTGACTGAAACAAAAATACAACTGATGCATTACTAATAATAATATTTAACTGAGCTGTTTAGTGTGCTTCCAAAACTTGCTATAATATCACAAATTACAGACAAAGGGTGCTCTGTTTTCTTTGACTCAAGCTGTCATGTGAAGGTTTTGATGCCATGTCATTTAACACCATCACACATGACACAATCACATGACATCCCCTGTGTATTTTAACACCTGCAACTTGTTGCTAATCATGTCCTGATGGAGACTGATGAGTCAAAACGCATTGACGTGACCTTATCCAGCTAAGATAAAGGATTTTCAATCACATCGGAGTGCCTCGGATTTCTTTTGCACTTTTCAATTGTACTTTTCTTCAATTTCATATATTCATATATATAATATTACCGGAACAGCATCAGTATTGGCATATAGTTGCCTGAAGAGCTGGATACTGATATCTCTGCAGATGTGAATATTTTTGCCGATATTTGTTTCCAGTATTTTGGCCTCACAAATTGGCCTTGTCTGTCCCATACTTGGCTGTAATATTGGAAAAATGTAACACTATGGTTTACCTCATCATCACTGAATGTCCACTTTCATAAATCACAAGTATAATTTACTACAGAATTAAATATTATTTTTTTGATGTCAAATCTGTTTCTAGAAGAAATAAGACGTCATCATAAAGGGAACAGGTCAATTTAAGTAAAAATGAGATGGTAAGCTCTTGACATAAAATATCACCATCAGCAATAATGTTTCCAGAAATGTTGGCATACCACTTTTGTGAAAATCTGAATAGGAATAAATATTGAAACAGTTTATCCCACGCTAAACATGAGAACATCTCTGAAAGTGCAAAGTTCTGTATTTTAATGCAGAACTATCTAATCTGGACTGCCCCCAGAATATATCCTGACCTGCCCTTCCCTCTCGCCTTTCTGCTGCCTCAGCCTTTTTCAATGAAGCGGTAGCTGTCCCCCCACCCATTTGTCAACCCCCTGAGTCTTTCTTGCTCTGTCTTCGTCACTCCCCCGTGTCCCCCCATGTGTTCACCTGTGACCTCCTGTGTCCCCTTCTAACCTCCTGCCTGTCCCTGTCTCTGTCTCTGCCCTCAGCTGTCTCTGCGAGTGAAGGCCTTGAAGCGGCAGGTGGATGAGAGCGAGGGAGAGGTGGAGCGCCTGGAGGGGGTCCGCCGGAAAGTTCTCAGGGACCTGGAGGAGCAGCAGGAGCTCCAGGAGGCGCTGCAAGCCAAAGTGACAGCGCTGGAGACTGAGCTAAAGTAAGAAATAAGTTATTCATGTATCAGTGAATGCTGTTGTTGTTTTCTCTCCGTACCAACACCAGGTGGCACTCTATAGTCAGTAACCGTTCACATGCATGTACAAACTGAGCAGCAATGTATTGAAGAAGAACTGAGTCTTTGTTTCTGATTATCTGTTTTATTTTAGGAGGAAGTCTCAGCACTCCTCACACCGTACAGCTCTGGGCTCCACCACTTTAAGCTCTGAGGACGAGGACAGTTTCTATGACAGCAACATCACAGCCATCCTCAATGAGAGCCACCTACAGACCACCAACTGCTGAAGATCAATGATTTTTTCCCCTCTCCTTTGATTGTAGGATTTTGTCAGAGAAAGAAACTCAGGGCACCATGAAGGACTCGCTCATGTGAAGGACTCGGTTGCCATGCACTACAAATTTGCCTTGCAGTTGTTGGGTTTTTATTTTTACCGCAGCAGTCTGAGAGAGACAGGTTGTCAGGATATTTAGATTGTATCTTTGAGCCTTCTGCTGTGATTATGATCGCTTCAGTACTGTCATGTGATGAAATCTGTTTTTCTACTTGTTGTGTAGGGAAGAAGATTCACAGGTAAATTTTGGACTTGAATCAAGCTTTCAAAAAGGCTCATCTCTGTATATTCTTTGTATTGAGTACTACATTTACAATACACTACTGTAGTAGCATATTACTGTAGCATGGTTTATGTTATGAGGACTTACAGACGACAAATTCAAACGACTTTAAAACCTCAAATTCAGATAACGTGGTTTTCTGCAGGGATCAGACCATTAGGGGTGCTCAGCTCTCAAAGACAATAGGACTTCAGTATTTGAAAGTGTTCAATCTTCACTCTTAATCTCATACTGATCATTAAAAAATACATTTTCACATGTGAGAGATTTTTTTAATCACCAGCATTTAAAGAGAGATTTATAAATATGAGGTCTATGCTACAAAATATTTTGTAAATAAACCAAAGATAAAACAAGCTGCTTAAGCAGAATTATTCAGTTTGTATGTTTTTTTAATTAATAGGGTTTTACAGGCATAATGCTTTTTAACTATTTTACCTAATAGGAAATCTCCTCTTTTTTTTACCAAATTCAAATACATTTTTTAAATTCTAGACTTTTACATGTAACAATAAACTTTATGTAATTTCTGTTTTGTCTTTCAGTAATGTCATGCTGGAACACAAACCCTACTGCATGACTTTAGAGTATGTTGTGGCTCTTGGGACAGTTTGCCCTACAGATTGCTGTCTACATGAAGCATGAAATGCGAAAATAATACCCGAGTTTTCCCAAATAATTGCAATGCTACCAGTCTGTGGGGGGTTTGTTTGATGCTCACCACCATGCAGCTAATTTCATGTCACAACCAGATCTTTCTCCGGTGGCTCATTCAACCGGTGTGGGTCATCCTTCCTGGCCAGTGTGAACTCAGTCATGGGTTTTTTAAGTCAGGGGATCCTGAACGTCTTAGCCTGTGATCCCCAGAATGACAGCATCAGAGTCCAGGGACCCATACTACCCTATAAGGTGGTCTAGCATACAGTATTGCACAAAGACAATTATTATATTTATGTCATATTTTAACATAAATCTCACCCAATGGCTATGATTTACTTTAAATAATATTTTAAACCATATTATTTTACGCATATATTTATACACTATTGGGTAATATATACTGTTTGAAAATATATAGACTTTTTTTTTTTTTGCAAGGCATCTTGTAACCCCCAACCCACCTGGTTTAGGTCAAGCATTTGCAACTTAAACCACTGCAAGGTGATGCATTAATAACTAATATTAACTCATTCCCTTATTGTCTCCATTGTCTTGTGTCATGGTATTCCCCTTTTTGTTTGTCTCTGTTCCCCTCACAGCAGTTTGCAGCTGCACACAAGTGTGATGAAAGCAGAAGGGTCAATCACCAACACACAACCAATGTGTCACATCAGTGCTTCTCCCTAAAACCTATGCAGCTACAAGACAGTAACCCCCTCCTGAAGTATTATCATTACTTTAAGGATTAATTTCCCACTTCTGTAATGATATTTATGTTAATAATCTACAAATATGCCTAAATACTATCCCACCAAGAACAACCTTACCCCCTTTGTTTTCTCCAGCTTTAATCAGGGCAGGGAGACTTTTTTCCTCAAAGTCCTGACATGGATTTGTTAAAAACACGATGCTATCCTATTTATTTGTTATCCAACATGACTGCTTGAAATATAAAGTGAATATATTTAAAACAAATGTCCATTTTGAATAATCTGGGAGGTACTTAATATTATTTCAGGGGTGCTACTATTTAATCAAGAGGGGCCTCAGCACCCCTAAAAATGGTCTAAGATCTCCTACGGTTTCCTTATATGAAGTCCTATATGTGTTTGTTTACGCATGACAAGTTATATCTGTCAGTGTTTTAGCAGCTCAAAGTGTTTGTTTATTGAAGTGATTTTTTTTTATTTTTACCTTTGAATGTGATTGTAATGGGCTGTTTTAAACTGAGCCTACATTTTCACTCTGTATTAGCTGTGCATACTCGTTACTGAGACAATCAAAAAAGCATACAGTAGCACTGTTTATCCTCAAAGATGAAGCTTCACCTTGAAAACTTTATTTTTTCACTGCTGGATTTCTTTTGTGCTTTAATATAATGCTTCAGTTAGCTTGATTTATGTGCATGTGTTTACTCAAACGCCTTAAAAATAGATTCATCTCACGTTGTGTTGTCTTGGCATGCGTGGTGTCTTCATGCTGCAGCTGTAATGATTTAAATAGTATTTTTAATGCTCTTCATCTGCTGTACATTCTTACTGAATGAATCATTAGCTGATGCTGGAAGGTTTCCACAAATCTCCGTGTTGCACCTAGCTTTGATGAATGTTGACAATAATCCTTTAGTGACATTTTTATGGTGTCAGAACATTTATACGTGTCACTTTCAAAAATGAAATGTGGTTTAAAAGCTTTGTAAGCATTCCCAAGAAATATTAACACATATTTTACGCAAATTTTGGACCATGTGTACAATAAATAGAGGTATATTGTAATTTCTATGTGTGAGCTCTTTGTTCTTTAAATGTTTTATACAATCTAACAATTTGGGAATTTAATTTATGCTTAAAGCAAGTCAGATGTTTGGAGAGGAGATCCAACAGAACATCTGTAGACAAACTTCAGGGTATGCACAGAAAATCTTAACTTGACTCCTTTTCATTGTAACATTGAAGTCACAAATTACACAAAAAACTTTTTTAAAAGTTTTTAGACAAAGAGTCCTTATCCTGTCTCTAAACCCTATGAGAAAAGCACTCCTCTCCCTCCATTTTTGCACCAACTTTCACAAAAGTGTGCTCAGACAGCCAGTTTGCCTTTTTTTTGTCCTCATTAGGGGACATAAAAGAAGGCATGCATGTGTACATCCAGGCAATATCTTTACAGGTCCAGGATAAAGAAATAATCAGCTGCAGGAGCAGGTTCACAAAATATTCAGCTCCCAGTGAGAGACTTTATTTAATACAAGGCAACACTTTGATCTACAATGTCTTTTGCCTGAGGAAAATCTTGTAGATCGAAACGTTGCCCTGTGTTAAATACAGTCTCTCATTGAAAGCTAAACAGTGTGCAGATGTTTTCCTTTTCTTGCACTCATTAGGGGACGTGCCCCCTACTCAAGCCAGGTGTTTGTTAGACCCACAGGCTGAAGTCTAATGTTTACTATAGCCCTAAACGTGTCAACTTCTGGTCCACTTATGAAACATTTTCTGCTTTTACTATGTCAGTGCCATCAGAAATTAATTTTCAACGGGTAAAAATTAACAATTGTATTAATTCAACATTATGGTAAATCATACAGGAACTTGATCTGACATTGGGCATGCAGTAAGTGAAAGATAGTGTAAAGTCTTTCTTTTTTGTCTAAAGGCTTAAATGTTAACTGATCATCTTGCAATAATTCAATGATTTATGTTAAAGCATGTTTTGATTTTTCTACATCACAAGTTTCTCAGAATGAAGGCAGTCTTTATGATGTGTTTTTGTTTCTAACCCTTTAGACGGTTGTTGAACGCTTGAATGAGATAACCTGAAGGGGGCGTAGTCATTGCATCATACCTCCCTGCTTTGTGTCCAAGTCTGTGAGGAAGGTGTGTCAAGAAGTGGCAAGTCTGAACACTGAACCAATGAATCTCCTCAAACCCACCCCACCCACCTTATTCAACTTTCACTGCACCATTTCCACCTCTGTGTTTGAAGAAGAGTTCAAACAAACTGAAGCTGAAAGTTCCTCTAAAAGTTTTTCTAAAGGGTCATCAAACCTCCATTTGTCTTTGACTGAAAGGCTACAAAATCTTGAATGTACAAACAAGTAGCTGATATCATCTGTCAGCATCAAGTGCTAATCTTGGCCCAGAGGACAGATTCAGTAACTGGATAGTCTTACAGAGGGAGCTGCTGCGTAAACAAAGGGTTTGGTCTGAGGCTTTAATGTTCTAGTTGCAGGATTTGTCTGGTGCCATAGTATTTGAGGATGGAGAGATGACACCTTCTAAAGCATTTTAAAAACATTTCTGAATCTCAGTGGAATTTTCTACAGTTCAGACTACTATACATTTTAAGAAGCTCAGGCAGTGGATGGGATTTTCTTATTCAGCTTCAAGATGTTCTGTGCCTGTCAGACAAAGATTTCTTTGATACAGCTCATAATTACAACTCTGGATATTAATCTATGGCTTGTGGAGTTCCCCAGGGTTCTACCTTTGGCCCAGTTCTCTGTTCCTGTACGTGCTTCCTCTGAAGGCCCGTTCACACATCAACATGTAGGAGCTGATGGTGACCAATGCGAAGAAATCATCAAAATTTCAGTGAAAGTCTGTCCCAGGGGCAATTTTGCTGTGTTCAATCCAGGTATGACTAGTTGTAAAAAGACTTTAAACAGCAAACAAAGCAGATGTGATGAATGGGTAGCGCACTCAACTTAGAGGAAGTTTGGCCTAAGGTAGCTTGGTGCTGTTGAACGTCACACAAACATGTGGAAAAGTGAATGTTTCTGCCATTTCTCAACAGGAAGCTGCAGCTGGTCTGAGTATTCCAACACCATGCCTAAAGGACGTAAGACGGCTGTCCCCAGAAGGGTGCAATCTAGTCTAATCCTGATGAGAAAGTTACTGGAGCTGACAGAGATAAACACAGCAGTAACTGAGGGTGGCAAAGGGAGGCATGGGTCAACCCTTGCTTGTGAAATATTCAAGCATGCATACATTTTTTTTGACATACACAATCAACATCAGTGTTGCCCAGCTGACGTTAACTTATTTCTGTGTGTGGTCTGACTTGGTTCGATGCAGCTTGACATTTCTCTCTACATCAACAAAAGTTAGCCAAAATGTCTGTGTGTGTGATCACAGCTTAAGGCTCATAATCAACAGTTTTAAAACTATTTTTACTTTCAGATTCAGAGATAGGGCCTCCCTTTATTTTATATATTCATGCTAATGCACATGTCAAATCTTTTTAAAAGATTTCTTCCAATGAAATTCATGCCTGGCTTTTAAAAGACAGGGCACATTTAACTGAAGCAACAGTTGACAGTGTGCAGAAATTTGTGCAAGTGTCAGTGAGCATCTGAGTCAGAATACATACTTTTTGTATGGTTACATCTGTTATACCTGGGCCTTTGTTAGAAGCTTGGCCTTTGGAAGCTGTCTGCTTAGCCCCCTTAAGAGGTAGTCCTGGTGCTAGGTATTTGAGCTCGTCAGTTTAGCACTTTTCAAAGTGTATTTACGCAGAAGCTTTGCAATGAATCTCTATCATCATAACATCTCAAAATGTTCACATTAATTCCACAAGGTTGTGATATTTGTGTCAATACACAGTGCAATATGGTTTTGGAGAACCACAAGAAAGTGTGTCAGTGCATGTTTCAAATATGCACACGCAGACAACAGCGCTGCACTCCCCGACTAGCTCCATGTGGTCCTTTCTCACCAGTAATACGTCTCTGATATTACCTCCAGAGATAGAATAAAGAGAGAACAACTCAACCCCCATTTCCACCATTTTCACAGTGAAGGTAAAACATCACAAGGTCGTAAATTTACAGCTTGAAACAGCTTGAAGCAGGGCTTGTAATAAACATCATTGGAAAAGTCAGTTTTTTAATGTTGGATTTCAAAGGCCCTAAGATGACTCTACAAAATGTATTTGAATTTAACATTTACAACTGAAGCTGGTTTAAAGTTTCACTAAATCTTTAAGTTCACACCGTATCAGGGAAAGAGAAAACTGAAGCTTGCTGTGGTCATCCTACTGCTGTGTGTGTGCTGCAGGATTCATTGGCAAGCCTGATGATTCAATGAATAGGTGGTGCACTGGATGGATAGAGCAGTAGATACCCGGGAGTAAAGCCAAAATAACTAAAGCTCCCCCCCAAGACTGGCCCAGTCAAGGCCACAAAATCACCCACCCTCAAACAGGTGGAACTTGGGACAAACTATTAACTTGAAAGACAAATAAGTAACCACTTGTCAGAGTGGTTTTTATCATGCCAAATCATGTTAAGGTGTTAATTTATTCGCAGAGTTTAGTTTTCAATAAACAGGATGTGATATAATGAACATCTCTGTTCTCAAATATGGCATTGTGAGTGATCTTAAATAAGATTACTGATATAAGAAAATAAGATGAAAGATGAGGTCAAAAGAGAGATCAGGCAGACAAAATAGTCAGTGTACCTCACAGAAGAATATGCTCTGCTCTGAACTGAACCAACCTGAGGAATTTTTGATGTTTCGCCATAAAGTTAAATGTTTGCTTTAGTTGGCATAATGGGCCTGGCATCAATTATGTTGTTGTGCTGCACTGCTCCACGCTCTATCACCAACAGTCTGTCAGCAACCACTGCAGGCTTTTTTTGTCTTTGCTTCCTACAAGCAAAGGAGATGGACAAGTGCTGTCATTGCCAATATGACGTAATATGTCATTTACCAAGAATTTACTATTGTTGGTGAACAAAAGTAATCTTGTAAAATGTTTAGAGGGTTTCTTATGATTAATCAAATGGAACTGATACTCCAATAATGTGTATATAGAAACTTAGAGAGAACCAGGTGTTATTACTTTTTCTCTGCTGTGGGTTTTTCAGTGATTATTAAGGTCGGTCATTACCATCCTGAGCAGAAGTAATAAGCTCAACATATTTCTCGAAGTGTATCCTCAAGTAGTCCTCAGTTAATTAATTAACACAGAAAGGTAAAGATCAGATTTTCTTATGTTGACAAATGAGAGTTATATAACAAAAGCTGCAGAGGATTATCATCTACAGTGATTCATGCAAAGGTTCTCGGAAACTGTTTAAATATATTTAGTGAAATACGTCCTCAGATCCTTGTTCGACATCCGTTTTCTCTCATTCACTACAAATAGTAACACCTCAGCGACATGTTCTTTAAGCCTTGGCTGGGTTTCCCCCCCTCGGAGGCACAGTGTGTAATCCTGGGCTTGTTAATTACTGAGGACATCAAGCTGCAGTCATGACTTCACCTTATCCAGGCCCCCCATCTTTCTCCTGATGTCACCTTTACTGACTGCATTTCCAAGGTTAAGACTTTCCTTAGACTTTCCTTAGACTTCCTGTTTGTCTTTTATTTCAAAAGAATCAGTGACATGTCCATGAATGTGTTTTAATATGTTGTCCATCAACTAATAATTCAAATACTGTAAGTTATGGTTGTAGTTACTTCTGTTTTATTTCATGTGTTTTAACCTCTCGTTTCTTATGTGCCTAATGTTTCATCTCATTTCCTCCCTGGTCCTCTGTGTGCTGCTTTGTCACCATTATTGTGTCCACCTTTGTGATTGCCTCAGCTATGTTTGATTGATCCCTCTGTGGATAAAGTCTCTGTGTGTCTGTTGCTTTTTGTCATTTCATCCTGCACGTATCCTGCTTGTATCCTGCATGTTCCCAGAGGCTCCTCGTGGCTCCTCCTGTTTTCTACTCTGCTGTGTCCTCAGCTTCCTTGTGTTCTCCAGTGTTTTTTTTATGAGTTTTCTTTGTGTTTTTAGTTTTTTTGGCTGTTGTTTTTTATTAGATTTGTAGTGAGTTTATGTTTGAGCCCGCTTTTTGTTTAATAAAGACTTTTTAGTTTTTGGGTCCTTTTTTGTAAACCATAACACACTAGAAAGCACTCGGAGAGCGCAAACCTCCGTCAAGGTAGCTCACATAATGCTGTTACATCTATAAGCAATAGTTCCATGATAAAGTTACCATCATAATATGATTCCTTGACCCTGAAAACCAACAACTAGCACTCAGAATCATGTTGATATCGTTGTTAGTTAGACGGTTATTGAGCAAAAACGATCGTCCGCTAATGGTGGTTATCTGGATCACCACCAAAATCTAATCATTTCTAAGTTGGACCATTCCCAACATCTCCTGATGATTTCAGCAAAATCTGTCCAATAGTTTTTGCGCAATCTTTTTAGTAAACAATCAAAGAAATAAACATACACCAGAAAAAACATAACTTCCTTGGCGGGGATAAATATCTCCAAAAAGAAAAGGAGAATATTTTTGAAGACTTTCTAAAATTTTAATCCATGAAAACATCTCTACATAAGAAAATCCATGATGCAAATCAAATTGCCCTTATGTGTGAGTGAGTGTTAACCTGACACACCAGATGGACTGTTCAATATAATTCACAAGTCCATCTGGGAAAGAGCCCATAGAAAGTGTTTAAGAATGGGCAGAACATTTCGGAAGAATATCCGGCAGGTGATTGGAGGATTGTTACATTGTTATGGAGGCAGGTAATTCAGGCAGATTGTTCAGGGTTATTTTACAACTTAAAAACTGGTACAACAGCCTTTGTTGTTATTACTTAATTTGAACTTTCCACCCTGGGCTTAAATCAGAGGACAATGGCCGCTGCGTGAATATGAAAAGGGCAGTGTTTTGTTACACCATCTCCTATTTACACACCCACAAACATTGAAATTCTTGTTAGCTCATACTGAGCATACACAATACGTTGGTCTGACAGTACTGTAACCACTGTCTCATGAATGGATTTTCATGTAATTCAATTTCATTACCTTCAGTGGAAGAATAGGTCTAAAATAACATGAACCTTTGACACTATTGTGTATACAAAGGTGTTTACTCGTCTGTCAAAGGTCAGTTCATTACTCAGCCAACGCATGTTCACTCTGGGCAGGGCTTTTTAAAATAAGCCACCTTTTGAAATCACGTCATTCTTAATCCAGAGGAGGATCCTCTTACAAAGCAGATGTGCTATATTTACAGTAGGTTATGAAATTAGATGTAACTACATGAATGGAAAATCGTTGTAAGAAAATAATATTGTAATGGTTAAACCTTTATGGGGAATAAAGGACTGGTCTCTCTATATGACAGCAGCTTTTCTCCTTTTCTGCCACACCTGCATGGAAAGCAAGTAACAACAAAGATGTACAGCTTGTTTTATCATCTCTCATTTTGAAGGAAACTGACTACCTCCTTTATTACATCTTACTTATTCGATCTAAATAAACAAAGTACTTTTCTTTTGCTCACCATTCTTCTTTTTTCAAACTTATATCGGCCAATCAGAATACATGTCACAAAACGTGTCAAAGCAGAAGTGGCCAAAAGGCAAGTGAGTTCAGTCATGGTCTCTTCAGTGTAAAGTGAGCCGCCTACCATGTGACGAGACTGTTATCAAACAGGACTACATCCTATTTGCAAGTCTGACACAGAATTAGCTGCGCTGCATGGCTGGCAGATCTCAGATTCTAGAAGGTGCTGGAGCTGCTAGAGCCGCTTGCAAAATGTTGCAGGAAAAAGAGGAAAAAAAATGTTGAAACTGTACCAGTGAGGAGAGGCATCGTATAGTGCTAATCTGGAGGAAAAGCAGGCGGTTGACAGAGGACAAAATGCCTTGGCTCAGCAGCACTCTCACCAAATGTCTGATGGATGGAGGGACCATCAGGTTCTCAAAGGTCAGACAAGGTTTTGTTCCATGTATTTGTTTGTGCTGCACATCCCTGATACCGTATATTCCTGTAGCTCCCCAGGAAATATGATTTGTTTTAGTTTCATTTAATGTTTTCCCTTACTTTCCCTTACTACGAGTAACATGATGCATTTTATTCTAAGCAACTATAAATGACCAGTCTTATTAATATCTGAACATGACATTCTCAGTTGATTTCTGCAGCAGCACTTTAGTGGAGCTCTGCCATCATCACTTTAAGGCATCATAATGATTTTGCAACAGCATAATATTGGGATGGCTGTGGGGTAAGTCACAGATTCTGAAGGTACTGCGCAAGGAAGAGATCACTGCAGGTGCTCTACACACACACAATCACACACATGCACACACACACACACACACAGTGCTGTGCTCCTTCACTGGCTCCTCCTAGTCTGTCTCACCTACATGATGCCTCTGTTCTGCCTCCAAAGCTCACACAATGCAGAGATCACTTCTTTCTCAAATGATGCCCCTGTGTCGTTCATTTTCAAGGCAAAACATCACAGGGCAGCAAATACCACACCTTGAAATGACACTGTAAATAAAACTGACCGTGTTTTTGGGTGCCAGACAATAAGATTTGGCAAGCTTTAATACAGATTAATGTAGTGTACTGTAGTGCTTCAGTCAGAGTTGTAAATTAGCAACTCAAATGCAGGTATTTTTGTTTAGCGTCTGGTGAATGAGTTCGACCCACTGGCCACTTCAGTGGGTCAATGAAGATAACAGTAACTACTTTTAAAAGTAATACACTAAATTACTTTTACATACTGGTAAAAGTAGTTGATCACATTACTGTGATACAAACTTACTGAAGTACTTTGCTAAGGAATTAAAGCCTATGGGCTTCTCATTTCTCAGTTTGGTTATAAATACGGCACGCAGCTGAAAGTATGCCTGCCTTTAAATATGTGGATTCTATCATCCCCCTCCAGCCAAATGCATAGCTCAGTCTGTAACTCTGCAGCCTAATGACAGAATAACAGACAAGATCATTTTTACAGTTTATATTATGATCGCAGTCTGAATGGACGGGGCAGAGACGTGTCGTTTTACACAACAAAAACTGTGTTTCATTGAAACACTGCTCCACAGCCATTCCAATCAGAGCAAAAAACAGGGTATCAAACTTACAATGTCACCACTTGAGTTGAGTCTGCTAATTTTGTGCTCGTGCCCATATGGCTTTGTTTACTTCTGTCTAATCACAGGTGTGCACCAACATGACAACAAGTAGGAGAGAAACAGAAACAGTGCTGGTAATGCTGAAATAGGGAAAAGTTTTGTTTAGTAACAGGTTACATTTATGAAAAAGTAACAAACCACAGTATTGTTGGCTTTCTAAAGTAGTGTGTTTTGTTACTCATTTCACCAAAAAGTATTCTGAGTGAGTACCATATCAAAGTCTTTACAAAATAAGTACTATGTGTATATACAGTGCTCAGCATTAATGAGTACACCCCAATCAAAGGGGTGGGAGCAAAGCTAAATTTTAGTTATCATATTACCCTTATTTTCATCTTTTGGTAAAAAAAATGTTATGTTAAACTCAGCTCTGTCAAAACTTTGGAAATTGTTCTTTTGTTCACTTAGATATTGATTAACACATTATTTTTAATAGCGGGTGTACTCATTTATGCTGGGCACTGTATAACCACTAACCCACTGGTGTCCCTACTAAACGATTTTAGTTATTACTTCAAGACCACAGAAAAATCTGTTTCCTACAACAACTGAATTAATCTTTTTTCAGATCCAGAGAAAACAACCAAAATGTATAGCTACATCATTACGGAAAAGTTTTGTAAAATAAATCCAAGGATGTCCGAATCCATTGTGTGTGGCAGGGTTAATTTTTATTTGTAGTATATTGTTAAATGTCAGAACCAAAATACATATTATTAATCCTGTTAAAATAATAAGTTCTGTTGATTTATTTATTTTTTTCAGAAAACAGGCTTCCGATACTTAAAAATCTGCCTGTGGATGATGAAGGCTAGTTCTGTGATCTGGACTTTAACTAAAAAGATAAACCCCTCCATGACCAACCTCTTATTTTCCTATTGTGTGATTCAGAGCATTCCTCTTTAATGAGGCGGGCATGTTGAACACCTGCAGGGTTCAGGTTTACTACGTGGACAGACACACAGACAGTCAGCACAGACAGAGCAGGGAAGGCAGCTCTGTGTCTGCGGGTTCAGAGGAGTTTATTCATTCATCTGTGCTTTCTGAGGAGAGGACAGGAGATGTGAAGTTTAGACACGGACCAGGACACTGCTGGACCTTTACCTTCGTGTTTCCATGTGAGGGTCGCTCTTGTCGGAGTCTTTGTGAAATGATGGACGAGACGAGGACTGTTGGAGGAGAGGACCACCGGGCTAATGTGAGTGAGGAATAAAATCAGTTTAATGTTTTTAATGAAGGACAGACTGACGAATACAGAATATACGGTATGAGGTCCCAGCGTTTCTCTCTGTTTTTACTTCATCGTTTGGTCGTAGTTACACTACTTTACTTTCCTAAAAAGATGCAACAGGTGTCACATCTTTTGCAGAAATGGTACGCAAGTGTTTTAACATTAGCCACGTATTACGGATATATTGTACTTTTTTAAACACGTTAAGTTTCCAAGCTACGGAGAACGATAAGGACCAAACATGTGCGGTTCAGTCCGGTTATTTCATGCTTCAGTCTCTCATGATATAATGTTAAATACTTATATGTGTTTCAGAAAACCAATGAGATAATAATAGAAGTGGTCATACATGTCCTTTTTAAATATTCTTTTCTCCATTTTGATGATGAAACATTAAAGATAAATTAAAAAAAAAAAAAAATTAAAGTATTTTTGTTAAACTATGTAGCTCTGACGTTATTTAGGAAGACAGAAGCAAAGAAAGAGTGAATAAGTTCAAGGTAAAACTGCTACAAGTTTTAAACTTTAATATTCTTTTCAGTTAAATAAAGAGCAAATGTTGAGGACAGATTCTGAGCATAAGCTCCGCAAAACAAAGAGGACACTTCTTAAAGTAAGATAGGATGAAGGTACAATAGCGAATCATGTCCACTATTTAATATAAAATGAAATAAAATTTTAAAAAAAGGATAGGTTCATTTTCAAGACTGAGCTTTTTTTGGATCATAAAGATGTAAATTTAAGAAAAAAAAACGAATTTAAATAGCTGTAAATTTACTGGAATAAAAATAATAAAGCGTTATTTAAAATCTTTGTAACATTATAAACTAAAAGAAAATCCTATCATCATCACGCCTTGGCTAAAACCACATGTATCTTCTCCATACCAATCACATAAAAATATATAAATGTCTGTCAAGCTGTCAAATACCATAATGCAATTTTGAAATGAAATTTAACAGCTTTACCTTGTATGATTTTCTTCCATGGAAAAGGCTTATTTATACTTGATAAGCTCAACGTTTTCAAGTTTAGTTTCTGGTAAATGTTGGCCTTTCAAACTCGGAACTGTTCTGATTTGTGATCCTCATAAATTATATCTATATATAATATTTAATGATTATTTATTATTATAATTTTAGATCCCCCATACTACTCTGTCATAGGGTGGGGGTTTGCCTTAAATATTTAGTCATTCAAAGCACCAAATAATACTTTATTACAGCATAGGATTATTGCCTGGGTAACAAACATGTATTGAAATGGATTGGTTTTTAATATCGTATTTGAATCAGAAGTTATGGTTTATAGACAACCCAAGGTTAAAAACAGAATTACAGAAGTAAAGTATGGATACTGAGTAAAGGAACTGCAAAAAAATAAATCCTAAATCCTACAAAAAAAAAAAAAGGTTGAAATGATTTTAACACATGGCCAATTTTCTTTCTGAACAAATTATACTAAATCATTACAGAGAAAGGCTTCAAACTCTGTTTTAGAAATTAAGATGTGTCTGCTTAGCTGTAAGAATATTTTAATAGTAGGGTTTTTATCTGGCACAACTGTTCGAGTTTCAACAACTGACGCAAGAGAGCGATGTGAGGAAACACATGTTGTTTACATATGATTGCAAAATTTTTCAGAACAGCACACTTACTTAAAAGCAGGGATGGTAGTCAAGAACTTGTTCCAGCTATGAATCAGTCCCCACCAGTTTGAGGAATCAAGAGAATTTTATTTTATGTCTGATAATTCCTTAACAGTGCCTTTAACTTTGTCATAGACTTTCATTTCTATTGTGCCATGTTCTTGTGAGAGGCAGTGAGCTTGAAGGACGACCAACAGAATTCACCTTGGCAGGCAGGAGACAGAAGTGGTCTTTATTAGTTTAGACAGAAATGATACTTACAGCCCAATGTGCAGTCAATCAGTCAATCCATTTATCAAACTTTATTTACACAGTACTTTTCATACAAAATAATGTAGTTTAAAGTGCTTGAATTAAAGAACACAAACAGCAAAATAAAAAAATAATACACAAAATAAAAATACTTGACCCCCACCCTCAAAACCCGCAATTCTTACACACACGCAATGTCATTAAGAGGGACTCAAAAACAGACAGGCGTAGACGGCTGATGAAAAGCTGCCTTCAACTGAAAATGAGGTTTAAAAGGATTAATACCAAAATAAGAAAAAAAGACGATAATGAAATAACTGACAATAATAAACAAATCACTAAGAGGCAAAATTTGAAATAATCAAAAATTGTATTTTATTTTGTCATATATGTCATATATTTATTTTAATTTATTTTGTTTCTTCATTTCTATGTGAAGCACTTTGTACTACGAAGTTTTGTATGAAAAGTGCAATGCAAAAAAAGTTTGATTGATTGATTGATTGATATGATTATATTAGATAACTGTATTTGATACAGAAAAACCACAAGAATTCATTATGGAATCAATAAAGAATTAGATCGTTTAGCAGAACGGCAAATAACTTTGGTACCAGTTGAAATCCATCCAATTACATAGTCAGTTATTAATTTCCACCACACCCATGTTTTTTCATCGGCAGATCAAACTTATTGTTGCATCAAACACAGCACGTGAAGTTGCAGATTCATCAAAACAATGTCTTACATGTGCCGAAGTAAAAACCTTAAACACGCATGTGTGTGTTGTTCCACACGTCATGATGATCAGGGCAGAAAGCCAAGATCGTCTCTGTCCTGTCAACTTCATAAGAGCCTAGGGCTACAGCATGTTAGTCAGATGGTACGAAATATAGGCCAACCTGGGCCATCTTTGAGAATGTTATTTTTTTATATATATGTATTTTATTAGCACTTTCACCATGTGTACATCAACCAGTATAGAAATATGAACACATAAAGCAGTACACTACCAGACTCCCACCCAAGATCCCTCCCACATACACCAATACTATCTTTAAAAAAAGAAAAATTGTTTCACGACAAATCCAAGAGTAGAGAAAAAAAAGATAAATAAATAATAAAAATTCATAACGCAACAATGAACTTAAAAATAACAAAAACAAAAAAATAAGAGTTCAGAGACAACCTTTTAAACAAAAACATATATATAAAGTCAAACAACACACTTGTGCTTACAAGAATCTGAGTAAAACAGATTTGTCATAAACCAACAATCATTGCTAAGCCAGGGACAAGTTCATGGAAGAATATAGATAAATGACAATTTCTGATTATTTTAAGCCTTATTTTCGCTACAGGTCCCTGTTTTGTTTTGTTTTTCCCTTCAGTATGTCCCTTAGGGACGTGTTGGTAAATTTTCCAAGCATGTTGCTAAGGCGGGCCAAAGGTCTTGAAAAATGTAGCCTCTGTCATTCTTTTCTAAAGTCAATCTCTCTAAAGGAAGAAACTCAGAAATCTGATCAAGAAACATCTTAAAAGTCGGGGGGAATTCATTTTTCCAAAATAGAAGAATACCCTTCTTGGCAAAATATGTTATGGTTATTAATAATCTGCATTTTTTCTGATCAAACTGAAAAACTGGTTTGTTATTTAATAAATACACACTGGGTATTTGATCAAATTCTGTTTTTTTTTTTTTTTTTGTGAAATAATGAATTGAATTCCAAAAACTTTTTAAAGTATCACAATGCCAAAAGAGGTGCATAAATGTTCCTTCTTTAACTTTACATCTTGGACAGTTTGGTGAGATATCTTTGGACATTTTGTGCATTCTTAATGGAGTTAAATAAAGACGATAAATGAATTTAAAGTTTGCTACTGTAATTTTGTTACTTGTAAATGGAAAATATGAATTCTCAAAAATGTATTGCCATGTTCTTTTTACCTAAAAGTCCACTCAGGGGCTGGATTTTGGCATGCTCATAAATAGGGATGGGAATAGAAAACCATTCCTGTTGAAAAAAGACAACAATTGGCTAATGGAGTCGATATTAGTCTTTCTGCTTAACAGTTCCCTTATCAATTCCTTCCACTTTGTTCTGCATGCCTTGTAAATCAAGAACGTCTCACTCTCATCAGAGACAGTCAACACAAATAAGAACAAAGTAGTTAATGTGATCAAGGCAGACATTAAACAGGAGTGATTAAAAGTAAAAGCATGGCTTGATTTTACAGAAGATGATTTCAAGCAAGGGTGGAAACACCAGCAACTTACAGAAGCATATGTCTATGCAACATGGCTTTAAATATCAGCATGGACATGTGTTTGACATTGTTGACTCTGAAAACCTGTGTGGGGCATGCCTGGGTTTTTTTTCCGGACAAAAAAATCCAAAGGAATTGATAGGGAAATGAAGTAGAATCAGATCTATTAGCAGAGGTGATAATGGCATTAGTATCAATAAAATCCATTTAAATTTCCATCCCTGGTTAAGACTCTCTGTCTCAGCCCTGTTTAGATCAGGCAGTTTCAGTGTAAATCCTCATGAGCTGTGTCTGACCACGCCCCTCTCTGCAAGCTTTTCAATGCTGTGCTCTAATGTCTACACTGGCTTCCCAGACCTGCTAAGATAGGTCTCTTTCACTGTCGCCAGCTATGGGCTGAACCCCATAGAGATAGGAATTGATAATCTGATCCCAGTGCCATCATTGATTCTGATTCTTTCTTGGTCTGCCTCTTTATCCATTCCCTTAACAATTCATCTGTAGGGTGTTTGTGTTTCCACACTAGCTTAAGTCACAAAGACATGAACATCAGATGTTGTGTAGTTTGTGTCATTTTGTGTAAAACAAAGCCAAAGTTTAGCCCACTTTAGATTCCTGTCTCCCATGATCACATTTTTGACGTTTTTGTTATCATTTCTGCGAGCTGCCTCAGATGAGAGTGTGATATTCTTGATTTGCAGGGCATAGAGACAAAGTGGAAGTAATTGATGAGCATCAAGAGTAACAATATTGAGTCCTTTAGCTTGTTGTTATCATTTCTCAACTTGGAATTGGTTTTCAACTCCCTTCCCTACACCTTTGATCTATAATTTCATTTGTATTAATAAAATTTGATTAATTTCCACCCCTATGTACACCAGAAGGAGGGTCGGTTGATCATCCATCTTATTTTACGGTCTCTGTTTGGAACAAGTAAATGCCTGACACTCTACTTCAAACACCATTTGATGTCGATTTAGTTGAACTACCCTCCAGACATGTTTTGATAATGTCAGAATCATTTTGTCATTTTACGCTCTCATGGAACGTTCAGAAGTTCATCTTTTGTTTAGGCTTTACTGAGAAAACAAATGATTGACATTCTCATCATTAAAATAGTGCCGAGACTTGTTCGGCTGGATAGCTGTAAAAGAGTTTTCCCTTCTCACCAGAGGCCAAACACCATTTGTCCTCTTTGACCTGTATTTATCTGCCTCTGTGGCATGTGATCGAGTGTGGCAAAACCTTCCCTTCACTGGTCACGGTTTGTCTCTGTTGTTATCATTACACTCCAAACTCTGTTAGATAGCCACCAAGTGGTACAAATATGGGCCAACAGTACATAGTGTTTTGGGGTTAAAAGACGTCAAAGGCCTTAACCACTAAGATTAAAAGTGTTATGCTCTGTCATTACAGCTCTTATGTGTCAGTATTTTAGCGTGAATGAACAGGTCATCTGTTTGTAGCCATATCAGGCAGGAAGTGGAGAAATAAAGTCGTGCCCAGACTAAACTGATGGTAACAGTTTTGAAGGCTGACAGTTCTAATAAGCTCAAAAAAAAAGAATGAATGATTGGAGGAGTCATGTCTGGACATTTACTGGTCTAAATGCCTGTTAATTATTATATTTTCAATCCTCGACTGTAACAGCACAGAAAGTCTTTGTAAAAATAGGTTTAAACAGGGAAGTACAATGAAGTTTGGCTCATCTTAGCCCCACACTTTAGAAACTTGCTGACAGGCTGTTCTTGTGCTTTTCTTTTTGTGTTTTTCCTGTAGTCCCTCTGTTAACCTCTCTTCCATCTTTCTCATCTGCCTTGAGTACATTTAGAGTGTTTAATTGTTTTTGGCTTTGACAAATGACATGTAGGTTGGTTGTGATCATAGCGTGAGAACAAGAAAAGCCAGAGCAAAAATTGTCCAGGGCAAGTATATAATTAAGATGGCTTAGCTGGATTGTTTGGGTCTTGGCGGCAGATCTGCAGTATAGTTACATAGCTTCATAGTTTCAAAGAGAGATCCACAGCCACCCTGAGCCGTTTCTGTGTCAGCTGCATTGTTGAAAAACACGTTTGTACTACTCTAGTGTCAATTAAAGGGTGATTATCTGTAAAATTATAAATAGCATAAATGGATAAAGAGCAGGGTATTTAGAACACTTACAATGAGTGGTTTTTATTTAGGTCAAAGACGCCTGCAGAGGCAGAGAAAACAATAACGAAGGAGCAAAATATTACACATTTAACCTCCTGTGACCTTGTTTGCACATGAGGACATTACATTTTGCTCTTCATACAAAATGCATTCATTTTGCTGAATGAAGATGAGGCTTCATTGGTTGACATTTATGCTGCCAGTGTGGTCATGAAAGCAAATTTTCAGATTTCAAATATCAGCATGTGCGAAAGTTCCTGCTAATATTTGTATGAAATATCAGTAAATATCATCCTATATGTCCCATATCTAGGCTGTAATATTTGCAGAATGTATGAATGTATCATGATCCTTCATCACTGCCTGTCTACATTAACAATGAACTGAATCATTTGTTAGAGTTCGAAGTATTTTTTACTTATTTCACATCTGTTTTTAAACACAGACTGTCACTATTTTAATGGAGACTTCCTGCTCTTAATTAAAATAAATGTTTGTACCAGTACCTGTGATATTAAGTTTGTAAACATAATAGTACTGGATATCAGCAAAAGTTCCATTTCATACATTCCTATTCAAGATGGCTACCATCTTCACTAATATGCTTTGCAGCAGGTCAACACAAAGCTCGATCTGGCACTGAACCTCCTCTAATTTTATGTTGAAGCTTCCTGATTTATACACAATAATTATATTAAATGTGACTATTTTTAACAAGCTTAAACACAGTTAAAAAATGAAGTACCTACCATGATGACATATTGACTTTATCAATATTAGAAAAGCATCACATAGTTCCAGTTGCACCAAACCTGAATCATAACATCATAATCATAACATACCCAACACACGGAAGGACCACAGTTGGAAATAAGCACCTGCCAACAGCCAAATGCAAGTGTTTTCATGCTGTGTGGTAACCAGTCTAAGCCTCCACATTTGGTCTGTCCCATCTTGAAGACAGATATCAAATTTGAAGGGGGGGCATGACAGAAAGTAGGTCCTTGAACCTCATGACAATCCTTTGCTTGTGAATGCAATTTTTTAACGCAAAGCTCAAAAGTACTAGAAGTAATATATTTCTTCATTTTGTGCAAATGTTCACTCTGGCAGAAGAATGAAGTTATTTCAATTTTAAGTTGATAGGTCAAAGGCCATGGTGAAGTAGCTTTGTGGTCATCCACTTCTTGTTAATACAATATCTCAAGAAAGGCTCTAGGGATTTGGTTTAACCTTGTACATTTTCCTCTCAGACTCAAAGACGGACTGATTGGATTTTAGAGGTCATAGGTCAAAGCTCATTTGTTAAAATTCGCACCCAACTCGCGAATGAACTGATGAAAATTTTCATAGAATAAGGACAAATGTCCTTGGGCCCCATGGTTTTGCCTTTTTTGTGAACGTTTTATATCAAGAACTCTTTGCAAAAAGTTGGCCACGTCTTCTATGACTCAGTGATGGACTGGTTTCATTTTCAAGGCCCAAGATCCAAGGCCAAGGTCACAAGGACTCATGTTCATCCCTTGCCTATGATATAGTCATGAATCACACTACTGAAAAAAAACAGCCCAGCCCTTCTTCAACCACCACAGTACTGGCCCAGCCTGGTGCTTGATTAGCAGAGGTATGAAACTGTAAGGTGGTATTAGTAGTTTTTCTCATTATAATGATTTTAAATCAATCCTTTACTGAGACTGATGCTGACTAATTTTAGATTAGTTATTGGTGAAGCTCTACACAAACAAGAATCATTACTCATAAAAAAACACATTGATTGATACTAGAAATAGCTGCTAGTTTTGAATACATTAGAGTGAAAGAAAATCATAAAAAATAGGGAAATTTAAGACAACATTCATTTTAATAAATGATCCAGGTCCAATTACTCAGGATGGAGCTATAAATATGAAAGGTCTTTCATTTTTCGGGATAAAAACAATTAAAACTAGAGGTGCTCTGAGAGCACAGACTTGCCCCAAAGTATTTCTAACTTGGAAACTGCCCTATTGCTAAAAAGTAACAAATTCTTAAAAACAATTCTCGGATCCATGTCCAGATTTTGATCACCAACAAAATCTAATCATTTCTCCCTTGTGCCACAACCGACATTCTCAAATAATTTCATGTAAATCCGATGAGTACGTATCGAGTTATTGGCAAAAATGTTGAAAACTGCCCTCCCTAAATGCAATGTTAACAAATCCTTAAAGAAATTCCTGGCTCTGCATCCGTGTTCAGATCACTCCCAAAATCAGATCACTTCTTCCTTATTTCATGACCAACCCTCCCTGAAGTTTCATCAAGATCTGTTGTGAACATTTTGAGTTATCTCGCTCACAGATAAACCGACAGACAAACAAACAAACGGACAAATCCCAGCAAAATCACAACCGCCATGGCTGAGGTTGTGCATTACTGTGTCTGCCTGAGCTTTTCTCAAGGTGCAGTGACACCTAGAATGAAGCCAAATAAAAACCATCTTAAGTCATTTGCTGCTTATTCTAATTACATAAGTGTAACGCGTAAACACAAGCCGATAATATCTCTAAAGAAAAAGACTCTCTGTCTTATACAAACATGATCATATTTGGTGCGTGGGTTTGTGTTGTGTTCGTGCAGTTTTGTTTACACTGTCCACACTCCTTTGCCAGAGGTTATGTAAAGATGCTTCATTAATCTTGGAGTTATATAACTCACCAAACATTCCTCAGAGTGCTGCTATGTACCAGTGTCACCCAGAGCCAGATAAATGAAGCTGTCTTCATTCCACAGTTTTATCTCATGGTCACTTACTTTCCAGAGTTGGTCTCTGCAGATTAACATATTCTGCACGGAGGTTTTTCACTTTAACCCAGTTACTTATTTACTACACACATCCTAACTGCCGACCACATGGTCATTATTTTATTTGAATTTTAAAAAGTGAAAAAGTGGAAATGAATGTTATTACCCAAAAGTTGTATCATCACACAGTCTGGATCCACCATAAAGAAATGTCTGGGTTAAGGGCCGTGTATGACATAATAAGAGATTTTCCCTCCAGTTTTTCTGGTGTGTATTTGGCGTTGTAGTCCTGCAGGGGAGGCTAGCAGCTGTGAGCGTCCTCAGATTGGCACTGCAGCTCTGTGACTGGAGGAGAAAAGGGTTGGGCAGCCGAGGAGCCTCACCCAGCCATGTAAGGAGAGACGGCTGAGGCTTCCCACGCACTTAGTCACATTTACACTCAGAATCAGCGTGGATCACAGCTGCATGAAGATCACCAGGAAGGGTCTCACACTGCCTCGTCTGCTCAGGTAGATATCAGAGGGGTCCTTTTTAAGGGAGAGAAAAGGGCTTTAAAGTGGGATCATAGAGGGGAAGAGCATGATGATACTTGTGGTTTATAGTTTTGGGTACGTCTGGTTTTTGGGTGTTATGATTCATTTGGGCATGTCTGCATAGTGAGCTTGTCATACTTGAAACAAATGGATAAAAGCCTTCTCACAGATTAAGTGATTTTTTAGAATATTAGATAAGTTTTTCTCAATTTCACTCTTAAAAAAGCACTGTTACACTATTTTATACACATGATTTTCAACGTGAATTATAGTATGTACAGTATGTACAGTACAAATGCCGTTTGCCTGCATAGCTCTGTGAGTATAAGGCATGGGAAGCAAGAATGGAGAGAGATAATTCATCATGATTCACTCTGAGGAAAAAAAGTTTAAATGACAGAAAAAAGTAGAGAAAATGTTGAAAGCCAATTTCAAGTCTGAAACTCAAAATGTTGAGAATAGGGTCAGGAGACACTTGGGATGTAGAAGTATTGTTATTCAGTCATCACACAAAATATAATCCCAAACAGTGTTGTATCACAAAAATTGCATTTCAACTTAATTCTCAAAATCCTAACTTTATACTTGCCATCTTGACTTTTAAACTTTATTTCTGACCTGATGGCTTAACGTCACAACCCAACTTTAATCTTATCTTATATCTGACTTAGACTATATGCTCATAGTTTACTTTTATTGTTTAAATTTAGATTTTATTCCTGACCAAATGACCTATCCATCAAAATTCAACCCTAGTCGTTAAATTTAGTCTTTATGCTCATAATTTTATATTATCTTCATAAATTGGACTTTATCCCTGGCATTATACATGTATTCTTTAAATTTCAATTTACCCTTGTTATTTCAAAGTTGTCCTCAAAATTTTACCTTTTCCTTAAATATCTGAAATTTTGACCTTATTTGTGATATTTTTATTCTAGTAATTTTAAAGTTTTTCTCGTTATATCTGTCATTTGACTTTTGTCTTGAAATTTGACTTTATCATTTGTATTTTATACTTACTCTACAGTAGTTTTTGACGTAACTTTTTCAAAAACTTTTGATAACCTTTTGACTTTGTCGTTAACATGTTGACTTTGTTTTAAATTTTGACTTTTGTTCAGCATTTTTAATTATTTTATATTTTACCTTATGTGTCCCCTCTGCCTTTTCTAAGTGAATAACAAACAACATCCTTTCATTTTCCTCCTGCCTGGCCCTATTCGTCTCCGGTACATTTGTGAAAGATCTTTCTTATCATACTTTGTTTGAAATGGACCACATAAATACAAACGCTGTCTTTTAATTTGTCAGACAAACTGACATTTTCAAACATCATCTCATTCGTCAGTCACCACCTTCACTACGTGAGAGTTGCTCTGGTGTTTGTTGTGTTGGTGACACATGCAGTTGGTATTAATCACAATGGAAAATATAATTACCATGCGTGACGTGTGATGGTTTGAAGTCAGATAACAACAAGAAAACATTATTTTTAAAGTTTAGTGACTCTTCTTATCTGCAGTAAGGTGTGTAGTCACTTTTGGAGTAAACTCACTTTGTTATGACTGCGTTTAAAGATGGATGGTTTTCACACTCCACTGTGATCTCTGTTGACGCTAGAATGAGAGTTTAGATACAGGGCTTGAGGGAAAAGGTTATATAGCTTTTGTGAATGTATACTGAAGAGAGTAAACAGATGAGTACAACAGTGATCTCATCTGAAAATCTGGAAACGAGAGACGCTGTGGGCTTTGTTTCCGGGATGAGATGGTTTTGTATTGATTGTGTGAGGTCACTGTCTGTATTAAGATGCTCTTATTCTTGCTGGGATGATGGTGAAGCTGTGATGTCAGCTTTAAATCAGTTGATCTGATTAGTAACAAGGGGCCGGGATAATTGACAGGATATACAGTGTTGTTGCTTTTTTTGTGCACCCAAGTGTAGGATCTGATGAGATATTATGTCCTCTATATCTGCGCTCCGCTCCGTTATATAACTTAGATTTTCTCTGAAATGCTTGAGCTGTAACTGCATTGTTTTTATGCATCTCCACTCTAAACCACGACTTTCCTTTATTACAGTTATACTCAAAGACCACCACTGCTGTACATGTGGTCAGCCAATAAACCATCCGGCCACCAGTGCCCTAATAAGGTCCATTGTTTGCTAGATTTTCACATCGATTCCAGTGATTTCCTGCTTCACTTTGCCTTTCTGCAAGTAAACACTTTTCTTTCTTTGCTGCAAAAGTAAGATGTAAGTAAACTTGGGGTTGGAAATTATTCCAGACATTTTTCATCAATCCAGAGAGGATGTTTCTCATTAATATGTAAGTACATTGACTGTTAGTAAGAATACCTGTGTCAGGATAACTGTTGATAGTTTATCATCTACTGTATTCAGATTTACTTTAAATCCCTTTAAATCCCCTGATTTACTTTTGCTCATCATAAATTTACACTCCACAGCCAAACCTATCAAACGCTTTTGAGAACATGGGCCATGCATTAACATTTCGACTTTTGGCCAGTTAGAGTTTGCCCTTACTGACCATCAGCTACCTTACTCAACTCGTCTTTACTTCTTAAGCACTTTAAAAACATCCACAGCCGAAACAAAGTGCCGTACAGAAAAAGACAAAACAACGCAGACATAAAACAATTTAAAACAATGGATGAAATAAAGCAGGTGTAAACACTTAAATAATTGTTTCATTGTTTTAAAAAGCAATTTACAAACAATAAAAACAAGTAACTAAAAACAAACCATAAAACGCTTAAACAGGAGCAGAGTCTCATGAGGGGTTGAAAGCCAACGAATAAAAACGAGTTTTAAGACGAGTGTTAAAATGGACAGGGAGGAGGCTTGTCTAATGTGGAGGGGAACCTCTTTCCACAATCACCTTAAGGTAAGTTCAGTGTTGGGCAGGTTACCAAACAGATGTAATTAATTGCTTATTACTCCTTTTAAAAGGTAATAAAATAACTTAACTCGATTTTAAGTATCAGAGGCAGATAATCTCTTTTATTCAGTTTCTTATTTCCCCTTCACAAAATTGATCTAAAACAGTTGTATATTATGTTTTTTTTGCTCTATATGCCCTTGAGTGTGTTTAATCCTTAAGAGATCCTAGAGCCATGTTGCTATGTTGTGTTTTTTATTAAACTTTGAAGTTGAATAAATACAGCTCAAAGGATTTTCACAAAGAGACAAGAGTTTGCTTTATCTGATATCTTTGCTATCTGTTATCTATGATTTGGTGATATGTGAAGTGTAAGGGAGTTTGTACAGCTGTATGGCTGTTACTTAAATCTAAATAAAACTTCCTGGTAAAACCAAATAACACAGAGGAAGTTTGTGCAGTAATAGCATGAGGAAGCTGAAGCACCGGTGCATCCTCTGCTCATTTACCTGCAACTAAAGCCAAGTGCAAGGTATTGAAACAGACTCTCCCTTGGGGTTTTCTATGATGCTAAGCCTAAGAAATGACCTGCAACAACACGAAGTGATCAGGTCCCTTAAATGTTTTATTCAACCTTCCATTAAAAAGATGGGAGTCGTTGCACACAGTGTTCTCCGGTAAATGTGATGCACATAAATTAATTTGCCTTTGATTTTACATTTGATTGAAGTTCAGGGAATTTGAATAATGTACATCTATACCTCGAAGGGACCATCAATCATGTTTAGGAGCTCAATGAAACACTGTAATTATTGTACAGGTATGACCTGTAAAGACTTTTAGTTAAAGAGTATTTGCTTTTAACTGTTTTATAAACATGGTACTAGTTTCATTGAAGAGTTACGGAAACCCATCAAGAACACTTTTTTTTTTTTTTTTTTTTTTTGTATTTTTTTATGTAAACTTGAGATCCACTTTTTGAAAATACGCAGAAATGTAAATGAAGCGTTCCTCAAGCTGTGCAGACAAGTCTGGTGAAGCACCTCTTAGAAGTGTTTCCCTCTGGGCGAACACTTGCAGCAGATAGTTACTGCACTGTGAAAGCACCATTCATTATATCAGACAATTGATCCATTTTGTAATTGCTGGAGCTGCAGAGAGAAAATATGGGGAAAAAACAGCAGAAAGAGTGATTTGTTGTCTGGTAGTACAAAATATTCACCTTAGAACAGTGTTTCTGACATTTTGTCCCTGAGCCCTAAAGTGTTGTACCAAGGAAGAGTCAAGCCCCCTGAGGCCTCCATGAAAAAATATATACAATGCTCTGCAAAATTAACACAAATTTAATTGTTTTAATGGATAAAATGGTCTACTCTTACTTATCATTGTACATTTTACTGACTCGACGTGCTTTTGTGTTCGCTGATTTTAGTTAAGAGTTAACCATTAGCCGTGTTTAATTGAACACCTAATGACAGAGAGATATGCAATGATTCAAGGTTTAATTTTATCATGGAATAAAATCAAGTGTGCTGGCCCTGGCCTTTGATAACACTTAATGAATATCTTCTGTGGGAGCGGTTCGTTCAGAGATAGTCATTCTGTGGAACTGTTGCTCAACAGTGTTTTAATTAAGGTCACACCGTCAAGACTGATGTTTTGGACATGATATCAATACCTGCCATGGGAACTAAATTCAAGTCCTGGGATCCCAAAATTGAGTCATTTCTTGTTTTTATCTTAAGAATTGCAGAAATGCGCCTTTTAACTGTGCAGATTGTTGAAAAATATTACAAAATAATGAATTTCTGGTGGCGCCATCAAAGAAATAGCTGCCTAGACAAAGTTGAGTAAATACGATGATTTAAGAGAGAGAAGAAAATCACCAAGCCTGGCTAGTGATGCTAATATGGAAGCTAGAGCAAGCAGGAATGGCTACAAGGAGCCAGAGGAATATTGAAGAATAAAGAAAAATTAGATGATAGAACCAACAGGGGCCTGGTCAAACCAGGGCTTCCCAGAATGAAAAGTGAACACTTGCTGTGATCCTGAATCAATAAAAACAAGTAAAACACAAAAATGGGGATGAGATATTTGGCACCATGTGGCGTGATTGGTTTGTGAAGGATTGGAAATCGAGATTAGAAAAGTAATGAATAAATAGGTAAATAAGGGGCTGGGGCTGCATGATGGAACAGAGGGAAGTGCTGTTGCCTCACAGCAAGAAGTTTGCTGGATTGACTCCCTGGTGGGATGGGGCCTTTCATTGTGGAGTTCTGGGTACTACTGTTTCCTACGCAGACCAAAATCCATGTTTCCAAATTGCCTGCACGAAGGGAAGCAGCTTTATCAGCCAGAAAGTAGTAGGGAGGAGGAAGCAGAACTTATCTAGTCACTTTTTTGTACTTTTATTAATCAAAAAATCCAGTAAACAATTCATGGTGTTTTGTGAAATTGTTGTTAGCCCATTTTTGTTTAGGATGTTGAAATAATAAAAGCAGCTTAATATGTGCAACACTTTAAGACCAAAACGATTTCCCCAAGCATAACATATATTTAATTATGTCATACTTCATTGTGTCCTTTTATACTGTATTATCATCTATCCATTAATCCATTGTCTATACCTTTTAAGGTCACAGGGGGGCTGGATGCAGGGTACAACCTGGTCGGGTTTCCAGACAACGACAGGGCTGACATAGAAAGGCAGACAACCATTCACACTCACACACATACATTTACAACTCAGGGTACTTTAAATAAGCATTTATCCTAACAAACATGTTTTTTGGTCCGTCTGAGGAAACAGGGGTACCTGGAGAAAACCCACACATGCAGCAGAAGGACATGCAAACTCCCCACAGACAGGCCCTGCCTGACTGTGGGGTCAAACTAGCAACCTACTTGCTGTTAGGCACAAGAACTACAAGAACTACCCCTTAGTTTTCAATACTGAGCGTGACACCAAAGGAAAAACCCTGCAGTATGATTATGCTGAATAAGCAGAATCTGTGTTGATGTTCAGCGTACAGTGAACAGCGACTGAGCAAATAAAATATGATTCAACTAGGGCAATGTTATCTGCCATTGTTTCCTTTATCTTATTATTAATTTGACCCATACAGTGCTTTGCTGTTTTGACACACATGCACAACATGGATATTCTAAGTCCTTCGTTCCCAATCTTGGGTCAGGTTATCCCCAAAGGAGGCCCAGAGGGTCTTGAGGGGTGCGAGGCACTGTCAGCTTTGAGGTGGTCAAATTTTGTTTAACATGATTTGACTAAGACAATGATAAAACAGTAAGGAGATATAATTTTACAGGTAATTTGTGCAAGGATGTGTGTGAAAGCCCATTTTATCTTGATTTTATTGATGAAAACATGTTGAATAGGTGTTTATTTTGCATAGCAATAAATATTTTTTCTTGGGGTAGGTCCTAGGGGGGCTCGTGTAGATGTAGATGTTCTAGGTAACAGAGCTTCTTAGGGTTTATTGGTACAATACATAAAAAAGGCTGAAATTGGCAGTGGTTTCAGCTCTGTTAAAGATTTTTTTGGCATGCTATATCTCAAAACTTTGCTGAAATTTTACCTCGTGACTTAATGAAAAAAAACTGATATCTGTTGTTTGTCCTGTGATTGATTTGATAGTCTGAATTGTAAACGTGTCCATGGAGTCTTCCACAGAAATACAGCAGAGTTGCGTGTGGTGAGCTGCAGAACATTGCGTCTCTGTGTACAGTCAACACCTCCCAGGGCGTGTCAGCCCACAATCCTTCTCTCCAGAAAAGGCCCTTGAGCCTTTTCTCCCTCTTATCACAGAGGCAAATATCAGCTCGCCTGTCATTGCCTTGGCTCTGATGGTTTTCAGATGAAGCAATTACACACAAAGAACTGCCAATCAGGTCAAACCACTAAAGAGTTTTCCTTGCAAAGCGGGAACAGAGCGAGTCGGTTATGTAAGTAACCAAATCAGTGCTCGACATGAGGCACGCAGGGTTGCCCTTATTTGTTTTTTTAACCATACATTAGTGTACTGAATGTGTGTCGACATGACTCAATGCAGGCATATTCACACACTCTCAAAAGACGAACTGTTTCCACCCATTGACACGCAGGTCTGCTCTGTGTGCCTCTGTCACACAGACGCACAAACAGATAAGACTGATTTTTACTTGTGTTGTAACAAACTACATCCTGTTACTGCAGCAACTGTTTTACTGATGTAGTCTTAGTTCAGACGTATGTGCAAAGCTGTGAAAAGAAGAAGAGATATTTATTCAATGCAGCATGAAAGGCAGAGTATAATAACACACAATATAACATTTTGATTTTAACCATGTGGTAGTTGAACTGAAACATATTTTACAGAACTTTTGGTGTAATTTTTGAGCCATTGGAGTCACCTATATTGCTGTGTGGGAGGGGATGGGTTTTTTGTTTTGTTTTATTTTTCTTAAAAAAAGAGCTAATTAATGTTTTAGTCACCTTTTTACACATGCATCATGATTTATCTAAGCCGGTTACTTCTTAAAAGATGAAGCCATTACATTATAGGACAAGGGCCTGTATCCACAAACACTGTAATTTGATCTGCCGGTGCTCATTTTCAATACAGATCAACACAGACCAGCATTTTCAGCATTAATCATCTTGAGTGGAAGAACTCCCTCAGATTAGGTTGCTTTTTGTCACTGTGCTCTGTATTTAACACTTAGATCACACTGCACTTATCAGGGTCATATTTCCTCCCCGTGACCTATTAAAATCAAGAGGTGCCGGGGCTTTTGATGGACACTTTCTCAACAACAACGACAGAAAAGAAAGTGCTCTGACCCGTCTTTCTGAGAGAGAGATTTCCTAGTCTTGAGCTATTGTTAGTGGTTGAACATGAATCTTTGACTTTGTTTTTAAGCTTTCTGGGTGATGTTTCCATGATTTAAGGTGAGTACTAGGCACACAAAACTATTCAAACTAACATTAAAGATACTGAATTGAGAAATGAAAGTTAATTTTTAAAACCTAACTACAAGAAGTCCTGGTAAGAAGAAGTGCTCTGAAAGTGAAGTCGTGTGCCAGAGCATGCATGTTTACAACCCGGTATAAGATAAGGCTTGGTCTTTAAAGCTCATTCCTTTATTGGTACAAACTACAGAGAATGGATTTTTTTTTATCACCCACCCATTTTCATCTTATCAACATACAATACATATTCACAAATTTGCATAATTAGGGGCAAGACTGAGCTTACTGTCAGTTGTACTCTTTGTTGCTCCTAGCCTGAAGGCCTCAGGTTGATCTCACCTTCTTCTTCATCTGTGTTTTGACTGATCTGATGTAAGGTTGAGTCAACATTTCCACTAAGTTAACTACCATTATTCAGCAGCAAAACCTCCTCAAACCTGTAGTTTTTGTTACTGACTATGTCCATTAATTATACAGTACAGCCCAAAGATTTATCAAGGGTGCCCACAGATAGTCGGAGTTACATGACTGTGTCTGATATCATTGAAAGTGCCCTGGCCAGCAAAGTGCTCTAAATTATCACACAGAGCTGAGATATTCAGCTGCGGTCTTGAACAGCTACTAATGACTGGAATTGAATGTTAGTTGGAAGTCCGATACAAGGAAGAGCTTTTCAGGGTAATAGGGAGGAGTTTGATTGATCAATTTGTCTTTTGCCCCAGCTTTCAGATCATGAAAGTGAATTACTCTGGTTAGGAAGCTTATAAAGTCTTAAAGTATCTTTTAGGTGGAACACAGATGTAAATTACTGACATGCTGTCCCACTTCCACATGCAAACTGTCATTATAGTTGTTATTACAGCGTTGTCGTCATACTCTGAGCTAATGACAGGCTGTGCTATTCAGCTAACGTGTCACTGCGTCTTTATCATACCTGCGCTGTAACCACAGGTGTAACACTGACAGCAGTTATTCTAGGTGTGAGAAGAAGTCAGTCTATTAAGAGCACAGTTAATACTTTATTGTGCTATATGAGAAAATACTTTTATATTTTACTGAGTGAAAGTGACTGAACGAGGTGACATTCAAATATTCCATGTACTCAAGGGTGTGAGCGTGAAATATGCAGAGAAATCAGTGTGACAAAGAATATGTGTATTTTTAGAGCATGTCTTTCACAATGCTCATTCCTTAACAGTGGCACAAAACAAGACAGATAGATAGAAAACACATGCTAATTATAGGCAAAACAAATTCAAACTGATCTGTTCATGTCTAATTAACTTCAATGTATAATATGGAAATAATATAAAAGGCAAAGAGAATAAGTAAACCCTCTGTGTTTAAAGAAACAGTAGAAACACCTGTTTCTCATGTATTTTATGTACCATGCCACAGTTTTGCCTTTGCTCTGAAACTTGTAAAAATACCTTCCTGACTCCAAAAATGACAGCTTTGAAAATATATTTTATGAGCAAAGTTTCAGTAAAACCTGTAAGACACCTGTTGGTGTAGCTGTAAACAACTTCTCACACTACAGCTGCACTCTGGAAGAAAATCAAATCAAGATTCACTTATTGACCAAAGCTTTTCTTGCCTATGCCAATTGTTTTTATCATTTGATTGCCATTGGGATCAGTTGGCATCCAGTCCAGGGTGTAACCTGTGTCTTGCCCAAAGTCAGCTGAAACTTTGGTCCTATGATAAATAAAGTCTGCTTAATTCTGACTGTTTTCTGATTGCCTCATTTACTTAAAACTAGTTCATTAATTTCAGTCAGAACTAACCAGGTCGTCTGGATACATTTCTACTTCTTTTGTAGTCTATAGTAAAAAAAAAAAAGTTCTTTTGACACACACGTCCCAATATCAACTGGGACACTTCTGTTTTTGTAGATACTTTTAATATGTGATATTTGCACTCTTTTGGCTTTTTGCATGATTGCTTATTTACTCTGTAGCTGTCACGCACCCAAAGTCCACTTAGAGCATCCAAAGATTGTTTCCCCAGCAACACTGCCAATTAAAAAAAACATCTAAAGAAGCATCCGCCCTGCATAATAGTTTATAATATCAGTTAAGTCTTAAAACCATTTGCTGTTGGGTGGAGGCATTGTGCATGCAACAGCTTTTGTACATGCACATACATACAAGCCTGTTAAGTGCACATCAGCATACACATTAACACCCCGTATAGACACCAGGATTAAGAGTAACTGAAGCTGCTGCTAAGATAGAAATCCATGTTACATAACCCTGGACTTCTTACCTGCACCTGGAATGGATTTCTTTGTCAAATAGCTAAATGGTTTGTTTTCTTTGCACATGCAGAGACAAAGCTGAATGATTTGTGTTAAGCCGTACCTCAGCATGCTTCAATAGGCGTCGCCAAGGAGGATTATGTGCTATGTCGACGCAAATGCGTCTGTTTGGTTGTGCTTTTCTTTGGGTCAAAGGGTCGCCTAAGTTTAAGGACCAGATTATTTTTACCTGCATTTTCCACCCTTTGAGTTTTCAAAGTCTATGGGGTCATTTGTTTGTCTTTTAACCACAGAACTTACATAACTGCACTGTGCAGTCTTGTGGTTTAATGCAGCTTTTCTTAAAGTAGGACACATTGGTTTTAGGATTTTATGCTAATTCGTTCAGATGCAGACAATCTCAGCAGATGTTCTGATACATGAAACAGTGTAAAAGTACAACACTATGATGTGAACTTTGATTTATCCACTGTAAGTAACATAAACAAGAGGTACTTCCAGGGAAGCTGGCTGTCACTGTCAGGGCTCTTTACAGATACAGAGAAAAAAGTCTAAAATCTTCCATTATCTATTCCACTACAATCCGTCCATTACTTACACAAATCGTCCAGTTCACTAGACGAAAGGCAAGGTACATCCTGGACTGGTCACCAGTCAGTCACAGGGCTGGCATACAGAGACAAACAAAGAACCCACAGTGAAGCCTTGGCTCATCATAAACAAATGGCATCGAGTGTTGAACTACAGAGATGAACAAAATGGATATAGATTATTTAAAAACTCAGAAGAAACAAAATGAATAAAGAAACATTTTTATTGGAAAGAAAAGACTTTACCAAGCCTCAGAGAAAATAACCAAATAGTTTGATATCATTAAAGTGTGGTAGTATCAGGTTCACGTTAAAAGTAAATACACTTATATAAGAGAGGGTTTTGTTGTTTTCCATTTTCCATTGAGTACAGGCAAATTAAAGGTGGCAAACTGCCATCTGTTTCTGTTGTTACAGGTATGTTCATTATACATTGTGGTTTTCACTGGTATGTGCTTCACTGTCACATGTAAATTTCCATTGCTTGTTGTTGATTTGATGCTCCTGTTGAGTCCAAGACAAATGTCATGTTGTATCTACAAAGAACTTGGCTCACTTCCCCTTGTGTCAACCAAATAGCTGTCTCAGAATACCTTTGTTTCTTTTTTTTATTTGATGTTATGTTTTTTTTTATTTAGATTGTCAAAGCAAATGAAAAACCCAAAGTCCCATGTCTTTGTTTTTGTTGCTACAGTGACAAAGTTGTCATGAGAGTGACTCATCAGTCACAGGGGTTTTACTGTCTGTATCTGTGTCTGCTTTTTGGACTGAACTGGTTTCATTTTTTCTGCAGCATGTGTTGTGAAGTGTTTGGTCATGATCACCAGACTCTGCACTGAAGATTCAAAATAAATGTCTCCTCTGTGGTCGTTGCTAGGCTTTAATTTTCTAACAGTGAGGCATCCACAGAGGAACTTCACTGTGGGGAAGTTTTACGACTAAAAGTATCCCTTCCCTCTCTTGCTCCACCCTCTCTCTCTGACTGATGACTTGCATTTTGAGTGGCTCTTCTTTCTCTCTGTTTGTTGTTACTCATTTTGATCCTCTCATCCTCTTATCTTTCATTTCAGGACCCATGCAGGCGGCTTAGGCTAACTCTGCAAGATCAGGACCAGTCAGGCTGCATACCAGTGCAAAAGAGCAGTAAGGTACAAAATTAAGGAAGGAAAGGTTTGTTTTTTGTTTACAGGAGGGACATTCACTGACCTTGTTTTTCTGGATGTAGGAGAGCAGCATAGCGGTGGTGCTGCCACAAAAACAGGAAGAGCAACAAGAAAGACCAGAACTCATCACTTCTACTGACGAAAAAGTAGAAGTCATAAAGGTATGTTTTTAGTGCATACCCTTCGTGTTTCTCTGAGGTGTGCGTCTGATTTTCTGCCTTGTCTAACTCTCATTTACTTACTGTGTACTCCAGGTCTACCTTGAATCCCGTGCTCAGACGGCAGAGAGTGTCAGGATGCTAACAGACGAGGTGTCACAGATTCAGGAGGTCAGTGTGTGAGATGGGAGAACATAGAAATAAACCAAATTTCAGCTGCTGGTAAAGAAGATTAGAGAGTGCTCCCTTAAGGCAAATGAAAACTGTATGAGCCACATAAGGTGAAGGCTTAAGGAGGACGGGACAATATATACTTCAAGTTTTTATGGATACATCAATCATTTGAAACTAAGACAACATAGTTTTTAATAGATGAAGTGTATGTAGGCTGAAAAACGGTGCTAAGAATAATGCTTGGTGAAAAGTTTGTTAAAAGTAAAAACTGATCACAGGAACATGCTGATTAACTGTTGGACGACTATTTGAAATGTCAAGTCCAAATTGTTGTTTTGTCATTTGTTGTTTTTATGATTTTTTTCTTTAAAGAAGCATTTATACCATATGTAAAAATATAAATAAATATGTGCCTGTTTGATACCACTGCAAAATCATCTATTGTTTTTATTACAAATAGCAACAAAAACTCTACAGCTTGTCTATAGAGCTATTGTATCTGACATCCTGCCGACAGCTTAATGTAAGAGTACTCACTAGATGTCAATACTGGCCCACTGTTATCTCCTGCTTTGCAGTGCAGTGCTCAAACAAAGCTTTAAGTGACAGCAGATACCTGTTAAACATATCATGACTTATAATTTACAGGAAAGCCACATTTTCAACAAAAGCACTGGCAGAGCTAATGTAATCTGTTGTTCTCGGTGCCTTGTCATCAAAGATGTTGGCCTTTGACTTTGTTAGAGATTTATTGAAAGTTAATGTCTTAATTTTTCTTCAAGTAAAAACCAGAGAATGGTGAAAAAAGAGGGGCTTATATATATCATCACCCAAACACATGTATACTCAGTGATACAATACCACTTACTGTAACATTACCATCATCAACATTGTCTTATTTTTAAACCTGATGTTCTGTCTCCAAACATCAGCTGAGTATCTACAGTAACCTGACACACCAGATAGACATTTCAATATATACTATGCAGGATATACAGTACTGTATTTTACAAGTCCATCTGGGCAACAGCCCTGAGAAAATGATAGGGGAGGGTAGAAGTTTTAAAAAACATATCCTTGAAGTAATTTGATAATTGTTCTGTCAATCACATCGATTATGGGCCAACCAGATGTTGTAATAGGCAGGCGCTACATGCTAAATGTGGTCCAGTTCTGATAAAACTGCTAGGAAAGCAGGTAGCAATTTCTGCAGAAGCAGCCATGGTTTACAGGTTTGTTGTCATTTCTTGCTGTTGCCATGCTCACAGCTCCCTCCTCTTCCTCCTCAAAGGATGCTGATATGGCAGTGCCTCTGCAGAACGGGCTTAATCTTTCCAGCTTGGGGCTTTGCAAGATGAATCTGCCTGATTACAGACAATGAATCAGGCAGATCCATCGGCTATGCAAGTCTGTGACCATGGTGAACATTATCAAATAAAGGGATTTGAAACCTTTCAGCAGAATAAACACTTTTACTTCTTATTTCACTGATATCTGTCAAAGCCTTTGCCTCCTGCCACTCAGTGGCCGGCATTTCTCTTACTCAGGCTGTCTGTGATGTCATGTGCATACGCTCTGTATGGAAATGCTGCCCGTTTTCTTTAAATAACTTCGACAGTATTTAGGAGTTTGTGTGTAATTCACGTTCATTTGAAATGAAAAAATGCCCAGTATTGGGTGTCAATAAGTTGGTTTATGGCCCCCTGGTATGAAATAGTATCAATACAGTTGTGTTTTGAAGAATCATGTCAAAGTTTATAATTCTGATATTGTGACTACCTTTTTATGTCTTGTCAGAAAACTATTCAGAGAAATATCATGTATCCTCATCTAGCTAAAAAATATTGAGATAAGCATTTTGGTCCATAATCCCCAGTCGAGATTATGGATGCATGTCTCTGTAACACACTCTTTTCTTTAACATGTGATGTGTTTGTTGATAGGTGAGGTATTGTCTGAAGACTCTGAGGCAGCAGATGGCAGCCAGGCAGAACCGCAACAACGACAAGGTACTTACACCAGGATGAAGACTTTTCATTATTTAAACATATAAATAAGGAAATGATCAGTCAGTCAACAGAACATTTCTATGAAGCTGTTCCAATTATTACTTTGTGAAACCCTGAAACATTTAAGATTCTGACTCAGAAATTGGAATTATCGTTTTATACATTGATAGTGTACTCAGTTATTTATTTACAGTTTTTAATAAATTTGATTCAAGCTGTTATTAGAAATCTTACGTAGATATTGAAGTTAAAATGAGGACATCTTTATGTTCCTCACAGGGGTCTTGCCACCCTCTGTGGACAAAGCAGTACATCTCATCTCTTTACTTAATTAGTCTTGATTAGGTATAAGTAGTTTGGTCTAAAAGGAGAGTTTATCCTGCTGTCTTACTCACTGTGAATCTTTGCCCCAGATGCAGTCAAAGGCTGTGTTTGTAGCCTTTTATCTTTCGACTCATGTGACACTTGCCCCAAGACCACATTGAGTTACAGTAAAAATAAAGATAAGAAATAAATACTCCTGTTACTGATGATCTCAGATGGTATCATAGGGGTCTCATAGATTCTTCCAAAGTCTAAAAAAGGTATGGATTTTAAACGGCACTTTGAAAAATGTTATCTTGATCCAAAATATTCTGACATGAAGTGGCATAATGCTGTATATATTCTAAGTCTTTCTTTTTTGTGTATTTGCCTGTTCAGTTAATGGCATTTTCTGCCCTGCCTCAAGTCAAAAGAAACCGTAAAAAACAAATTAAGATAACTTTCTTACTCACAAGACTTGCCTTTAACTATAAAAAGACAGCCTCATCTTAAGAGCCACTTTAAAAATGGCAGTAAATATGGTGACAGCACCATGATTTACTGTTAGCTTTGGAGAAGTGTTATCTACCATTTGTATTATTTTGCTCTCATTTTGGCTCATAAAAAAGTCTTTATAAGTATTCAATTATGTTTTAAAAACCATGAAGGAATCTAAATCAGTATTGATATTAGTTTACTTCAAAACCATCTAAAACTCCTCACAAGAGCTTTGACACTGATGACAAACAGATGCTGATTATTTTACTGCCAACTGTAAAAACTGCTAAGTGTATGCCTTCCTAATTTCCATGTAAGTGTCAGAGCACATGATCAATAACATGCTACAAAGAGTTTTCTTTGTTTGTGTTTGTCCTCCTGCCAAAGATTCACAGTGAGTTGTTTGACACTTGAGTGAATAGACTTTTCTTTCATAAAACTCCACTCTCACATGTACATGGCCAAAGGAAACACATATATCATCCTGCTTTTGTCCACAGTGAATGACAAAATGAGCACAACCTGAAATTTCATTGAACTTTACCATTCATACATCTTGGGCCTCAAACTTTGGAGTAGTTGTTTAGCATCTATTTCTATTCTATTGGCTATAAAACATAACTACACACAAGCCAAACAGAGATACTGAGGGGTCTCAGATCTCTTCAGATATTCTTCAGCAAAGCACTCAGTTTTGATATAAACAGTGAAAAAGTATGTGATCATTTCTTTAAACTTTTTTCCTCTAAAGCTGCAATATCTGAACACTTTTATTTAACTAAAAAAGCTTCTCTTTTCCTCAGTACCAAGTAAATGGCTACAAAGTCATTGTGCCCAGAAACCACCAGGTTGTCACTAACGGCAATTCTATAGACATCGAGTCAGACTCCCCGGTAAGTTTATCACTTTGTAGACATTTAGTTTAGTTCATTACTGTTTTGTATGGTTTATATGTTCCTCATTTGTTCTTTACCTCAGGGCTGTGGTTCTCAATAACTCTCTGTCTTGCTCCCACTCCAAAGTTGCCAACCGTGCCCAAACAAGAAGTTAGTTAAAGGGCTTAATGAAGATTTTTCCAAATATTTCAAAAAATTTCTACCAATTTTTCCATCAGGTGATGCCTGTTTGAAGGTTGCTTTGACGTCAATCGCAGGAGAGATCAGGTGGCTATTTTCCCTCAAGTGCGGACTTGGAGTGCAAACACAAAATGAATATTATTTATTTGCCTCTGTTACATCCTTACACTTATAGGAATTGATATTTAAATCCCCATTTTATCCCAAGAAGATCAAAACAACAAAATGGCTACTTATGTACCTTTTACCTTTATTACTCCGGTGAAAGAATTTATTCACATTTTTAAAGTCTAACTGATTAAGTTTATATCATTAACAGCAGAAAGCTAACAGAAGCCTTTAGATGCTTAGCCTACATTGCCATCTCTGGCATGGCAAGTAGCCAATCACAGTGCTGATTTTTGGATTGGCACATGGAGAGGCTAATTGAAACTGGCCAAGCCTTTACCTGTCCAGACAAGTCATGTACCCCTCCACATGTGGCTATGTCCCCCTTATGGGTTACACCCCACTATTTGAGAAACTCTGCTTTAGGGTCAGATGGATATACTTTATACCACAAGTGATGGGATTGATTCTGTTAAGACATATTTCCTTTTTTTTCTACTGAAATGCAAATGTGCTTTCCATACCATCCACTACTGAGCTGGATCACTTGCTTCTCTGATCTTTTTCTGCTCATCAAAAAAGAAACCCAACTGTAAAAACCAGTTTCTGTGCATCTAAACTTTCACTCGGATTTTACATAAAACACCTTGCCTCCCAGTCGTTTCCTCCTTATGCATGTAAACTGCCTGCTGCTATGAAGAAAATGGTCCCAGCTCCCTGATGCTCAGTGCAGATGCTCACTAAGTGCTCACAAACACACACCAATGCAGTGTCAAATTTCCTGTGCATTATACTAGACTCAGCACAGCACCACATCCCCTGTAACACAACACCTAAGGATGTAGAGTAAGTGCAGAGAGGGAATGTGTGTTTTGTTGCTCTCCATACACACTGACCTGTATATGTGTCATGCAGGAGGACAAGGCCTCAGATTACACAGCAGTGTAAAGAGAATTGTTTGTCTGGGAAAAGTATTTAACCTAAAGGACCGCCCAGAGATTCAAGATAATCTGTGCATCGTTTAACAAACATCCAGCTTCTCCTATTAGTGTTGTGTTACCTTGGGCGACACCAAAAAGGCTTTTAAACCTCCTTCCAGCCTCTTTTATCTGTTTGTTAGCAGCCGCCCTGCCCTCGGGTTCAAGTGCTCTGCCAGATTAAGTCTAATTGTGCATGTCACTTTCTGTCAACCAGGTTGAGGATAATCAGGAGGAGAGTGCGAAGCTCAGGGAAGCAACTCAGCGCCTGTACGCTCAGCTGAAGGAGATGGAGAAGAGGCATCAGGAGGAGAGGGGGACGCTGCAGGTCTGTCCCACAAGATGAGCAACACGACACGGTTTCCTGTCTGCCGCTCTGACTCACTCCTCCGCCACTCGCTTGTTCCCTTAATGATCGTCATTATCTTTCAGTCGTATATCTGCAGGTCTTATCACTCTGGGCACAATGACTTGTAGCCATTTAGTTGCTTGTTCCCTTAATGATCCTCATTATCTTTCAGTCGTATATCTGCAGGTCTTATCACTCATCCTGTGATCTTTCTCTGTTCAGCACATTCAGCTCCAGGTCATATAGGGACACCACACACAGACTCACTTTGTATCATCGGCTGATTCGTTTGTACTCTGGTGCTGTGGTCTGTTAATTGGGTCAGTGGAACAAACTGACTTATAGTTGCATAGATGTGGAATCTTTAACACAGCTGAATCCCTAACCTCTCTTCATTTTACTCAAGTATAAGTAAGATACAAAGTAAGATTTTGGTTTTTTTTAGTCAAGACTTCAATTATTTGGTGTTGCATAACAACAACATCTCTGTCTTTTACCACTATTATCTCTGAAATTTCTTACTCACAAGCAGGAGGTTGTATAACTTAGAAGATCAAAAGGTGGAATGACAAAAGGAAAAGATATGTCCGCCTGGAAAATCTAAATCTAATCTAAAGCACTCTATGATTAAATTGACATGATACTTTCTTAACCATTTACAAAAAAAAAAAAAAATGTCACCACCACCAAAATCTGAAGCTGAAGTGCGTGTACGGAGAGAACATGCAAACTCCACACAGAAAGTCCCTGACAGATTTCACACAGCAGCCTTCTTGCTGTGAGGCACGTGCACTACCTGCTGCGCTCCCACGCTGCCCTTCTAATCGGATAAATGTTAGAAACATATACTATAGAGTTACCATTGATGTCAAAATATCTACACAAGACTGTGGTTTTAGCTGTGAAGTGGCAAAAAAGCACGCATCGGTGACCTAAAAAGAAAAAGGAAAGCAAGGAAATACTTTAAATCAGCTGATGAGTGCGGTCTTTTCAGTGATTATTTATTGATGAAGTTTGCCAGTGGGCAGAATAGATAGTCAGCTGATGTACTTGGAAAGTAATTTAATTTAGAGCCATATCATTACATTGATAAGGCCACAAGAGGAAGTTGTGTAGTGGCGACAACATGTACTGTGTCTATGCGATTTTGCATGTGCCCAAAATTAGGTCGGTGTACTCAGGCTTTTCGTTGATAAAAGTGAAGTGATGTTTTTTTAACATCCATTAAATTGTTGTTGTTCCTGTTTATTTCTAACCTTTCTAAACTACACTCAGTACAACTCCAAACGTGAATGATAAATAGAAACCATTATTAAGTCAGACACTCTCAGTTCATGAAAGATGTGTGGAAAAAATGTTAGTATTTGGCTATATAGAGGTCAGATTATGTGACTGATTGCATTTTATTTTTACTCATGTCAAGTCAGCTAAGTTATTCATCTTTCTGTTTATGTTAAAACATTACAACATAACCTGTTTTGTTTAAACTTTAGATGCCTCGTCATTCAATACTAATTATTCTTTAAGGTCAGCACAAGAAAATAAATGAATAGAGTTCATATTATATTAAACATTAACTTAATGCATGTGGGCTGTGTGCTTTGATACCCACAGTGTATAGGGCTGTAAAAGCACAGATTATGGTACTATAAACATGACCTAACTCCAAACTCTTTTAAAACATATACCACCAGCTTAGGATCGATACTTCCACTGGTGACATTGTCAAAAAGTACTCTAAGCTCAGTTTATTTAATCTTTTATGAGGTTTTTTACTGTCTGCTTCTTACTGATTTCTGTGTTTCTGCCTCTCAGTGGCTGGAGTTCTAGTTTCTTGCCCCCTCTTTACAGAAAGCTTGATAAGATTAGACTTTCTTGATCTCACAATGAAGGAAAAATTTTGTTTACATCAGCTTAAAATTTATACCTTTTGCATTTCAAGAAAATAATACAAAACACGTTGCACAGAGCCACTGTTACTGTCAGCTTACCTTGAACAAAGAAACAAAAAATGTAGTTTATTTATTCTGTCAGTGCTATTGAGTTAAGGTCTGAAATTAGTCAGTTTAATCATAATTAAACTACCCATGAGGGGCCACAGTTTGATATACTCACTGCCTGATCTCACGGTGATTATAGATAGGTTTCTCTCTGTGCCACTGAATGTCTCATTTTGTTTTTAAGAACTTATAAATGACTCAGTGAATAGGTCAAAAGAAACATTTCACGATAATGTTACAAAGGAAAACACAAGAGAACAGTTTGTTAATACAGTTTCTTCATTGTTAACCTTAACAATGATAAAAAGCAACTAAACCACATTATTTATTTCCAAGTAACCTCTTCACAAACCTTGAACTCTTTGCCTTTCTTATTTCATCTACAGGCTGAGACAGAGGGGTACCGCCTCCGACTAGCTGAGCAGACTGAGCAGCTCCAGAAGGCAGAGGAGGTGTCTGAGGAGAGAGGCCTGCAGGTGGAGGAGCTGCAAAGGCTGCTGGGAAGCATGGAGACTGAGAATGGCATCCTTAAAGAAAAAATGGCCGCAGGGGAGGCAGAGCTGCAGCAGCTCCGAGTGGACCAGGATAAAGGAAACGAGGAAAGGTGAGAAATATAGTGATGGAGGAAAGAACATTCAGTGGACCAAACTATAAAAGATTTAATGAGCCAAATCATGCAGAGTTAGAGCAACCACCAAGCAGTTGGAAGCTCGTTATATGTAAGCTTGCAGGGTCCTTTGACCCTCAAAATCAATCTGTCAAGGAAAAAAATTTAAGCATGGGACAGAGGGAGATGCCCTAACATTATAAGTAACCTGTGTATACAAATCGTAGAAGAAGATAAAACAAGACAAGATAAAAGATAAAACCAGGTGGGGTCAAAAACAAGACAATGTAAAAACTGTAAGAAAACAGTAATAAAAAAAAAAATAGATAAGACAAGGAAATAAATAATGTCCTCTAAATAAAAGTCATTTATAATGGGTGTAGTCTGCGTTTAGGTGCTTAATAGCAGAGGGAATGAAGGACTTTGAGTTATGATTAGTTTTCCTTTGGGGCACATTATACTGTCTGCCTGAAGGCAAAAGAGACGTCAACTGGTAGGCCGCTCGAGTCGCACACTGTGGAGCACCTTGGATGTTCTGCCTTGCTATATATATGTATATACATGAACTGTAATGTTATTAGCTGTCCTGCAAATCAGGTCAAATTGTAACAATTTTATGTCCTTTAATGTGCAACAATAGATCAAAAGTTCGAATTTTGGTTTGATTATCTAAAAAAAATCTTCCTTGGTTATGAAATCAAAATTATACATGAAACATGACTCCAGTTGTTTATATTACATATATCGTAGTAAATACTTTACTCAGTCTAAGGCTTACTTGTCTGTCAGTTTAACATATTTTCCTGTACGTTTGTGTGTTTGCAGATGTGCGGAGCTGGAGAAGGAGGTGGCCATCTTAAAAGAAAAAATCCATCACCTTGACGACATGCTGAAGAGCCAGCAGAGAAAAGTCCGCCACATGATAGAGCAGGTATTAAAACACACAAGCCAGCAGGATGAATAACGACTCAATGTTTATAGATACACTCCTGCAAACACAAGCATTACAAAGAGCTCTCTGGAGCCAATGGATGCCCCGGAAGCCATTAATAGGGAAATTAGATTTTGAAGAGGAGGATAGATAAAGTGTAATCGATTCAAGGGAACAGAGCCGAACGGTGCCCAGTCATCATGAATAAGTGATGCTGCGTGTTCTCCTGTTGGAGAAGTGATCTGTGTTTTTATGTTTGTTTGTTTTGTTTGTGTTATAGCTGCAGAACTCCAGGACAGTGATCCAGGAGAGGGATCGGGTCATCAGTGATCTGCAGGAGAAGGTGGCTTTCCTGGAGGCAGAGGTCAGGAACTCAGCTTAGTCTTTGTTTTATTGATTATTTCTCTCACAACAGCATACAATAGCTTGTAATAAGACATATTAAAGGTCCCATGTCCTGGTGTGTCTGACAGATTACATCATGTCTTGGGAGTCTATGAACGGGTTAGTTCTGTTCTTTTGAAGAGGTCAATGGCACCTAGTAAATATGGGTGCTAATATAGGAACCTCTGAACTTTGTCCCTGTGGGGGGGGGGGGTATCTGGGGGTGGATGGTGGTCTGTACGTCGCAGTACATGGTGCCACCCGAAGCCTCATAATTAACCCACTTACAGGTTAAGACTTCTAAGAAAACTATGTTGGCTCGACAGTTTGCTACAGTAAGATTCTTGACAGTGTTAAACTTTTCCTCGACACAGCCCCTTTGTACTGAGTACCCATGATCCACCTGTATTCCCAGTCTGACTACAATGCTCTGTTCAGAGCTTTTGCCGAGTTATGGCCCCCTTTCCCCATTTAGTCCCAGTCAATCCTCTCTGACTGGTTGACTGCTCTACTCTTTCTCCTTCGAGGAGTTTTTAATTTAGATACTGGCGATGCTTACACATAGATGTGTACATCATAGTTGCCTCAACAGTAAAACAAATTAAAGTTTTAAAAAAATCACTCATTATCAGAGAAGCACATACCAATAAAAACCACAATGTCACTTATTATCCATATTGCATAAGATCTGCATAGAAAATGTCATATAGTCAGTGAAAAAGAAAAGAAAACACCACCATGCTACTGCACAACCTTTTTATTTTTCAAACTGAAAGCTAAACTGTTGTTAATCATCTGAAACTCGGCATCCTGTAATATGTTTTGCCTCTTTTCGTCTTCAGAACAGAGAAATGCACGACCACATGGAGTACTTCTTGGCAGGTCAAGACCCTCCACCGCTGACTCCCTCTGAGAACAAACCAGAGGTTGTTTACAGGTGAGCTTCACACTCAATATTGTGATCATATGAAGGTCCTGATTTTTTATCACTCTGGGTTTCGTTTTGTTTGCTTTTGTTGTGTTGTAGTTAATTTTTAAAGTCAACATAACGTTCATGTTTTTGCTTTCTCTTCTGGACAGTAAACCTCTCACACCGACTTCATCCGCCAACAAGGTCCTCCCATTCATCAAAGTGATTGAGATCAAGTCCTGAACACAAAGTCAGCCACAGGAATGACTAAAAGCTCAAATCCTTGTAAATAAATATTTAACCATTTACTGATATGTAACACATCGGCCTGCAGTGATTCAAAGAGGCCGGCTCAACAGACCTCATGGTGACAAGCACACAGCTCCTCTGTTTGTACCTCGTAGCTACATTTTGAGGCTGCTTTGCATGCCTTTACTGATTTTGTCAAACAGAACTGAAATTTTTTGAAACTTTAAAAGGAACTCAAAAAAATCATAGAAAGGCAACAAGGAGAGGGCTGAAAAATGATCATTAATAAAGTGCTTGTGCACGTTGTCAGCAGTTCTTTAAGATTTAGAAAAAGCAGCTAGAACAAGTCAGTTTAAAGCGATGGGTCAAAGTTATAAAACTTTGTTTCATTGTTTAAGTCTGTTACACTTCAGCTTTAAAAATACAAATAGTCACAGTGTGTTGAGTGTGTTGATCATTTGTAAGTGTACATCCTCCTCACTGAACGGCAGGCTTCAGGTCACATTCCTCAGTGCTTTGCACCACATTGCCAATGGCAGTCAGGCAGTTGTTAACACTGAAACATGATTTACGTGTGATGTAAATACAAGGGGAGGGGAAAACAGGACTTAGGTCACCTTTCAGGTAAAGGGGCAAGCTCCTCAGATAATTGTACCCTTTTAGGCAGTTACATAGCAGTGCATCGTTTGATGAAATAGTTCCACCAAAGAGCAAACATTGAAAGCCAACTTTATTTTTGATATCTTAGGTTCTCCGTCTTTTCATCACTTTAAAACCTTTACCGACATGCCAGAGATGTTCTTCACTCTCGCCTTCTGAAGAGAGCAGAAAATGTCTGCTTCTTTATGAAGTTACTTAACATATTTTTGTGAGGAGTTTGAACAAAAATACTGTTGAGAATTTACTTATTTTAGAAAATTCAAAGTCAAGAAAAGTTGAATTTTATGTTGCGTGATTCAAAGGGCACAAATTTGATTCATCAAACTTGGGCGCCAAACAGACAGTATGTGATTTAAAATCTCGGGAAATGTCCTGTATTTTACACCTAAATTCAATTCCAAAACCATGTTGCAAAAGTTTATGGAAGCAGAATGGGACACATTGAACTTTTAAACCTAAATTAACTGTTTGGGACAACTGAGTTTAAATTAAATGGGCTGTTTTCTTATTCTGCTTGACCTGGACTGATGAAAAGTGTTTTTTTGTAACAAGAATTTCCTTCTTATTGAAATGTGTTGCTTTTGTCATGAACATATTCTCAAATTGGAAGATTAATAACTGCATTCATTTTCCCATCCAGTTAGGTTTTGGAATTAAAAAGTCACACAGTTGACTCTTTTTGAACTCATTCACTGTTGTCCCAGATGTCGCCAGAACATATTTTTTACATTTTTTGCCCAAATATCAAGCCAGATATTGGTTTTAGGCAGACATATAAACCCCTCTGTTTCTGACTTGCCTGAAACAGGCCGTTTTAGTGTCCGTAGCTTTAAATTCTCATGAGCTGTCTGACCACGCCCCAGTGGGTTTGGTTCTCTATCATTTACTGTGGGAGCATATACACAGCTTGACATGTTACTTCCATTTGAACCATCTGTAGGCTCAACAAACACCTCATTTAGAAAGTTTCCCACATGAGGGAAGTGGCATATGCCCTAATGACAAGTTTTAAAACAGACAGTTTACGCACATATTTTCTGAAATGTGGCGCAAACAACTGAAGAACGCATTTTCTTTCATTTTGGGGGGCATGGGCAATTAATTTGTATTAAAAACACTAAGAAATGTTTACATAATATGTGACCTATATTTAATTAACCTAATAATTAATCTCTGATTTGGGCCTCAAACATATTATTTTTTCCCTGGGATTGTAAATGACAGACTTCTCCGCCCAACTTAATCAACATGAGTCAGCTACATCAGACAAGACACAGATCTGTGGGATAATTATTTTTTTCTTATATTTAGAAGTGTGAACTGTTGTTTGCATGCAAGTTTTTAGGACATTGTTAAGTTTTAGTTTGTCTGTTTGGCTGAGTACTTTCAAAACTTGCATTGACTCCTGAAAATTTCAATGGTTTGCTTTTCGTCAGGTCAAGAATGTCCAGAGAGTGCATGGATAATATGATTCAATCATAACCTTCAAGCTTCAGGGCTTTGGCACATTCGTGGCTCATGTGCTGTAGGCCACCCTTTGCCTTTGCCAATGACTAAATATATTTTTGTTACATTAGAGCGGGTTAGCTTTAGTAGAGTGATATTACTTTATCTAACTATGGAGCACTTTTATGATAGTCTTGCTGTAAAATTATACCAAAATCAATTTTATTTGTAGAGCATAGGATTTAGTTCCTGCCAAGTCCTTCCTTAACTTCTCTTGTATGCCCTGATTTCTGCTTAAATGGTGCAAATTATATAATGCTTGTTAAACTGCTGAACTTGCTCATTTACATTACTTCCCTTTTTTGTACATATCTTTGTAATTTTATGTTTGTTTCGTTCAGGATGGACATTATTTCAAGTGTTACATTACTGTGAACAATGTAGATAAAGTGTTGAAGTTTAGTCTGTCTCCTTTTTTTTGAAGACTTTGTAAAAATTTATTTCATTAGAATCTTAATTTTCTGTTCTTGGTGTGAAGCATCAACTTGTCCTCGCTCCTGTTGCATCTGTCCTTTTTAATATTATCCTGCCACCTAGTGGAGCTAATAAAGACACTGAATACAAAGGAGTTGGTCGTATTTTTTTTATCTTTATTCACAAAAATGTTTAACATCACATTGATATAAATAAAACATGGTCAATAAAATAAGTTATTGTCTTTATAAACATATTCTGTACAAACACACATCAAAACAAAAGGGACACTCGTATCTACATTTGAGGAAAATAAAGTGTCTCACATGTAGTCTTTTTAACAAGATTACATTGAAAACCCTGTCAGGTTTATTACAATCATGATCCTGTGAACATTACTGAGGTCCAAACCAGTCCAAAGACCTCAGTGAAGAAAAAAGGTCTCTTTAATGATAAGACAAAAATCTAAATTTGAGAGATGACACAGTTCTTTAAATACTGTGACTGGAAATGATCCCATGGACATTTCCTTTTGCTGTTTTCTTCAATTTGAAAGTGAGATGTAAATTTGCAGCTCTAACAACTTTACGTCCCCCTCTTGACTGTAACCACACACTCACTCCATACACATGTTCTGAGAGGGGGTCCTTCACAGGGTGCTCTCCAGTGTGTTGTAGTTGTCCTTGAAACTTTTGAGCTCCAGGAAGTGTTTGGGCCTCTTGCTGCGCTGGCCGGTGGAGGGCAGGTAGGTGACCTGGATGGTGGACGGGGTGCTGCGGACAGGAGAGCCTGTCAGGTCTTTGGCTGCAGACTGGTGATGCTGGTCCAGACTGGTGCTGCTCGAATAAGCCTTCACACTGCAGAAAAGAAGAGAGGGTGGTAGAGGATTGGCGTAAAGGCTTTAACAGAAAAGGAGAACAAAGTTATAGCAATGTGTGGAAAAACGTATTATTATAGTTTAGATTTATAAACTAAATAACGAAAACTAAATCATGAAAAAATTATTGGAACTGAAACGAAAATGAAATAAGGATTGTTGTTTGAGTCAGAGACCAAAATAACACTAAAAATTATTCAAAAATACAACAAAAAAAACCAACCATTTTACTTTTAAAAACAAAAATAACAAATCAACATACTACACTAATAAGAGCTAAACTGAAACGAAAAACTAATGAAGAAGCATCACTTTAAAACTTTGGTTGGAACAAAAATGCAGACCAACACAACATAAAATATATTGGTTCTTATAATAAATAAAAATACAGACCTGAGGGACATGAACAAAAATTACACTGTGGGCTTCCCGATTTTGCTGTTCCTAAATGTTTTTGAACCTTTTTAATTTAGACACTGATTGTGAAGTTGTGACCATAATTTTAATGTGTTGTTAACGTAAAACGTTTTTGTATATAAATGTGATTTGTTGAGATTTTTTTCAACCATTTTAAAAGTTATGCAGTAATATGATCAATGTTATAGTTATCCTTTATATTATTTTTTTCTTTAAAAATGAATCTTGTACAGTAACAACATTAACATTTCATGGACAATATTGCATATTTTTTTACATAATAAATTGAATTTTTGAGATTTTTTTATTTTTCCATTAATGCACATGACTAAATAGAGCTCTATCAACACTGTCCTCTGCACTTGAGCTCAATGCTACATAATTTAATCCACCAATGTGGCCATGTGCAATAGCCACAAGCAGGCCATGCAATGTTGATAACATGACCATAAGCATGTCACACTGAGACTTCTGTTATTTAATGGAAATTAAGCCCACCTATTTGATCATCTTTATGAATAATAATAAACAAGAAGTGCTCAGAGAGCACAAACCTCCAGCAAGGCATTTATTAGCTGAGTTGTCAGCAAAAATGTTGAAAACTGATCGTTTTAACTAATGATGACACTGCTCATTGGCAAGCAAACTGACATGATGCAGGGAGTAGATGCTCAGTTACGCAAGGTGAATCTTTACTGGGTGTTTTCCTGCCGTCATCAGTGCCTTGTCCTGCTGCTTGTCAATACTTTGACTGGTCAGTTAAAAGCACAATTGTGCCACTGTGATTGCTTATTTACAGCTGACTTAAGTTTAAAATCTTGAAAAAAAATTGCTGATGGTGTAAGAGTAACAAAATGACAAAAAAAGTTTTTTGTAAAGTTTAACCTATGGTGAAACATGTCAGTCTCTTCTCTCTCTCCACTTAACCTTTTCCAAACTCAGTGAACGTATGTGTGTGTGTCTTATTTCATGGGGTCTCCTTTTTTTTTACACAAAAAACACTGCAATAAACACTTTACCAAGAAGGAAGAAAATGCTGATTTTCTAACATCATTCAGTCCTAGTTGGCACTGACTGCTCTGGATGTGCGTTTATGTGGCTGAGTGCACTGAATTTTTCTCTTCTGTTTTAGATGAGCACAGAATTTTTTAGTGTATGCACATTGACTATAAAGGAAATATTTTCTATTGTTTAAATTTAGCTATAATAAAAATATAAGAGCATTTCTATTAACATTGCAAAACTAAATTCTCACAGTAATTAGAGAGAAAGACAACTCTTTTCTTCTAATTAAATTCTTCAAACCTTCAGACGCTGTTACTCTTCCTGCAGTTTGAAATCTCAAATACAAAGACTCACTAAATCTTTTCCAGCTGATCGAAGCGTTTCAGACTGCAAAGCATAGCAAGAGTTCCAACAATGTTTCGACACCAACAATTTCAAGTCTGGACCAGTATAACTTACACATCAGCCAGTTCACAGAGGGCCTGCTGGTATTCCAGAAACTCGCCCTCCCCGAACACCTGAAACAAAGACTTCAGGTCACTTCTGTGACATTCTGGGACTGAAAAGTTATACCAAATTTATTAAATTCTCTTTAAGACAAACACACTGAAAAAACCTTTAACTCACCCCAGTCCCATGTCGAGCATTGTCGTAGCCTTCAAGTAAACGGTCGATGAGTGCACTGCGGCTGCTCTTGATCAGAGAGTGGGAGTTACGCAGCTCCAGCAGCCAGCTTCTGAAGTTTCGTCCAGTAAACGCGCTCGGGCTGCGGCTGATGTCCTGAAGGGGAACACCTGAAGTCCACACAAGAATACATGAGAATAAAGATTAAAAAGGTGTATCTTCAAAAGAAACTCTGCAAAGGGCATTAATAAATAAACTCAGCCAACATTATTTATTTATGATACAAAGAAAAAAAATGCTGGCATTAGTTATAACTTAATAGCAAACCACTGTTACAGACTTTCCTGATAAAAGGTTGTTTGTTCCAGTGCTTCTTCATTAGCAGTAATAGAGAAAGAGGAATAGAGAGATGGCAATAATAAAAGCAAAAGTAACATATTTACTAATAGAAAAAGGTGATGAGAAAAAATGCATGCACCTGAGAGAACAATCAGCTTAACCTTTAATAGTTACGTCTTACCTGAATCTCTGATTGCATCCAGAGCTTTCATTCTGTACAGGTAATTGTAGCAACCTTTAAAAGAGAAACATGTTTTTATTATTATGTACAAAAGGAAAATGTTGATTTTAATTAGATAAAAACTGTAAAAAAAATTAAAAAGCTGATAAAATGACTGACTAAGGTGTGATCCATGCTTCAGCCTGTCATCTTCCTCTGAGAGGAGGCGAGGTTCAAAGCGGATCTCCTGAACCTTTGACAGCCTGGAGTCGATCTCTTCCCTCAAACCCTGTACAACCATTCACAAAGACAACACAAACAATGCTGTTACAACTCCACACTAAAAGCAATCGAGGCAGTTAATATGTTACACCTCCACAATGTTACGAATCTGGTGTATAAACGTGTTTTTTTCTTCTAAAGTTCAATAAAATCAAACACTGATATGTGCAATGCATACCATATCATGAGTTGAATGTTTGTTACTTTACTGCTAGGGCTGTGCAGTATAATAAATTGTCAGGATATATCGACACAATTTTAAATGAGATATAGGGTAAGATAATAACATGCCATCAATATAATTTATGTTGTTATAAAAACATGAAAAAAAAATGTTCTGAGCCTTTTGCCTCAATAAAATTAATTTTACATTCAAAACCAATCAATAATAGACTACTTGAACAGAAGATTATCTCTTTGAATTATTATCTCTCTGTCAAATGGGGAATTATAATTTGATATATTTCAAGGAGCATTTTATCATAGAAAAAGCAAATAATATTAACACCTTTTTGACATCATTGCATCAAGTTTATAACTTTTAAAATCAAAAATTGTGGGCAACCTTCCAAGCTGAGCAAACCCCTCCCTCTGTACTGTTTTAAACCTACAGCCATTAAAATAATTATTTTACACCTTTAAAACTCAGAAAATAATGTGAACCCTTGACCCCTGAACCCCTATGTTGGGTCTATGTTTGAAAATTACATGCCCATAATTAACAAAGTGTATCTCTGAGTCTACAACGTCTATTTGAATAATATAGGTATTCTAATGAAGGGCACACTCATGAGATTTGTTCCTTTGTTGAAGTATAAATGTATTTTTGACCGAGCAAGATTAAATAAAGTTGACCCACAGCATAAATTTCAGATTAAAATTATAATGCAAATCTGTTTTGAATGATGCATATTTCCCATGCTCGTGGGTCATGTCAACTGAGTCCAAACAAAATTAGAGCTGTTTTAGTGCAGAGTTATTGGATGGAATTTGGAAAAATTGGCTTACATTTTTACAGGCTTACATTTTTTAGGTACCAAAGTATATGCTGCCATATACTGGTGAAAGGAAGGACTTTAAAAAATATACATTTTAGGGAAATGTCAAAATAGGTTCTTCCCACATCAGAACACCTTTTTAAGGTGTTTATCTATATTTTTTTAATTTACTTACTGTGTGTAAGTATGTTGTACTGTAAAGCTAGTAACAAAAATGTTTGGTGTTGTGGTCTGTTTACAGTCTTCAGTTTTTTTCCATTTTGTGGTCAGTGTTCTCCTTGGTGATGGAGTTGTGTTTGACGAAGGTAAAACATGTTATATATATTTTAACTGAGTTTGGTCTGTTTGTTTTGATTTGTATAATGTGTGCATTTGTGAAAGTGAAACATACTCTACAATGCAGTTTTTTCTAAAACTTGACCCTGAAGCTCAAGTGACCCTTTGTCAAGCCACACCCTTTCCAGGAAGTGATCCTCTTCAAGCCCCATAGATATTATATCATGTCTTTGTTCAATCCCTGCCCTCTGTAGTAACTGTAATAAGGTTAAACAAAATCCATTGCTGCTGGCATCTCTCCCATTTGAAACAACTGAAATAAATCACCCTTTGAAAAGCTTTTAAGTTTAAATGACTTGATTCTTTTACAAATTTGCCCTAAGTGTGAGTAAAAGACAGAACTACAGTAGGGTCTACAAATACAATTCAAAGTCTTCATGAAACTGTCAACGTGATTAAAAATATAACTGGTGAATAACCTTGTGATGCCATCTGATATGCTGTTCACATCACCAAGATGCCGTATCATTTCTGCTAAATATCACTTCCTGGTTTTTCTTAACTTTGAGGTGAGTTCTCTTTGTGATTTTTTATGTTGATGTTTCAAATTAATGATAACAATTTCCCTACACTGCATTTAGACAGTCGTCTGAATGGGTACCTGTCAACAGCTGCTTTGAGAAGGGGTCTTTGATTCTGAATCAGTCAAAGGGCCAACAGGGGGTCAGTGTGGCTCAATTAAAGCTCCAGAGGTCAAACATAGACCAAAATTATATTTTCCTTTTAAAATATATATTACACAATAATATTAAAATGTAGAATTGTGACATTGTAACACTCACTTGGTTCATTTACAGCAAAAAACACTGAGAAATCTTTTATCACAGTTATTGTACGCTGCATTTTTTTCCCTCTTTCTTCTCTTATTACTTTTATTACTATATCATTTCAAAAGCCTCCTGTGGACAAGTGTTGAGAAGTAGCACATGTGCTAAAACATTCAAACAATAGATCTGGTTTGTCCAATGTAATTGTGATGCCCACATCAAACAAACAATAAATAAATAAGCTAATCTGGAAACAACAGGTGATACTTTTGGTCCAACTTGTCCAGCCCTACGTGTCCATCATGTGTTGCGTTGATGTCTGAGATCATAAGACGTACCACTGTTACAAAGGAAAATACCCGTTTTACCTTGGGTGCGTTGTGGCCTATAGGTGTGTGGGGTCCTCGTCTGGATCTCATTGCGAAACGCATGATTTGTCTTTTGACGAAGATGAACAGCAGCACAAACACCTGCGGACGTGAACAAATGTTAGAGGACATGTTTACAATCACCACCACTGCATCAGCGTGTACCTGATAACCCCACTTACCAAGCTGCCATAGGCCATAACCAGAACGACATTAACTCCTGACAGGCGATCTGCCATGTTCTCTGTCAGTGGGTTTATTTATTATTTATCCACAGGTCCGCAGCTGACCAGAAAAGCATCTACACCTTCTTAGCTATGTTAGCTTGGAAGCTAACAGTCGGTTATCCATTTCATAAACAATGCCTCCATAGCACAAGGAGAGTGTTATCTGTTGAGTGGCAGCTTTGTATAGACGCTCCTAGAAAAAGAAAACATTACAGCGACCCCGCGATGCTCTGTTTAATGTTTAGCGTCATCTTGCATGAAGTACGCAGTTAGGCTAGTGTTAGCAACGAGCACGACAGTAACAGCTCATTTACGACGCTCGGAATTACCGTAACTCTAGTGTATGAGGGACAATACAGATTAAACGATCAATAAAGTTATGTATTTGAGGTTATTGCCGAATTCTTGGTTTTAAATCTGCTGCTGTCGGTCTAATGTGCTACCATTCAAATTGTGAATTTTTTAACAAATTTTGACAGAAACATAATTAGTTACATAGGCAAATGTATACAATAAAAATGCCAAATTACTTCCTAACAATACACAGGGGGGCGGGGGCAAGCTGGGAAAGATTCTTAGGGCCCCTAGAGACTTCAGCCTCAAGAAGAGTTTGTCATGGGTGTTTTTAGATTTATTTACTATTCACATACATAATACTACATGTTTGCCTTGTCTTACACAAAAAAGTCATATCAAAGCATCTTTTGCATTTCTGAATTCCCATAAATTCCATTTACATATAATAGGGGCCCTTTTTTACATTTATACAAATAAAAATTAATTGATTGATTGATTAAAAGGGTTAAAATATCAGAGCCTCATAGGTCTGATTATATCCTGAAAGAAAATAAATTAAAACATGCTAAAAGCTTAAAATGGTCAAAATGCCTGAACTTTTCACATGATACATAACTTACCATTTATTGATTCATTTTCAGCTGAAGAATGTTTTCATCACTTTTTAAATTACTTTTTCAGTTGTTTTCCTCACATATGTTTAATTAGTTGCTTTATAGATGCTTGGTTTGAGAAATTTTGCAGAGCTGCTTTGGGATGGGCCCCAAAGTGAGATCTATACATGGGCCATAAATGAGTGCTTATCACTGCACACATAACCATACATACAAACATATACTGTGATATTGATAAATTGTAAACATATTCTGGTTAAAATGAAAATATGTTAAGAAGTATTTCATTTTACAACATATATTATTCTCTTAAATTACAACATTTTATAAAAAGTATTTGTGTTATTTACTATGTTTTCTTTTCAAGGCACAATAATTGTATTGATTAATATATTGGATATATTATGCCCCAAATTTTCCTTTTCATGTTTTATTTAACGTATATTTTTTACTTCTTCAGTTTTCCAAACATTTAATTAATTTTATGTCCACTGCATCATAATCTTGATATGCTTTTTGTACATGGCTCTGAACTGGGGCGTTGGGACTCAAAATAAGTCGTCAAGCTGTTTTTAGTTGGCCACTATGGAGTACAGCAGCCTCAAGTTGACACACATTCATATGTTATATTTTAATGCTTGCCATGACAACAAGATTATTTTTGTTTTGTTTTGTTTTTGAGAAATTTACTTAGTTATGTCATTATCTTGGGAGACAAAGCTGGGTTTCCACCTCAATAATGTGCTAATACCTCGAATTCTCTGAGAAAATGTACATGTTTAGGGAACAGTAAAATATAAGGTATGCATGCCCAAGACTTCTGTGATTATGTGCTTTTAAAACACCTGTATCCTGCCTCATTCATGCACATTGTCCTATCTAATGTCAAAATTTAAACATTTGTCACTAAATATGAACGAGTGACTGGCAGTCAAAAACTCTGGGTTGCAATATTTCAATGAGGAGGTAGTGGTGAGTCCTGAGGCTAGACCAGCTCATAATCACGGCTTTATATGACCAAATGGTGTTCAGATTTTAATTGTAAACTCTATTTATGCTTTCTTGTGTATTAACCTTCCATTGTCTATACCGCTTATCACTTTCGGGGTAGTGGGGGTCGGAGCCTGTCCCAATTGACATTGGGCAATATTGTGATTTGTGTTTTTAATCCCAGCCTCTTTATGACTCTTTCTATGTTTCTGATATCAACTAGATTGAGTGACTATCACATGGATTGAATGGGGAATACTGTCCATAGACCTTATGAAAGGCTGATCAACACTGACTGCATAAAGAGTAAAGAGTGGTAATCACCAAACACTGTAAGGTAATTATCATCAGAGTGTTTAAACTTAGTGATTACCGACTTCACAGCAATGTATATACATTAGTACGAAGTGTTAATAATCATAGAGCACTAATTCCTGACCATCTACTGCAATAGTTCTCAACTGGTCTAGCCTCAAGACCCACTGACAAGTGTTTATTTTTGTCTTTCTGTAGTAAGTATTGAGTGGTAATCATTGTCTGTAAAAAAACAATTGTACAAATCACAGTACAAACTTTGTAAAGACACTGCCTGTCTGTGAAAACTGTCTGTGTAAAGTTTTGATGTATAAAGCAATGACGTTAAAGAAGTGTTGAATTCAGTTTTAAATATTATAAACCAAATGAAAAAGGTTGTTTAAAGTGGTGATGTATTCTGTGTTGATGAGTTTGTCAAGAATGTAAATTGTGGTGATCACAGTTAGTATAAAATTGTGATGGAGCAACATAGTGGCAATATATAATGATTACCATTATGGATTGTCTATATGTTGTATAAATTTGGGATGTAAAAATGTGGACCATTAAAGACTGAATAAAGTAATAATGTAGAGTGATGTATACAGCAGTAATGTATAAAGTAGTGATGTCTACAATGAGTAGACTGAATGAAACAGTAATGTATTAAGCAACAGTATTTAGAGAACTGAATCTGTATTGATCATTATAGATTTAATAAAACAATAATAGATCTTGTAATGGTGTCTATGGTGTAAATCTGTCTACAGTGTTGATCATTATAGACTGAATATAACCATTATGTATGTAGTAAAGATGTATATAGTAGTGAATCTGTCTATAAAGAATATTAAAGAATAAAGAAAATAGTAATGTATACAGTAACGATGTGTAGTAGTGAATCTGTCTACAGTGTTGATCATTATAGACTGAATAAAACGATAATGTATGTAATACTGAATCTGTCTACAGCATTGATCAATATAGATTGAATTAAACAATCATGTACATAGTAAAATTTATATATTGTTGAATCTGTCTACAGAGTTGATCCTTAAAGACTAAATTAACAATAATGTATATAGCAAAGATGTATATAGTGTTGAATATACAGTGTTGACCATTATAGACTGAATATAACCATTATGTATGTAGTAAACATGTGTATAGTAGTGAATCTGTCTACAGTGTTGATCATTAAAGAATAAAGAAAATAATAACATATACAGTAACAATGTATATAGTAGTGAATCTGTCTACAGCGTTGATCAATATAGACTGAATAAAACAATAATGTATGTGATATTGAAACTGTCTACAGCGTTGATCAATATAGACTGAATAAAACAATCATGTACATAGATGTATATTGTGTTGAATCTGTCTACAGAGTTGATCTTTATAGACTAAATAAACATGTAAACAGTAAAGATGTATATAGTGTTGAATATACAGTGGTGATCATTATAGACTGAATAAAACAATCATGTATATAGTAAAGATGTAATATACAGTAGTGAATCTTTCTAGAGTTGAACATTATAGACTGAATAAAACAACCATGTATATAGTAGTGAGTGTGTCTATAGTGTTGATCATTGTAGACTGAATAAAACAATCATGTATATAGTAAAGATGTAATATATAGTAGTGATTCTTTCTACAGAGTTGATCATTATAGACTGAATAAGACAATCATGTATATGGTAGTGAGTGTGTCTGCAGTGTTGATCATTATAAACTGAACAAAACAATAATGTATAGAGTAGTGAGTGTCTACAGTGTTGATCACATGTCGTGGGTCCAGTTTCCTCGCAGCGCTGTGAACCACGTGACGCAGCTCTCCGTGGTGTCAGAGTGGAAAAGAAACAGGTAAATTCAGTCTCTCGCTTATTGTGTCAGCGAGTCGGTTCGTTAATTTTTCACTATTTAGTTATATCAAGTTGTGATACGGGATTTATATCCTGTCCTAAATCCGACTAGAAGGTCGTCAAGGAGACCACTTGTCGGTCGGTTGTGTAGCAGTGTGTAATATTGAGCCGGTTTCTGGTCAGTATCTGTTATTTATTTTCATTTTAGGGGCCTGCAGGCCTACATTTAGCCTCAGTTATTTGTATGCAGATAACCCAGCCTTTAGATTATACAGCGACCACAAGCATTGTGTTGAGTCTAGAGTAGTGGTGCAGTTTTTTGAGCCGCTACATGCTAACGCTGTTAGCGTTGACATGCTAATGTTGGCTAGCTGTCTGTTGGTTCGTTAAGTTAGCATGGCTAACTAGCACACAACTAGTGGGTACGTAGTGTTTGGGCGTTTTTGGTTTGGTCAGACATGAAAGCTTCACAACGTGTCCGTGGCTGATTAGCCGATTAACTTGTTGGCTACCAAGCTGAGCCAGCTAACACTGACAACTTGTCCGATGTGTAGCTATTTTTCGGCACTTTGTTAGCTGGTTAGCTAGCGGCAGTTAAAGTTAGCCTCGCTGTCGCCATGAGGTGAAGCCGTCAGAAGCGGAAGCCCACCGAGACTTCATCGCAGGATGCTTCCCCCTCAACTATTAGCTCGCTGGCTAGCTTTTTGACCATGTGGCTGGCTGGTAGAGCTGGGAATGTTCCCCAGGCCCTGGCTTTAGGCTTGTTTGTGGGCTAGTCCAAACAGGGTTTTACGTAACGTGTGCAAGATTAAGGAGTCGCTGTGCATAGCGAGGTGAACAGTTTGCTATTAGACAGAGATGTTACTGTACTTCACTGTCTAATCTGTGCTGTCTCTCTCTTTTGGTCAGCAACACTATGGACAGCTTGCTGTCAGGGGTTTTGAGATTAAACATCGGTGTGTTATGATGTCGATAAACCGCATATGTAGAGCACTAACAGGATTGCATAATGGCCTGAAGATGTAAATAAGCTGAGTTATGTTATGCACTTGTCAGCCCTCAGTGCAGCTACACTCAGTGCACCGAAGCACTCCTGCTTCCTCGGTCTGACCCGCAGTTAGCTCGGTCTTGCCTGAGTTAAAGTGGCTTAAAGGGGCCTTTGTCAACATTTCCAGGCGTTTCTAGTAACAAAGCTGCTGGTGTCCTCTTGATACCACTGTTAGCCTCACCACCAAGCTGCAGGCTGTCAGGCAGTTTGAGGAAGTGGCACTCTGAGGCAGTGTAAGATATGTACATGGTATAAATAGGTCATTGTCACACCTTTCTCACTCCTCTCTCCTCAGGTCTTATTCCTTTGTAAATACTGTTATTTGTATATACTGTAAATGATGACGTCCATGGGCGGGAACAAAGCCCGGGGCAGCTGGGAGCAGACACAGGGCCAGACACAGAGTCAGACACAGCACAAGCAGAGGCCTCAGGTACCCTCACTCTCACTACACCTGCCTCATTGCCCACATTCATAACATGTCTCTCTGGGTGTCAGTAGAGGTAAATAAACACAATGCCAAGCTGCTTGTTCAAGTTAAGGCACATCTTTTTGAAACATAATTTCTTGGCTCACATATAAACGTTAAAGAGGACTGTAATAGAAATATTATGCAATAGAAAATCAGCAAAACATAACATAGTTTCTGTTCATCTTCTAATGCTTCCATTATTCCAAGTATCTTGTCAGTGATCGAAATAGATATTGCTATGCATATAAATAGGTTGCATCCGTAATTCACTCTGTTATTTTGCATGGCTAGTAGTACAAATAAAGACAAACAATCAGTTAAATAGAGACTCTCTTTTATTAATTAGAAAGTGCTATAGAATTGGATGGCAACATAAAGATATTGCATTGTAGACTAAAATGAATTACTCATGCCTGGCCATGGCTGGACAATCTCAGATCGATGGCCATTCATATCTTACCATTTTACCTTAATCACTCAGATTCAGCCCCTGCATTGATGCAGGATTTCTGTCTGCATCAGGCTGCATGGTAACACCCTTAATAATTATTCTAAAGCTCCAAAATCCCCTTAAGTCAACAGTCATGATTTCCAACTAAAAGTTCTTGCACACTGACCAATTTGCTCTTGTGCTCTTAAATGTTGCCTATGTATATGTGTAGTTTACAAACTGTACAGGAATTTGCCTGCAATTTATTGTTTGTTAATACCAGTAATTGCTCAATATTGGATCTGTAGGACATCTTTTTCGTTGCAGTGTTATGTAAACAGGGACTGAAATTTAATTTTTGCCAGAATCATTTCACAGTTTGAAATATAAGGATCATGTAACCCTGCTAACCTGGCCTTTTTATATTGATATATGGGGTCTGTAATAGACTCCCTCTCGTTGGGCATTATGGTTACAACTCAGGGCAGTCTGATTTTTGTTTACTATATAAATCTAAGTTGACCAGCAAACATCAGACAAGTTTAAGAGCCACAATCTTAGGATCCAGACAGGTCTCACTGGCATGGGATAGCTATCTCAAAGAAGATCCCTCGCAGTTAATGATAGCAATGCTTACTAATAAAGAAGGCAAAACAAGCTAAAGCTTCAATAGTGTCAGGCTGTTCAAATTCTTAGCAAAACAGCACTTCAAACACAGTCTTTAATAATTCCGTAACATTAGAATAACAAATGTTTTTTTCCAGGAAAAGGTCTAACCATAACAAAGCTGTTTAATTTTGTCATTTTATCATTTGTTATTGATAGAGCTAGAACTTCTCTTAAAGGCTAAATATTTTTTGTCCATATGTTTCCAGAAAAGATAGTTTCGTACTACCATTTCTTGGAAATAATGGATGTTTCTCTTCTTTCAAACAGGCTACCGCAGAGCAGATCCGACTCGCACAGATGATTTCAGACCACAATGATGCAGATTTTGAAGAGAAGGTCAAACAGGTGAGATATGAACTGCACACCCTTTGTCCTACTTCAACTTTCCTGTGTCATACTCAGGGTATGAATGTGTGGGTCTTTGTTGATTATGCTTAGCAGTTTTTTTTTTCTGAAAGTACAAAAAGGAAGCATTCACTGTATTGTTGGTGAAGAACTGAAAGCCATAAGAGTCTCAATTTCTTCACCAGATCATGAGAAAGAGACAGTGTCGATGGAGGTTTTAGGCCATTTTCTCCTGGTGTTGAGAGCTTCAGAATCAGTTGCCTCCCTGGACAATACAACATGCTTTAATCGACTAAATCTTTTGGTTTCATACAATGTGTGATGTAGTGTGGCGCTTAGCTCATTTGTTTTATACACTTCAAATAAGCTGCACTTAAGTGAAACAATGCTTTTCTCTCAGTCATTTGGGTAATGGAGTTTTAGAGTTCTCATACAGAACCAGCTTTAAATCAGATTCTCTGTGTGCTCATTAATGATTAAGTCTGGGTCAAAGCAGGACCCTAAAATTCTGCCCAGGGTCAGAGAGTTCTGCTAACAGGTCATCAGGACCTTTTGATAAGAGGGGTCATCTTTCCAATACTGAAAATGTGTGATGGTTTCAAAGACATCACATAAGGGCACTGAGTTGCAGTCTTTATTGTTACTATCCTTGTGTTAAAGCCAATAGAGAGACCAAAATGATGGATCTCTGTTTGTTCTAAATATGCTGTTTTGTTTATCAACAGTTTATGAATAAATATTCATCTGAGAATAAGAGAGGCAACACTGAATAATATTCTCAAATTAGTTTTGACAAATGGGATATCATAGACAAAAGGGCTGTTCCAGCTCATTTTTAACAGTATCCATTCAAGGACACATTAGACAGTTCAGCTAACCTATAAGACCCCACATCTGCTCTTGAGGTGGTGATTCCACCAACAAAAGATCTCACAGAAACTCCCGGGAAAGTTTGCCTTTAGTAGAAAAATATATATGGAGAATAATACGCATTGTCAGCTGGCTGACAACTCTATTTAAGGACTGTCTTTCACGAGACATAAAAGCATTTTGGTTCCAAAATTCCTTAGGCTGGTGCACTTTTTATTATTCCTCTTGGCTTGGGGTAAATTTGGGTCAAGTTGTGCCAAATGTGCCATGTTTGTGTGCTGTAAAAGTGCAACATCTGCTTGGTGATGCTTCCCAGTCTGCTTGCTCTCATTGGCTGTTTGCTGGTATTCTGTCAGATGCAGGCCTACCTGCAATAATAATGGGTCAGATATTTTTGAGAAAGCTTAAAATTGACTGGGAGCATTAATACAGTGGTACTAGCACATCACATTTGAGGATTATTAGGGTACCTAGTTTGTTGTGGTAAGCCTCATATTGGACCAATCTGCACCCAGATTTTTGGGAGGGGTTTTGGGCTAACAAGTCCCAAAAACCAGGCCCAAAGTTTTCTAATATGTAGCAGGGTTGATAGTGAACATTTGCCACCTGCCAAACGCTGCTGTTTTTGTCCATTACCTTCTCCAAGGACATTGTGTTTTTGCTGGTATTTGTTTTTGTCCATCTGTTTGTGATCAAGATACTCAAAAAGTCCCCAATAGATTTTGATGAAATTTTCAGCAAATGTTGGTCATGGCACAAGAAAAAGGTTGCTTAGATTTTGGTGGTGATACAAAAGTGGATGTGGATCCTGTAATTTTTTTTAACTGATTTGTCAAAAATGCAAGAGAGACCAGTCTCCGACATTATGCTCAAAACTCAAACAGCTCTTCTGTAATTTTGATTAAATTTTCAGGGAATGTTGATCATGACACAAGGAAGAAGTGATAACATTTTGGTGGTCATGCCATGTAGGAATTGCAAACAATATTTGTTAACACTGGGAGATAGCCCAGATTTCCACATTTTTCAATAGAACTCAGCTAAGGGTGTCAGAAATGCCTTGGCAGAGGTTTGTGCTTTCTGAGCATATTTATTGTAATTTAGTAATTTTAGTGCTGGCTAAGCCCTCTCAAAACCTTACCAGACGTGGTACATAAAAAGTACCAGGTACTGGGTGCAATCACTGATTGAGATCCACTAAAATAAAAATAACAAACAGAAAAATAAAAATAACAGAATATGTGGAGCCAAGACAAGTCAAACCACCCAGTGCACCAAAATTGTCCACCAGGTTTACCCCTATCTTACCACGCCATTTTTTTTGTTTTCCAGCTGATTGACATCACAGGCAAGGACCAGGATGAGTCTATGATCGCACTGCACGACTGCAACGGGGATGTCAACAGAGCCATTAACGTGTTGCTGGAGGGTAGCCCAGACACTGTGAGTATACGCTTTGTGTGAGGGCTTAGCGCTACAGGGGGCATATTCCAGAGAAAACAGTGTTACAATGGGTTAGATAACTGTGATATTGGACCAGTGCTGGCCTCTGAGGTAGTGTTTGGTTGACATGAACAGGGAGAGAGATAGTGTTTCATTAGTCTAAACAAACATACACGTCAAGTTTAAAAGGTCAATAGAGAAGTTAATTGAAAACAGTCTTTGTGTCTCTTTTTGGTTACCTCTGTATGGGCCTGATACAGTATTTTTGCACAACATTATACATTGAAATGAACTTTACATGCATAAGTATCACAACTGATTGATGAAATAATTAGAAAGGAGGTGAGTGCAGAGTTGACCTCCAGATCCCTAATAAAAGGAAGCAGTGGAACATTTGGGGACATTGAGACTAGAATGGAAATACCAATCATAAATCAGTCATAAGGAGTTGCCTGTTGCCAAGATTGTAAAGATCTAATCCTCATGAAGAGGTTTGAAAATGGAGCTATGGCAGTGCAGCTTGCCCAGAAATGACCAGTAAAGAGGAACATCCATGTTGTTTTTCTCTTAATAATTTCTTTGCTGTTTCACATTACTTTTTCTACCACAAGCTAAGCACACAAAGTTAAACAGCAAGGTATTATTGTCTTCATTTATCCACAAGGACTCGTGGGAAATGGTTGGGAAGAAGAAAGGGGTGTCGGGCCAGAAAGAGACGAGCCAGGCGGAGACCGGAGACGAAGGGAAAGAGAACAGAGAGAAAGGAGGAGAGAAAGATGTCGCACGTCGTCGAGGTGGAGCCCCGCGCAAGGGCCGTGGAGCCAGCAGGGGACGAGAGTGTGAGTGTTAACTTTTATTTTCCTGTGCCCGCTTCTTTGTTTTTATTGAAAATGAGTATTTGTTTTCCTGAACAGGGACTTGCTTTTATTGTTCTATGCAAGTGCTCTGCCTGTTTTTTTGCCTCTATTATTACAGTTTATTTCTGTCGGAGAGCTGTTGCAAAATTAAGCTGGTGTTGTAGTGAGACTCTGCTTTGCTGTTCTTGTGGAATTCCGCATTTTCCTGATTAAAAAGAAAAATTGGAGTTAGCTGTTGTTGTGTAGCCATGCTTGTCTGAACAGCTCATTTGGCTGCATCCTGCTTTATTACTGATGAAAACTTATGTTGTAATTGAAACTTGTCTTCCTCTCCTCTTGATGTCAGCACATCTTGTTGATCAAAGACAAACTCAGTAGGTTTTAACCTGATGTGCCACTTTGGAGTGACAATCATTGGTTAGATTAGGGTGTATTCTGTTTGTGCAGTATAATTGTTCACCCCACCAGGTCTTAAGTATCAGCCTCATGTGTGAAGAGTATATAAGGGTTTAGATTACATAAACAGGAGCTTGTGTGGACATTATTGACACAATGTGTCCCAAAATTTTGTTGAGCAATTCCAAAAATGGCAGAAAGATTGAAAAGAAAAAAATGACACCTGACACCACCAACAGGAACAAGCTTTAAATCAGTCAAAGTTGTATGATTACTGGTGTTAGTTTGAAGGTGTTGATCACCAGATCTCAGCTCATCCCTCATGTTGATGCAGCTAAATGCAAAATTATCAAGCTGTTTCAAAGGTCCTCTCTACAAATAGTGCCGTTCTTTTTTTTTTTTTTCTTCTCTTGATATATCAAAGCTCTAGTTTCATTGCATGTACAGCACTCTGGAACATTGTTGCTACATAAAAAACAAAACTGAAAAGATGTACTTATTTTTCAGAGTAATTCTGCAATAGTGCTACACTGGAGCTCTACCACCATTATGCCATTTTATTAGGCCAAACAGCTGAAGTTTGATCCCTCTTTAGTCAGTTTCCCAATTACTTGTCAATTACATCATTATTTTTTAGCAGTTAAGGCCTGCAGTCTGCCAACCATAAGTAGCCACTGTAACCCCAGTAATTGGCTCCTGCCTCACTGCCATAATGCTGTACTACCTGGATGTAAACAAAACTCAGTTAACTGTTAGCATGTACACTGTGGCATCTCCTTAGAACAGCAATATTTTAGTCCATCGATTAGGGAAAGTGCTTTAAGGCTGAATGTAGAATATGCCAGATGTGATCACTAAGCCAAAGCCAAGAGCAACCACATTTAACCCTAGCACGTTTATTTTCAAGGAGGTCAGAGTCCAGTAGAAGAGATTATATTTCCTGACCAAGTACAACCCAACCTGGTTCAAGGTCCAGAATCAGGTTGTGCCAGTGATACTTGGGTCGGGTTGGGTCTGGTCAGGCCTGCATTTTTATTTATTTTTTTAAATTTAGATGGAATAAACTGGTGGTAATTATAATATTTATCTAGCAAGCAACCCTGTTTAACAACACTGTACAAAGTACAGACATAGTAAGGCTTCAACATATTTTTTTCTGTGTGCATGCTCGGCACATCTTGTTTTGACTCCTCTCCGTGATGCTCTCATTCAGGTCTCATCTGAATGGATTTCTGCCATTTAACAGCTGGGAAATTGCATTTAAAAGCCTTAATTATAGAAGCCAAAATGTTGAAAAATCTCAGGTTTAATATGGGCTTGGACGCATAGATAAAGGCTAAGGTTAGAAGATGGGCTTGAAGAGAACATCCACAGGCTCAGCTAGGGTACGTCTGGATTTTTTTGGCCTAATCTAAACTATTCAGTTGTGTTAGCCCTGCTAAAAGTAGATTCTCAAACCCAATTCATACTGCTGTTTCAAGGCCTAATATTTACCCCTCTGTGACGCTTCGCCTCCACTGTGAATGTCATGGAGACGAAATGGGGGAACAAGTTGATCCCTTCTTTGTTCCCTACCCAGATGTAGTAACAGAGCATGATATTGGAGAGAGGGAGGCACCCTACTCAGTGGGAGACAGGAGCGCTGTGAGTGAGTGTCTCTGCCTTTGTGTCTACGCCATGTCACGCTCATGCAAGCCGTATAGTATTGTGAATTGACACAGATATTGCGGCCTCACAGAATTTATCCGAATGTCTCGAGGAATAAATATGGCGCAGAACCCCGTTGCGGCACTTTTGCTTAAAGGCATTGTGAATTAGGCTACGGTTATTCTGTTTCCCACAGGAAAATTGCCAATTCAGATGTGATTGATTTATACAATGTTTGCCCCAATCAAAATTATCTGTCCTAAACAAAACACTTCTCCCTACCTATAGTTCACAACATGCTGCAGAGGAATGTGCCAGACTTTGGACACATTTCACTGACACATCAGGGTTTAAATGTTATTTCTCAATGATAGACGCCAGGGCTGTACGAGTACACCTGAATAAAAAGCAGGATGGCCATTGGCAAAGAAAGGACCTACTGAATTGTCTTTTGAGACCCAAGATGCATTTTACTATTAACATGTTTTTTTGCTCCAGAAGTGCTGGTTGAAGTGCAGAGGGCATCAGTGGGTACCTAAACCATTAGTGTGGTGGAAAACAGAGATTTTTACATTGTTTACTTGCTGATGCTGTGATACTATGTTGCATGGGTTTGACTGTTTTCTCAATGTTTTTCTAAAAAAGAGACTAGTTGAATAAATGCAATAAAAATTGCATTTTATTTGCTTGCCAAGTAAGATTAAAACTTTTTACTTTTTTTATTGATTCTGCAGTGCAGTTTTGGTGTCTGAGTAAATATCACAGTAAAGATGAAACATCTCTGTGGAGTAAATATCTTGCCTTGAGCTGGCAGCCCAAATGATACTCCAGTTTACTTTGACATGCAGAGAGAGACATTTAACGTGGACTCATTCATGCAAATATATGCCATTTCAAACACAAGCTATCATGTACAAAGCAATTGACGTTTTTATAACAACATATATGGCCCTGAAGGGAGACGGCGAAAGAACCATTGCTCATCCTCAGTTTGAAGTAAAAGCTACAAGGGCTCTGAGACAGCACAACAATTTCAACTATGTTTTTTTTTCTTGAATGTAAAAAATAGAGATTTGGCATCTTTTAATCTAATGTTATGCTTCCTTCTCTTAACTTAAGTTCGTGGTCAGGAGAACGGCCTGGATGGAGGAAAGGCTGGAGTGGCTGGGAGAGGCGCAGAGAGGGGCCGAAGGGGAAGAGGCAGAGGAAGAGGGGCTGTCGGTAAGTGGCCAAATTCCTCTTTAGTTTAATTTGCGTGAAGGTAATTAATCAAATCAAAACAAACAGAAAAATGGGTGACCCTTTTACTAGACATTAGGGGTAAAGTTTTCACATTTAAGATGTCCTCTGATGTCTCCACAGGAGCGTCTGGACGACGAGGAGGCAGATTTTCAGCGCAGGGCATGGGGTAAGGGAACACCTGTGTCGCCTAAAACCAGAATCCCTTTTGTTCCACTTTTACCTGTTGCCATGGTCACCAAAGAGCAGGACCCTGGTCCATTGTTTAGTCTTAATCCAGAGGAGGGAGGTCGGACGTGAGCCAATGGGATGTAACAGTGTGGGCCGAATATCCCTCGTCAGAGAGTAAACATTTTATTTAGAGTGAAAACCACTTAGAAGGGACCAGTCTGGTTTACTTAAAATTTCTTGTTGCCCCCTGGCCCTGGGTGAGGGAGTAACTGTTGTACTTAACTTGCTGTGTAAGTAACTGAGTATCTGCGATCGCTGTCAGTAATACGCTGATGAAGGAACATCTTGACTGATGGGTGTCACAACAGAGGAAGTACTTCTCTCAACAGAAATTACATTCATTCACTCTTTTCATTGTTATTTAATCTGAAACATTGAAGATGAGCTTCGGCTAGCATAACAGCCATACGCCCTCTGATTATGAGATGCCAGATTTGATGTCACTCAGTTATAGATTTTCAGATCCTCCACTGAATTATCAGGTTACCTGATAGTTTTCTCTGTTGAAGTGTTGAGTGGCTTCCTTCGAGGACTGAATGTTACTTCCAGCCCTGCTTAAACAAAGCACCTCAGAGCTGCTTCATCAGCACCAAAAATCAATATTTGAAATGAAGTATTCACGTGAGGTTCAGACATGACCTTAACTAAACTAAAAGAGTGGTGGTGTATTGTGCAGAAGTTGGTACAAGGACTGTCACATAGTTTTTTCCACACATTGACGATGCTTGGGTGGGCAACTGATTTTCTTGTAATTTTTGTATTTTATCTTTAGCTTATGTGTAACCACCATATACAAAGTATGGCTTTTAAATAATGAGACTTATAGGGATAAAAATGTGTGGTTGACAGTCCAACAGGGTGTAACATATCAAAGGTTCGGTATTCATGTACAGCTGCTGCAAATTTCCAACAAGTGACACCTTTAGTTCACTGCTAGCTACTGATTGAAATGCACGTGTTTTTGCTATGGTGCCGTAAAATGGTTGACTTAAAAGCTGAGCAGTGCATTAGTATGTATCTTTTCATACATTGACTGAGGTGTATTGGGAGCACTGCATGTCACGTGCACATGTGTGTTTGAACAGCACAAAGGATTTCTTGAAGGCAGAGAGGATGTCCAAGACGATAAACAACCTGGGCACCAGTGCACATCAAAAACGTTTGAAAACAAACAAATTGGACAAGCCATTCGAAACGATTGACAGCACAGTATAAGAATAACAGAAATTGTCTCCGTTGAATAACCTCTGCATATTTTACATGAAAATTTGAACATGTCAAAAGTGCGTGCCAGAATTGTCCAAAAACTTTTTAATCCTGATCTAAAGGAAACACACATGTCAATTTGTGGATACATTTTGGATCATATTTAGGAAACCCCAAATTTTTTAAAGAATCTATGAATCTTAAACTGTCATTTACAACAAAAGCACTTCATGGGCTAATGCTAATTCTACCTTTGTCAAGTAAACTTATCATTAAGACATGTCTGGTAGAAATTGGTAGAAATTATTTTTGCCTGCTATTGTATGAAACAGCAAACCAAAAGTATAGCATTTATCCTTTTACTAGAACTGAAGTTTACAGTGTGTATGAGATGTGCAGAAATGTTAACTTATGTTTATTTTGTTGTACAACATTTGAGCCACTTGCAAGATGTTCCTGAGGACAACAGGAGCTACAAAGGGTGCAAAGAGTACCCTGACTGAGTGTGGATGTAAAATATTATTCACTTTTTTAAAAACAAAATTAGGAACCAGGTATTGATTTGTTTTTTCCTCAATTTCAAATGCTTCATCATGAAAATTAAAGGCTTGTTTAACTTGAGTAGATTGCTGAAGCCTCCCACATTCAGTTGCATGCAGTGCTAGCTTAGATGTGTTCTCTGTTACCTAACTCCCAATTCATTCAGTACCACACCTCTCTGATTGTTATTGCCTCTCACTGCTAGCATACAGTGATGGACCTGGACCTCTGTTTCATTTTTAACTGGGCTGGCTTTAATTTAACACTCAGTTTTGCAGGGAGTAGTGTTATCTCAATTACAACCTTGTGATAAGATGGCTGAGGAGATTCATGTCGGGGTGAGCGTGTATCCTGTGCTAACACTTTTCAGGTGATGCTATGCACAGTTCACTTTTTACCCTGAATACACAAATTCTGCACTGAAGAGTAAGCTTATACTGATTCAAACAAGTGAATACTGTGAACTCGGATAGAGAATGAGTCCTACACTTCATTACTGATGAATAAGCTGATCAAAGAGAATTGTCTTTAAACTTTGAGGACTTGGAGGAATATTGATTAAAAGAATCGATATTTGCATAAGTTGGGTTTCAGCTGAAGAAAGCACACAATATTGTTTTAACTTTCAGAGGAGAAATAGTCAATTTAAAAAAAAACATCTTAGTGCCAAGAATTTCAGAGACATAGTTAATTTATTCGAGGAGCAATATGGCTGTAATGTTTGTCTGATGGGTCTGATGTGAAATGCTGCCTGGTTGGTTGTAATATAAGCACACCGACAAAAGAAATGACAGCTACATAAATCTTTCTCATGACAGTGCCACAAACTAAGAACTGCACTACACTGACACAAGGGATCAGATTTTAGCCTTATTCACCCAACCCCAAAACAGAGAAAGTGGTAGTAATTATTGAGTAAACAATAGATTAGTATATGTGTTATCAACATTTTATTTCCTATAATTCAAGACATGTTGTCATTAACCCTTTGTACATACTTCAGCTTGAGCTACAAATCTGCTTGAAACTGTGTTGTAAAAACTAATTAGCATCCAGATGTCCCAACTACTTCAACACATCAGAAAAGATCAGTGCATCTCTATTCAGCAAAAATATGTACAGTTGTTACTGCTACTGAATGTATTGGAGCTCTGTTGCCACAAACTTCACAGCATTACAGCATGAAATAGTGTCTCATTGTGTGTTGCACATTGGCAGCATTTTGATCTGTAAAATGCCGATCAAGTTTTGAGTAGTGGTGAGAGGTTACACTGGCTTATAGAGCATTGTGTAGGGATGGGAATCGAAAACCAATTCCAGTTGAGAATCGTTAACAGCTCCATCAACGTATTGATATCATAAGTCTTTTTACTAATCAATTCCATTATCAGTTCCTTCCACTGACAGGGTTCAGAAGCAGTCAGAATTGTGGCTTAATTTTTTACAAAAGGCGCCTGCTGCACAACCTTAAGTGAGTGGAAACACCAGCAACTTGCAGAAGCAGTTATCTATGCTGTGACATGTGTGTTTGACATTGTTGCCACTGAAAATCAACAAGCCAACATTTGACCACACGGAAAATCTACAGGAATCAATAAGGGAATGGTTAAAGAATTGGATCGATTAGCAGGATCGTTAATAGCACTGATATCGATAAAATCTTATCAGTTCCCATCCCTAGCGTTGTGTAACCACATTTAGCACAGATGTGTACATCAATCACAAGGAGGGCCACAGGCAGCTGTTGCTAACAGTGCTAACATTGGTCTCGTTGGTTGGCTTTTTTGGTTTGAAATCAGCTATTACTCAGACCAGAGTTTGGTTCTTTGTTTGACATTGGAGTATAACAGAACATTCACACCAACGCAGAGCAAACAACCCATCTAGCCAAGAACATCAGAGTTAGCTTCGAACAGTTCAGACAGCTCAAGTGTGAATGCACCCTTAAGTTCTGTTGTTGAACTGAGACTTTATAAGTGAACAGATGCTACTCTAGAAGGTTTTATGGACCAAGAAATGACTGTTTTTGAAATTGACGTGAACTCTGTTCCAATAAAAAGGTCCCGACCAGAAGTTGGGAATTGCTGACTGATGGCTACACCAGATTTTTTGCAAAATTTGTACCTGATCTTAGAGACAATTTGTCTATATGGATTTTGATGAAGTTTTCAGGGAATGCTGGTCAAGACATGAGGGTGAAGTGATTAGATTTTTGGTGGTGATCTGATTATGGATGCGTAAGAAATAGAATCATTTATCAAATAGTTGGTGGCATTCAGTTGTGACATAGCACTGTTTATTTCATTGGTGATGCTGCCTTCCAAGGTCCCACGTTTGCTCTTTTTATGTTTGGTTCCTGATGTTGAGTTTGCTGAAAATAATCATCATGTTTAGTAATAAATTACTTCTGTTTATTATCGATAGATACTTCCTCATGTTTTATGTAAAATCTTTTCACATATGCCTTAAACGCCCTAAAGACTTGTACAGGAAGGATATCAGACAAAAAGTGAAAGCTGCTTGGCTTGGCTTGACTCAAAAGAAAAGTGTTCATCGTGTTGCTAGGTTGCATTGGCTTTATTTTCTCAGCAAACACTGAAGTGTCGGGTTAATAAGAGGCGTGCATTCCCAGGAAGAGTCGTTAAGGAACAACAAAACAGGATAAAAGCTTAAACCTTCATATTTGCATGTCAGGGCCGTTCAAACGTTAGTCTCTTATCTTTTTCATTTGCTGCCTTCCTACCACATTTACTCCATTCTAATGTGTGTTTCCATCAGAGGGATAACGGCAATGCTGTGATCTTTTCAAACAGGACGGATAGCCTTATTTTCCAGCACAATATCAACCAGATTACTTGTTGGTTGTATAGTCTTAAGAACTATGTTTTTGGAAAAATTTTTGTTGCTTTGATCTTGTTCAGTACTGTGTTTTAGGATGAAACTGTCTCCATTATTTTGATGTTTTATAGCATTAAATAGTAAAATGTTTAAACGTTGTGGTTGAGGACCATAACTCCAGGACCAGTTTTTAACACTATAACCGGAACATTGTTTGGTGTGTTAGATTTTTACCGGTCTTGGGCTCAATGGACCAGTGCACTCACATCTTTTACATAAAGATCACTTAACATTTTCCGATTTATTTGCCTTTGCACCACGTTCTCAAGGTACACTGATGGCTGAGGTCTGTTACAGCTCCATTGTTGAAATGTCCCATTAATAAACATCCATTGTCTGCAACATACTGTCATGGAGTGTATCAGCAAAGTTAAAGCTTTGATGGCCATAAGCTTTTTAAAATTTAATGAAACCAAAACAGAGATTATTGTGATTGGCCCCAGCAGGCTTGAAGATGCCCCTCTTAGAGATCTGAGCTCATGGCACCCTCATTTTGTACCCACTGTGTAAAACTCTAACCTGACAGGCCAGACAGACAGTTCCATATATCCGCCACGGAAATATTTCACTCATCATTTCAGACAATGAATCAGGCAGGTCCGTCTGCTCTGCAAGGCTAGTAAAACTCTGAAGTGATTTTAAATTGAATTGATGTACTTTGTTGTTAAATCCAGTTTTTATCGCCTGAGCCTTCCACAAATCAGGCATTCGTCGCATGTCAACAATTAGTCCAAAATACTGCCACTCGTCTTTTAACAGGTACTATGAAGTGAGAACATTTCACCCCCTTGTTGCCTTTTCTTTATTGTCTCAGTTTTCACCTCAGAATTCTTTATAAGATTTTGATGTTTGTTTTTAAACCTTTGGAGGGATTTGCATCTTCGATCCTTGAGGTAGTCGAAGTAGCTTCTCCTTATCATCCCTAAGGCTAGGCTAAAAACCCAAGTTGACCAGGCTTTTTCTGTGGTGGGCCCAAAATCATTGAACATTATACCTTCTATTTTTTATTTTAACAAATTGTCTTCTTTTTACGAGTTTGTATATGTTTTAATGATTCTATTTTTTTTGTTTCGTTTATATTTTAATCTGTTTTTACTTGGTAGTCACTGTGGTAAACTTAATTGTTTATAAAATGTGCTGTATAAATAAGTGGATTGGATTGGAATATTTTGTCTGAGATTGATACTCATGGGTTTTCCTTCTTTTTTTTGGTTGTAAATCGAAGATTCAAATCAAACACTGGACCCCACGGCTTACATGTCTTCAGTTGTTTGTCCTTAATTGTGTTGTGTTGAACATTGTTTGAACCCTAGTATTGTCACAACAACCCAAAAAAGAAGCTGAATTTCCATGAACATCACTCTCAGCCTAACCACTAAATTCACTCTCTTTCAGAACATTCAACCCTGCTGACTATGCAGAGCCAGCCCAGACAGAAGAAAACTATGGTGGGGGCAGCACCTGGAACAACACAGGAAGCGTGGAGATGGAGGAGGGAGCGAGTAAGTGCATTTATTAACAAAGGTTGCTCTCCAATAAAAGAGGTTAATCTTATCAAAGAGGCATCTGTTTAGCATCTAAATTGTTTTAAAATCATGTTCAGCATCCTGCAGTAAAGGCGGAGGCTGCTCTGTTACATTTATAGACATTTGTTTTGTTTCTCGCAGCAGAAAGTCATCATCAGTGCTCATTTTTACAAATAGCTGAACTCAAGTTATTTAGTGTTCCTCTCTGAAGTCTGTCTTTGTCTCCAGGGTTGGAATATTCTGCAGGAGAGGGAACAAATTACCCGCCCAAGTTTGACTCCGCTCCTGGTAAGCTTGTCTTCACTGCTCTGCTGTTTTTTTTTATCCATCCAGCATTCTGTTTGAAGCTCTCTCTGCCCATCTCCAAAGTATTGAACAGTTTCTCTTTGACTTGTAGGCGCCTGGAGGACTGCCACAGAGGAGTGGGGCACTGAGGAGTGGAGTGAGGATGTGAGTGTTGTCTGGACTTCACCTCTTTCAACTTCTGTGGCTCTAAATTAAACATTGTACAAGCACTTCTGAGGAAAACAAGTCAAAACAGCTTCCAGCATGAAAGAAATACTTATTTTTAAATCCACACACTGTAATCACTTTGACTATGTATTATTTTTGTTATCTTCTTTTGCAGCTTTCAGAGGCCAAGATATTCACAGCTTCCAGTGTTGCGTCCATGCCTATGCCTCAAGAGAATGTCACCATCACCAAAGGACAAAGGTGAGGTCATTTTAAGAGCAGTGTTGCTGCTATGTGTGCCATATATCCAAAAGCATTCTCCTCTGGGCTTTCTTTAGGTGGATCAGAATATTTTAGAATTTCAGTTTTTCCTAAGGTTTGCAGAAGGCTTTGTGTGGTTAGTAGGCCAAGGAATTGGAGTCCACCTCAAGGACAGTATCATGTGTTTCAATAAAAAAACACCCCTTTTTACTGTACTAAGTATTGACAACTTACAAATCAGAGTGGAATGAAGTTACAAAGTTTTGTTACTGAATACCAAAAATTAAATATCTTTTCTCCTGCCTTGATATTTGAGCTTACAAAGATGTGATTTATTTATATTTATGTTCTTTCACTTCTACTGCAGTGGCTGATTGAAACTGGTTGTCAGATCATGTCAAATATGGACCAGAAATCATAGCTTGATAATTTTCAGCGCAATTACAGTAGTTGAGAGGCTTGCTCAAGAAAAAGATTGGATGTTTGATAAGATTTTTCAGTATAACAATACATGTAACATAAGCATGTTTCTCCCAAAGAGACATCCAAGAAATTTGTTTCCTCTTCACTAAATCTTAAGCTTCATCTGATGGTATCACAAGAAAGCAGGGCAGTTATACGCTATCAACGCTGTCCCCTTTGCTGCTGTAACATTGCAAATTTCCCCGTGTGGGACGAATAAAGGTTTATTCTAAACTGCAATTAAATGTTCAGCTCTATTAGACAATATACTCATATATATAGTACTATTTGTAAAGAAATTACATGTTCGCCTATTTGATATGGCCACAACAACAACAAAAAATAAGCCCTAGAAACCGAGGGTTGGCTAATTTCTTGTTGAAAATTGTACAAAGGAGTTATCTTCTGTCTCAAGAAATACATTGGGTACATTCAGAAAAGTGGTTGGAACTCACAAGCTCAAGAGCTTGCAGTTTAGACAATGTGCATGAGATGGCCTGCAATTGATCATTTTAAAGAAGAAAATACCCAGTATTTGGTGTTAAGGACTATAAAATACAATTTAAATTGATTATTCTTTCTCAATCAGCACGTACTGTCTGTGGTTCTGACTGAAAACTGTCTTTACGGATGAGTGATAGACCTGGCATCCTTTTTCCACAAATCGACATTTTCTAAACTAAATTGACTGAATATGTCAATATATCTTGGAAACCTGACGTATTTCCCAGTCATACTCTTAGATTCCTCACTGAACTACGTTCCTTGTCAATTCACATGCTTTTTATTTTTAAGAAACAATATAAATCAAGAGAGGTGTTCCTTTTTAGTTAGACAATAAGCTTAGTGCAAGTGTTTTGCACTGGAGGTTGGGACAAAAGCAGTGTGAAGATGTCTTTTTTTTTCATGTTGTCACGGACAGTGTAATTATTGGAGGATCTTTTTTCTGCAGATTAGTTAGGCAAGGAAAGCAGCCAGCTGTTGCTATTTATACTTGGCTGTACTTGTATCAATAATGAAACCTTTCATTTGTATAGATGTGATCTTGTGTATTATTATGAATTCTCTGTCCTCATTTTAGGATTGACCTCGCGGTGCTCCTGGGTAAGACTCCACCGTCCTCCTCCTCAGAGACAGAAAATCCCCCCATGGAGGCCACCCAGCCCCCCTCCTTGTCCCAGTCACTGGTTTTCAGCAACTCTAAACAAGGGGTGCCCCTCTCCCAAAGCTCCTCAAGCACCCCGTACACTCAGCACAGCATGGTGAGACATAAACTGAAAAACTTTTTTTTATTGTTTTTTTTTTTCCTCATATGAAAAAGAGCTTTTTTTATTTACATCCTCATATTGGTCAGCATTTAAGTTTTAGCTTTTAAACCACTTTCTCCTTACTTTAGATTATGATACAAGAATTGATAAAAGTAACAGTGTGGCATCAGTTTTTGCAGTTTTGAGAAAATAATCTGTCAACACTGCAGGTCAGCATGCTGAGCAAGGGTTTTGGGGAGGTGGGGGAGCCTAAAGGAGCAAGCACAGGGACCACCGGCTCACAGTTCCTGGAACAGTATAAAACAGCACAGGCACTGGCTCAGCTGGCTGCCCAGCACTCCCAGACAGGACCTCCCAACACAGCGCCTTCATCTTGGGACACAAGTGCCACCTCACTGGGACAATATGGTAAGATGTTGCCTTATTTGAAAATACATTTGCAACCAAAGAAATCTGAATATGTGGAAAGAGTTTTTTCCCCCATGTATATCATGCAGAAACTGAGGTAATTTTTGTTGTTATGAATATCAAAAATTGAATATCTCAAAATATTAGAATATTTCATGACCAGTCAAAAATGATTATGTAGCACAAATGCTGACAACCAGGAAATATTTTCATTATGCCTTCCATACTTCAGTGAGTCAGTCAGTCACAATCAGTCTGCAGAACTGCTTATGCGTTATTAAGTTAGAGTTGCTTGAATAACAGTCTTCAGCACATCTGTAGTTAAGCTCAGTTGAACTCTTGGATTCCTTACAGAACTAATTGGCAGCTCTGATTTCTGTTTAAATATACAGTACATGCAATTGTCTCTAAAGTGTGACATAATTCTCTGTAGAGTTGTGTGTCATAGGGAAAAGTGATTTATTAAAGGAGGATTTTCTTTATTGGGGTGAATAGAGCATGACATGCCCACTATTGTTGTGCAACTTGAGAATTTTCCTGTAAGAATTACTAAATCATAATTATGAAGGCATTGAAGAAAGATAAAGCAGGCTGTAGATGCTTCGGTGGGTGATTTTTTTTTTTGCTCTGTGTAAATGAGATTCTTAATCTCAGCAAGGTTCTCCTGGTAAAATAAAGTTTGAATTGAATTGATCATGGTTACCCTTCTTTTTAGATTGCATTTTCAAGTGTATGCACAAATATAAGACTATTTCCCTTCCCTTCCTCAGATATGAAGACTCAGGAGTCTTCAGTCCATTCGCCCTTTGCAAAGCGGCAGCCGTACCAGGCCGCCACCTCAACCTCGTCCATGTTGGATGTTTTCCTGCAGGACAAAGGCCTGCCCCCTTCCTCCACTGTCTCATCATCATCTTCCTTACCCCAACAAACAACATCCTCGCCCCATGTGGTGCCTCCGCCTGCTTCAGCCCTACCCAAAATGGCAGCAGTTCCCTCTCTAGGTCAACAAGTTTCCCCTAGTTCCTCAGATGCCCAGAGTCCTCTTCCTCTGCAGCAACACAAACTCAAACAGCAGAAGAAGAGGACCTCTATCACAACAAAGGTAATACTCATGTGACTTTGTATCAAAAAGGTGAAAGTAGATTTTCGAATGTTTGTGCAGCAGTAGCATTTTTGTGGATGTAGTCTCTTGACTCAGGATCGTATCTTTTGGCATGTCAGACTCAAACTCTTCAGGCCAAGTCTAAAAATGCCTCTAATCCTTTTCAGATTCCGGCGATGGCTGTGGAGATGCCTGGCTCGGCAGACATCTCAGGACTCAATCTCCAGTTTGGAGCGCTTCAGTTTGGGTCAGAGCCAGTTCTACCGGAGTACGAGTCTGCCCCCACATCCACATCCCCAGCTAACCAGGTTCAGAACAGTCTGTACACGAGTCCCAGCAGGTTAGTACATACACAATACACTGGAGAGATGTCCCTATGTTAGACAGCTCTCAGCACTTCTCAGGTCAATGGAAAACAAATTACCTTTAGCTCATTCACAGTATTTTTATATCCTCGTGTTCTTAAAAACTTGTCAGCAAAAGATGCCAACACATTCCTGCAAACTAAACTGAGAACAGTTAAGGTTTTATTTGGCCTGGAGAAAATCTCTAAAGTGTGGTTCTGAGTTGTTCTTGACAGTGGATTGGGCTTTACAAATGTACCTTTTTCCCTATACGTTTTTCTGCAATACTTAGGAAAATATGGGTCATTTCTAAGTTTTTCTTTGTTCAGTACATTTTAAATTATTGTATTAAAGTATTTATAAGATTTAGCATGTTTAGACAGTCATGGGATTTTCCCTCATGACAATATTATTAAGGGTCAATAGATTTTTGTGGTTATTGTAGTGCTTAAATTTTTATTTGTGATGGTTATTTTTTTTAATTCAGAGCCTCAATTTATTTCTTGAGAAAGAAGTAAATCTTGTATTCTTTGCATCTACAGTGAATCAGCTGCAGCACTCTCCAACTCCAGTCAGATGGATCTTTACGATCAGAGAGCAGCCCAGACAAGACGCTACCCTCCCTCTGTCTCCTCATCCCCACAGAAAGACATGCAGCCAAAGGTCAGCATCTGCCAACCTCTTTATCTAATTAAAACTTATCTTTATTAAGCTGCCATTTTTCTAAAATAATTGTGCTCTCCGGAGGGGCTAGCGGTGATGGCATGCTGGACTTGGGTTTTGTAAAATGTAGGTCAGAACTAGTGAAAGATGTTGGTTAAATGCATACTAAAGCAGGGTACACACATAAAGATTATCGGGCTGTTTTTGTCCCAACTTTCCCCCTTCACGACCAAGGACAGCAAACACCAGATTATCTTATGTCTTATAAGATTATCCTATAAGATTATCCTGTGGTCTTGAGGTGTCTTGAGTGAATTTGTCCCGATAATTCGCTCCAAAACGGGTCGGGGCAGACAATTGTAACTATTAAACTTGTTCAGTATTTACGACCAAAAATCTTTATGTGTGTGGGGAAAGCCAACGACTCCCGAGTCATTACTCCGTAAATTGTGACGTGGAAAGGAATGTAGCCAATCAAAAAAGCGAGCTGACTGAGGAACAAGGAAGCAGGCATAAATAAAAACAAACACAGCTGACCTGAAACATAAACAGAAACGGAGGACCAGCTCATGTGTTCACACCGTCTCCAGGATTTTTTCCACAGTCTTTTCTTTTATTTAGTTCCCGATTTTCTGTCAAAAACAGTCCAAAGACCACCATCATTCCCTCTTCTCATATGTCCTCTCCCATGTTGTGTTTTCCGGCTGTTGCCATAGACAACATTTATGGTTGTTGCTATGCTTCGTTTTCTTCGTTTTTGTTAGATCACATTTGATCATGCTAGATTTCTGTCTTTGAGGACTAGATACTTGATCAGTGGTGGGACAGCATGTGTGTGGTGTGTTGTGTTGAGGTTATCAGAGCACAGCACACACAGTACGATCAAAACTGTTCAATTTTTTTATCTTCGTGTGGGATCTCTAGCAGATAAAAAATCTCTTCAGATTTAGAAAATCCTTATGTGTGTACACCGCTTTAGACTACCGAGATGGTTTTTTTTAAATTCTTTATTTTTTTACTTCAAACCCATGCATTAGAAAACTCACTGAATACACCAAAATGTATCAAACTGTTAATAGTTATGAAAGGTAAACTTAAAAAAAACAAGTGTTGTATTGGAAACTTATGACATTTCCTTTGAATTATCATCACTTATCCAGAAGAAGTTTATGCACTGATTGGGCTCTGTTTATTTTCATATTTACTTCTTTAGGAGAATGTATGCCTAAGTTTTAGTGTAGCTAAAGTGCGTGAAGTCTGCAGGTTGGGACTTGAGAAGAAAAGTTCCAGATAACAGATGTACCAGATAATATTGCTGTTTCTCCACTCCGCTATCTGCAGCTAACAGTGTTGTGGGCATTTGATGAGATGGTAAAAGCACTTCACAGATTATATTTGCTGATGGAGGGCGTGCTCCACACTCGTGCACTCACGCTGTGGTCAGGGAGGAGTGCAACTTCAGCAGCATTTAAGCAAAATCCTGCACCTTCCTTCACAGTTTTGGAGTGTCTGTGATACAGTGAAAAAGGGAATTTAATGAATTGTACTGTATTTCTTCTCTGAATCACAGCCTTGCTTGTAACAAGTGGCCTTACCTCTCTCCTTCATTCCAAATGTTGATCGTCCACCAGTGCTTGCTGTCTCTCTGTTTCCATGAGCAGCAGCCTCAAGTTGAAAAAAATTGAATGTATTTGTTTATGCTATAATTTGGATACCTTTTGCTATAGTTTAGTGTGGAAATAACCGCTGTTACTTCCTATCAACCATGTAAATGAGTATGTGGACCTCCTCAAATCTATATTATCACCCCTTCTACAGAGTGCACATGTTAATGTTTCTCCGTAGAGTCAGTAACAGCCCCTGAACTCATGTTAGCGATCATCAACTACATTTACATTTTCATAGATAAAAAGAGATGGCTTTCTTTGTAAACCTCCCCGTTACTCTTGTGACAGTCAAGAGCAAAACATCCTTTAACTGATTTTAATGAGTAGCTTGTTTCCATCGAAACTGGGGATCTCACAATTTTTGTTGGTTTTACAGAATGGCTACAGTTCAATACAAGCAACACAGGCCGTGGAAAGTAAGTGACGATTTGCAGAGTTTTTAACTTTTTAAAAGCATTTTTGAAACTTGCAGCATGCATAGTCACACACTTTTTGCTTTACTACTCCTGTCTGGAATATATTCTCTCTTTCCCCTCCCAGCTGCAGCGGGCTCTGCAGTCAAGCCGGCCTCTGATTCAGTCTCACAGGCATCTGTTTCCAGCATGGGCACTTTGACTGACAGCGGCTCTGGCCCCGCCTCCTTGTTGACCACATCCAATCAGACATCCCTAAGTGCTCTGGGGCACAGTGAAGACCTGCCTCCAAGCACCATCCCCCCTCCCCAGCACAACAAGTGAGATGAGGCCAAATTAACTCCAATGATGAAGTAGTCGAACTCCTAATTTATGGAGAAATTACTCTGAGAAAGTCTTCTGAAATTAAGTTAAATAATTTTACAGACGAAAAGACATAAACCCTAACTTTGTTGTTATTTTCACAGCTCACACCCATCACAACAGAACAGCCTAGCTCCATCGTCTGTACGGACATCCAACTCGAGCTTACTTGTGAGTGAATGATCATTTCCTCTTGTTTAACCTCTTCAGCCCCATAGGACCCGAATTTTGGGTCTGCTGGAGCTCAGGAGAAAAGCTCCTCCACATGACAGCACAAGCAGTGAACTGTGCCTTTAAGACTATCGTCGTGTCTGCTTTTATTTGACAAATACATATAATTTTGACTTTTGGCTAAATATGCACTGTTTTTCAAAATCCTTGCCTGACCATATTGTTATCAAACCTCTTTAATTTTTCTCTGCATCACTTTATAACAATAATCCTTCGCAGAGATGATGTAAACATACTTTATTTATTTTTAGAGTTTCAAAGCCACTCCAGCATAATTTCTAAGAGAGATATTCACAATAAAAAATTGTTTCTGTTTTAGGCGAGGATGAGATTTTCAAATCATTCTGACTTCTATCTTCATTTACTCTAACTCTAGTAACACATACAGTTATGTTCATAATAATAGCAGTGTGTTTAAAAAGGTGAGTAAACCTCAAAATTCTTCAAATAAATTTTATTTTAATGCACACAAATGCATTGGGGACACTGCAAATTCTATATCAAAGCAAGAAAATTGGAAAAAGTAATTGAATTTTATAAAATTTTACAGAAAGTCAAGAAATATAATGTTCAAAAAATAGCAGTGTTGACATCTTTATGTACAAACTCAAAAATGTGGTGTATAAACTAAGAACTGCTTGATGATTCAACTTTCTTGAGAATCATAAACTAATATTTAGTTGCATAACCACGGTTTCTGATAACTGCTTCACATCTGTGGTGCATGGAGCCAACCAACTTCTGGCACCAGTCAACAGGTATTGAAGCCCAGGACAATTGTACTACGTTCCACAATTGCTCTGCATTTCTTGGTTTTGCCTCATGAACAGCACTTTTTATGTCAGCCCACAAGTTTTCTATGGGATTTAGGTCCGGGGATTGTGCTGGCCACTCCATTACTTGAATTTTGTCTGTCTGGAACCATGATTTTGCTCGCTTGCTGGTGTGTTTGGGGTCATTGTCTTGTTTAAAAACCCATTTCAAGGGCATTTCCTCTTCGGCATACAGCAAAATGGCTTACTCCAGTATTCTGATGTGCTCAAACTGATCCATGATCCCTGGTATGTGATAAATAGAACCAACACCATAGTAGGAGAAACATCCCCATATCATGATGCTTGCTCCACCATGCTTCACTGTCTTCACTGTGTACTGTGGCTTGAATTCAGTGTTTTCAGGTCGTCTGACAAACTGTCTGTGGCCCTTAGACCCAAAAAGAACAATCTTACTCTCATCAGTCCACAAAATATTGCGCCATTTCTTTTTAGGCCAGTCAATGTGTTCTTTGGCAGATTGTAACCGCTTCAGCACATGTCTTTTTTTTAACAATGGGACTTTGCGGGGGCTTCTTGCTGGTAGCTTGGCTTCACATAGACGTTGTCTGATTGTTACAGTACTCACAGACAACCTTAGATCTTCTCTGATCCTCCTGGAGCTGATCATTGGCTGAGCCTTTGCCATTTTGGTTATTCTCCGATCCATTAGAATAGTTTTTCTTTGTCTTCCTCGACTTTCTGGTTTTGGCTGCACTTTAAAACATTTGATATCATTTTAGCTGAACAGCCTTTCATTCTCTGAACTTCTTTATAGGTTTTCCCCTCTTTTATTAACTTCTTAATCAAAGAACGCTCTTCTTCTGAACAATGTCTTGAACGACCCATTTTATATTTTATATGCATAGCCAGCATATGCAGCATCAGTTGCCTTGATCCTTAAATAAGGGCCACCTGTTTAACACCTATTTTTTCACACAATTACCTCACTAATTGAACTCAGCACTGCTTTTTTTTAACACACCCCTTTCAGTAAATGATTCAGTTTCACAGAATCAGCAGCATGCACGCCATGCCTGTTGGGTCTGTTGGTTTTCTATACCTTTACTAAACCTTCTAGAAACTTACTTGCAGTGTAGAAGTTGAAATTCTAACAAAAACAGTGCTTTATCTTGCTAGTGATGTGGGACTGCTATTATTTTGAACACAACTGTATACTGATAATTCACATCTGGACAAATCTCTCAAGTGTTACTTTTATTATGACACCAAAATTATTCAAATAGACTTTGTGGTTGCAGAGATACACTCTTTTCTTTATGGGTATGGGTTTCGAGGAGGAGGCTTAAAGAAACAGGTTAAAGGCCCTGGGTCTATGGTGAGAGATTCTGGTGTAACAATTTATGAGGACCAATTAAAATAAAAACAGGTCAACAAGTTATACAGGGTCTACAAATTTCACAGGGTTGGGGATCTGACAGTCAAACAAACACAGACACACACACACACACTAACAATACTTAGAAAAGGTCTCAAATTTTATGTCAATTTGAAAAAGTGGTGCTGGCAAGGCCCTTGCTTGTTTGAAAATAGGTCTTAAGATCATAAAGTTTCAGTACTTTCTGCTATGACTAATGCCAAAAATTGAGTTTTTAATTTTTTACACAAAGTAATTTGAAGTATAGAAAATTTTGACCACCTCATATGAATATGTAGCAATTTTTTGTTAATTTTACAAGGTACACAAATTAGTCTGCTGTATTTGATATTAAAATATGTTGCAGGGATGGATTAGCACCTACTTTCAACCAAATCCAGTGTTTTTATTCAGTGTCCAGTTAATTTGTTGCTTCAGTGGTGGGGTAAATGAAATTAACAGTAATTTGTGTTAGAAAAGTGTGAATAAAATGCCAGTTTCTGCATATGCTCTGACTTGAAGCTGCATAGGGCCTACCTTTTTATGTCAGTGTGTATAAGGTTTGACTTTGTGTTGCTTAATTGTAATAGTTGCTTGGCTAGAGTTAGGTTATTAAGATAGCACAAGCATTTTTAACTAGGTATTCATAACAAAAGTACCCAGTATTTTTACCTCTGCCAAGGAAATTATATTTTTGCCAGCGTTTGTCTGTTTGTCTGTTTGTTTGTATTCAGAATAACTTGAAAAGTTATGGACAGATTTGGGTGACATTTTCAGGAAATGTGTGGAATGGGATAAGGAACAAATTATTAGATTTTGGGACTGATCCGGATCACCATCTGGATCCAGGAATTTTTTAAAAGATTCCTTAACATTGCGAGAAAGGACCATTTTCGGCATTTATGCATATAACTCCACAAAAAAAACCTACCTTGGAGGAGGTTTGCACTCTCTGAGTACTTTCTAGTGTTGCTTAAGTGGCTTTATTTTGTAACAGCCATATCAGAAAACAGGGTACATTCAGCTGAAGCAGTGTATAATCACTCAGACATGGCGTATTAAGTGTATAATAACTCAGACATGGCTTATTAATAAAAAACAAGGTTAGTATTTATTTTAACCCACTTTTCACAGTCCCACACTTGCATAAAAGGCTGTTTGAAACCCTGAATTCGTGTCTTTGACTTTTGTTTTTGTTTGTTTGGAATGAAACACTGGTCAGTATTTTGTGATCTTCCCTATACATGTGTCAAAATTCATAATTCTGTTCCTATTAGGTCCAGTTTATTTTTTTAAAGAAAAAAGTATGAAGATACATGTAATTCAGCCATTCATCCAAAAATTATATTATTTTTGGTCCATTATGCCAAGTGCTGCTTTGCAGTATACTTCCCTCATTCATCTGAATGATTTGAAGTCTCTCTCTCCTCTCACATCAGATGTCTGTTCTAATGGAAGTCTTATCGAATTAATCCTAACCACATCTTTTATCTTCTTCCTCCATCTCTGCAGCATCCCAGTGTAGACGGCGACTCCAGCCTGCACTCCTCGTCCTTCCCTTCCTCTGCCTCCACCGTACAGTCTTCATCAGTCCCATCCTCCTCTTCCTCAGTGGCAGCTGCAGCGCAGGTGTCACTCGGAGCCCCTCAGCCCCCCTCAGTGGGCTCAGCCACAGTCTCAGCCCCTTCCGGCCTCGGCCCAGTCAGCAGCCTGGCCATGGGACTCAACGCCGCCTCCATGGGTGCCCCAGCTGCTGCAGCCAACACAATATCTGTCTCCACAACGACCTCAGCCATTCCTTCTTCAGCTTCCTCTTCATCCACACGTGGCTCTGCGGCATCCTCAGGTAGGCATCACAAACAACAAGACATGGTACACTATCCCTCTCCTGACAAGTTTTGGCAAGTTTTTGAGTTACAATCCGGCTCACATTATGTACCTCACTCCCTGGTGGCAGCACCCACCTACTACATCCTACATCCACCTGTCGAGGTGATTTTGAAAGGTTCTGCCCACCCCAAACACTTTGTGTGTTGTTGCCCTGATGCATTAGTTTATCGAATACTTTAGATATACGAGCTGTCTACCTGGCATGTCGGGTTACATTACTGTGACTCCAACGGTGGTTAAAAGTTGTACTAATGTATGACAAATGATTAAAGAAAAATACTGAATTAGATTAGATGCAGTTTGTTTTCTTCGTCTTTGGGTTTGTGTTGTTATGGTTTTGTAAGTAAATGTCTTCATTATTTCAATTATTTGTATGGTTCTCTGTTTCTAGGGAAAGCACCTCCAAACCTGCCACCTGGAGTGCCCCCTCTACTGCCCAACCCATACATCATGGCCCCTGGACTACTACATGCCTACCCTGTAGGTTTCAACCAGAGTTAAATCAATTTTACCTGCAATTAATAGATTTAATACAATTCAACATACAGTCTTTGATGATTCTCAGACTCTTTTCCTGCTTTGTCTCAGCCTCAGGTGTACGGCTATGATGACTTACAAATGCTGCAAACAAGAATACCGCTGGTGAGTTTGAAAACTTCTCAGCTGCTTCACTATGAAAGTGCAATTGAAGTGTTAGACTTCGCTTATTTATTGTCTTTATTTAACTCCAGTTTTCTCCTTTTCCAGGATTATTACAGCATCCCTTTTGCAACACCAACAACAGCACTGACTGGCAGAGAGGGTAGCCTGACGAGCAATCCTTATTCTGGTGAGCTTCAACTAATAAAAATTCTGCTTACCGAGAGTGTTTAGGGGTGCGTGTTGAAGAAGCCTTTGGAGCTTACCTGAAACACAGCAGGTGATGTAACCAGGCTTAATGTAAGTCAGGACCTTCACAAAAAGATGAGGGGCCTTTGGAGTTGAAAGAAACTGTTTCTGGTAAAACTGTCAGGAGAAATTATTCATACATCCTCCTAAAAATGGATGCTTTTAGCTGGGCATTCTACCAAACACACAGCATACACAAAGAGAGTATTAGTAATTGATCAATATGAACCATGAATGCAGGAAACAAATTAAGTGTTTTTATCCAGGAATTAACTAGTAACTCAGCAAGAAAAGTAACTATTTTCACCTCTGTTGCTAATGCACAAATGGAGATGCTTACAACTCCACACAATCCTGCAGGGAGTCGGTTGTGTCAGTTCTGTTTGTCATTGACTCTTTTGTAACTGTTCATTTCTTAAGCCATCTGCCAAAACTGATAAACTGATGATGCCAGTATTATTGCACCCTTTTTATAAAAAGACATCCCCGTCTTCATATCCTGTGACATTTTTCTCTGTTGAAAGATTGTAACTCGCTTTTTTCCGCTTTCCTCTTGTTATGTTTAGGCGACTTATCAAAGTTTGGTCGGGGTGATGCCTCATCACCGGCTCCAGCCACAACGTTAGCTCAGACACAACAAAATCAGACTCAGACACATCACACAACACAGCAGCCCTTCCTAAATCCAGCGCTACCACCTGGCTACAGCTACACGAGCCTCCCATACTACACTGGCATGCCGGGCCTGCCCAATACCTTCCAGTACGGACCTGCTGTGTTCCCGGTGAGGACATTTGAGCCTGCTTAAGCTAATCAACTTCATGTTGATTTTTTTAATGTTATCTATTATTTTTATTTTATGAATAACATAGATACATCAAGTGAACAAGTGTGCTGATGTTTACTATTATAGTCCAACTCCTAAACTTTCTGAACTGTCTTATCATGAGGTACAGAACTGTGCACAAGTATGAGGCAGCTGTGAAAAAATGCTGTAAATTAGAAATGTTCTCACAAATCAAATGTGATTTGTATATATTTATTAATAAACAAATGCAAAGTGAATGAATGGAAGAGAAATTTAAAGTCAAATCAGTATTTGATGTTACCATTCTTGCTTTTCAGAGCCTCAGTTCTTCTAGGTGAACTTGCACAAAGTGAGGGATTTTGTTGGATTATAGACAAGTGTATGATTGAATGGTTTTACCAAACAGGCACCCGTGATCAGGAATTTACTTTGTAGGTCAATACTGCCATTGAAACAGAAACAGCCATGTGATAGGATGTTTGAAACAACCTTTCTTTCTTTCTGTCTTTTATTCATCTCAAACTTAAAAACAAAAAACACAGTAAAAGCAAAATGAGGCATATGTACACCAAACAACTGCACACGTCTGTCAGATGAATTAAAATGTGAGTACATACACATGTTTGAGAGGGAACAGAATGAAGCAGAAGGTTTATCTAGTCCTGCCACTTCCTTTAAAATCTGATCACACCTTACACAGAACTTTTGTCTTGTCCGTCTGGTTTCTTTAGACTGTCTTGATTTCTTCTTCTGCTCACTTAATAATGCATAATCGTGTTGTTTTCATTCAGGTGGCTCCTACCTCGTCAAAACAGCACGGAGTGAATGTCGGCGTGAATGCATCGGCCACACCCTTCCAGCAGGCCAGTGGCTATGGTTCTCATGGATACAGCACTGGTGAGGCCTGAAACTACATTAAAACAGCATGTTTAGAGGGGTTGCACAGACCCTGCCCGGCATACTTACACACCAGTAACTCAGCGCTGATCTCTCAATGTTCTCATTGATTCATCACCAGTGTGAGAGCATATTTATTTGAGCTTTACTGCATCAGCAAACATAACGACATTGGGTCAACGGCAGTCAATAAAACAATTCAATCCGCTTGTTCTCGCTTAACCTCCATGCAAACAATGGGTTCGGACACAAGTCACGTAGATCTTTGTCTGAATATTTCAAATCATCTGCATCCTTCACAGCTAAATGGCCTCTTTTCATATCTGTAAATACAAGAAACATTACTCATTATTTTAACTTTTCTCAATGGCAAAGATGTCGCGTCTAATGTTCAAATGTGCATGACTGCCTTTCAAACCAAGAAGAGAAGGGAAAAGGGCTAGCACAGCGGCACCTGGCTTTACCACTTTGAATAACGGGGGTCAGATTATTGTCTCTTGCTGTCTTCCATAGCTTGCTTTGCTCATTCCAGAAAGTGAGTGCACATCTTCTGAGCGCACATTCAACTTTTAAAGACATCAACAGAAGGAGCACCCACCATCCGACCCTTAAAACACACTTTCCTTTACTAGTTTTCATATATTTTACTCGGTGGTGTTTTGGTATCTACTCCCTTCATCACTTTGTATTCTTTATTTTCTTCACTAGGGATGCTGTTTTATATTTTCATACTTTCATCACTCAGTATCCACCCATGTGCAACACCTATTTGTTCTAAGCTGCACCATCTGCTGCTTTCTGCCATCACCCGACTCAAGCTCACTCTCCAACCCCCTCCCCTCCCACACACACACCCTGCCTGCCCCCTCACTCTCCCCACCCCACACCTCCTCCCCCCTCAGACCTGCCTCAAATAGTACTTGCAAATGATGCTGGCGTTGATTCCAACCTGCCCATTGTCCCGGATCGGCTGGCTTTTCCACGCAGGACAATGCATGTGGTGTCAGAGTTCAGATGATAGCCGCGGGGGATTCTGTATCAGTTTGGCGTGATTTCCAGAGGACTCGACACTATCTGTATTGTCAGAACGTGGTCAAACCTGTCCATGCGGCACACAGATTTCAAAACCAGACGCTCTGCATTATTTGCAAACACATCCGAGGCAGGTCTGCTTCCCCCTGCCTGGTGTGTCTAACGCTGTGGGCTGCGGCTGTGTGTCTGACTGTTGCAGGCTATGAGGATGTGGGCCAGGCTTCAGGGAGTGGGGATTTCTGTAAAGGCGGATACGGCACTGCCGTGGCCGCCGCCGCTTCTGCACAAAACAAGCCAGCCAGCTCTGTCACCGGGCCTGGAGTCGGTGAGTGCCGCCACATGCCAGAAAGAACAAAAAATTAAAAAAGAAAGACAGAAGAAAGCAAAACAAAAACCCTGTCCCTCCCGTCTTCCTCCTTGTGTCACCAATCATCATTCTCCCCCTCTCTGCTCTCGTTCCTTGGCCTCATCGCTGATGAGCTGACCCGTCATATTATACATCCGCTTTGAGACAGCCCAATGCAGCCTGCCTCTCTTACAAGCCTTGTCTGCCATTCTGTCTGTTTTCTTCTCCAGGGCAACTCATCATCAATCTAATCTGGTTTACATATTCTGGGCAATAACGCTGAGTAACGTGTTTTGTTTGGATTCAAAAATACAACAGATCATAAAGACTGTGGAGTCTGCAGACTGATGAGTTTCTCTGGTTGATGCTGTCCCAGTTTCCCTCTGTCTAGCTTGCTCGTCGTTCATGTTGTCATTGCTGGTGTGTCGTCCTTCAGTGTATCGAGTTCACAGCCTGGTGGGTGAAGTGGGTAACTAACCATGCAGCGATTTAGAGGAATGGGTTGGGATGTTTTTATTAATGAACTGGTTGATCATTTAGACAAGAACCTTGTCAGCGAAACATGATGATAGGTTTATGTATTGGCTTCTTGCCGCATTAATAATCTGAAACACTCATATAAAAGTCAAAACAGAAATCTTACAACTAACTTAAGCTGCACAGCATGAGTCAGGTTTAACTGGCATACAGAGGCTAAAGTCTGGATTTATGTAACCGACACACCAGATGGACTCGTATATCCATGGGATATATTTCGAATCCATCTGGGTGTCCTGGTTTGAAGGTGATAGGATGAACGCTCTGACTGCCACAGTTTTACAAACAAGTAAGATCAGTAAGGCATATGACAATGTCGTCATGTGTTTCTGCTGAGGTGTAAACTACATAATGGTATCTTAACATTTTCTTGTTAACTCAGGATTTTTGCCAGTTTTGTTGGAAAAACAGGTCATGGTATCTGCAGAGTCTTGAAAATTATTATGTTGATCAATCATGTTAATGAAAATTAAGGCTTATCAGTAAGACAAAAAGTATGTTTTTCACATTTATTCATCAAAAGAGGTTGTAGTTAAATGCTTTTGAGTTTGTTTGTGGTCATGAAATAAGTTAAATTCCTTTCAGATGTTCTGTTTATTCATCTAAGAGTGGTTTCAATTTTTTTCTCTTCAAGTAATCCTTTCATTGAGTTTGCTACAGCTCGTTTTCTCTTCTTCTGGTTGGTAAAAATATGAATTTTGCCCTTATAGAGATTAGGGTCATAACATACTGAAAAAGTTGTGCTATCTTACAATCAGTAAACATTCACATCTCAAGTGAAATGTTTGAAATCTGAGATTCGGTTGAATCTAAGATTGCATGTGGAGAGTTTGTTTGTTGTGAAATTTATATAATCAAAAAAACAGTAAAATATAAACATCAAAAGTCAAATCTTGAATGAAAAAGAGCAAAAACAATAACCACATAGGATCTGCCTCTCTTTGACAATAAATAACAAAACAGATAATAAAAAATGAAACTTTAAATAAAATAGCTGCAGGCCAAAGCAGCCATTCACATCCCACAATTAGATACTGAGATTACATTAAAATAACCTGTCAAAGAAGATTCCAAAATAATGGACCAAGACTTTGTTTTTATACTTTATCATATTTTTCCCAACACGGTAACAGTCATTTTCCAATAGAAAAGGTCTTAAACAGTATTAAATTTAACCTCAGATTTTTGTTTGCATTGAAGAAAATCTTACCAACACCAAAACAGAAATGCTCTCAGTATTCTTTGCTTTTCCTTTAATCAGGAAATGTTGTCAAGTTCTGAGGAAACTGCCGCTTTAGCAGCATCCACACTAATTTCCTTATGGACCACTGTGATTTAGAGGCTTGCAGTCACTTTTAACTTTTTCGCACAACTGAACCACACATTTAGCTGCCTCCTCTCTCTCCTTCTGTCCATTGACTGACCAAGAACAATTGTTTCAGCCTGAAGCTTTGCTTAATAGATCTGCTTGATAACAGACGTGGAATAATGCAAATCCTGCTGCTGAAATGTTACTGGTTCAAACTTCTGCATCAAATTTTGCACCATCGCGTGTCACAGGCACTACATGGTCATGCAGTTGTGTGTCTAAGTAGCTTTTCAGTATTCTACCTCAGGGTCAGTCGATAGTAGGATTTCTATGACAATGATATATTTGAAGTTTCCAGCCCTGCCACATTTCCTCTGCTTATTTGTGTTAAGGAAAGCATGGCTGTAACCATGGGTGTTATGAAAAAGTTGGGGCTGATAAACATTGAGCAGCAGTTGTTGCTGAGATGCAGAGGGAAGAGACATCAGAGAGGGAATGTACAGCCTCTGAATCAGTTCATGGAGAGAATTATGATTTTTTTTTTGTCTTGTGTAGCCTCAGAGAGACGTGAAAGAGACTTCCAGTATTTTCTCATGTCAGGAAGAGCTGTTGATGCATTAGTGCTTCAAATGCAGTCTTTCCCATTAGAAGTTATATGTTGGAGGAAATTACTGGAAGACAACACCACCCAGCAGAACGATCATATAGCTTGCTGTCAGGGTCATTTTGATGTGTAGTTACGTCTTTGAGGAGGTACAAATCAGGCTGTGTTTCTGGGTAGGTTCAGGGTATGTGAACCTGGAGTGGGCCCTGTGAAATAGATTTGATGAAGTATGTCAAGCTCATCAGGGCAAATGCATTCTAATCACTGACATTAAATTAAAAACTAAAATAAACCAATGCTCAAAATAAGTTTAAAGAGTCTTTGGATACTATTGAACAGCTGTGATCAGTATTCACTTCTGATTGTTAGATTTGAGCATTCTGAGGCCTGCAGTTTCAGCAGGATGTCTGCAGGGTCTTAAAAGGATTAAATAATTTATTTAGCAAAAATAAACACCTTTTTGTTCGTTTCAAATTTTTATTGCCATCAATAAATCTTGTCTACGTTTTTTCTAAGTACAAACCTGTACTTTGGGACATGTACTTCTGTTTATCTCCATAACACAGGAAGTCATTTGGTGATTAAAGAAATGTAAACATAAAACTGCATATTCTGAACTTTCAGTAGTTTTGTTGTTGTTGGTTAGGTGCTGGTTTTAAGATTTTGTTTGCAGAGGAATCGTCCTTTGGCATAAGTAGAAGAACTCATCAGGTGCACTCATAATGTAACCTGTTGAAAAAAAAGATGCTTTTGCATTTTGATGATCTCTGACTGTGGAGTACAAACAGAAATAGTTAAAAATACAGTTTCTTTCAACTCCAAAAGCCCCTCATCTTTTTGTGAGTGTCCTGACTTACATTAATACTTAAAAAAGTAGGACTAATTTAAACATCAGAAGTTTTAATTTAATAAAAAGAAGAAAACAGAAAAAACATGTGACAAGACCTCTTTGAGGCTCTAACAAGTTCAGTCTCAAGTTTCTCTATTTGCACTCGTTTGATTTGTTTGCTGCCAGTGAGATATACGACACCTGTTAGGACACACAAAACAACACATGTAACACAAGAAAGACAGTTTAGAGCCTACCAAATTTATGAAAAAAATGATTAAAAACAGTAAAAATATCAGCTCTCAAGGTTCTGTTAATCAAGCATATAAAGAGTGGATAGCAAACCAATAAAATCATTAAAAAATCAAATTGAGAACCAGAGCTCCGCTCTTCTTTCTGCAGGACAGAGCTGGAGAAAGTTAACTGTCATGTCGCTGTGTCGCTGCACTAACTTTCATGTTTACCCACTCACTGGCTTTAATCTGAGGTTTGGGGGCTTTGAAGCACTAACAGTTTGCTGTGTGATTGACACTAGAGCCGATCCCTGAAAGCAGTCTCACTCTGCACACCAGTTGACCCTGTTTTGCGTCATCATGGCGATCCAGGGGGTCAGTGTGTGCCAGAACAACCACAGCAGTAATGAACAGAAACAGTCAGATTGAAACCACCGTGGCTGACTGGAACTGATACGCTGCAACATCATCTTCATCTCATCCCTTCATCTCCTCACTCTGTCTCTCTGTGCGGGGAAGTCTTACGCTGGTCATCTGTGGACCTAAACTGGCATAGATGATCAGTCATCACACTTTGATTCAAGTTTTTCTACAATGCTTCAATTAAACATGTTTCATATAATCGGAGCAGTGAAATAATTAGACTATTGCTCTGACCATGTCACATGGCATGGTTTTAAATGTATGTGATCCTCAAGTCCCTTAAAATTCTGTATAAATTCAGATTTAAGTATTATTTTGTCTGCTGTCTCCTCTGTCTCTGCAGGAGTCTCTGTGACATCGAGCAACACGGGGGTACCAGATATTTCAGGGTCTGTTTACACGAAGACGCAGGTAATTAAAGGCAGAAATTTTAATGAGAGTGAATCACAGCCTGCCTCAAAGAAAGAGGTTTTCTTCATGCTTTACACTGTTAATAAACTCAGGGTTTCCAGGGGTCCTAGTGCCAAAAATGTGGCCTTTGAAAAACATTGCATATCAGATGATAATAAGCAGTCATACAGTTTTTAGTTCCATAGATTTTAAGTTGTTATATTATCTCTTATTCCAGGCAGCATTACCTCTGTTTATCTGCATAATCATACAGGCTCTTGGAATTCACAAAGTCCCCTGAATTTGGATGAAGTGTTTTAAAGTTTTGGAAAGTGCTCTGATATTAGAGGAAGTGCTTTAGTGTGCTTGAATTATTATTTTTTCTTCACTATGATAAAAAATAATAAAACTATTGGGCTAACCAGTTTGCATCAGTTATTGTTTCAGTGTAATATGAAGCTGTAAAAAAGTAAATTTTAGGTGTCTGCCATTACTTTTCATGTTCACCATGTAATTCTTTTCAGGGAGTCTGTAACAGTGGCTCATAACTGATGAGTGGCACATTGTCTTAGATGAGATTCTCCATTGTGTACAGAAAAAATATGAAAAATGTTTTATGTATTGAACTCCAAAGTGGACTCCATGATTACAGTGGAGTACATTTAAGTCTATTTTATTATTTTTACATAACAAAGCTGGTTTTACTATTGAAACAAGTTAAAAATTATCAAGCTTTCTCAAGATAATAACCAAAAAATACATGTTGTCAGGACTAATGAATTAAAATAAAATGTATTCATTGATATTAACACAGGGCTTCTGCAGTTCTGCGCTTTTTAAACATTTGTATTTCATCATGCCTCTTCATTCAAATATGCTTACTTTCAAACTTAACAGCTGGATATTTAGGTCATTTCTTATTATAAAAAATTGGGGTGGGTCCAAAGGCAAAACCACTCAAAATGTCTTTGTCCATAAAAAGAGAATTTATTAATGTGGGCAGTTATTTTATTTTGACTTTTTTTCTGTTTTCTTTAAACTCTAAATTTTTCTGTTGACTTTAAATGTAGTTGTACATACTATAACATCTGTTTTTATAGCACAAGATATGTTTGTATGAATGAGTAACCAATCACAGCTGTAAAGTGCTGAGAAGTCTGAAAATGTATTTGATAGAGCTGTTTGAGTTTAACCCTTGAAAATGTCCAAACCCTTTCCAGAGAAAACTATTTGGTGCACATAGTAATGTTAAAGTTTTCAAATCATGCATCCTCAAATATTTTCAGAGGTAAACTCTCTTTAGATTTATTTGTTATTCACACAGATGCTGCTCCTTTTTTCTCTAAATAAATATTGCTTTGGGGCATTTACAGAACTACATTCATTCTCCTGCTCTGTTCTCGCCCAAAAGTCTGAATTACAGTCAGAAAATGCAGAGGGGCCTGAAACTGTATGAGGATGGTCTTAAGAAAAGGTCTTCAAAAGTGTTAGATTGGCATCAGATTATCTGTGTATTTCCTAAGCTTTGACATCGTAAGCACTGAGCTGAAAATGTAAAACCTGAGGATGTATAATCAGTATTCTGTTTGCCTGTCGTCTTCCCACAGTCGTTTGAGAAGCAGGGTTTCCATGCGGGGACACCAGCAGCTTCATTCAGCCTGCCCTCTGCTCTGGGCAGCGGGGGGCCCATCAACCCCCCGGCTGCAGCTGGCTATGCCCCGGCCCCCTTCATGCACATCCTAGCACCGCACCAACAGCCCCACTCTCAGATTCTGCATCATCACCTGCAGCAGGACGGACAGGTAATGAACATGTTTTGGTTTTGTTTTTTCCTCTCCATAAGCCAGTGTGCTCATGCACAGGGATGGGGAGTCGAAAATTGATGACGTGTAGCTAAAGGAATGGATGTCATTTGTCTTTATGCTAAACAATTCCCCTGTCAATGCCTTTCACTGAGGTTTGGACATCACTCTGTCATCAGGACAGTCAACAAAAGCAACAAAAGAGTCAAAGATTTGATCATGGCAGTCAGAAGTGTGGCTTGATTGTGCAGTGTGACACTAACTCTGAGAAGCTGAGTGTCTGTGTGGTCTCAGAGTGTGGAAACCCAAGAAACCTGTTGCCGTCTACCCAGACCAGCATCAGATATCAGGAGTGCCATGTGTTTGACATTGTTGATCCTGGAAACATGGGAACACATGCTTTTCTCAATACAGAACCAATAAGAGGGTCATGAAAGAATTAGATCATAAGGCAGGCTCTATAATGGCATTGGTATCAATAATATGTTATAAATTCCCATTCCGCCTTATGCAAGATGTTTTCACAGTTCAGACTGGTGAGATGTGCACAGTATGGTGAGAATAAGTTCATGAAATGCTTCACTTTATGCATTTTTGATCAGGCAGCACTTGTTTGCCCTGTTGGTGAGATAAGAGATTTTATCTGGGAGAATAATGATCTATTTGTTGGACCATTCAGGAATTTGCTGAACTTTTTTGTAATTGTTGCAGCAAAAAAATGGCAGATAAAGAGTCGTCAGGCTCTGTCTCCTTATTCCCTCACAGCTGCACGCACAAACACACACAGTGTCTATTTTCACCTAACTGCTTGTGCACGTCCACACGCACATTCAGCAGCCATCTCCCAGAGGGTGTTTCACAGTAGAAAAGTAAAGGATGTTGTCAGTGTCACACATGGATGTGATTAAAAAAGTTACACTCTGCTTTCATGCAGGACAGACAGAAACTGCTCCAGTGGTGTTCTCTGCTGTTAAAGTGCACTTGATGTGCTGCACATCTTCGCTCAGGAAAACAAGGACATCTTTTTGAAGTCTGATGTTGAAGTGCTGGGCTCAGAGGAGATGGTGGCTAACACCGTGTCCGAAGAGACTGCAAATATTGGATGTGGAAAAGAATTGCACAGCCTAGCGTCTCATACAAAGAAGAAAATTTCAAACACATCCAGAAATCTTGATTACTGGGTGCCAGACACAAAAAGCAGTTGCAAAACGAGAAAAGAAGTCTTAGCAAGGGCTTGCACCCAAAATATCACATCTGCAGTGATCTGAATTAAATTGACTTTGGAGCAGATTCTGGTTTTATCCCTTTTTAAAAATTCATAAGTATTCTAACTGTACAGGAGGAGAAACAGACATATGAGGTGTGTCAGAAAAGTTCCAGGACTGGTGTCCCAAAAGGTTTATTCGTGATCTTCCACTGCGAGTTCTTGCCACAGGGCCAGACGATCAAACAGCATGTCGACAAAGAGATACCGCTGCGTTTGCTTCGTTCAGTGCGCGAGAAGAGGCGAGAGTTGTGGCAGGACAAGTCGTGGCTGCTTCATCATGACAACGCGACTGCTCACAATGCCCTGAGCATCTGACAGTTCCTGGCCGAGAAGAACATCGCCGTGATGGAGCAACCTCCCTACTCACCTGACCTGGCCCCGTGTGATTTTTTTCCTCTTCCCCAAGCTCAAGGGGGTCATCAAGGAGACCCATTTTGAAGACGTGGACGACATCAAAAAGGCCGTGACGACAGAGCTGTGGAGGATCCCGGATGAATCCTTCCAGGAGTGCATGAAAGTGTGGCAGAGAAGGATGGGAAAGTGCATTAGACTCCAGGGGATTACTTTGAAGGGGAAAACTTGTAGTTTGGATTCTAAAATAAATCTTTTGTGACACCAGTCCTGGAACTTTTCTGACACATCTCGAATAGTGGACTCAAAGGCTCATCAATACAGAGCTGTCTGTGAGCCAAACAAAGTTTCTCCCTCTGTGTAGACGGTGAAAGTAAATCATTTCACCCACTAAAACAGATGAATGCTCCTCTGTCTCTGCTTTGTCAAAGAAATAAAGCAAACTGTGCTGAGTAAGAATTGTAAACGAAGATCCCTCCAGCCCTCTTATAAACGACACTTTCTTCACTCCTCGTCCGAGTTGATGCGAGTGTTGGAGGGCGTATAGAAACAGGTCGTCGCACGGCATTACGCTCACGGGTAGTAGGGACACTTGCATATGATTCCATGTGATCAGCCTGATTTTGTCTCTGACTCTTGCACACATCATTTCAGTGAGGACACATTATAAGATGATTGGTCAGAGTTACAGTGATTCGACGAAACTGTGAGACGGCACAGAATTTTACAAGTACTGGATGAAATTGCAATAATTGTAGCAGTAGTGAAATGATTACGAAGCCTGTAAGGATTGTAAAATGCCCACCAAGTCAGACACTCTGTATCTTGTTTATTTTTCCAATTTAAACAAACAAAAATTAACACACAGAATCAAGATCAGTATGCTTGGGTTTAAAGGTGAAAGTAAATATGTGTCGATGCTTATTTATGTGTTAGTAGATCCATATTGAACTTCTGCCTTTAAGTGACAAACTGTTCCTGGCAGATGACTCACACGTCCGTATTTGTAGCCTCATAAAGTCTCTGAGCTCCACAGCACTGGAGTAAACATGCTGCACAAACTAACAGCTCTCATGCTCTCCGTCCTCTCTTCACAGAGCGGCACCGGACAGCGCAGCCAGAACGCCTCCATCCAACAGAAGTCCCAGATCAACAAGTCGGCATACAACAGCTACAACTGGGGGGCAAACTAACACCTGCTGTCAGGCCACCCCCTCCTCTACCCAATCACACCATTAACCGAAGCATAAGAATGGGGCGCATCACTCCTTCTGCTCGTAGAAACCCCCTCTTCCTCCTGCAGAGATTCCCTCCCAGTCTCTTGGCCCAGCACTCCTGCAGCTCTGACCGCAGTCGGAGCAGGTGCTGTGCCGAGAGAACCGGCACTGTAAAGATGCATGGACAGGGAGGGAGGGAGGGAGGGGGAGGCAGGAGCTTAATGGTTAGAGAAAAACACCATCGAGAGGTGAAATATTGAGTGTTGGGAATTTGTATCGTGTTAACAACCCCGCCCCACCCTCTTTCTTTTCTTTCACTTGTATGTAACATAGAACTGTTTTCTAAAAGAATGAACGTTTCCTGTATGGTTGCTCTTTCTTTCCCATCTTTCCCTTTTTTTTTCCTGCTGATGGGGAGGAATGAATTACTATCTGAAGGTGGGGGGACAGGCTGGTTTTGTATTTCTCACCCTCAGCTCCCCATTCCTTAATTTTGGAGGTAAAAATTTGCGTAATTGCCCTTTTTGTTTTCTTTTTTTTTTATGTCATTTAAAGTTTTGAAGAAGCAATTCTCTAAATCAGTAGAGTTGTGAAGTTTATTTTTTACCAAATATAGATATATATAAAGACGTATAAGCAAGCTCACTGGCTTGGACTGTGAGGAAAGTGTGTTTGTCATGTGACTGCGTGCATGTTTGTACACACAGGGGCAGCGGGTTGTGTACTGTGCTTTGTTTTCTTCCTAGCAGTTTTTTTTTTCGTTTTCCAACGACATGTACAGTAACTGTTCCCATGAAATTATAAATATGTTGCATAAAGGTCCCACTTATTCTGCAAGAGATGTTGAGAATGATTTCCAAGGCCAATACACACCCAGTCTGCCTTCCAGTGTGTTTTATTTTTGTTTATTTCTGAGGCCCCCCCACCTCCTCCCCGAACCCACCACCTGTCCCCCCTCATTGTAAGGAAACCTGCAACATTGAATACTGATGGACAGAATTGTACTTTGGGTTTTTTTTGTCAGTGATTTATTTTTCTTTTTGTACTGTGCGTTTTAAAAAAATTTAAATGGATAAACTTGTCTTGTACATATATAAAAAAAAACACAAGTACTGTAGTCCCTGTTTGTTCGATGGCTTTCTCCTTTCCTTCTCAAATCCTTGCAGACTTGTTAGCTTTTTGTTTCATATATTTTTTTTATTTTGTAAAAATATATAAATATTAAGTAAATAAACAAGAAAAAGACATTTTTCATCATTTTGGATGTGAATGTCTTTTAAGAAACTATTTGCTTCTCGTGGATTTTAAATATCACAGCATCTCTTCCAACAGTTTGACACCGAGTGTGTCTACATGCACACAAGAAGCCGAAGAGCTGATCTCTGGAGTAATCTGATTACTCAAGTAGTCATGTTAATAAACTCATCCTTTACCAGATAATGGCTGTTATCAGATTGTGGAAAAAATGGTCAAGCACACCTACAGTTCTCCAAGTAATTCATTTGTTGAGTTTGTTCTGTTCAATCGGTGTTAACTGCATTGTGTTACGAGTATTTAACACCAGTCGAAGAAGCAGCAGCAGGAACATGAGAGGGCTGCATCTTTGGAGTGAAGCTGAAACAAATTTGACGCTACACAGAATCAAGGATAAGAGTGTAATTTATTTGCTGGGTGACACTAACAGTGGAGATCCCTTCAGCAGGGCACAGACACACTGTGCTTCAAGGTGATGGTGTATCAGTCTCAGTGGAGTGTTGGCTCACACTATGACGTAAACCATGTATGACAGACAATGCATATGATCAATGTTATCACACTGGAGGAGTGAAATCTGGACTAAACATCAACAGTTGTCAATAAAATCTGATTTGAAAACCCTCACATACAGAGGTTGAGGTCACATCTGCCTGTAGCATAGATCAGCAGAGACATAAACTCTCTTGCTATGGCACACAACATAAAGCATCACTCGCAAACACAATCAGCAGATGTATAATTAAAAATATTCTCTGACAGCTGAAGCTCTGTTGTTCGGTCATATCGCAGTTTGTGCAGTCTGAAGAGTACAAAAAAAATAACAGATGAAATTCTGCATTCAAGTTGGAGAATCAGCTCATGGATCTGCCCTCATTATGCAATAAAATGACCAAATATCAAATGTTTTAGAAATCTGTCCAAGCAGTGGAGAACAACCCACAGCTGTGTCTGTACAACAGTCAGGCAGAAATCAACTCTGACTTGGAAGATGGTCAAAGTGACTCAAAAATTTTAATCAGATTGTCCTTCTAGTCACAAGTCCTGACTATAAAGCCATGGGACAAAACAGCAAACTTGGGTGTGAGCAATACTCAATTGATGCTCACTGAGGCAAAAAGCAGCTTCAGTTCAAATCAGATTATTATTGGTTCCCATCTATTTCCGGTTTTCGTATTAAGCACAAACATACAGTGATATCAAGGTGTGACCAGATATCAGTAAACAGAGTGAAACATTAAATAACTGATACGTTATATCAGCAGAAAGGTAAATCAACATGGTCAGCATGTGCCCTCAGAGCTGCAGTCATCCGACTTTAAATCACAGATATGAGTGCTCTGTCACTTCAGCAGGTTAAACCCACGTTACGTATCTTTCTCTGTTTATTTTTTTTTTCATTCATTTATTTAACCTGTATTTAATCTCTAAAAACCGTTGAGGGTGTTCCCTCATTTTTAATGATGTCGAGAGTACGAAGAACAACAATACAATTAAAAACAGACTTAATGCACCTAAATGCCTTATTTGACATGATTGACCACAAACTGCTGAACAGGTCGGACTAGTAACTACATATTAATTGACATTTCTTAGGGGCTTGTTTTTGATTGTAAAATGTTCAGTTTGTTCTCTTAGACTAACATGTCTGTGAAATGCACGTAGCTGAGTAGATCTAGCCCTAAATTGTCAAAGGAAATAACAAAAGAGGGAAATTTGGCCCTCTCAAACCTGAATTTATAGCAAGCTTAGATGTTTTATTGAGGCAACTTAATAGTTGTCCAATGTGTTTCAGGGGTAAACCAAGGAATAAGGAGCTCAAGTGGGCACTGAGCCGGTTACATTAAGAGTATTTCTTAAATGAGGGGCTTACATTAGATTTTTTTTGCCTCTTCTGTGTGACCAGTATAAACAACTGGTTGTTCTTTTACCTGGGTGACATACTACATTATAATTGAAACTTTGTTGATCTGATGAATCAAAAAGGAGGACAAACAAATCTATTGGGAAACAATTATTTGATGCATACTGAGCAACATTCCTCTATATTTTATTTAACTCTATGCTATTTATTTAGTTATTCTCCTATTGACAACCAGGAATGGAGTGTATGTACTCAGTTTACTGTAACTGAGTAGCTTTTGTTGTACTTGTTCTTTTCCTCAGTTCCAGTACTTAAACGTCCACCTCCCATTTATTGTCTCTCTTAATACTGAGACTGTGAGTGTTAAAGCTGTTGGACACATCTTACTGAGCATTTGATATTTGTGAATATAAATAATAATTTACAGGCTTCTGCATTACTGTAACACTTTTCTAAGAGTCTGTTTCATAATCATTAATGTGGTGTGCCCTGAGATTGTGGCTCGATAGTAGATTTGCATTGGGCAAAAAAAGAGAAGAGTTTGAAAACCACTGACCTAGGAAACTTGTCCTACTCTGTTAATTTGCTAACAATGCAAGAAAATGCACTTTTTTTTTTTTTTTTTTTTTTTAAATTAACAATAAGTGACCCAGAAAAGTTGGAAATTCCTTGACAGAGGTTTATGCTGTCAGAGCACTTCAAGAAAAAAGCAGGGAAGAAATAGTAAAAAAAGTTTTCTTCATTGAGTACTACTTTTAATTGCAATCAGATGCACAGAACTTCTACTTGAGTACATTTGTGTATTCTCTCCACTCCTGGATATGCATGCATTTGAGACGATATTTAATTGTCTTTTTATTTATCTATTCAGCAGAAAATTTTAACTTCCTCGTTTTTGAACGAGAGATTCAATTTATGTACAATAAGATGTTTCATTTGGGTCCGTACTTTGGTAAACATTTTGTAATTGTCCATAAAAAAACATCTCTATTACAGCAGTTGCCCTTGAAACGTGCATTCAAATTAACTTAAAACACATTAAAAAGGCACAAATGTAAGACGTTAAACTTTCCATCAGCCTGCTCTGCACAAGGCTGAAGACAGTCTTATATATTTATCAACAGACATCCAATTCTTCAAACTTCATTTGATCTGAGTATTTTCCTTCTGCCCTTTATTTCTGTCAGTTACGGTAACGCGGCCTGGCGACGTATTGCGTCATCCTGAAAGTGCCAGACCGCTTTACGACACTGTTGACGTCGGACACCTTCGTTTTCTCAAGTGCGCATCTGCTCCTGGAGAGTATTGTTGTTATGGTTTAGTTCTTTTTCTTTAAAGCTCGTTTTAAATGAGTGTTTTTGATTTGTTTCGTGGCTTCTTCGGGGTTCCCGGAGGCCAGTATCGTGGCCGAAGGTAAGTGAGTGTTTTCACAGACATGCAGCTTTGGCTCCTCTAAGCTAACAGAAGTTTATGGCTGCGTCAATGGTCCAGCTTTACTCAGAAGATTACTGACCTCCTGCCAGGAGAACAACAGGGGGTCCTGACCCAGCACAGGTACAGGTCTATTTAGGCTGGGAGTGACCCCTGGACTAAGACTGTTGTGTAATTTAAAGTCTATTAATGTAACAGCTGACAGGACGCAAGCTGAAGTAAAGTGAGATGTAAATGACAAACCCAATAACAGTTAAAAGGACATTTTTGGGGTGCTGGGTTGGTGGTAAGCTACCAGGCATGACCCATAAACATGCTTCTGCCGGCCCAGGTTCAAATCCAGCCTGTGGCCAGTTTGCAGAGTGTCATCCCTTCACAAACCTATCCACTGTCTCTCTCTCCTATCAATGAAGGCACAAAATGCCCAAAAAAATAATCTTTAAAGAAAGTAATTTCCGTTTTGTTTTAGGGATCCCTTCTTTGACACAATGACTCACGATGAGGATGAAGATGATGATGACGAAGAAGATGGATTTTATTTTGATGGCTCCCAAGGGGACCAGCAGGAGCCCTTTGACAGGGAGTGGAGGTTTGGTTTCAGCTTTGGTCCAAATGGGATGAGGATCCAGGAGCCTCCGGTGTTTGGCCACGTCCTCAGAGAGATGGAGGAGATCTTCTCCCAGCTGGGCCGCATAGACGGGCAGATGGAGTCGGGACACTTTGGTAAAAGCACATTAAACACAGAGCCATGATGCAGACCTCTTTCCCTCTTTTAGCCCTGCAGGCTGTTTAACCTGTCTTGTTTCAGGTGTTCCCATGCTGCCTCCACCTCAGGATGGAGAGAGGAGGGGTGCACAGGGATCCAGTGGGAACCCTCTTAGAGACTTTATGCTCAAATCACCAGACAGCAACACACTGGGACCAAAGTCTGGGGCGTCCAGAGAGCCCAGGAATGACAATCACCCCTCTTATGAGTCACCAGGGGGCTACAACTGGACCCCCTTTTCAAAGGTGATCATCCCTTCTTTACTTTATATGTCACATAATATTTAATACTTATAACATACATTTCAAAAGTTAACAAAGGCATAAAGATGGAGGCTCTCGTTAAAACATGCAAAAATACAACACACCGTGAAAACATATTTAACTCACAAACTCAAAGAAGAATCAATTAAACAAGCTCCATGCCATCACTTTCTTAACCTATTCAACACTGGGAAATTTTCACAATAGAATAATTCAATGTTGATCTTCTGTATCAAAGCATCAGGTTTCTATAACACAATAAAATTCACCATCAGCACAAACGATTTTAACCCGATCAGCAGTATCTTGATGACAGTAACAACTGCCCAGCTGACAAAAACGCATGAAGCACATGAGAGAAGCCGAAATGATTGATGTCCAAGTTGACTGTCTAGAATCCTTTTAAAATAAGAGTCTGCGACATTTTCCTTCAAAATGTTCAATATTTCATTTTTTCCTTTAATGATTTTTGTCTTTTCTGTAATCAATATGTAAATTTCTTATTCTCATGACATTATACGAGGGCTGCACAATAAGTGCAGTCCTATCATTTTAACAGTATGAACCCTTTCAGCATTTTCAGCTAAAAAGTCAACATTTATTGCAGAAGATTAGAAAAATCATTTTATATGAAAAGCAATGCTTTCTAACTCGACCTGTGAATATTTTACTCTCAAACCATTTTAATGCCAAGAAATTAAACTCACGTTACACTCATTTCCTCATAAGAAACTGTGGCAAAAGTTGTTGGTAAAGATAAAGCTTTATATATATTAGGGATGAACAAATGTGTTGTAAATAGCTAGAGTTAAAGGTATAACCCATTCTTCAATATTTATTCATCCCTTTTTTATTTTGTTATTACAGTATAAAAGTTATATTATGAATCTCATCCATCCATCCAGTATCTATACCGCTCATCCTTTTGGGGTCGCAGGCAGCTGGAGCCTAACCCGAGCCGAGGCGGGAGAGGCGGGGTACATCCTGTACTGGTTACAACCCAATTGCAGGGCCACATAGAGAGACAGACAAACATTCATTCACTCACCAACACTAAAGGGCAATTTGGAGTCACCAGTCAACCTAATGAATATGTTTTTGGTCTGTGAGAGGAGGCTGGAGTTCCTAAAGAGAGCAATGCATGCACAGAGACAACATGCAAGCTCCACACAGAAAGGCCCTGACCAACACAGGGTTTGATCCAGCAAGGTTCTTACTGTGAGGCACATGCACTACCTGCTGCGCCACCATGCCGAACTCTATACATCACAGTAAAGATTACATTATGATTGTAAGAAAGCAGCCCTTAGAAACCTGTTGTATTAATTGGAATAACTTGTTTTATATCAGAAAGCACAAAGAAAAGATATAACAGTGTTTTTTTTACAATAATGTTCTGACCTATAGGGTATGGTTTTATTGACTAATGTTGTTTTGTCTTTGGATAGTTCAATGATTTCTGGAAAAGTGGACCACAGCACACTCCAGAGGAGAGACGAAAGGAAGACCGAGGTCAGTTATATTTTTCAATCATTTGACGTAAGAAATAATAAGCTCAACTTTTTTCAAAATCCTTTTACAAGTTTTTAAAAAGTTTCTGAGAAGATGCCGTCATACGTACAAACATAGAAAACACATGCCTCTAACAGATGAAAAGTGCATGACTCAAAATGTATTTTGTTAGGATCATGTATAGTCATAAGGCGAACATCTACAGCCAGATCAGATGGCATTAGAAAAATATCTTAAAAATGTCAATTTGGAGCAGCTCATCAGGTCCCAGGTCTTTTCTAAAGGGAGCAGCAGACTGAATCATTCCTCTGAGAGCAGTGCAGAATTTTTTGGAGCAGACTGTAAAAAAAGTTCCAGTGACAGAAGACTGTAAGCTCCTGTTATCTTGAGTTTGATGTTTGTTTGAAGGTACAAGGAAGAAGCACTAAAATAGACTCCTAAATAAGAATGTGGTACTGTCTGAATCTATTTGTGGTCAAAGAGGACCAACCAACCACACGAATACAGAAAACAGCGCTGGGTGAAAGACACAGATACACAAAAAGACTTCATATAGACATCCTACTGTTGTTTAATCTGCAGATGTAACCCGTTGGCTCATGGAAACAAGCCCATTGAATTTTTAGACCTTAGGATGGTTGCAGAGTTGTTGACAACATGGCACAGAGTAGCATGTAAACCATCAGAGCAGACTGGGTCCAGGTGAAGGGAACCTTTAAGGGGCAGGAGCTCTAACAGCGTCTCATAAAGAATACAGCACGATCAGAGGTGCTCTGCATATGAAAACTATATGCTGTTTGTAACATTAGTGATTGTGATCATCAAAGATAAATAAAGTTAAATTGTCCTTAAAAAACAATGTATGAGTTGCAGTTGACACAGCCTTGACCTCTTACTTGTTCCGGTCACACTTGGTGGAAAGTCTTCTAAAGGCAGATGAGAGCAGATGTTAGACGCTAAGTTTTCCCAAGTCAGTCATCCAGGGTGTAGTTCATCTGTTGTCAAGCATGCTTGAAAAATTGTGGTCATAGTGTTGATTAGTATGGAGAGTATTTGGGCCAGATGGGAGAACAATAACAAGATGGGGGGAATTTTCATTTTGCAGTTCGAGAAACAAAAATGAAGTGTCGAGAGATAAGTCAAACTGTTGAAAATAAAGTTGAAACATAAAAGTTGCTTTTAGTCTTAGCAATTCATTTTTACATTATTCTCATTATTAATGTTACATTATTATAAATGTTACAGATTTTTTTGACCACAGAGCTAATTTTCTTTGATAATAATAACCCAAAAACTCATGGAAAAATCTGTTGGCTAATGAAACCTGCTTGATGCTAACATCTGGATAGGTCTTACAAAAAAAACTCCATCAGTGATAATGAGCCTGGGGCTTCATGATCCACTGTGTTCAGAGCTTTAGTTAAAACAGCACCAAACTCCAGTTTAGACAAAGGTTGTCAAAAGTTCGATACTCAAACGCCGTATCCAGATACAATACTAATTGCCATGGTATCGATACTACCTCAGACAAGTGTTTGCATGTTTTTTACTATTATTAATTTTAGATTTTGGGATTATTTGCACTAAGTTAAAAAGAAAAATATCTGAGACAACCTTAAAATATTGTCAAATTGTGTTATATTTGGGTTTATTTTGCATTTATTTGCACCAAGCATAAACAATGTGAATGTCTTGTTTTTTATTTTTTATTTTTCCATTTTCTGATTATTTAACTAGCATCTGTGGTTCTGTTCAGAAAGCATGCTCCACGTTGGGATTGAAAAAGTGTTTTTGAGATTTTCATGTTGATAAAAATATTTTTATGCCTTTTTAAGTGTCATTTTAGCAGTATCAAAAATGGTATCAAGTATCGCATATATTTCTGGGTATCGATATTAAGTTTGAAATTCTAGTATCATGACAACCCTAGTTTAGACATTAAAGTGCCTTTTTTGTACTTGAGACAAAGGCAGGACTTCATTTTAAAATGTGAACAGTTTAATAAGTTGTAAAAGAGTGAGTGACATATCAGTGAAATACCCATCGGAAATGTTTTGTTCAAACTAAACTAAATGCTTGATGAGGAATGGAAACTGAAGACAGGTTCAGCTCTGCAGCATTATTTTCATTTCTTCCCTCTTCCTATCCTGTCTAGATCTGGATGCTGCAGTGTCCTCTCGGGGTCTGGATCAGATTCTGACGCCACCTGCTGGCCATCCACACAGTCAACCCAGGACCAGATCTTTCTTTCAGTCAGTTACCGTCACTAAGGTGGTGAAACCAGACGGGGTGAGACAAACACTGGACCCTGATTTGATTATGATCCCACTCAAAGACCCTGACTGAATATTCTATGTTTAAGCATGTTCCTAAAGATGATGATTTACAGATGTGCTTAAAGCTGGTGTTGTCATATTTGTCAGACTGTGGAGGAGAGGCGAACAGTTCGAGATGGTCAAGGTAACGAAGAGACCACAGTGACTCGCTCAGGAGGTCCAGGAAGCATGGAGGATCTGGACCACCACAACAGCCCTCTTATACCAGGTCAGCCTTCACAAACATGTTGTATATAAAACAACTGGAACCTGCACTTTGAGTCTTTGATCAGATATTGTGGCCTGATTTATCTTTTATGCTGTCATTTTTATTTCAGATGGCCAACATCAGTTTTCAGACATGCGTGATGATGAATCGTTGTTCTCCAAGTTCTTTCGGGGGTTCAAATAAAATGTGAAGAGGATTTTAAAGTGTAAAGGTCTCAGCTATCTCTGAGTATAAGTGCTTCCGTAGAGCTGTGAATGTCAATTTTGTAGACTGAATCTGACTTCAAAGAGAACACACGCATGACCTTGAATTGCCAAAATGAAAAAGTAGTGAAAGGATCTCAGGCCTGTTAAAGATGGTGACATGGTGTGTGACAGAGCAGGTTAACTAGAAGCTGCCAATACCAGAAGACTTGTGATGTTCAGACTAATTCAGGGAATAAATAATTCATTGTTAAATATTTTATTTTTGATTCTTTTGCAGCAGAAGCCTGTATGGATGTGAGTGTGTGCTATGTGAAATAAAGCCTATTTATTTTGAAAAAAAAAAGTATTTTTCTTTACAGATTTAAACACCATGTGTTCATTCTGCTTAATTAAAACTCTCAGGATAGATTTCATTGTGAGTAGGGGGGAATCAATAGTGTACATCCATCCATTTATCTATTATCTGTACTTCTTGTCCCTTCAGGGGTCGCAGGGGGCTGTAGCCTGTCCCAGCTGACATTGGTGAGAGGCAGGGTACACCCTGGACCAGTTGCCAGGCAATCACAGGGCCACACAGAGAGACAGACAAACACTGATAGTCTCAGTCATACTTCACTCACCACTTGAGCTACTTCGTATGTTTTGGTTTATGGGAGGGAGCTAGAACCCACACATGCATGGAGAGAACATGCACACTCTACACAGAAAGGCCCTGACAGACACAGGTATCGAACCAGCAACCTTCTGGCTGTGAGGTACATGCACTCAGGGGCGCCAAAAAGGGGAGAACAAGGAGAAAGGATCCTAGGGGCCCAGAGAGGCCCCTAATACAATATAATACTGACAAAAAAATTTCACACTCAGTAATAAACTTACAAAAGTCTGGGAGCAAGAAACGAGAAGGAAAAAAACTCAGACAGGAGAAGGAAGCAAGGGGTCGACGGTATGTCCCCCAGTTCTTCCATAGGCAAGGTGGGTCTGTTAGTGGTTCATGTGATGGAAAGTTCTGGAATTAGCCTGTTGTCTACTCCTAACTTTGTCCATAGTTTATGAACTAGCTCACTTTTCTCCCCATATTAGCTCATATTTCTGAAGAAAACTCTGGACATTTCACATAAAAGGCAATTGGGCATTTGTTTTTGATGGCGTTTTCTCCACAGATTATAATTGCATTTCATTTTAATGGAAGAGGTTATTTTGTATTTAAATTTTGTATTTTCAGGTAATTATTCTTAAAAGTATTTAAAGGAAGAGATGGATTTTGGAATACAGAGTACCAGTCTTGCATCAAATAATTGAATCTAAATGAATATCATTGTATTTTTAGTGTCTCCCCTACCAAGTTACTGTCATGTTTTTCTTTTCACAAATATAGGAATGATAGTCAAAATATAATTAAAATGCAGTTTTATGTGAAACTATGAACATTTTCCGCTGGTCTTATGGCCAGCTGTGGGTGGCCCAGTAAAATTTCTTTTCATGGGGCTCGAAATCCCTGGCACCACCCCTGCATACACTACCAGCTGTGCCACCATGCCACCCTAATGATGTACAAGAATTTATTAGTGCCTTTGGAGACATGAGTGGCTCTAGGAAAAAGCCTCGGGAGTCACATGGTATATTTTAAAAGAGAATAATACAAAAGAAACTATTGGTGCAAAACTAAACAATCATACTGACATCTGTGTATCAAAAATTGTGAGGTAAACAGTCTGAGCTTTTTGTTTTGATTTCAGTTTATGTGGACCATGGCATGCTTAACTGAGGGACAGCCTGGTCTAATGTGCTGCAGCTTTTCATATAAAGTAAGTTTTATTCATATGATACCAAAAATATGCCTCTTCTCTGTTAAGTTAAAATGTATTAATTCTTAAAAGTCTTTACAGTCGTCATAATGTCAACAAGGCTGCATGATTTTAGCACTTTGTTTGACATCTCTCTCGTGGAAGAGGTTTTGTTTAAAGGTTTATGTCCTGATGTGTTTGAGCATTTACATCATGTCTTGGGTGTCCATCAAGCAAGGATTTTATTAAAGTTTCATTAAAAAGACAGTTTTTTGTCTCTGTAGAGGATCAGATGCAGCTCTTATCGCTCCCCTTTGGAAACCCTTGGATCTGAGGGAGTGTGAAGCCTCCAAGAGGTTATGATAATTAGCTGTGCGCTAATTGGCTCCCCAAATGATGTGTAATGGGAGGGGGAGGAGGGGTTACAGGCCGTGGAGAAGACCTTCAAAAAAGTCATAAGCCCAATTCACAGTGCCTTTATACAAAAGCACCATGGCATGTGTCCTTACATACACACTAAGGCAGAGATGCTCACTTGCAGCACTCCTGTCTCCCTCTGTTACTACCTCTGGAGAGGCAGCAAAGAGGGGGTCAACTCATTTCCCCCATCCTGTCTCAAAGACATTCACAGTGCAGGTAAAAAAATCACAGAGGGGTAAATTATATGTCCTGAAACAGTACTGTGAATTGGGCTATGCCGTCTGCCGGTGACAAACAACAAAAAAATTTAGGTGGAGGCTGTTTGGCTGTAACATAATAAACCCCAGGTAGTAAAAAAACTGAGTGTTTTAAGAGGCATTTTCATTGAAGAGACAACATATTCTCCACGAACCGAGAGTTTAGTAAGAGAAGTCATGTTCTTCAAAAACATTAAAATCAAAGAAACTTGATTTTGCAGGACATGGGACCTTAAACATAAATAACTGAATAGAAAGAGTCTGTGTTTTGGCTTGAGACTCATTTGCTTTTTGTTGGTCATAATCAAACATTAATATTAATATCAGTGTTTTATAATCTGCTAAAAACTCAACAGGATCTAAAACTATTTAGCATTTACTCATAAAAACCCAGCAGCCCTGTACATACTGAAACACTGATGGTAAATACAGACTGTAGATTTTATTATGAAGCTTCTCTCTGTCCTGTTAAAACAAATCTGATATCATTCATAATTCTCCAGAATGGAATTAACTTTATCAGGTCATTATCATTTCAAATCTTTTATCAATGAGTTTTATCGATGTCAGAAGTTCATGTTAATCCCTCTCTGCCCATCTGATATAATTTTTCTAACCTCGCCTTCCTGTCCTTTTTTCTTCTCCACCTCTTCTCAAAACGGTCAGAGTGACCAGAAGCTCTTGTACTTAAGTTGTTCTGCTTCAAAAGGCACTTACTTGATAAAGAAACATCAGAAGTGCTTTTCCAAAATTAAAAATTCTTGAAGCTCTTCCATGTGTTGAAAATCAGAAGCTATTGATGCTTTCTTCCTGTTGTTTCCAGTTTATCTTCAAGAGGGGAGAGAAGATAAGGAGACTACATAGGAATGCTCTGACATGACAACATGAGAGGAAAGGTCAGGCCAAATGAGAACAACCAACAGTGATTATAAAACACGGTGTTCACTCTACCCTAAACACATTTGTACTCAAATGTCATGGCTGGTATGTTAAGTTGAACCCACTACATCTAGTACTTCTGATAATAATAATAATAATAATAATAATAATTTTGCTTATTATTGAAACAAACCATAGACATTTTCCCTTAATGAAAGGATAAGTACCCAGAGAAGAGACTCCTAATCTTCATTATGTCCTGATACACCAATGATAAGTTATAAGAACTATCACATGGATGTTGCCGGCTTCAACCCAGGCTCCATACATGCAAGCTCCAGGTAGTGACATTGCCAGTGCTACCTACCAAAAACCATGATCTCTCCATGCTAACTCTCACGGCCCACTATGCCAATACAAATCCCTATTTCCTTAATCTTCCCTGTCTCATCACACAGCCATCGCAGCCCAATCAATCAATCAATCAATCAATCTTTATTTGTATAGCGCCAATTCATGACAAGTGTTATCTCAAGACACTTTACAATAGAGCACAAAGCTCTTCATATTATGGATACACATATATGCATAGATACATATATACATTTATAAAATACACATATACACATATATATACAAATATATACATCCAACACCCAACATGAATCCATATAGCCAATCATGAATCCCTCCATCACCACCTTCATAAGACTAAAGCTCCGTACAAACAAAACTCCAGTTAAGGTAAGTTCCTGTTTGACAGCTCTTGAGATGCCCCGGTTCTTGTAGCCTATCATTCTACATAGTCAGGTTGGGGGGCCTGTCAGAGTCCATAAGGTAGACTTCATGGAGCTTGCATGTACAGAACCTGGTTTTGCTGAAAATGTTTATCCTTTCCAGTTGCAACAGCAGCTTGTGGTGCATTTTTACCGAGCAGTTTGGTTTGGTAGTGTTCAATTTTGTGCAGTAAACCCATGGGTTGAGTATTATTTGTTTCTGATACCAGTGTTAAATCAATAATTTTAAAAAGGTATAAACGGTTCCTGAATTAAGATTCTTAAGAATAAAGAGCATTTATAATGTTTACAACCTCCACCAAGGAGGTTATGTTTTTGCCAATGTTTGTCTGTTTGTTTGTTTGTTTGTTAGCGAGATTACGCAAAAACTACTTGACAGATTTTGGGCAGTTTTCAAAATTTCTGCTAATAACTCAGTAAGTTCTCAACGTATTTGGATGACTTTTTAGGGAATGTTGGTCATGACAAAAGTGACAAGCGATTACAGTCTTGTGGAGATCCAGATAACTGCCATTAGCTAACAACTGCATTCGCTCAATAATTGTCTAATAATGCTATCAACATGATTCCAAGTGATAGGGGTAGGTTTCAAGGTCAAGTAATGAGATTATGAGATTACTATTGCTTATAGGTGAAACAGCAGTATGTGAGCTGCCTTGGCAGAGGTTATTGTCTCTGAGTGCTGTCTGCTTCTTGTTGTGGCCATTGTAGTAATGCTCCTGTTGCCTGTAATGTCTGTTTTTTAGCCGGAGGGAAATACTGGACAGCTCACTGAGCAAAGAAGGTAGCGAAGGTTTGTGATATTTGGGGCTTTTGTGACATTTATTGATACCATCCTAGAAACATCTGTGCGCTCTGTTTTAATGTAAATTCTGCACCACTGTGCCTGTTTAATTGTGACTATTAATTACTTACTAAGAGCCACTTCTTAGACATGTAAATGTCATCCTCCTTACCTACAGTTCCATGGACACTGTTCCCCATCTTAACTCCTCCTGTCCATATCACCATAGCTAATAATTTACTGCACCATTTGCACTCCTTACCACAGCACTACCGTCTATGCAGGCTTGTATTTGTTAGCTCTGACTCCTCACTTAATGTTCGCTTGTGCATATCCTATTTTACATTAACTTTCATTAAAAAAAATCCTATTTTTCTTTTCTTCTTTGTTCATAATCATAATAATAATAAACTTTATTTATATAGCACTTTTCAAAACAGGGATACAAAGTACTTTACAGACAAAATAAAAGATAAACAAGAGAATAAAAGAGCAATAAAAGAAATAAAAGAGAATATATGTACATATCCTCTAGTCTGTGCTACGGGAGTAACATCAGCCAGAGTAATAATCCTTGTATGTCACATATCTGGCCAATAAAGCTGATTCTGACTTTGATACCTGTATAAAGCGCCAAAATCCAATGCTGTGATTCTGTTTGATAGGAATAAGACGCATTTGCAATGATACCACATGGATGCTGTATTTCAGTGTCTGTCCTAGTAAACCCTGATCTTGCACATTTTTAACAGCTGCTTGAACCTTTACTTTGCGTGCTGCAGTGTCAGCTTCACCTGTTAGAGTCAGACAGGACTCCAACAGAATGGTGCCAAAACATGAGGACGCTATAGATTGGTTATTTTGAACTACTTCCAAACTAGAACAGAAATCATTGGGTACCATATTGAACTGAGGCAAACTGAACATTTTAATCATATGCCTCTACACTGTTTGTATAATGATATCTGATACATTTAGTCTATTAACGTTGCACCAACATCCTTTATGGGATTTATCAGGTGAACTAACAGTTTTCAGGATGTGGTAAGTCATATTTTTTGATCAATTAATCAAAATATTTAGGAAAATTCATGCTGAAGTTGTCCATTAACAGCTCCCCATAAAAACAGACATTTCAGCGTTCTCTTGCTTTTGGTTTTGATTTTATTCTGCTGAATTTATTTATTTTATTTTTTATTTAGTCTGCTGTTTTTCTCCGTCTTTCTAGATGTGGGTTTTAGTTCTCAGAGGAGTTCAAAAAAGCTCTTCTGTCTTCCTGGTTGTACATTTCTGGTGTCAAGGACATTATTTCAGGTTTCGCTGCCTTGATGTTTGGTTTTGATGCAGACGTGTCCCTTGAGCTTTTTATAATTAACAGATCACTGATGACCCACTGCTGTCCATCTCATCCCTTCTACCGTATGTCTCTACAAGACAGCGTCAGACAATGAACCGTCTTTTTACTGAGCGCTTGTCTCTCATCAAGGAACAACTATCTTGCCTTTTTTTTTTTTCAAAATTGAATGATCTTATCATATTTACAAAGAGATATGATTTAAACATCTTTTTACAATGTATTATTCTTTGTTTACTCTTTATGGCAGTACTCTTCTGTCTAAAATGATCACTTTATTCTGTATTCAGTCTATTATCCTCTTGTTATTCATAAGGGCATACCTAACTTGTCTTAGATCTGCATTAGTTTAATGTAGCCACATTATCAAATAAAATGCAAAATTAAACTACAGGTGCACAAAATAATTTCAATGCTAATATGTGCCGTTCAAAAAGGACAAAAATAGGATCTTCAGTAAAAGCTCTGCCATTCACTGGTATTTTTTTACGACACTTATCTTCCTCTTTTATGATAAGTAATCATTCTAATCACATGCTGCGGTTTTAATTGTGAAGGGGTGTGAATCCAGACAAACAGATTTTCTTCTCTTATCAGCTCAATTATTCTGTGGAAATGTTTACTGATGTAAAAAGATTTCTGGACTTTTGACATTCCTTTATGTTTCATGGTCTGAGAATATTGACTATTGAGAGATTCAGGTTCCTGATCATGCTTTCATCGGCAGAGAAAGAAATGTTGCAACCAATCAAACAAGAGGGTCAACCAATCAGCCCAATTACAGGCACCTGAGGTCACAAACAAACCCAGCAGGGCAGCCAGGGGCAAAACACTCCAGTGCAGTGAAGAGTGTCAAAGATTCTGCCATGGACATGTACCACAATGTGAAATACTCTCCTCTCCTGAGCTCGCACACACCAACGCCTTGGCCAGGTCATAAAGTGAGTGACGCAGCTCACGGCTCCAGTATGAAAGGGCAAACTCTGCCCAGGAAGACAGACGACGCAGTGCTGTGGAGTCCAGATGATCCGGAAAACCACAGCATCCCTGATTTGAAAGCTCAGCTGTGGCCTGAGGGGGCAGAGGATCTGTCGAGGATGGAGAGGCTGCTGAGGAAATGTCAGATCAGAAGCCAGCTGGCCAGGGAGTGTTTGGCTGAGTGTCTCGGGGTTTACGTCCTGATTGTGAGTACGATGATACACTTTTAAAGACTTTGTTTTATGCATTAACATGAGAGAAGAGGACAGGAAGAGACTGACTGACTGGTAGAGTTCTTGAAAAAATATGAAATTATAAAGCATTTTTAAAAGTAAAAAAAGTATTTTGCTCCACTGAAACAAGCAAAAAGAAAAAATATATATTAACAAATTATCCATTTATTTTCTAATAATCATCACTAAGCATTAAGGATAAAAACATGACAAACAACAAACTGGTGCTTTAATTTTGAAGGAGCTTCAGTCTCCTCTCAATGAATAACCGAGGACTTTGATCTGAAAACAGTAACTGAATATGAAATTAGAGTCCCACAGGTAAAGCATGTAAGGATGAGTGAGATAAAAGTGGAGCGTTCAGAGCAGGGGTCTTGTGTTTATCATTGATTTGGACTTAGCTGCAATGTTTGCACGTCTGCAGATTGTGTTTCTAAGTTTTTATCTGTTGACTGTCTCTCACTTGTCTGAGGCTATTAACATTTACAACACAAATCATAAAAGCAGTTCAATGGAAATGCAGTTCATAAAAAGGTTTTCCACTGGTAAGCAAACACCACTGTCAGAGCTAATCTAGATTTTTATCTAAATAAACATTAAGAACTGTTTTTGGATATTCTGATTTGAAGCATTTATTAAAATTAGGTTCAACATTTTCACATAAAATGGTGGTGAGTTTTTAGTTTATTTCAAAATGTAGGGGGAATTTCCTTATAAATCTTCATGTATTATTTTTTTTATCAATTTGATTTAAAACTGACAACTTTAAAGGACCATTTTATGAATCAAATTTAATTTGACAAACATTAGTTTATAGAAACATTTTTAGAATATAAAGAAAGGGATTTGATTGAATTTGTTTATATGACAATTGCTTCTTTAGGGAAACATTTAAAGTTTTTCTTTTTTTGGCAGAATTTAAAGAGATTTTTCTTTGTTCAATGGTGACACTGTTTAAACAAATCTCCTTAAGAGTATTTTGTGTGCTGTTTTTGTCTGAAGTTTAATGAAAATTATATCAGTACATCCTGTCAGAAAAATCCTGAGATATTAGATATAAATCTAACTATCTTATTAGTTTTCCTATGCTGAGAAATTTCAAAAAATATTATTTTACAGAAAACTTTGGGATACTGTTAATAAGTATTTGAAAATTGAAGCAATTTTCCTTTACATTTTTAGAGGAAATGTTTGGAAGTTGTATTTTTTTGTGTGTGTGATTATTCCAATTGAAGATTTTAAAGAAATGTAACAACAGCTTTTCTGTGTCTTTGCTCAACTGTAGGATTTTAAATCAGGATTAAGAGCTTTTTTTTTAATTAAAATGTCACTAAATGTTTCTTATTGGTATGTTGTAAGATTTAATTGTTTGTTATTTGGATGTCAAGATAAGTTCTCAACTGAGGGCCCTCTCAATGGTCCTCGTCATTACCACTCATTTTTCAACTTGTCTTAAGATTTTGATTGTGAGTGTAGAAATGTTTTGGCACAAACCTTCATTTTGCAGCTGTTTAAGGTTTTTTTTTTTTTCATTGTTAACTTTTGGGTGGGAAATACAGTCAAAAAAATTAAGATTTCAGTTCTTACATCAAAGTTTTGTTGCATCAGGATTTAAAACGCCTCACAAAGTTAAAACAATGATTTTTACGCAGACTTTCACCTTTTTGTTGCAGCTGTTTGGATGTGGCTCTGTGGCACAGGTCACCATATCTGAAGATAAGAAAGGACAGTACCTGTCGATCAATCTGGGTTTTGCTTTGGGGGTTACATTTGGGATCTTTGTGTCACGTGGAGTTTCAGGTAAGGGACTCAGATGACGGAGCAGAATAATGTCTACTTACAGCAGCAAGTTAGTCTTACTTATATTCAGTCTTATTATTAGTGTTGTACCAATTATTAATTTCAAGCAGTAAAATGTGGTGAGAGGGAGACAATATTTTTTTTTCTTTTACAACATTAAATTTACAAAGAAAAAAAACTCATGTCCATCAGTGTGGGCATGTTAAAAATAAATCTGTGATGATGAAAGTAAACTACAGCTACTTCTCTGATAACCTCAAGAGCCATGACACAGACTTTTTGATCAGGCACTTATTAATCTCTGATGGTAGACCGCAAGGGACACTTTGTAGAATGTGAAATGAGGATAAGAGGGTTGTTTGGCCCTCTCAGTTAAAAAAAATCAGACTTCTCCTTTGGCCAAAGTAAAAATTAACTAAATACAAGTCCTTATTTCTATACTGCCAGATTTTTATGTCCACAGATTTGCACAGGAGATTTTTCTCCCGTCACTTTATGTGATGATTTCAGGAGATGAAAATAAATGCCTCTGACCTGACAGCGACTTCAAACATAATGTGATTACACTCATGATGATTTCTCTCCCGAAGGTGCCCACCTGAACCCTGCTGTCTCTCTGAGTTTGTGTGTTTTGGGCAGACATCCATGGATGAAGCTGCCGTTCTACGTTTTCTTCCAAGTAGTCGGAGGTTTTCTGGCTGCTGCCACAGTTGCTCTGCAGTACTATGGTGAGTTTTGATCAAATATCCACATGACAGTATCTGTGCAAATGTATACAAAAATGTTTAGAAAACTTTAAGTTTTTCTTATTCATTTATTCAACAACTGGCTGCTTTTTCTCCATAACTGATAATATGTCATAAAAAAGTGAGAACAATGGGATTCAGGCCAAAGCCATGTGATAAGCATGGATTATTCCAGCTCCTTTTATATCTAAAAGGCAGTTATATTTTTAATCAAAACAGCTAACATCTAAGCATTTCATTATATTATAAACGGGCAACTATTTCATCAGCAGATTAACACATAATGAAAGGTTAAATTGGAGTTGATGACAATGATGTTCTGTTGTAAGAACTAATTTTAACAAATGGTATGGAAAAATACATATGTGCCGATGTGTTTGATCATTTACATCATATCTTTAGTAAGCACTTGATAAGGGTTGAATTAAAAAGTGAACATTTTTGTCTATGTAGAGGATCAGACACAGCTCTTTTTCCTCCCCTTTGGAAATGCTCATATCTGAGGACACAGGGAGGCTATGATCATGAGCTCTGCGCTGATTGGCTGTCCAAGCCATGTCTGATCGAAGGGGGTGGAGGGGTTACAGGCTGCAGAACGGACTTTCAGATCAGTCATGGTGTATGCCTGAGACAAGCAAAAAACACATATGTTGGTGGAGGCTGTTCAGATATTCCATGAAAAACTCAGGGAAGTAAAAAAAACTGTGTTTTGGGGGCGTTTTCTTCAACGCCACATTTCTCCATGAACTCAGAGTTTAGTAAAAAATGTTCTTCTGCTCTCCAAGCCCCTCCTGACCACGTTAAAAGCAGAGAATACTGATTTTTCCATTGGTCAAACTGGTATTTTGTACTTTTTTAGCAACTTCTGTTACAAATAAACAACTCTGAGAGCGAAAAACCTCAGCCAAGGCATTTTTGACATTGTTGAGCCAAGTTATTCTCGAAAATGTGAAAAGCTGCCCTCTCATGCAATGCTAACAAAGTTTGGTGGCATCATTGACTGTCGTCTCACGATGATAGCCCGGATATCTCCAATCATGGACAATTCATGTCAGGTTCAGTGGCAATCATATTTACTAGTGCCATGGACTTTGAGCAACTCCACCTTAAAAAAAAGCCTTTAAGTCAAGGTCTTTGGTCCTAATTTTGCTTGTAATAGTTTACTTATCACACCACCCCTTCTTCATTGCTCTGTAGTTGCAACATTTTCTGTGGTTAGTACAAACTTGATCACCTGTTCCCAGATGGCATCAAGTCGTACTGTGGGGGAGAGCTAACAGTGACAGGACCCACCGCCACAGCCGGGATCTTCTCCACCTACCCAGCTGAATACCTGAGTCTGTGGGGAGGAGTTGTAGACCAGGTCAGATGAACCCACTTCATCTTTAGTCGTTTTTGTGTCAGGCCTGATGATGTGTCCACTGATTACTCTGTGCTGTGTTACCCAGGTGATTGGCACCGCTGCCCTCCTGCTGTGTGTCCTGGCTCTTGGAGACCAGAGGAACACCGTACTCCCTGAAGGTCTTCAGCCAGTTCTGGTGGGTGGTGTGGTGCTTGTTATCGGCATCTCCATGGGCTCCAACAGCGGCTACGCCCTGAACCCAGCAAGGGATTTCGGACCTCGGTTGTTCACGTACATTGCTGGCTGGGGAGAAGATGTTTTTACGTTAGTAGTTCGACTTCTTACTTAACCTTGACAAATTCATCACAAAGACAGATTTTACATAACCCCTATGTCTCTACAGGGCGGGAGGTGGTTGGTGGTGGGTGCCCATAGTGGCTCCATGTGTGGGCGCTCTGCTGGGGACTCTGATCTACCAGCTGATGATCGAGGTGCACCATCCTCCTGATCTATCTGAGATGCAAACTTGTCAGGAGGCCACAGAGGGGAAGTCTGGCGTGGAGATGGATGGGGTGGAGCAAGCCAGCGAAAAAACCACCTAGTGCTAGAAATAAGATAAGCTGTACACTGTTCATAGTATTTATGGTGCCAAACTAAATGAACCTGCCTTTGTATATATCTTTTATTTTTAATACAAATTTGTATCATGTTGAACATTTTGGTTTACAGCTACATGAAGGATTATAATGAAATGATCATAGCCACAGAAAGTTTATTTAACTGGTGTAAAGTATTCACCTTCAAAAATGCTTAATTTTTAACCAGGGAAAGAAAACCAAGAAGGCTTAGCGTGAAGAGACTGGCAGGATGATAGCCGGGGATCGCTCACATAAAGGAGGGTGTCCTCAGCATATAACACAAAGCAGCAAGTTGGGATCTTAGCCGATAATTTAACATCAGCAGGGAGAAATGAAATTACTTTGGATAATATAATGGACCCTTGTCTGATAAATGAGAGAAATGGATGCTTACACAAGGCTGGTTGGCAAAGGATCATGATAGTAATAGAAGTTAAACATTTCCAGTAGTAATAAGGGTCAGCTTATCTAAGAATCCTACACGCTATGGGGAGTCCTCGTCCCTTTATTTTAATTAACTGGCAAAAAAGACATTTTATATTTATTGCAAAAACAGAAGCTGCAAAACATTAAACAGTAAGCTTTGGCATATATGTAGCACAAATATCCATGGTCATTTGAGGATGAATCCTATGACTTTTATACTCTTGTGTCGCACCTTTACAAGGGTTATATAATGCTTTGTTATATTTTTCAAAAGCCACAGGATGGACTGCTGTAAATTTAAAAGTTAATGTTTCTAGGTGTTTATAAAAAACGATTTCCTAAATTTTTTTTTAAACAGCACATTAAATCCATTCAGTAATTTTAGCAATTTGCAACACATTAAAGAGGCGGTAATTAAAAAAGTCTTGCCATTTGCATCACCTGTACATTGTGTTCAGTCATCATGAGACAAAAGCAGAATTCTTCCAAGTTAAATTATACAGTAATGATAAACAGCTTTTACATAGTTACTTTCTGTCATCACCGTCTGAGACCTCAGCATTGACCTCACTCAATCAGTGCAAACAAAGGCGTGCTTGATGCGTGGGGACAAAGACCCTGTAAAGAGGATAGTGTCAAAGCTGTAATGGTTATTTGAAGCTTTGTTGGTTTTGTGACATGTACACTGATTACCCGACTTAAGGTCAATAAAAACATACAGCACGTAGAAGGCACTCGGAGAGCGCAAACCTCCGCCAAGATAGCTCACATATTGCTGTTACAACAGTTCCATAATAAAGTTACCATCATAATATTATTCCTTGACCCCGAAAACCCACACCTAGCACTCAGAATCATGTTGATATCATTATTAGTTAGACAGTTATTGAGCAAAAATGATTGTTCACTAATGGTGGTTAACTGGATCACCACCAAAATCTAATTTTATGTTGGGTCATTACCAACATCTATTGAAAATGTCAGCAAATTTGGTCCAGTAGTTCTTACATAATCTTGCTAACAAACAAACAGACAAACCCAGGCAGAAATATAACCTTGGTGGAGGTAACCAACATCAAATAACATTACACCTTAGTCCTAACATTAACTTTTATGTGGTGAAGAAAACGTTTTCAAACATGTCAATGATGATATTTATAATAAACCGATTCTTCAACATATTCATTGTTACTTGTTTTAAAAAGTTTTTTACAGTTTATTAACTGCTGCCATCTTTTTTTTATTTTCATATGTTATATCTTTCTATATGGACTTTGAATGTTCTCCCTGCACATGCATGGGTTCTCTCCAGGCAATACAGCTTCCTTCCATAGACCAATAAATATGCTTGTAAAGTTTAGTGACTCTAAACTGCCCTTCGTTGTGGGTGTGATTGGTTATCTGTCTCTCTATGAGGCCTTGTCCAGGGTGTACCCTGCCTCTCACCCAGTGTCAGCTGGGATAAGCACCAGTCCCCCCATAATCCCATTGGGAATAGGCTGTATTGATAATAGATGAAGTATATAAAGCAGTTGTTTTCAAAGTATGAGGCTGGCCTCCCCAGGAGGCATGACTGATCTGCTGTCATGACTATACATTAGAATAAATGAGCCTGGTCTGTAATAACCAAAGTAGCTGACGAGAGACAGGAGTAACCCTAACCAGATGCCACCCTCCCTAACAACTCACTATCATAAAAGCAAACATTAATGTAATTTTACCTTCTGCTCAGCCATAATCTCTTGTGTATTCTTCTTTTTCTTGTTTTTGCTGCAGAACAGATCTTATGTCAGGAAAGCCAGCAGAATACAATGATGGTCTGGGAATCGCAGTATAATTTACTGTTGGATCAGCAAGGTGCAAAACTTTTTCACAATTTTAACAGAAAATTAGAAATTCAGAAGAACAGGAAAATGAGGACACTATCCACATCAGTGTTTTGTTTTAAAGAGGGTGGTTCAAAGATATATTACACCTTAGTACACTGACTTTTGAGCCACCTAGTATCAGTCAGTCAGGCTGATGTGTGCTCTTGGATCATTAATTCAAAAATCTTTTAAAACTGTCTTTATCTGCTGTCTCCCACTTTTTTTAATGAGATAAGATCTGAAAATTTTCCAGTGTGCTCCAAACGTTGGGCAGCTTTTTGCTTTTTCATAACAGGTAGACATATTCCTTATTCAAAATACTTTGGAGAAAACATTTGTTTAATAAGTCCTGAGACACCTACCCTGTGGTAACAGTTGCAGGCATTAAGAATTTAAGTACCAGACTTTGGGCCACCGCAAGCCTTCAGTCACGTCTGTGCTCCTCATTCGTGATGGCTTTTACTCTGGAAGTGACCAGCTCAAGTTCCAAAACACAGGCATAAAGGGCAAAACTACATCAGCCTACAGTGAAACAATAGTCTTGTCACTGGTGATCTTTAGGTTTTTTTAGGTCAGGGCAAAATTTAAATACAAGCTACGTTCTGCTTCATCTGTTTAAAAAACTCCCAACAGGAGCTTCAAGTGCACGAGTCGTTACCTCTTTTACACATTTATTTTTGAAACAGCACAAAAGTGTATGGCATTTCAGCAAGCAGACCACAACCATGGAAAAGAAAATGACATGAAATTTCCACTATTGAGCTATATAAATATGATATCATGACATATAAAAAGATACAAACAAAAAATCCACTCACAGGCCTCCATTTCATGATCATGAAGGCTGTTTTTGAAACATATAAAAGAAATGTGAGAACAGCAAGCACTGATTCTGTCGATAAAAAAGAACCGTCTCAAAGAGATAAACATTTGTATTCATACACATTAAGACAACACAACCCCCACACTCTGCTGTGTAATTACAATGTATAGCTACCTTTAAGGGAGGGGGGGTATTTTTTCTTTAAACCTCCAATTGTTTGAAAAAGAAAGGGAACAGTACAGGTACAAATACTTTACGTATTCACATTATCATAGCAAGTTACTAAAACCAGAACGCTTTCCTTTAGTGTCATTATATGTATATACAAGGCAAAACTCGTACACATTTACTACTGGCAGGAAGCCTGACCTCTCTTCTTCTAGCTTAACGATTAACAACATCACACGTTATTCACACAACACAGGTTACACACCTCCTGTAACCTCGTCTCTTAAAGATTTGCCTTTAGAGATTCTCATCTCATGTCTCTGCTGAAGGTAGTTTGTCGTATTGTCACAAAATACCAACAGCAGTGATGTGTTTCATATAAATAAATATTATAGCAACATAAACATCAGTGTCAAAGTCTCTAAATACTCCCCTTCATGCGTCAGACATCTTTAGATTTTAGCTTGAGGTCAGTTTTAAAAGCTTCTGGAGCTGTTAGAACTGATCCTTGGACAAGGATGGACTTGAGGCGATTAAGTATGAGTATTTAGAAGATGTAAAGTATAAAAATATCGGCACTACAGGGGTCAGGAGTACAGTGAGTGTGTGTTTGGGTGTGTTAGTGATAAAACAGGCAGGTGGCTGCAGGCAGTGCAGAGTGGCTGAAATGAGGGGACAGATGTTTTGGACACAGTATGACTGATACATAAATGCTTTACTCTGGGAGAGGGCGTGGTGAGAAAGCATTTTAACTCAGAGTTTATCACCATGAGCTCAGTTACATAACATGATCAAACATGCGATACAAATTGCACAGGAGAGGTGCCACAGATTGAGTAAAACTGTTCATAAAAACTGCAGAGGAAGCAGTGTTTTCATCTCAGGAACATTCATATTTTGCAGCTTCTTGTTATTGATGACCTATCAGTCTCAGAGGGCTTGCCCCCTACGCTCTACTGAGGCTTGTCCGTCTTGTGTGCTGTGAGGAAGGCCATGCCGTGGGTCCTGAAGTGAGTGTTGAGGTCCGAGGCCTTGTCGAAACGCCGTCCGCACACTTTGCAGTTTAGGTTACCGTCACTGTCCTCACCCAGTGCCTGAGGGGAGAGGGCGGGTGAGCCGTCAGGAGAGCCATGGGCACGTGGGGTGCCCCGCTCTGCCTCACTTTGAGTGTCCCGAACGCGATGAGTGATAAAGCGATGCCTGCCGAGAGAGCCGGCCGAAGCGAAGCAGACGCCGCACTGCAGGCACTGGAAGGAGGCAGTGTCTGCTCGATGCTGAGGAATGTGGCGCTGAAACTCTGCTCCATCCTCTGTGGAAAAGCCACAGGGGACGCAGCGGAAGATGTTGTCCTCCTCCTCCAGCTCATTAGGTGCCACCGATGTCGTAGCTACAGACGCCCTGGTTCTCTTTGCAGGACCAGCACCTTCCTCACCATCTTCTGTGGCGTTTTCTTCCTCTTCTCCTCCCCGGGCTCCTGGAGGTCCTACCTCCCCGTCTAGTTCTGATGAGCTGCCTGGTCCTTCTCCACCTGTGGCCGCCCGCTTCCTGGTCATGGGGTGACCCTAAAGGCAGAGAGAAAGACACTGAACATC